>WNGS01165751.1:10749123-10805247 GCA_020271785.1 Procambarus virginalis
GGGAGGGGGAAGGGGGAGCCCCAGCCCCGGAGCATGCGATCCACGCCCCAGTTCCTCGGCTGATGGGATGGTGCATGGTCGTGTGGCTCCAGTCTTGTCTCAGTGCTGTGACTTTTTTTCAGTGCTGCTCTTATGGTGGTCGTGTGAGGTGGGAGTAGTATTCTCAGGTACTCGGGCTGCATGTGCTTAGGGTCACCTTCCCTGAGTGCCCTGTAAGTACCGCCCTTGGGGCTTGGGGTTGCCTTCCACAAGTCACCTTGGGTCTAGTTGGCTTTTCGCTGCTTGGCGTTTGGCTGCCCCGAGTGTTTGGGGGTTTTCCTCCCTTGTTTACCTTGGGGTAAGTGGTAGTTATAGCACTGGTGGAGCGCAGGGTACTGCGTAGCTAGTTTTCACCTATAACAGCGGCCGGCTCTGTTCCCACTGGGTACGTTGTTCACTTGTGTGGTTTTTCTTTTTGCCTGGTGGGGGGGGGGGGTCTGCCTTGTTTTCCCTTCCACTTGTATTAGGGTCATTTGTGTGGTGGAACCCCTGCTTTGCCCTCGCGAGTGGACACGTCCCGTGGGTTCAGCTTTTAGCAGATTGTTTGGTAGTTTGGGACGCTGGTTAGCAGCGCCCTGCCTGGGATAACCCTTAGCAGACACAGTCTAGGAGCCCTGGGAAACCCCGCAGGGGTTCTTGGGTCCGATGGAGGAGACCCTTGCGTCCCCTCTCGCTGTGTGCGTGTTTGAGGGTTGCTCTGTCCCCTTGTCTCAGGGTGACTCTCATTGTTTTTGCCTCCGTCATGCTGCCTGTTGGGTCAGTGACACATTCGACCCAGAGTCCTGCGAGCTGTGTTGCTTGTTCGTGACTCAATTCACCCAGTCTGCTGCTGATTTACTTCAGATGCAGGCAGCTCGTGCATTGCAGGGTAGGTTTTGGTTATTGCAACACGCACGGGTTGTTGCTTCCCTGGACGCACCGAGGCTGCCCCACTTTGTGTATAGGGACCCGGACTTGGGGGTGTTGGTCACTTCGGCCTTGGTTCCGTCCGCGCCCCTCTTGTTCTTCCCCTTCGGTGGTTCATTCTGTTTTCCCTTCCACTGCTTCCAGACCCTAAGCATCTGAGGGCTTCGGGGTCAGGGTGGGGTTTAGAGGTTTCAGAGACTCGGGCAGTTTCGTGGGTTGCCCCGTCCGGGGGGGCTATGGAGGCATTAGTCTGTTCCTCCAGCTGATGCTCCGGGGTCTGACCAGTGGGCCCCTTCTCTTCCGGCTCTTTCGACTGCCCCAGCTTTTTCTTGAGGCCGGGGCTTTGGAGGACGCCCGGGGCCTGGTGTAGAGGCTCTTGGGGTTGGGGAGGAGCTGACTTGGGGGGCCTTGGGCTCCATTGGACCCCGCCTGGATTTTCTGTCTTTCTGAGCGGGGCTTACTGTTGCAAGGAGTGGGATTTTTCCTTCCCCCCCCCCCTCTGCATACAATTTGGACTTGGGTTCCGCTCCTCCCCGGGTTTGGTTTCGTGTCCCTGTGGATTCTTCAGTTCTGACTTTCTAGAGGTTTTCAGCTTCCCGCATCTCTCCGCCCGAGGTGCAGTCGGCCTTTGTGGCTTGTCTCCTGCGTGACCCGGAGTACGCCTCCATAATGGATCCTTCTTCTTTCAGGTTTAGATCGTCGTGTCCTTATTGGGTGCGTTATGAGGTTCCAGGGTCATCCTGGCTTGCAGACTGCTTCTTATTTTCACTGGATGCTTGGGACTCGTTCTGTCGAACCCGCATGTTTGAGTGGCGTGAGGCGTTGACGGTGGTCCAGGTTTACCTGGGGGGCGATTTTGAGCACCTTAATGTGTCTATTCACTCGTGCCCTTCCGTGGGATGTTGATGCCGTGCAACTCCATGTGCAGGTTCCTTCCCTGTTGGCTGCTCTTGTGGCAGAGGATTTGCGCACTCATGGCTTTTTGGCTTCGGTCCTGCGTTTCTTTTCCCTCCTGGAGCTATCTTCGGATTGGCTTGTGGAGGATGTTGAGGCAGTTGGGGCCGTTCCAGGGTCTGGCGCCTTGGTCTCGACTGCTCGGGCGTCGTCTGCCATGTTGAAGCTTTTTGCGCCAATCCTGCGGGAGGCATTGCTGCGGTTTTTCACTTCGCGTGTCATCAGGCGGTCCTTGCTTCCTCTTCGGAATCCGCTTGGGCCCTGGTTCTTAGGTTGTCTTCTCCCTTTTGTCCTCTGCTTTTTGAGGCTTCTGCGGTCGAGCATTATATTCGGGTGGCTTCTTCCTCTTGCCGCCCTATGTCTGAGTTGTTGGTGCTCTGGGGGAACCGGGGGGTTCCTTCCCGGCGGGGTCGTACCAGGGCTCGCGGTTCCGTTCATCGGGGTGGGCCACAGGTGTCGGGTTCGGTGCCGGTGCCGCCTGCGGTTCCCCCTGTGCCTAGTCGGAGCGGTGTTTGCTTGCGCACATGTTGGGTTCTCGTAAGGGGCAGCGGCCCTTTCGCGGTTCACCCCATTGACGGGGCGATTGGGGGGAGGCTGACTCTGTTCGCTCATGCCTGGTCTCACGATTTGTGGGCTTTTCGGGTCGTTTCTCGCAGCCTGCGAGTGCGTTGGGTCGCTGCTCCTGCGGGGGATTCGGGGCTGACGGGGCAGGCTTCCTGCCCTGCGCTCCGTCAGGTCATCTTGGAGCGGGTACACTTAAGCGTGGTCGAAATAACTCCATCCCTCAGGTGGGTTTCCCGCCTGTTTCAGTTAAAAAACGGGACTGAGGACCTGTGGTTCATTCTGGACTTGTCCCATCTGAATCCTTGGGTTTCTTGCCCCTTGTTTTGGATGTCCACTCTGTCCCTGGTCCGGCTTCTGTTGGAGCCGGCGCTTGGATGGCGTCCCTGGACCTCAAGGACGAGTATTGGCACATCCCTATTCATGTGGAGTTCTGGGACTGGCTCGGTTTTGTTGTGGGGCGTCGGTGCTACCGCTTTCGTTCTCCACCTTCGGATTGAACCTGGTACCTCGCATGTTCACACGCCTTACCCGGGTCGTGGTGGCCTGTCTGTGTCTGTTAGGTGTTTGGGTGTTGGCTTACCTTGACGACTGGTGGGTTTGGGCTCCCAGTCAGTCTGCGTGTCTGGTCACCAGGGATTTGGTCCTTTCCCAGCTCGCCAGGTTCGGGTTCCTGGTGAACTGGCGGAAGTCCCATCTGGTGCCCTCCCAGGTTCGGTCCTGGCTGGGTCTTGTGCGGGACTCTCACACCGCTTCCTTGTCTCTTCCTCTGGAGTCTCCTTCGGCTGTGGTCTCGCCTGTGTGTTTCTAGGGGGGCTCCCGGGTCACCCAGTGGTTGCTCAAGGGTTTGTACAGGAGCCTGAACTTCGCGATGTTGGTCTACCTGCCGGGTCAGGTTTGGCTTCGTTGGCTGTTCTGGTTCCTTCGGGGACATCCCTTCCGCCTCTCTTGCGATTGCTGGGTTCGACCCCCGAGGGCTGCTGCTTCGCCGGCTTCCTCTTCGGGTTTTTTGGGGTTCAGTGCCTTGGCGCCTGCCCAAGCCCTTGCTCGATGTGTTCACGGACGCATCGTCTCTAGGCTGGGGTTTTGTGACCAGTGCTCACCAGGCCGGCCAGGGGCGTTGGGGTCCGTCCTTCCATCGGGTCTACAGCACGGTGCGGGAGTTCGTGGCGGTATGATTTGCGCTTCGGAGGGTTCGAGTCGCCCGCGGATCAACGATCCGGCTCCATTTGGACTGCTTCCTGGTGGTTCATTGCCTGAACAGAGGGGGTTCGATGCAGTCTTTGACTCTTTGGGGTTGGTCGCTTTGGGTGACTCGTCTGCTGAGTTCTCGGGGTTTAGCTCTTCCGGCGGTTCACGTCCGGGGGGTGTCCAATGTCCTGGCGGATGGCCTGTCCAGGTTCGTTCCCCTGTTCACGGAATGGACGGTCAATGCGGACTTTCAGTTGGCTCTGCCGGACGTTTGGGCGCCCGGAGGTGGACCTCTTCGCGTCGGCGTGGTCGAGGCGTCTTCCGGTTTACGTGGCGCCCTTCCCCGACTGCAAGGCCGTTGGGATACACTTTCGGCAGGGCTGGTCGAGGTGGGGGTTCCTGTACCTCTTTCCCCCGGTTCAGCTGCTGCTCCAGGTCATGGCTCGCTTGGAGACTTACCAGGGTCGAGTGGCCCTCTTGGCCCCGTGGTGGCTGGCCCAGCCGTGGTTTTAGGCGCTGCTTGCCTGGTGTCCGAACCCGGAGGTTTTTCCGCAGCTCCGCCTCTTTCAGGAGATCGGGCCGGTCCGGTACGTGACTGGTTCGTTCTTCTCTGCGAGTCTTCGCATTTGGTGTTTTTGACTCGTGTTTATCACCATCTTTAAGGTAAGCAGGTGGCTTCCTTGTTGGTTTCTCGCCTGCGAGTTTCCTCTCGGCTCCTTTTGACCCTTCGTCGTTGTTCCTCGCTTTTGGTTTGGTGGTGGTGTCCCTTTTCTCTTGGTTGTTTCAGGACCGTCATCTGATGCCTAATACTATCGCCTCGTATAATGCGGCGCTGGCGGAGCCGCTGCAGCTTGCTTTCGGTATTGATGTTACTTCTGCACCGTTTCGCAAGCTGTCTCGGGCGTTGTTTCATGTCCGGCCTGCTCATGCGCTGCCTGAGCCGTCCTGGTCCTTGGACAGAGTGCTCTTCTATCTTTCCTCTCCTCGGTTTGTTGTGGCCCCTTAGGTTCAAGATTGTTTTGCTAAGGCTCTTTTTCTGTTGGCATTAGCCTCTGGGGGTCGCATGGCAGAGCTTCATGCTCTTTTCTGGCGCAGAGGTTTTGCTCCTTTGGTCGTGGTCTCAGTTTTGTTTGTTCGTTTGCAGCCGTCTACCTCTTTTCTGGCGAAGATGAGACTGCTGCTTTCCAGAGGGGTCCTTGGGTTGTGGATGCTTGGTTTGTCCGGCCGGGGGTTCACCATGTGTTGTCCGGTTGCGGCCCTCCGCCGTTATCTGCGCACCACAGCTTCTGTGTCCGGGGACGCGCTTTGGGGTTGATCCGGTTTCCCTTCTTCCCTGTTCGCGGGTTCGGGTCTCTCAGGTCGTCCTCAGGGTTATTAAATCCAGCCAGCCTGTGGTATATCCCCGTGCCCATGACATTCGTAAGTTTGCTGTTCCTGCGGCCGTCTTCAGCAATGTCTTGGGCTGACATTCGGGAATGGGGATTTTGGCGGTCGAACAGGTTCCTGGCTGCACGCTACCTTGTAAACGTTCCTGGGCCCAGTCGGGCCTGTGTTGCTTTAGGTCGGCGGTTGCAGCCCATTGTCTCTTCTTCGTGTGAGGAGAGTGAGCACCGACCGCCTCCCAGGTAAGTCCCCCTTGGTTCTCATGGTAGTCTTTGGTGAGGTAGCTCCGGGGAGTCGTAGGGGCTCCTTCCCTAGAAAACCAGCGTTGAATGTAATGAAATGCCATTAACTGGGCGAGTCCCGGAGGCTCCCTGGCATCCCTCCCGCCCTCTGGTCGGCATTTTTTTTCAGTTTTTGATATCCAGCCTCTGAACTGGGGCGTGGATCGCTGGCTCAGGGGTCTGGGGCTCCCCCTTCCCCCTCCCAGGGAGGGGGGAGCTGCGTAGACATGCGGCTCGTGTAACGTCATGCTTGTTTGCTCGTTTTTCTTTTGGGGAGTTCTGTCCACTCGTTTGTCAATTTTCCTTGTTAACCAGGATAGGGGTTTGTTTTGTGGTGCTTACCTTTCTGGGTGCCTATCCCGGTCGATGGCAGATATAGAATGCTCCAAATCACATGTGCATTTCTATGGGCCATTGCTCCCCGTGCTTCTGTGAGGGGGCCAGGTTCTGGCTCGTGGTCCTCGGTAGGCTAGAACTCCACCCACATAGACTGATGCAAAATAGTTAGGATATCCATATCAGCCATGGATAGCTCTGGGGAGCCTCCGGGACTCGCCCAGAAAATGGCATTTCATTACATTCAATGCTGGTTTTTTTCTATAACAAATGCAAAAACCCAATTCCAATTAAATTATACTTGTGACCCCTTATGCCCACATACTCATCTTCCCAAAGCTACTACAGTGTTTAACTTAAAACTCGACAACAACCTTAGAATATATACTCACGTCACCCAAACGAATGCCATAGGTCTCTAAATCAGAGGAGAAATGCAGCCCATTAACATACACTGGAAACACATGACAGACAAGCAAGTATACAGACTAACAATATACCATGAACAATACAGTATTCCTCAACTTACACTCTGAAGACTCCCAAAAATTCACAACCTCATCAAAATTATACAGTACCTGTCGGTAACCCCAATTCATGTTAAATTATCCTCTAATCAAATAAATCTCAATTAACAATACCCAAATTTGTAACAAATTAGATGGTAAGTTCCTTGGCGTTCTCATTGACCACAAGCTGAATTTCCAGGGACAAATTCTAAATATATCAAAAAAAGTTTAAAAAACTGTTGGCATTCTCTCTAAGATCAGATATTATGTACCCAGACCTGCCCTGGTGACTCTCTATTACTCCCTCATCTATCCATATCTCAACTATGGTATTTGTGCTTGGGGTTCTACTACCCAAAATCATTTACGTCCTCTAATTACTCAACACAAAGCTGCTATTAGGACAATATCCAACTCTGGCCCCAGACATCACTCGGTACCCCTACTCAAGTCTCTGAATATGTTAGATATTAAGTCACTGCACATTCTCTCATGTGTATCATACATATATAAAACGCTGAACTGTAATGCCAATCCTGAACTCTAAAGCTTCATTGCAGGTTGTAACAGAACCCATGAGCACCACACCAGAAATAAATAGTTTTGATATTCGAAGAGTACGGCTTAATCAAACTAGAAATGCTCTACAAATCAAGGGACCCAGAATGTGGAATGACCTCCCCAACCATGTTAAAGACTGTACCTCTCTCAACCAGTTTAAGATTAAAACTAAAAACTACCTAATAAATTCCCTGTAACCTACCTTACCCCTTGTCACCTACCTTGTCAACCCATGTCTGTTATTTTCTTTTTTTTATCAATGCTGTTTGTCAACCTTTTGTATTTGTGCTGCTTTTTCAGTCATGTTCCCCCTTTTTTTATCTGTATTTGTATTTGTTCTCAACACATTTTATTATTTATGCTCAATTAGTATTAAGTTCTAGATGTTAATGTTCTTCCTGCCCGAAACTCATTGCGTAATAGTGGCTTTAGGCATTGTATGTACTAGCTCTATCTATAATTCGATCCATTAATGTAACATCACTTGTATGTATATACCTTACCTGAATAAACATATTTATTTATTTATATTATACATTATGCCCAAACATGCCCCTAATTATACATGCATATCTGATAACACCCATTTTTTGTCATTTATGTTCAAGATACTTAAGTGTGTGCCGACTACCAATACCTTGAGCAGGGCATACATGATTCCAATGCCTTGAGAATGCTTTACCTTCCAACACTTCTATCAACAACATTTTCAGCTTGATGGGCCAAGTCCTGGTACTTTTCCTCACACTAAAATCCTTTCTCTCACTACCTATTTTTCTCCTATTCCCTCTTCAAGCATTGTACCATCTAAGTAATATTTTTCTTACTTTTTCTGGTTGATTCTTTAATGCCCTTCATCCTGCAAGTGTTAAGTTACCCATGCTTAAATAAATAAATTACAGTAGTGTCTGGAACAAATTAACAAATCTCAATTTTATGTAAAGTTTGTCCTTCCTGGGCCAAAATGTGGTGGGCTTTCATGTTTTTAATGTGTGGGTTTAGCATTAATTTTTCTTCCTGCAGTGTGTCTGGAGGTGCCAAATGTGATTAATGCAACAACCAATTGGGTGGACGACATGTGGACAGTTAACGAAAATGTTACAGCAAACTGCCTTGGAAATCTCTACTTCCCTAAACTCAGTTCTCAGACACGTCCAGTCAAATGTACAGAGAACGGCTGGGATAACACCTCAATCTGCATGCAAGGTAAATTTTCATTGTAAAAATACATCAACCACATTCTTTAATTGTCAAATAATCAACTGCACGTTTTGGGGGAAATCCCATCAGCTCCCTAAAGCTAACTGAACTGATATGTGCTTTGTTAGTTTGGGGTCATCAGTCACTTGGAGTTCTGAGCCTACCGAGGACCACGAGCAAAGCCCTCACAGGCGCAGGGAGCAATGGCGTATGAGCAGTTTTCATTGACAGTATCGTCTTATTCTGCAATCGACGGGGGTAGTAGCCCAGAAAGATAGGCGAACCAAAACAAGCGACTAGCTGGTTATACGCGACCTTCAGCCAAAAAGAGCAAAGAAACACTCTTGCAAGAAAACAAACCGAAACTAGTAACTCTGCAAGCAAATTAGTTTGCCCGCTTGTTAGCAGAACACGTGTGTGTGTGTGTGTGCGTGTGTGCGTGTGTGTGTGTGTGTGTGTGTGTGTGTGTGTGTGTGTGTGTGTGTGTGTGTGTGTGTGTGTGTGTGTGTGTGTGTGTGTGTGTGTGTGTGTGTGTGCGCGCGCGCGCGTGCACACACACACACACGCGCACACGCACACACGCACACACGCACGCACACACGCGCGCGCGCGGGGGTGTGTGTGTGTGCGCGCGCGCGCGGGGGGGTGTGTGTGTGCGCGCGCGCGCGGGGGGGGTGTGTGTGTGTGCGCGCGCGCGCGGGGGGGGGGTGTGTGTGTGCGCGCGCGCGCGGGGGGGGGTGTGTGTGCGCGCGCGCGCGCGCGGGGGGGGGTGTGTGTGCGCGCGCGCGCGGGGGGGGTGTGTGTGTGCGCGCGCGCGCGCGCGAACGTCTCCCCTGCATCGGGGCAGTGATCACCCTTTCTGCCCCTGCCATGCTGCCTATTCGGTTGGTGACACCTTCGACCCTGAATCTTGCGGGACGTGTTCTCTGCTTGTGCTGCTGTGTATGCATTCCTCATCTGTGAATAAGAGGTTTCTAGCAGTGGCGGTGTTGCAAGCTCACATCTCCTTGCTTCACGCCAGGTTGGAAACCCGGGAGCTGCCCTGTTTGGATTTTAGGGACCAGGATTTTGGGGGGGGGGGGCTTTGGTCGCTTCAGCGACCAACCAAAGGGCTCCATCTTTTCCATAGGGGTGGTGGGTGTGGAGGAGAGCTCTGCCCCAGGGACCCAAGTGAGGATTTCCTGGGGCTTAGGATGTCTTCCTTTGTACATGGAGCTGTTCCCTGATTGCAAGTTCATGTTCAATGTTTTTCGGCAGATCTGGTCTCGGTAGGGGTTCCTGTACCACTTTTCCCCAGTCCAGCTGTTGCTCCACGTCCCGACTCGCTTGGAATCCTACAAGGAGAGGGTTCTTCTCCTGGCTCCATGGGTGGTTTCGGGTACTGGTTGCTTGGTGTCCAAACCTGGGCGTTTCTGCCTCTAGCAACAGATCGGGCCAGTGCGGTATCTGGCTGGTTCGATCTACTGCTCCGTGCTTTGCGTCTGGTCTTTCAGACGTGGGTGTATTGCCATTCCTATGGTGATCAGGTGGTTTCCTTAAATTGTGCCCCACCTGTGGTCTTCCTCCCGGCAACAGTGTGAAATCTCTTGTCGGTCTTTGTCAGTTTCTTTCTCTTAGGAGGTTTTCTTTGTTTTGGACTGGTTTGTTTTGTCTTTTGGATCTTTTTGGGCTGGCATCTCATGCCGAATACTGTTGCTTCGTATCATGCGACGTTGGCGAAACTACTCCAGCTTACTTTCGGGTGGATGTTACTTCTGCCCCTTTTTGCAAGATTTTGTGTTTTCTGTGGAGAGCCCCTCTGGCTCCTGTAGCTATTGGATTGATATAACCTATATTAGTCTGGGGCTTCAGTTGAAGGAGTTCTGCCTCCCAGGGACCATGAGCCAGAACTGGTCCCCTCAGAGATGCAGGGAGTAATGGCCCAAGGAAAACCCCACTGTTTTTGGGAGTCTTTCATCTGCCATTGACTGGGGTTTAGGCACCCAGAAAGATAGGTGTCTCAAAACAAACTGCACCTGGTAGAAAAATTGCAACCCACGACAGAACAGGGAACCAGAACTCCTCCAACAAGAATCAAGGAAACAAGCAAACATCCTTAGACCCCCCCCCCCCGTGCCGCACCACACAGCTCAGCTGGACCCCCTCACTGGCTGCCCACTCTCCAGTGCATACTCTGAAGTCTGCTGGGCAGTTGTCGGATCTGGCCTCGGTTTCCTGCCAGGATTTGTGCTGTTGTGGTGCGGTGGCCAGGCGCAATTAGTATACTAGGGTTGCATGCTCTTAGGGTTCCCTNAGACCCGCCGAACGACAGTGAGTAAGGGTTATTGTTGGAGCACCACCTGGAAAGGAGATCCAGTCTACTGTTGCTCTAACCATCTCTAACGAGAAACACCGTGAAACCTCGACAATATATATATATATATATATATATACACACACACACACACATGCACTGAATGAATGCACACCGCAATGTGCAACTCCTCATTGCACACCCGCAATGCACAGAGAGAGAGAGTGCACACCCGCAATGAATCGATTGCTGGTGTGCAATCAATTCATTTCTCTCAATGTTTGCGGACGATGCCAAAATTATGAGAAGGATTAAGACAGAAGAGACTGTTTGAGGCTTCAAGAAGACCTAGACAATCTGAAGAATGGTCGAACAAATGGTTGTTAGAGTTTAACCCAACCAAATGTAATGTAATGAAGATAGGTGTAGGGAGCAGGAGGCCAGATACAAGGTATCATCTGGGAGAGGAAATTCTTCAAAAGTCAGAGAAAGAAAAAGACTTGGGAGTTGATATCACGCCAGACCTGTCTCCTGCAGCACATATCAAGAGCATAACATCAGCGGCATATGCCAGGCTGGCCAACATACAAACGGCATTCAGAAACTTGTGTAAAGAATCATTCAGAACTTTGTATACCACATATGTCAGGCCAATCCTGGAGTATGCAGCCCCAGCATGGAGTCTATATCAAGTCAAGGACAAGACTAAACTGGAAAAGGTTCAAAGGTTTGCCTCCAGACTAGTACCGAGCTGAGAGGTATGAGCTACGAGGAGAGACTACGGGAATTAAACCTCACTTCGCTGGAAGACAGAAGAGTTAGGGGGGACATGATCACCACATTCAAGATTCTGAAGGGAATTGATAGGGTAGATAAAGACAGGCTATTTAACACAAGGAGGACACGCACAAGGGGACACAGGTGGAAACTGAGTGCCCAAATGAGCCACAGAGATATTAGAAAGAACTTTTTTAGTGTCAGAGTGGTTGACAAATGGAATGCATTAGGAAGTAATGTGGTGGAGGCTGACTCCATACACAGTTTCAAGTGTAGATATGATAGAGCCCAATAGGCTCAGGAATCTGTACACCTGTTGATAGACGGTTGAGAGGCGGGACCAAAGAGCCAGAGCTCAACCCCCGCACACACAACTAGGTGAGTACACACACACACACTGTATATATTTAAATTTAACCCTGGTACTGCACAGCCTTAAAATTAACCATCCCGTGATGCACAATTTATACATAAGCATTAATTTATGTATAAATAAACATTAATTTATAAATAAATAAGCATTAATTTATATGTAAATTAGCATTAAGCAAATTAAATTATAAGTAATTGGCAGCCTCACTTATCTACGCATGAAATACATACCTCCTCCCCCCCAACACACACGCACACACACACACATGAATATTCTGTATATATTTAAATTTAACCCTGGTACTGCACAGCCTTCAAATTAAACCATCCGTGGTGCTCAAGAAAAAAAAAGATTCTGTTCTGATGTTAAAATTTCTTCCCTGATGACGGGAAAGGAATCCAGTCAGTCCTCTTAGTGTTAAATTTTCCATGAATTTCTTAGTGTTAAAATTGAATTTATTTAATAACACTTCTTGCTTCATAATCTTTTTGGATCTATTATGAGCACAGATGTTAGAGTGATCTTGTGACCTACGTATTGGTATTTGAAATTGTAATGTCCCTGATTATTTATTTGCTGTCTGTAAAGATCAGGTCAAGAGTATTTTTCATTTCTAGCTGGCTGTGTAATCTGCTGGTTGAGCAAAAATTTGTCACGGAAACTAAGTAGTTCCCTGACCTTTGGTTGATTATTTCCAGATAGATTTCCTGATATATAACGTTATTGCTTGCTAACCTCCATCTTAGACTGGGTAGATTGAAATTTCTTAGGAAGATAATATCTAGTAATGAGTTTACCAGATCATCAAGGCTATTCTCCCTTGTTTCTCTGCTCTATAGCGTTAAGAGCAAAGGCCATAAAATTATCTGTTGTCTTGTTACAAATGTATTGCTACTATTTCCGATTCATTACTATTGACACACTCCAACTTTTCCTTCTTTCAGGGTGTTTTAAAGCTCCGTCTCTGAGTTTCGCTAATACGACCTTCGCATCTAAGACAGTGTGGGTTATCGGAGACCAAGCCAATGCCACCTGCTATCCTAGTTACCAGTGGCCCACAATGTTACCCAACAGCTGGTCAACTGCACCATTTCGGGCTGGCAGATGCTGCCATGTCAAAGAGGTACTGATAAGATTTAGATAATCAGCCACAATTATGTATGATACTGTAGTGTGTATTGAAAACATTCAAACACAAACACACACACAAACACACACACACACACACACACACACACACACACACACACACACACACACACAACACACACACACACACACACACACACACACACACACACTAAAGAAAGGGGAAGTGAAGAATAAGGAGAAGGAACATGTTCCAGAAAATTGTATACATCAACATAGATGGAGTGAGATCAAAGATACTGGAGTTAAGTGATATAATACAGCTGCAGACACCAGACACTCTTGCACTCAGAGACGAAATTTAAAGATGATACTGTATTTTAAATGAGGTCATATTCCCAAGGGGCTATACTCAGTTTGGAGACAGGACAGAAAAATTAAGAAAGGTGGTGACATTGCTGTGCTGGTGAAAGAACACCTAAAGGTAAACGAAATAATGATTGTCAATCCACGAGAAGTTAACATAATAGCACTGGAAATCTGCAGTCAGAATGATAAACTAATGATTATAAATGCATATAGTTTACCGCCATGCAACACATGGACAAAGGAAGAGCGGGGCAATAAACGAGTGGGTCTTATAAGAATAGAGGGAGTATAGCGAGAACAGATAAGGATGAAAAACGACTGTTGGTAGTCGGCGACTTCAACTTGAAATCCATAGACTGGGATGCAGATGAAGCTAGAACAGAGGACTTTTGGACCTGTAGATTCGTAAACGTCATCCTTGAAACATTCATGTACAGTGTATCAACACGTTAAACAAGCTACGAGGATGAGGGAAGGGGATGTTCCCTCCATGCTGGATTTGATATTTACCAGGAAAGAGGAAGAGATATTTGAAATTCAGTATCTTCCTCCATTGGATAAAAGTGACCATGTCTTTTTGGGAATAAAGTATGCAATGCAATATAATCTGAAAGAAAATGAAGAATTGAATGAAAATGAGGTTAAAGCAGTTGAAATACCTGATTTCAGGAGAGGTCATTATAGGGAACTTAGAAATTTCTTTAAGGCATTTGATTGGAAAACTTGCTGTTAGGCAAGGAAGGAAGTAAGTGAGATGTATATCAAGTTTTGTGAAATATATGATAAAGGCACAAATCAAATTATACCAAGCAGAGATGCATCACTAGGAAACAGGTTTGGTTCAATAGAAATTGCGAGAGGGCCAGAGACCAAAAGACATAAAAATGGAATCAATATAGGAACAGGCCAAACCCCCAAACATACCAGTGATACAAAGATGCGAGAAACAACTACACGGCAGTGAGGAGAGAGGCAGAAAGAAATTTTGAAAAAGGGATTGGGGACAAATGTAAAGCAGAACTAGGCCTATTTTATAGATTCATAAACAACAAATTGCAGGTAAAGGATAATATTCAGAGGTTGAAAATGGGAAACAGATTCTTGGAAAATGAAAAGGAAATGTGTGAAGCATTAAATGAAAAGTTCCAAAGTGTGTTTGTACAAAATGAAATCTCAGAGAACCAGACACAATAAGAATGCCAGAGAACAATATAGAGCACATAGATGTGTCTAGGGATGAAGTGGGAAAAAATGCTCAAGGAGCTAAGTAAGAACAAAGCAGTTGGCCCAGATGGAGTTTCTCCATGGGTTCTGAGAGAATGTGCACTTAAGCTGAGCATTACACTTAAACTGATTTTTCAGGCATCCCTGTGTACAGGCATTGTAACTGATGTGTGGGAAAAAGGCTAACATAATTCCAATCTACAAAAGTGGTAGCAGGGAAGACCCCCTCTATTATAGACCTGTATCATTGACAAGTGTAATAGTCAAAATATTGGAAAAATAATTAAAACTAAATGGGTAGAACACTTGGAGAAAAACTATATAATATCACAGACAGTATGGGTTTCGATCTGTAAGATCCTGTGTAACGAATTTACTCAGTTTCTATGATCGAGCAACAGAGATTTTACAGGAAAGAGATGGTTGGGTTGACTGCATCTATCTGGACCCAGTTTTAGTTTAGTTCATTTATTATGCACCCCATACCCATCTTGTGGGCGGTAGAGGAAAGGGTTACAGAGGCACATAATGGGCTCAGGGACTGAACCCCACAATTCATTTAGCTAAGCAAGTTACAATCTTGATGAGCTAGTTACAAAATTCAGTGTAATTCGTCACATCAACAATGGGTTCGAGATCGACCACAAGTACAGTTTCTAAATTAAGCAACTGACATATGTGGAGAGCTAGTGTCACAATTGATAATTTTGTCCTGCACACCGCACCCCATCCAGTGGGCAGCGGTGGATAGGTTACAGTCACTCTTAGTTACTACCTACAGTTAGCAAACTGGGGATATTTGGCTAAAATTTCTGGTAGCAGATCTTTTTGAATGAAATATTAACACATAGTTGGTACTGTAACGTACGTTTATGTTACGTTGTTGGGTTCATTAGATGCACAGTGTTTAGTGAGTTTCATATTTATTTCGTAGTCCTGGATACAGCAGTGTTGTAGACGTTGAGACGAAGCCTGGAGCAGAGCAGAGAGCTGAGTGAGGCCGGAGTCGTGGAGCTCTATGGGGAAGAGCGTGGCGGCTCGATTGGGAATTGCGAGTGTCTGAACTCGGGGAGCGAGAGCGTTGTAGCTGGATGCGGTCGTAGTCTGCTGTCTGCTCTGTGTCGAAGCTGTAGCGTCTTGGGTCGATTAGAACTGCCCACGCCGAGTACTACATTCTTGACTGGAGATTGTACTGGTTTGCTATTCTCGAATCGCTTGCTTAAATACGGTGACTACACCTCACAGTAAGATAGGAGGGTGGAAAAACCGTTACCTGTAAATAGGGATAGGATTATAGCTTGTGTAATTAGTTATGCCATTAACATGATGAGATAATGGAGCAAGTATAAGGATTACTCGCTACAGTACATTGGTTATAGAATTCTCTGAATTCACGTATCTTTTCGTACTCCATCACATAGTGACGGAGCAACCCATCCTCTTAAAAGTAACGTCACTTTTGGCTCGTATGCGCGATATGGCCAAATTTGGACGTAATTTTAAATGAAATAGACTCACAAAAGTGACGTTCTGTTCCGTTTTCTATTTGAGTCGTTCGGCGTACGCGGAGAGGTTATGAGAGGACACTTTAAATTAACGGTTTTCATAACGTTTTGAAACTTTGAGAATTTCCTGCCCACCTAACCTTTCAGAGGACCCTTACTGTTGTTGAAAAAAAAATCCCAAATTTATTTTCATTTTTTTTTTAATTTTCAAATTACGTCCAAATTCGGCCATACGGGCAAACGGCCAAAAGCGACGTTCTTTTTAAGAGGACAGGTTGGACGGAGGGCGTGCAAATAATTTTGTTGGCAGTTTACATTTGGTCAGATCTACATCGGCAGATAATGAGAATTCCCAGAGGTACTTGTAACAGAGTCTAAGCCGAGCAGTAGTAACATCTAGAAGTCTGCTGATTTTATTGGATGAACCATAGATATGTGGCTGGACTGACTGGACTGGACTGGTGTGGCTATCTGGACCCAAAAAAGGCTTTCGACAGTATTCCACATAAGTTGTTCTGAAAACTGGAACATAATGGCGGAGTGACAGGTAGGGTTCTAACATGGAGGAAAAATTTTGACAGAAAAATGAGGGCAGTAATGACAAGCAATGTATCCAATTGGAGCTACATGCCCATCAGCATGACAATACAGTTAGGTTCAGTTGTACTAGTAATGTGCATTGTCTGTATAAACGATCAACCAGAAGGAATACAGAATTATATGAATTGGGTTTGCTGATGATGCTTGCTGACCAACTGTGTTGTAGTGGATATGTGGGCCTTTCAGCAGGAGCAAGCAACAGCCTATTGGACCAAGTTATCACAAGAAGAGTCTGGCCCCAGGCCAGGCTTGGGGAATATAAGAACTATCATGATCCTCTCCAGGTAATATCCAGGTACTAGGGAAGATAAGAAACTTTGACAATTGTCATGCCCTTCAAAATGGTCTAGTCAAAATAAGTGTATGGTCACCATGTGGTAAATGGAATTTATGGTGAATTTTTCCATGTTATGGGATTTGGAATAGGAGAAAATAGGTCTCTCTCTCTCTCACACACACACACACACACACACAACACACACACACACACAGTCTTATACAAACGACACATAAGGGACCGACCAAGAATGAGAGGAGGGGATGAACCAGCCTTGCTGATTTGATATTTACCTAAATGAGTCGGATATAAGGGAAGTTAAGTTGGAAGCCCCCTTGGGAATGAGTGATCATAGTGTATTGAGCTTTGAGTACCTGGTTGAGCTAGGAATTATCACCCCCAAAAAAGAACTGGGAACCAAAGGGCTGGCGTACAGAAAGGGAAACTATGAGAGAGATGAATAAATTCCTATGGGATATACATTGGGACACAGAACTCGGAACCAAGTCCGTACAAGACATGATGGACTATGTCACCCAAAAATGTCAGGAGGCTGTAAGCAGGTTTGTCCCAGCCCAACAGGAAAAAAACAGAG
Organism: Procambarus virginalis; assembly: GCA_020271785.1. NCBI lineage: Eukaryota > Metazoa > Arthropoda > Malacostraca > Decapoda > Cambaridae > Procambarus > Procambarus virginalis. Next base: position 10,766,147 of record WNGS01165751.1, read on the forward strand.
AAGCAAAGGAAGAATCCGTGGTTTAATAGGGATGTATGAAAGCAAAGAGCTGAACAAAAGGGCATGGAGGAACTTCCGTAATAACAGAACACCAGAAAGTAGAGAGAGATACCAGAGAACCAGGAACGAGTATGTCAGTGTGAGAAGAGCAGCTGAGAAAAGGTATGAAAATGATATAGCTAACAAAGCCAAGACTGAACCAAAGCTACTACACAGTCACATCAGGAGGAAGACAACAGTGAAGGAACAGGTGATTAAACTTAGGGTGGGCGAGGACAGGTACACAGAGAATGACAAAGAGGTGTGTGAAGAACTCAACAAAAGGTTCCAGGAGGTCTTTACAATAGAACAGGGAGATATCACGGCGCTGGGAGAGGTGGCAGCAAACCAGGTGACCTTGGATAGGTTCGAAATTACAAGAGATGAGGTCAAAAAGCACCTATTGGAGCTGGATGTGAGAAAAGCTGTTGGGCCGGATGGAATCTCGCCATGGGTATTGAAAGAGTGTGCAGGAGCACTTTGCTTACCACTCTCCATAGTGTATAGTAAGTCACTGGAAACGGGGGACCTACCAGAAATATGGAAGACTGCTAATGTAGTACCAATATACAAAAAGGGTGACAGACAAGAGGCACTGAACTACAGGCCAGTGTCCTTAACTTGTATACCATGCAAGGTGATGGAGAGAGATTGTGAGAAAAAACTAGTAACACATCTGGAGAGAAGAGACTTCGTGACAACCCATCAACATGGGTTCAGGGAGGGTAAATCTTGCCTTACAGGCTTGATAGAATTCTACGATCAGGTGACAAGAATTAAGCAAGAAAGAGAAGGGTGGGCGGACTGCATTTTTTTGGACTGTCGGAAAGCCTTTGACACAGTACCCCATAAAAGGTTGATGCATAAGCTGGAGAAACAGGCAGGAGTACAGGTAGGGCGCTCCAGTGGATAAGGGAGTACCTAAGCAATAGGAAGCAGAGAGTTACAGTGAGGGGTGAGACCTCAGACTGGCGTGAAGTCACCAGTGGAGTCCCACAGGGCTCTGTACTTGGACCTATCCTGTTTCTGATATACGTAAATGATCTCCCAGAGGGTATAGACTCATTCCTCTCAATGTTTGCTGACGACGCCAAAATTATGAGAAGGATTAAGACAGAGGAGGACAGCTTGAGACTTCAAGAAGACCTGGACAAGCTGCAGGAATGGTCGAACAAATGGCTGTTAGAGTTTAACCCAAGCAAATGTAATGTAATGAAGATAGGGGTAGGAAGCAGGAGACCAGATACAAGGTATCATTTGGGAGATGAAATACTTCAAGAGTCAGAGAGAGAGAAAGACCTGGGGGTTGATATCACGCCAGACCTGTCCCCTGAAGCTCATATCAAGAGGATAACATCAGCAGCATATGCCAGGTTGGCTAACATAAGAACGGCCTTTAGAAACTTGTGTAAGGAATCTTTCAGAACATTATATACCACATATGTCAGACCAATCCTGGAGTATGCGGCTCCAGCATGGAGTCCCTATCTAGTCAAGCATAAGACTAAACTGGAAAAGGTTCAAAGGTTTGCCACCAGACTAGTACCCGAGCTGAGAGGTATGAGCTACGAGGAGCGACTGCAGGAATTAAACCTCACTTCGTTGGAAGACAGAAGAGTTAGGGGGGACATGATCACCACATTCAAGATTCTCAGGGGAATCGACAGGGTTGATAAAGACAGGCTGTTTAACACAAGGGCACACGCACTAGGGGACACAGGTGGAAACTGAGTGCCCAAATGAGCCACAGAGATATTAGAAAGAACTTTTTTAGTGTCAGAGTGGTTGACAAATGGAATGCATTAGGAAGCGATGTGGTGGAGGCTGACTCCATACACAGTTTCAAGTGTAGATATGATAGAGCCCATTAGGCTCAGGAAACTGTACACCTGTTGATTGACGGTTGAGAGGCGGGACCAAAGAGCCAGAGCTCAACCCCGCAAGCACAACTAGGTGAGTACAACACACACACACACACACACACACACACACACACACACACACACACACAACACACACACACACACACAAACCACACCNTTTAGCCGCCATCCTGCCACCCACGCATCAAATATTGTGCCAGACCGGGGTCCTGCCATCAACCACTACTCCAGACCAACGTATCAGAAGTAAGGGTCAATAATTTCCTGTTTGAACGCTAATTCATCAGTGAGAAGGGAAGATTCCCGCGCCAGCCATATTTGAATCTCGCGCGCACGTGCAAGCCACCTGCACACCACCATCTCCCCAAGCTGACAGCATCAAGCTTTGTGAGTGTTCAAGCTATTGCAATCGTCGTCAGCCATCGTCGCAAGCGTCAATTGATAATTGTGGGTGTTCTACAAGTTATTCAAGAGAAATTGGTGAAAAAAAAGACTACGATTGTTGTTTATAGTGTCGCCACGCTGCCACATCGACGCCACGCTGCCACATCGACACCTCATCACCTCTCACCATCACCCCAGCCTGCTACATCATCGTGTGAACTTCTCCTATTGTGTTTCTCCACCGCTATCGTCGCAATATCGTCGTCTCAGAATTTATCTTCGTGCTCCCAACTTCGTGCTACTGTGGGGTCCCCCAGCTTCGTGCAACCGCCGCTAGGAGCGTGCTCGTCCACCAGATGTAAACACGCCTCACATGTGCCTCTTCACACGTCTCGTCGCCGTTTTGGTATTGGCTACTGTTATATTGCAAATCCTGCAGCCCTGAGTTAAGTAATTATGAGCTAAATATCGTGTGCTATGTTTTAATGAAGTTTAACGTAAATAATATCCATAATATCCTGTGAATTAACCATTCAGTGACTTGTTAAATATTGGAGCTGGGTCCAGTACTCCATGCCCACAGTTTTCTTGTGTGATTTCAACATTCCTGCTTCTCACAGTAATTGATTTGAATATTAAGTGTTCTACTAGTGTTATTGGTAAATTCAAATTCCAGAGAAGTAAGAAATAATTGTTTCTAGCAGTTTATTTTGCATAATAGAAATTTATTTTTGAGATTTCCATAGACAATTGAACATAGAAAAATTTTGATATTTCTCCAGACCTAACTTTGAAATTTATCCTTTAAGCATTTTATTTTACACTTTTACCATAGCATGTTACCCATGTGCCTGTGTGCAATTTGTTTTTGCTAAACCCATTTTTCATGCATTGCCACTTGTTGTGTTGAATCTTTTTAATGAAATTTTGCAATTGCATTTTCCAGTTTTTATTCTAAATTGCTGTGCTTAGTCTGGTTTAATTAATTTACATACATCTAATTCCAGTCATTTTTAATGAAAGATTGCTAAAATTAATTCACAATTTGCTTGTTCTTAATTATTTTCTTGCCTAGCCCAATTTAATAATTTTATTTCTGCCAATTTTTTTTACTTTAGCCAAGTTGATATTTTTTTGAGTGTTTATTTTGTGTATACTATCTCTGATGCCAGGTGCACTTAATTATAATCTGCGTTCAAATATTAATTCCACGGCTGTAACAATGCCTACCACTGTTGAAACCCCTCAGACTCAACAGGAGCAGTTGCTCATCCCAATGGCCAGAGATCAGCTCAGGAAATGGCTATTCCTCTTTTTGCTGGCGAATCGCGTTTAGAATCTTGGTTTAGTAAGGTTGAAGCGAAAACAGTTGCACGTTTTTCTAAGCCTACTGATGCCGAATACTTGGCAATTGCACGTTCAGCTGTAGACACAACCAAAGGTGATGCACGTTTCGTTGTTGATGAGAAAGCCATTGTTAGCCTCCAGTCTTGGTCTGAATTTAAAGATTTCTTTCGCCGTCGCTTTGTTAATAAAGGAGACCTTGACCCGTATAGGTTAGTCAAGAAAATTGCCAATGCCACCATGCAGCCTGGTGAATCGTTTAATGCGTTTACTAGCCGTCTCGATCAGTATCTTTATGCCTTAGTGTCGGCTATGAATAATTCGACTTGGTTAGATAAAGACAATAATCTGTCCCCTGAGTCTATGGCCAAAATGATAGCGTTTGGTACTTTAATGCATTTTGCCCCCGAGCATACTAAACCAATCGTTGAGCAACAAAATTTTGGTGTTAAACATGAAATTGGTGAAGTGTTTGAAGCCATTAACAATGCTGCCGATAAACTAGCTCCCCGAAGTGCTCAACTGTTGCCACCCTCTGATACTGTAAATGTAGTAACAAGCTCTCAGCAGCCTTCCACAAATTCTCAAAACTCTTGGTCGCAGAACCGCACCCATGCTCGTAGCCCTCAGTCAAATTCAAATTCGCCGCCTCATAAATTGCCGAAACGCCATAGTCCACAACCATCCGCTTCCTCATGTTGGCATTGTGGTAAGAGTAACCACATCGCAAGGGACTGTTGGTCCGCCCCTAGATCATCACCTCCAAGACAATTCTCTCGGTCCCCTCGTCAATCTAATCATTCTAGATTACCATATTGCAAGTACCATAAGCAAGTCGGTCACCACACTGCGGATTGTAGAGCTAGGCAAAGGGCATCTCCACCTCGTAACTCCCACGGTCAGTCTTGGCGAGGCTCACAGCGTCCAAGACATTATCAGAACCCTCGTAATTACAACTCCCAGCCCAACTATAATGCAATTTCAAATTATAATACGCAGTCACAGAATGCTGGAGTTCAGAATGTTCACTCCATGTCGTCGGGAAACCCCCAAGGCCATCCGCTAACCAATTCAAGCTAGCCAATCCTAATGCCCTCCCTGTGTATTCAGTAGCTACCCAAAACAGATTTGGACACTTGACAGAGGAGGACACTGACTCTAGACCAGTTGTAGATGTTGACGGAACCACAGTACATTTAACCCAGACAAGACGCAGATATCCCAGACAACATAAGTCAAAAGTAGTAACTTGTCCAGTCTCAAGTGATGGTCCCCTTGTATCAGCCATTGTACATGGTAGAGTTTTAAAAGTTTTTCTTGATTCAGGTGCAAAAATTAATATTGTCAAGCCTTCAGCTCTTAGAGACATTGAAAGTAAGCACCCTACTACTTTAAAACAGTCACACATACCTTTTCTAAGTGGTATTTCAGGAAATAAAGTAAAAGTTCAGGGTGAAATTGACCTCCCACTCAAGTTCAATGATGTCACATTGTCTATAACATGTTTAGTTGTTGACATTATTCATTTTCCTGGAGACATTCTCTTAGGTCTGTACACCATGATTGATGAAAATATTGCATTGTTTCCCCATCGTTGGAACATAAGTATCAAAGACCATATCATACCCTTGTGTAGCATGTATCGACAGGGCCATGAGTTCAATCTTCAATCAGACTACGTTAATTTCGTTGACACCCGCCTTGCTAGCGTAGGTTTGTCAGATCATTGTCGTGTTAGCATACCCGAGAAAATAGGCACTCGATTGAAGCATCGTAGTGGTGCAGTTGTTAAGGAGAGTGAGTATCGGGATCTTCTGGAAGGGGACGCCCTAACAGATTCTCGTTGTCTTGCTCGCCTGGCAGCTTCCATCTCTGAAGTCAGTGGTTCCACGGCTACTGACACTGTGCTGCACTCTCATTCTCTCACCAGAATAAGAGTTAAGGTTCAGGGAGTGCCTGAGTTGTCGGATGTGATTGCGGAAAGTGAAACGTGTAAAGTGAATGGTACGTTTGTTGAACCCTCCTGGCACACAGTGCAGGACGGTACTGTTACATTATTTATTGCAAACACTAGTAATGCCGACATCCATCTCCAGTCTGGTACCCATGTTGTAGATTTTGCCCATTACTCGTTACCGGTGCGAGTTGTGGATGATGTCTCCATGGATCATACTGTTTGTACTCTCACGCCAGGAGAACAAGGATCTCAGCCAGAGGTGCAAGCGCAACACCTCAGTCCTACTGATTTTCCTGACTCTGTGGCTCAGCTTTTGGAAATTTTGAACAGAAATAGAGCCGTTGTCGCCTTACCAGGAGAAAAGTTAGGTCTCACTCCTCTCATTACACATAAAATTCCACTTGAACAAGGAACTACTCCTATTTATGTACCAGCTTACCGTCTTCCCCATTCTCAGAGAGCAGAAGCCGATAGACTTATAGAGGAAATGCTACAGAGTGATGTAATCGAATCGAGTAATTCACCATGGAACGCTCCATTGATTCTTGTACCAAAGCGAGATGGGACTTGGAGACCTGTAATCGATTATCGAAAGCTTAACAGAGTAACAATACCTGATCGTTTCCCACTTCCAGTTCTAAATGATTTGTTGCAAAGTATTGGTCGAAATAAAGTATTCTCAACGTTAGATTTGTTGCAGGGATTCTGGCAAATCCCCCTTGATGAGGAAAGTAAACAATTGACAGCCTTTAGTACTCCCAATGGTCATTTTCATTTCAAAAGAATGCCATTTGGTTTGCGGAGTAGTCCAATAACTTTTTCACGGCTCATGACAAATCTATTTCGTCGATTGATAGGAAGTACACTTCTAGTTTACCTTGATGATCTCATAATCATGTCGCAAGATGTTCAGACTCATTTCCAGAACCTTGAAAAAGTACTTGCAAAGCTCGCTGAAGCTAATTTAAAAATAAAGCTTGCAAAATGTTCATTTTTAAAAGAGAAGATTAATTTCCTAGGTCATACAGTTACACCTTCAGGTATTACATTGAATGAATCAAAAATTATTGCTGCCCGTGATTTTCCAACACCTCGTACCGCAGAAGCCGTAAGACAGTTCACAGGTCTTGTAGGATTTTATCGTTCATTTATTGCTGGATTCTCTATTATAGCCGCTCCACTTTACAAGTTGCAAAGAAAAGATGAACCCTTTGTTTGGGGAGAGGCCCAGGATCAGTCATTCAAAAAACTCAAAGCAGCCTTGATTTCGTCACCTGTCCTTAGGTACCCAGATTTTTCTAAACCTTTTACGTTGGTTACAGATGCTAGTGACATAGGTTTAGGTGCTGCATTACTTCAAACAGAAGGTCACAGAGATCACGCAATAGCTTATGCTAGCCGTACATTATCTAAAGAAGAGAAAAATTATAGCGCAACAGAACGAGAAGCCTTAGCAGTTGTCTGGGCACTTAAACATTTCAGAGATACAATTTATAATTACCCAGTTCATGTTCTTACAGATCACCAACCATTAATTCCCTTGTTCAAAAATAAGAATCCAGTTGGAAAGTTTGCTAGATATTTGCTCACAATTCAAGAATTCAATCCCACATTTGGATATATTCCAGGAAAGCAAAATGTTGTAGCCGATGCGTTTTCTCGACACGTAGCTGCGATTCAGTTAAATTACCCAGCATTAGATGCTACAGTAGTAGAAACGGAACAGAGACAAGACCCCATATGGGCACCCGTCATTAAATTTTTGACTAAGCAAGACACTCGCCCGATTCATAAACCGCCAGTACCATTGAAAGAATTAGTTATGTTAGACAATTTACTGTGTAGAGTAGTAAAGCTAGGGACAGCCCCGAGGAAATGTTGTCAGTTAGTTGTTCCAGCTGTCTTGGTACCAACTGTGTTAAAAATTATCCATGATGCTCCTGCAAGTGCACATCCAGGAAAGGATCGTACACTCCAACAAGGTCGATTAAAGTATTTTTGGCCAAAAATGGCTAAGGACATTGCTCATTATGTTGACAGATGTTTAACTTGCTTACAGCACAAGGGACATGTTTCAGGACCTAATCCAATTCAGTGTACCCAACAACTAAAGCTCCTTGGGAACGAGTATCGATGGATTTATTGACAAATTTTGCGGAAACAGAGAAAGGGAACAAACATTTGCTTGTAATGGTCGATAATTTTTCACGATTTTGCGAACTAGTTCCTATCCCGAACAAAACAGCAGAAACTATAGCCAGTGCATTCCATGACCACATAATTTGTAGATATAGTATGCCTAAAGTAATCCTTTCAGATAATGGTCCAGAATTCAGTAATAGTATTTTAACTAGCTTGTGTGATTTATATAACATTAAAAAATGTAGCATCATGCCTTATCATCCAGCAAGCAACGGACTCGCCGAACGTACTAACAGAAAGTGTTAGATGCCTTGAGAGTCACTTTGAATTTTGATAACAACAATTGGGATGATTTTATACCCTTAATTCAGTGTGCTATAAATTCTTCAATTAATGTTTCTACAGGAGACACACCTCACGCTATTCTTTATGGTACAGATAAGATCCTCCCTAATGAATTGATTAACATACCTCCTACTCCCTTATATAACGTAGATGATTTTGTTCAAGTAAAGCGTAGACAAATGCAACTAGTATTCAAGAAAATACGAGAACAATTGTCCAAAGCTACAGCCGAGTTCACTCGAGCAAGGAATGAACGAGCTAAACCCAGTAAAATAACTATTGGATCTGTAGTAATGATACTTAACCAACACAGGTCTGGTCCTATGTATAAGTTAACTAAGAAATTTTTGGGTCCATATAAGGTAATCGAGCTTATCAAAGGTAACAAGTATAGATTGAAAAATTTAGTATCAGGGGAGTATATAAATGAGCATTTAGACCATATGAAGTTAGCTAAAATGACTGTTGACGACACTGATGAGGAAGATGACAATGAACTTACCCAGACAGATCCTCCTATTGGGACACCACCTTCTGTGGTTGACAGACCACTTGATGTTCAGCAACCCCATACTAGCACTTATAATCTTAGATCTAGACCTCTCGTTTCAACCGTGCACTCACCACATGTCCATTGGCTAGATGATAACGAGGTTATCTCTCAAGATGATAGTTTGTCACATGCAGTTTCATCTGTTCCTGATCCTCAGTCAGAGCCAGAGTTGTATAGTGCTCTGGATGAGCTAGGTGTAGATATCCGCAGAATTTACAATTAAGTGCACTCTGCAGTTATTCTGTTTTGTTTTGCAAAATTCATTTGCAGTATTTCCACCACATGTGTCTTATTATTACCAATATATATAGTGTGATCATGTTTTCTCAATTTTATTTTGTTACAAATTAAATGCCATTGTTAAGTCTACTGCCATTTGTAATTTTTTTTACAGTGCTTGTCATAAAGATTTCATTAATGTTCTAGCAACCACATTGAGGCCAGTGAATCCTGACTGCTATCACGCAGATGTTAGTCTTCTTGTTCCAGGTCTTGTATATAGCTTGTAAATATATTGCAAATTAAATATATTGTACATTGGTCTTGTAAATATATATATTGTACATTGGAAAAAAAAGAAAAAAAAATCATTATCTAATCTTAAAATTCATTTGTGGTTGTTAGGTCAGAACTTTGCTTCATTAAAGTAATAATTGCTTAATTTTGTATTGTTTCAAGCACATGCCATTGACACATGTTAATAATTTTGTTTAGGCAATACCTTTAGTTGTATTGTTCATTTCTGACAAGTAGACATACACATGTTCTTCATACTCTGGTTGAATCAAAGCATTGTTACCATGATTTTCACCTATTATGTTCAAAAATTTTTTTGGTGCATATCCCAAGATGCTAGTATTACGCACACTTGATCTATTTTCAATGTTTTATTATGCAATTTTCACATGTAAGCCATTATTGAATGCCACCGAGGTCCTTTCAGTATCATTGTAACTATATAGCTAGCCAGAGCTTGTCGACAAGGGACGTCGACTTGGTAGCGTGTCCGAGCGGTGTTATATTCAAATTCCCCGCCAGTTGGAACATAACCAATCACAGGCGAGTAGGCCTCTGACTTCATGCCACATTCACTGCCACCAGCCATGCTTGCGGTAGTCAGTTATCTCCATAGACCCAGAGTAGTAGGACCTCGGCTGGCCAGATATGTATCTTGTTGCCTTAGCCAATAAATCTACGAAGCATCATCTGTGTCTACATTCAACCCCCCACAAGGCAAAGAATACACACACACACACACACACACACACACACACACACACACACACACACACACACACACACACACACACACACACACACACACACCCACCACACACACACACACACACACACACACACACACACACACACACACACACACACATGATCACCACATTCAAGATTCTCAGGGGAATCGACAGGGTTGATAAAGACAGGCTGTTTAACACAAGGGGCACACGCACAAGGGGCCACAGGTGGAGACTGAGTGTCCAAATGAGCCACAGAGATATTAGAAAGAACTTTTTTAGTGTCAGAGTGGTTGACAAATGGAATGCATTAGGAAGCGATGTGGTGGAGGCTGACTCCATACACAGTTTCAAGTGTAGATATGATAGAGCCCAATAGGCTCAGGAAACTGTACACCTGTTGATTGACGGTTGAGAGGCGGGACCAAAGAGCCAGAGCTCAACCCCCGCAAGCACAACTAGGTGAGTACAAAAAAAAACGGTTCCACAGCCACATCAGGGGGAAACCAGCAGTGAAGGAACAAGTGATGAAACTGAGAAAAGGGGAGAAAAGGTACACATATAATGACAAGGAGATGTATAAAGAACTCAACAGGAGATTCCAGGAGGTCTTCACAGAAGAACAAGGTGAAGCCCCGTGCACTAAATGAGGCAAGCCAAGCAACCTTGGAGGAATTTGACCTCATCAGAGATGAGGTCAAAAGGAATCTGTTGGAGCTGAATGTAACAAAGGCTGTTGGGCCTGACAGAATCTCACCGTGGATACTAACAAAAGGTGCAGAGGCACTAAGTGTGCCACAGGGCTCTGTACTTGGACCCATTCTGTTTCTATTATATGTAAATGATCTTCCAGAGGGTATAGACTCATTCCTCTCAATGTTTGCTAACGATGCATAAATTATGATAAGAATCGAGACAGATGAAGATAGACAGCGACAACAGGATGACCTGGTCAAACTGGAGGAATGGTCTAGAAAATGGCTGCTAAAGTTCAACTCAGGAAAGTGTTAAGTAATGAAATTAGGCGAAGGCAGTAGAAGGCTGAAGACAATGTACCATCTGGGAGGTGAAATCCTACAAGAGTCAAATAGAGAGAAAGGTCTGGGCGTTGATATCACAAGAAACCTGTCCCCAGAGGCCCACAAAAAAACGATATCATCAGCGGCATATGCTAGGTTGGCCAACATAAGAACTGCCTTTAGAAACTCGTGTAAGGAATTTTTGAGAACCCTATATACCACTTATGTCAGACCAATCCTAGAAAATGCATCTGCTGCCTGGAGTCCATATCTAGTTAAACACAAGACAAAGTTAGAGAAGACTCAGCGGTATGCTACCAGACTTGTCCTGGAACTGAGAGGTATGAGCTACGAGGAAAGGCTGAAGGTGATGATCCTCACGTCCCTGGAAAACAGAAGAGTAAGGGGTGACATGATAACCACTTACAAAATTCTCAGGGAAATTGACAGCGTGGACAAAGACAAACTCTTTAGCATGGGTGTAAAACGAACAAGGGAACACAGGTGGAAACTGAGTACCCAAATGAGCCACAGAGACATTAGAAAGAGTTTTTTCAGCGTTAGAGTGGTTAGTAAATGGAATGCACAAGGAAGTGATGTGGTGGAGGCTGACTCCATACACAGTTTCAAATGTAGATATGATAGAGCCCAGTAGGCTCAGGAATCTGTACACCAGTTGATTGAGAGTTGAGAGGCAGGACCAAAGAGACAAAGCTCAACCCCCGCAAGCACAAATAGGTAAGTGCATACATACACACACAGGTAATGAGATCCTTAAGGGGGTAAATATGGAGAGGGCTGATGAGAATATTGAAAAGGTTTTCAGGTTCGGACAGTACAACAAGGACAGAGACCGATTGATAAAAGTAGTATTCACGATCGAGAAAACAAAAGAGAAATTGTTGGCAAGGAGAGAGCAGACTAGCAAAAGTACTGAAGTTCAAAAAAGTATTCCTGCAGAGGGATGTGACAAGGGACAAAAGAATGAGGGCAGCAGACACAAGGAGAGAGCGCAGGGAGAAAGAAAAGAATCTGGGAACCATAGCTCCGAACCCTACAATCCCAGAGGGGAGTGGGAAACCCCTCCACGAGCAGTTCAACAGCCACAGTGAGAGAAACACCACCTCTAGCTTCCACCCAATCGACGTCCTACCTGCCTCAACCCCTGCCAGCACTCCAATAGGTGCCCACCTAGGGTGTGCACCTATTGGAGGTACCTGATGTTAGATATCTGCAGGAGCTGAAGGAGGCATTTGACCGGAATTCTGTGTTGCGTTTCACTTATGAGATGGAGAAGAATGGGAAGCTGCCCTTTCTAGATGTAACAGTCATGGAGAGGAGCGGAGGTTTCCACACTGCAGTCTACACTAAGGAAACAAACATAGAAATGTGCCTCAATGCCAACAGTCACTGCCCAGACGGTTATAAGAGGAGTGTCGTTAACGCTTATGTCGACCGTGCTCTCAGCCACAGTTCAGGATGGAAGCAAGTCGATGAAGAACATTGTAGGGTAAGGCAGGTCCTAGTCATCAACGGCTTCTCCAATGGTTTCGTTGAAGACATCATAAGAAGGAAGGTGAAACGCCATGCAACCTCTGAAGAGACAACTAACACAACACCTGTACCCCCTATTACACTATTTTACAGGAACTTCTATTTCATAGCTCATGAAACAGAGGAAAGGGTCCTGAAAGATATTGTTAATGGAAACGTTATCCCTACAGACAAAATTCAGAAGATACAATTGACGATTTACTATAAAACCAAAAAAACGGCCAACCTACTCATGAGAAACTCTCCAGACACAAAGCAGAAAGCTTTAAAAGAGACCAATGTCGTCTATGCTTTCAAATGCCCACTTGGGGACTGTAAGCCTCAAAGAACTCAGTATATAGGCAAGACAACCACATCTCTTTCCAGGCGATTAACGATGCATAAGCAGCAGGGCTCCATTAAGGAACATATAATCTCTTCCCACAACCAGACCATCACCAGAGAAGTCTAACAAAAAACATGGAAATCATCGATAGATACAGCGATAGCAGGCGGCTTGATATCTGCGAGGCACTACACATTAAGAAGTCAACACCAGCAATCAACAGCCAATTAATGCACAACTATATTCTATCCACTTCAAGACTCCGCACCAATATAGAAGCATCAAGAAATATGGGCCAATAGGCCCTCTGCAGTTACTTCCATTCTTCCCTTTAATTTACCCAATTTATACCCATTGTTTTGTGTTCTGTCTTGTGTTGAAAGTTTTGTTCACCTCATCCAAAACTGTTGTAACATATCACCTAACCCAAAATGCGGGTATAAAATGAAAGCTGTTTAAATCATAGCATAGTAGAACTCTGTTTAGGGTTTGCTGGTTATAGTTGTGTGTGTGTAAACTAAAGTCTTAGAAAATGTAACAGGTTATTATGAAACCCGTTCAAGTGTCGCGTCAGACTAGAAATAAAAATGAATTTTGGAGAATTGATTTTTCATTACCGTCAACAGTGAAAAGAAACATAAGAAATATTGAGAAAATTCGTGTTAGCATTATTAATCTTACTTTTTCGGTCATATTTAATAATATAAGTCTACAGGAAAGACTGTTATCAAAATATACTAATATATATATATATATATATATATATATACTACCTCTGGCTGGAAGAAGGGGGACCCATAGCCTTGGAGGAAATCACACATAACGCATTGGAGGGAATGTAGGTCCCCTCCAATACAGTTTCTGTGTGCTTTTCTCCTACCACCCCCTTCCTTTTTTTTATGTTTATGCTTTATTGTGTATTTAAAGGTTACAAACATACAAGACAAATGCCTAAAGGTTATGGATCTCTTGATGCTCCTCCGCTTCCGGACAGGAACCGAGGACGCAGCAAGCATTTCCCCTCTGGATCGCCACACTGAGGCGCTGAAACAAAAAACTGCAAGCCCTTGGGTCTTTGGTGACGTCAATGACTTGGAACCCAATTCCTTGAGAAATCCCAAGGCACTCTTGCACCAGGGGATTGCGTCTCAGACGCTATGGGAACAAGAGGTATTGACCTGCCAGTCGCCTGTATTTGAGAGATTTTGCTGTTTCCTGTGGTTGGAACGCCCACCTGCTTATCAGCTCCAAAGTGTACATAGGTGTCAGCCAGGTTGGATACACATGCTGTAGTCCCACACCAACTGTCTACCCTCCTTCCATAGGTATATGGATGCATCAGGCGAAGTGCGGGGAAATCCGGTTTTGGACCCCTAGGACGCGAGGTTCTCGCAATCCTATATATTATATATATATATATATATATAAATNTGGTGTTACTTGCAGGTGTTACACATTCATTGTTAACTAGTTGTCAATACAGCACTCTTGCATCTTCACAGTTCCCAATAAACCTTTGCCCAATTGGTCTGCATATGTCTTTCAAATTATATTCCCAAAACTCTAAACTTACACCTTGAATTCCTACAGCCTAATACTTGACGATCTTTCTTCCATCCGAACAACTGATTCCCAAGATTAATTACTGTTCTGATTTTCCTGTTACCTAATCTGTTTTTACTGCTTTCATGTGTATTTTGATGTGCCTGTTAAATAGCAATTCAGGAGATTTACCACTGGTAGTATGAATAGTTTTCCTGTGTTTATATGAAAGTCTATTGTTAATAGAACCTTTGTAAACCACTGTAACCCATCTTTTAAAGATCTTAATGCTCTCTCAGCTATTTCAAAAAGGATTATATGGATCAGATGTTACATATTTTTGAATCACAACTGAATATGCAAAAATTGTGCATATTTTGCAAAAGTAGAGCATAATTATTCTCATTTAGACAAAGACGCTTTAGCATATGCTGTAAAATAGAACAGGTATTTTCTTTTGGTTAGGAAATTTCTTGCTAGAATAGAGCATAAGCCATTAGTAGGATTGTCTGGTAGAGGTAAATAAATTCTTGTTATTGCCAGTACTGTACTAGAATTCAGTGTTTCGGCATTTTTATTGTCACAGTTTGATTATGATTTAGAGTTTAAATTGGGCAAGGAAAATATAATTGCAGTTACTGTAAACATGAAGAGTTGAATTCTAATATTCTGCTATGGTTGGAAAGATAACTTATTATTGTCCGAGTATGCTTAATTAAGGAAAACCTGAGTATTCATCAGGATATAATATTATATAGAAACTGAGTTGTGGTTCCTGTGGAAGTAAAATGTAATATTTTTTTTTAACAGCTGCATGTAGGCCATGATGGTATAAATGATAATGAAAGCAGATGCTAGAATTTTGGTTTGGTGGGCCAGAATTAATAAGGAAAGAATTTTCTAATTCCTGCCCTCTCAAAAGGGACAGGAATCACCTTGTCGTGGTGAGGGGCTCACGTAATATTCCCTGATGTCAGTGGGAATTACCACATCCTATCCAGGTGTTGTCCATGCGACCCCTCAAGAGCTTTGCCTTGTCGTGATGAGGGGGCTCACCTATGTCTTCCTTGGGCCGGTGAGGGTGAGGCAAAGATGAAGTCCAGACCTGGCTTTATCTTTGGTTCACCACTTCTCCCTCTCTGTTCCCTTCTTGCTCCTTGGCACGGTTGAGCCCCAAGTCCCAAGTGGTGACCACTTCACCTGGAGCGGCTCCATCTTTAGTTGTGACAACTGTGCCTTTTATTGGGGAAATAATGGAGCTGTCACTGCACTCAAACATGCGTGATTTCTTCAATGACTGCTACATTCCATGATTTGTTTGGCCCCTGCTACTTGGCCTTAATATTTTGATGTTTGTCATGATGAACATACATGCACTAATAATTTACTCATAAATAAGCACTTTGTTGACTCTGAATACCTATGTTACTTTTTAATCCTACCTGGACTGCCACTCATTGCAGCCCCTTCTAAGAAGGCAGCTGACTGCCTAGCTGCTGTGTTCTGCATTGGTGAGACCTAGGTTCAATTCTTAAAAATGACCAATTAAATGTCAGCATTGGCACAGTCCTTCTCCCGCACCATGTTATGATTGAAGATAGGGAACTTAGGGACTGCCATGAGGCTATTTAATTCCTCAAGGCCCAAGGTTATTCTATCCTCCAAATTGACACATTCACTCTAGCCCCTTGTGGTCTTCGTCAACCCTTTTAGAGTAGTCATGATCACGTTTTAGTGGTAGTACATTTCCGTTTTCTGTAAAATGTGCCGGTGACAGATGCTCCTTTCAGGAATACCTCCCCTCTCCAAGCATCTGCAATAGGTGCTAGAAATGTGGACATGGTTCCTCGACGTATAGTAGTGAGATGTCCACTATGCCCCTTGTGTGGTGACCCAAGCCTTTCTAAGACAGATTGTTCTTTTCCCCAAGCACTGTTACTGCATCATCTGCAGAGGACTTGAGGAAAATGAGTATCTTTTGTGAGTGAGTGAGCATCCTTTGAACATCCATCAAGCTCCTGTGATATAAAGGTTTCACCTTTTAAGAGTGTAATCAAATCCTTATAGTCCTACACAAATGTTTCCTTGGACACTATGCACCACTGTTTCCAGTGGAACTCAGAGAACAGATTTCTTGTTGCCATTCTCAATTCCATGATCATAATTGATCTTGAACACATTCTATTGAAGTTCCAGTGAGATCTTGGAAGCATCAAAGGCTTACATTTTGACTTACTACAGAGATGATACAACAAGTGAAAGGGACACCAATTTTAATGTTGCCTATACAGTCCTTCCTGGACATAAACACCACGTAATCTTGAGGTATTTACTTTCTGTTCACTGCCAGGAATCTTTTCTCCCAGTATCCGATGTTAATCCTTGTCTCCGCTGTTAAGTTTAAGGCAGAATGAGAAAATATATCTTCTTCGTTTATTTATTGCAACCAAAAGCCACGGATTTCTTGTATCAACTCCATGTATCAACATGAGGTAATTGAAAACAAAATGATTGAACAAAATATGAATCTAACACGTCCAGCAATGAGGAGGCCTGGTCGAGGACCGGGCCACGGGGACGCTAAGCCCCGAAACCATTTCAAGGTAACCTAAGTAGTATTTAATATTATACATCACATTCAGTTCTAACCACACTTTACTTCAACTGGGATACAGTGCTGGGGCTAATACTAGAAACTTATTCCAGCCTTCACCCTTTACCACAGTTGTGAAAACCTGACAGTACTGAGGCTAGTACTAGGCATTTATCCCAACCTTCACTCTTTATTTCAGCTGGGATGACCTGACGGTGGCTAAGATCTACACCCCTGATGCGAACATTACAGCACTCGTGCAGAACTTGAACCGCGCTCAAGACTTTAACTACACTTACCTCAGTGTGAACAACAGTGGCCAGGGGGCCTCACTCCAGCCAACGTTAACTCCACTGTCACCTATGCCCTCTGCGAGTTCCGTGGTCCTTTAGGTAAGTTGATGGTGGGGGAGGTAGTGATGTGATGATGTCATAATGGTTGGGTTTGTAATGGTAACGTTGGTGGTGATTGCAATGGTGTCAGTAGTGGAGACAGCGGTAATAGTGTGGTGATAACGGTGGTGGTGGTGAGGATGGTAGGTTGGTGGATTTGTGTTGCACTAAGGATAAGACACCTGTATGAACAGATTTCTCATCGGAATGGTATCTCTTCTGGTAGTGTCCTTAATGCAATGCAGTCATCTACTAGATGAATGGTGCAGATTTGGGGAAATAACTGCAAAGAAACTTGTGGTCATGTGACTATTTTCTCCTTTTGCCACTCCCAGCAAATAAAATGTTTGGGATCAAAACCAGAAGCATCAGTAATAAATGTACAAACATCATCCTTCAATTATATTTGACCCTGGTGAGACCAGTACTGGTCAAGGTATATATATTGGATAAAGATTCCCTCAAGAAAATCAAATGTAGGATGTCCAGGCAGATCTCAGGTATTTAAAATCTTACGAACGAGGAGAGGTTAAGGAAGCTCGGCCTATATTACGTGAACAGAGGGAAGGCATGATTGACGTCTTCAGGTGGAAGATAGGTATCAGCAGAGGAGATATGAACAAAG
The DNA here is from genome assembly GCA_020271785.1 of Procambarus virginalis. Classification (NCBI taxonomy): domain Eukaryota; kingdom Metazoa; phylum Arthropoda; class Malacostraca; order Decapoda; family Cambaridae; genus Procambarus; species Procambarus virginalis. The sequence goes on from WNGS01165751.1 coordinate 10,784,091, forward strand.
TCTTGAAACTATCAGACAAGGTTGGAACCTGTAACAGCGCCTTTAAGATGGAGCAGTTCAGAGTCGGGAAGGATATGGGAAAGTATTGTCTTTGTAACAGGGTGGTAGAGAAATGGAATAGGTCACTCTCCAACATTATAAATGCATGGTATAGCTAGTCTTAACAATAATCTTGACAGATGTATGGTGAGAGTGGTTAGATCTTGATGGAAACTGCCCGGAATGGGCCAACAGGCACAGTTGGGTGATTCCTATATCTTATGGTCTTATGATTCTGATTGTTTCTTTGGAGATGTTATGATATAGTGGAGAATGTATCTTAATTAATGCTAGTTTTATTAAATATTGTACATCCAAAACCAGTGCTACATCACTATCTTTTTCTGAGCTGCAAACCTGGCCTAGAGATGTTAATTTAATAAATTTTCTGGCCTAGAGATGCTAAATTAAATAAGCAGATTATTTGGACCAAACTACACTAAAAGAGAACTACAGTACAAAGTAAAATAAATAAATGGCAGTACTGTATACAAACCTTTAGTGTGTGACAAGATTGTCAAGATTGGGTGATTGTTATAAGGTTGACACTATCCTAATCTAAGAAACGGCATCCATCTGGTAACACTTTCTGACATTAGGCAGGTTGATCAATGAAGTTTGTGATTGGTGGAGCAGCCTACAGTGTGGTGACCCTGGCAGTCAAGGTTTCTATAGTCAACTGTAGTCGTCCTCATCCTCATCATGTATTTCTAAGCCTGAAATACTTTGCATACTTCATTTGTATGTGTAACTCCTGTACTTACAATTGTCCCTTCCTCTTATGTTCTTTGTGTACACATTCTTATGAATAAAATTATAAATTATGCTTGAATTAATCTTGCAGATTTTCTCCCTCCTCAAAGCATCTGTTGTTTCATTTGCGTCAGTGATTTTGAAGACAAGATTATTACAGTCCTATGAAATAAAGGCAAGATGACGTGGAAGAATAAAATCATAAATTCTTACACTGGTGAGAAAATTATTGTAAATGGATATTGGCACTTGAGGAGAGTAAACATAAACAAACTACAGAGAGATCAGTGTTATAACCTGTAGGTCTGTCGCAAGAGAATCACAACCGATGCAGCAAACAATAAATAAGGAGTGACTAACCTACCAGAATAAGCCATTGTAATATAGGTGGGTGGACATAGCTGGTTGATGGGGTTCTGGGAGTTCTTCTACTTCCCAAGCCCGGCCCGAGGCCAGACTTGACTTGTGAGAGTTTGGTCCACCAGGCTGTTGCTTGGAGCGGCCCGCAGGCCCACATACCCACCACAGCCCGGTTGGTCCGGCACTCCTTAAAGGAAATAATCTAGTTTCCTCTTGAAGATGTCCACGGTTGTTCTTGTAATATTTCTGATGCTCGCTGGTAGGACGTTGAACAACCGTGGACCTCTGATGTTCATACAGTGTTCTCTGATTGTGCCCATGGCACCTCTGCTCTTCACTGGTTTTATTCTGCATTTTCTTCCATGTCGTTCACTCCAGTACGTTGTTATTTTACTGTGCAGATTTGGGACCTGTCCCTCCAGTATTTTCCATGTGTATATTATTTGGCACTTGCAAGTTGACATCTTGCAAGTGACCAACTGAACCAAAAAACAGTTGCCTATACCACTTGCAGCATACTTCTTTGGTACGGTGCTGGGAGAGATGCACTTGGAACAGTAACTAATCCATGGTACTCCCTTGGTAGGGTTCTGGGAGAGACGCACTTGGAACAGTAATTAATTCCTGATATTCTCTTGGTTTGGGGTTGGGAGAGTTGTACCTCAAATCGCAACGAAACTCTGGAACTTTTTTACCAATACCCTAATATGTAAACAAATCAATGGTAGCTATATCTTTTAAGTTGATAAAATTTCTTCCATATCCATGGCAGGGTGCTGGGAGTGGTATCCCTCGTACGAAAACATGTCAGTGAGAGGCATACTCGGTGGTAGCATTATAAATCAGACCTTGGAATACAGGTGAGCTACACATACATTTAAAATAAAATATACTAGAAAATTATTGATTAATTAGTTCATTTTTATTAACCTTATTTTACTAAAAATTAATAAATATTTAAAGACTGATTATATTGTCAAGTTATGAAAATAATTTGTAATTTCTTCCTTTTAAAAATGGGAGTGTCTCATTACTATGTATCTTGAAATGCCACCTCCCTTGAAGCAAAAAATGTTGGTTTCTTATAAATCTAGAAAGATCATCTTCATTAAAATTGGAAATGCATTCCTCCCCCCCCAAAAGAAAATAAATCACATTCCATAATGAATTTCAAAGGGCATCTCTCAGTTTAATAAATTCTTCTAAGTTAAGCTTGTCAATGAATAGTGCTCCACTTAAAGTTTAAGGATGGACTCTTTCTAAGTGTTGCACATAGTGATTACACCCCATAAGAGGATGAACTCATTAAGGTGTTGTGTTGCATCATCACAGCTGCTGGCCCGGATTCTTCGTGAACGCTGATGTGGGCAACAAGACCAAGCAGTACCTTTGGTGCCATGGTCAGCTAGGTGGCTGGTTCCCAAGACATCCACCACTCATACCTTGTATTGGTGTAGATGGTGAGTTTTATCTCGACTGTCTTGCTACACCTTCCCCCATCTCACTTCCTTTCAAAATCCTACACCATCAATGACCTTCTAAATGCTTTTCAACACCTTCAGCCAGTTCTATCTGTTGATGACACAACCTTCATATTTTACAGTCCTAACTCTTATTCTGAAGGATACTGTGAATACTGAACTAAAAGAAAGTCCACTTTGGTTAACTGCTAACAAACTCACAATTATCATTGATAAAACCTTCTATATTTTATTTAGTAATTCAACTATCAAGTTAACCTGAGAATTAACACTATCCAAATTAGTAACAGAGTAGATGGTAAATTCCTTGATGTTCTCATTGATAAGTTGAATTTACAGTGCCATATACTAAATATATAACAAAAAATTCTTCAACAGTTTGCATTCTTTCTAAAATCAGCACTATGTTCCTCACTGCCCTGGTATTTCTTTATGACCTGCTCATCTTTATTCTTATCTCACCTATGGTATCTGTGCCTGGTGTTCTATTACCCAAAATTATTTACGACCTATTACTCAACACAACCCGGCAATTCAAACAATAACGAATTCAACCAGTTTTAAACATACACTAAGAACTACCTAATAAACTACCTACCTTCCTAAGTGTCAGCCTAATTTTAAGACAGTGCTCTCTAGAGTGGAATATTGTTAAACACTAATAGCCCCATTCAAAGCTAGAGAAAGTGCTGACCTGGAGAGCATGCAAAGATCTTTTACTTCTAGAATTCACTAAATAAAACATCTAAATTATTGGGACGATCTAAAAATATTAAATATGTATTTCATAGAGCACAGGCGAGAGATACATAATAATTTATGTATCATAGTAATTAATGTATCATAATACATAATAAAAACTAAGTGCTACCTAATTAACTTCATGTAACATACCTTACCCCTAAATGTCAACCCATGTCTTACTATTTTTTTAAACAATGCTGTTTGTTGACCAACTTGTATATTGGCTATTTTCTACCATGTTCCCCCCTTTTTTCTGGGGGGAGCCCCTACGGCTCCCTGAAGCTATCCATGGCTGATATGCATATCCTAACTATTTTGCATCAGTCGATGTGGATGGAGTTCTAGCCTACCGCGGACCACGAGCCAGAATCTGGCCCCCTCACAGAGGCACGGGGAGCAATGGCCCATAGAAATGCTCATGTGATTTGGAGCATTCTATATCTGCCATCGACCGTGACAGGCACCCAGAAAGGTAAGCGCCACAAAACAAACCCCTATTCTGGTTAACAACGAAAATTGACAAACGAGTGGACAGAACTCCCCAAAAGAAAAACAAGCAAACAAGCATGATGTCACACGAGCCGCGCCGCATGTCTGCACAGCTCCTCCCTTCCCGGGAGGGGGAAGGGGGAGCCCGAGACCCCCGAGCCGGCGATCCCCACCTCAGTTCTTCGGCTAATGGGATGGTGTATGGTCGTGTGGCTCCAGCTCCAGTCTTGTCTCGGTGCTGCTCTTACGGTGGTCGTGTGACCTGGGAGTAGTATTTTCAGGTACTCGGGCTGCATGTGCTTAGGGTCACCTTCCCTGAGTGCCCTGTAAGTACCGCCCTTGGGGCTTAGGGTTGCCATCCACAAGTCACCTTGGGTCTGCCTCTGTTGGCTTTTCACTGCTTGGTGTTTGGCCCCCCGAGTGTTTGGGGGTTTTCCTCCCTTGTTTACCTTGGGGTAAGTGGTAGTTACAGCACTGGTGGAGCGCAGGGTACTGCGTAGCTAGTTTTCACCTATTACAGCGGCCGGCACTGTTCCCACTGTGTACGTTGTCCACTTGTGTGGTTTTTCTTTTCTTTTTGTTTTTGCCTAGTGGGGGTCTGCCTTGTGTTTTCCCTTCCCCTTATCTTAGGGTCGTTGTGTGGAGGCACCCCCTGCTTCGCCCTCGTGAGTGGACACGTCCCGTGGGTTCAGCTTTTTGCAGATTGTTTGGTAGTTTGGGACGCCGGTTAGCAGTGCCCTGCCTTAGGTAACCCTTAGCAGATCCAGTCTAGAGGCCCTGGGAAACCCCGCGGGGGCTCTTGGGTCCGATGGAGGAGACCCTTGCGTCCCCTCTTGCTGTGTGCGAGTTTGAGGGTTGCTCTGTCCCCTTGTCTCAGGGTGACACTCATTGTTTTTGCCTCCATCATGCTGCCTGTTGGGTCAGTGACACATTCGACCCTGAGTCCTGCGAGCTGTGTTGCTTGTTCGTGACTCAGTTCACCCAGTCTGCCGATGATTTACTTCGGGTGCAGGCAGCTCGTGTGTTGCAGGGTAGGTTTAGGTTATTGCAATGCGCACGGGTTGTTGCTTCCCCGGACTCCCCGAGGCTGCCCCGCTTTGTGTATAGGGACCCGGACTTGAGGGTGTTGGTTGCTTCCACGTTGGTTAAGTCTGCGCCCCCTTGTTCTTCCCCTTCGGTTCCCCCCCCCCCCCTGCTTCCGGCCCCTAAGCGTCTGAGGGCTTCGGGGTCGGAGTGGGGTTTAGAGGTTTCCAAGACTCGGGCAGTTTCGGGGGTTGCCCTGTCTGGGGGGGCTATGGAGGCATTCGAGTCTGTTCCTCCAGCCGATGCTCTGGGGTCTGACCAGTGGGCCCCTTCTCTTCCAGCTCTTTCGGCTGCCCCAGCTTTTTCTTGTGAGGCCGAGGGCCTTTTTCTTTGGAGGACGGCTTGGCCCCAGGGCCTGGTGTAGAGGCTCCTGGGGTTGGGGAGGAGCTGACTTGGGAGCCTTGGGCTCCTTTGGACCCCGCTTGGATTTTCCATCCTTCTGAGCGGGGCTTACTGTTGCAAGGAGTGGGGTTTTCCTTTTCCCCCTCTGCGTACAATTTGGACTTGGATTCTGCTCTTCCCCGGGTTCGGTTCCGTGTCCCTGTGGATTCTTCAGTTGTCTTTCCGGAGGTTTTCGGCTACCCGCATCTCTCTGCCTGAGATGCGGTCAGCCTTTGCGGCTTACCTCCTGAGTGACCCGGAGTACGCCTCCATAATGGATCCTTCTTCTTTCAGGTTTGGATCGTCGTGTCCTTACTGGGTGTGTTATGAGGTTCCGGGGTCGTCCTGGCTTGCAGACTACCCCTTGTTTTCGCTGGATGCTTAGGACTCATTCTGTCGAACCCGCACGTTTGAGTGGCGTGAGATGTTGAAAGTGGTCCAGGTTTACCTGGGGCGATTTAGAGCACCTTAATGAGTGTCTTTTCGCTCCTGCCCTTCTGCGGGATGTTGGTGCGGTGCTGCTCCATGTGCAAGTTCCTTCCCTGTCTGCTGCTCTTGTTGGATTTGCGCGCTCGTGGCTTTTTGGCTTTGGTCCTGCGTTTCTTTTCCCTCCTGGAGCTGTCTTCGGATTGGCTTGCGGAGGATGTTGAGGCGCTTGGGGCCGTTCCGGGGTCTGATGCCTTGGTCTCGGCTGCTTGGGCGTCGTCTGCCATGTTGAAGCTTTTTGCGCTGATCCTGCGGTTTTTTGCTGCGCGTTTCGCGTGTCGTCAGGCGGTCGTTGCTTCCTCTTTGGAATCCACTTGGGCCCTGGTTCTTGGGTTGTCTTCTCCCTTTTGTCCTCTGTTTTTTGAAGCTTCTGCAGTTGAGCATTATATTCAGGTGGCTTCTTCCTCTTGCCGCCCTATGTCTGAGTTGTTGGTGCTGCGGGGAAACCGGGGGGTTCCTTCCCAGTGAGGTCGTGCCAGGGCTTGCGGTTCCGTTTGTCAGGGTAGGCCACAGGTGTCGGGTTCGGTGCCGGTGCCGCCTGCGGTCCTCCCTGTACCTGGTCGGCACGGTGCTTGCTCTGCGCGCAGGTTGGGTTCTCGTAAGGGGCAGCGGCCCTTTTGCGGTTCGGCCCGTTGACGGGGCGATGGGGGGAGGCTGTCTCTGATTGCTCACGCCTGGTCTCACGATTCGTGGGCCTTTTTCTGGGTCGTTTCTTGCGGCCTGCAGTGGCGTTGGGTGGCTCCTTCTCCTGTGGGGGGGGGGGTTCGGGGCTGATGGGGCAGGCTTCCTCACCTGCGCTCCGTTGGGTCATCTTGGAGTGGGTACGCTTGGGCATGGTCGAAACGACTCTGTCCCTCAGGTGGGTTTCCTGCCTGTTTCCAGTTCCGAAACGGGACTATGCGGACCTGCGGTTCATTCTGGACTTGTCCCGCTCTGACCACTCTGTCCCAGGTCCAGCTTCCGTTGGAGCCGGGCACTTGGATGGTGTCCCTGGACCTCAAGGATGCGTATTGGCACGTCCCTATTCATGTGGGGTTCTGGGACTGGCTCGGTTTTGTTGTGGGGCGTCGGTGCTACCACTTTAATTGTCTCCCCTTCGGGTTGAACCTGGCACCTCACGTGTTCACACGCCTTACATGGGTCGTGGTGGCCCATCTGCATCTGTTAGGTGTTCGGGTGTTGGCTTACCTCGACGACTGGCTGGTTTGGGCTCCCAGTTGGTCCGCGTGTCTGCTCGCCAGGGATTTGGTGCTTTCCCAGCTCGCCAGGTTCGGGTTCCTGGTGAACTGGTGGAAGTTCCATCTGGTGCCCTCCCAGGTTCGGTCCTGGCTGGGTCTTGTGTGGGACTCTCGGACCGCTTCCTTGTCTCTTCCTCCAGAGTCTCTCCTTCGGCTGCAGTCTCGCCTGTGTCTGTTTCTAGGGGGCTCCCGGGTCACTCGGCAGTTGCTCGAGGGTTTGTGCGGGAGCCTGAACTTCGCGATGTTGGTCTACCTGCCAGGTCGGGTTTGGCTTTGCCGGCTGTTCTGGTTCGTTCAGAGACGTCCTTTCCGTGCCTCTCGCGATCGCTGGGTTCGACCCCAAGGGGCTTTGTGTCGGCTGCTGCGTCGCTGGCTTCTTCTTCGGGTTTTTCGGGGTTCAGTGCCTTGGCGCCTGCCCGAGCCCTCGCTCGATGTGTTCACAGACGCGTCATCTCTAGGCTGGGGTTTTGTCACCAGTGCTCACCAGGCCGGCCAGGGGCGGTGGGGTCCGTCCTTCCGTCGGGTCCACAGCACGGTGCGGGAGTTCGTGGCGGTATGGTTTGCACTTCGGGGGGTTCGATTCGCCTGCGGATCGACGATCCGGCTCCATTTGGACTGCTCCCTGGCGGTTCATTGTCGCTTTGGGTGACTCGTCTGTTGAGTTCTCGCGGTTTAGCTCTCCTGGCGGTTCACGTCCGGGGGGTGTCCAACGTCCTGGCGGACGGCCTGTCCAGGTTCGTTCCCCTGTCCACGGAATGGACGGTCGATGCCGACTCCTTCAGTTGGCTCTGCTGGACGTTCGGGCGCCCGGAGGTGGACCTCTTCGCATCGGCCTGGTCGAGGCGTCTTCCAGTTTACGTGGCGCCCTTCCCCAACTGCGAGGCCGTCGGGATCAACGCTTTTCGGCAGGACTGGTCGAGGTGGGGGTTCCTGTACCTCTTTTCCCCGGTCATGGCTCGCTTGGAGACTTACCAGGGTCGAGTGGTCCTGTTAGCCCCATGGTGGCCGGCCCAGCCATGGTTTCAGGCGCTGCTTGCCCGGTGTCCGAACCCGGAGGTGTTTCCGCGGCTCCACTTCTTTCAGGAGATCAAGCCGGTCCCGTACGTGACTGGTTTGCTCTTCTCCGCGAGTCTTTGCGTTTGGTGTTTTTGACTCGTGTTTATCACCATCTTTATGGTAAGCAGGTGGCTTCCTTGTTGGTTTCTCACCTACGAGTTTCCTCTCGGCGGCAGTATGAAGTTTCCTGGCGGTCCTTCCGGTTCTTTTTGATCCTTCGTTGTTGTTCCTTGCTTTCGGTTCGGGTGGTGTTGTCCTTTCTCTCTTGGTTGTTTCAGGACCGTTATCTGTTGCCTAATACTGTCGCCTCGTATCGTGCGGCGCTGGCGGAGCCGCTGCAGCTTGCTTTCGGTATTGATGTTACTTCTGCGCTGTTTCGCAAGCTGTCTCGTGCGTTTTTTTACCTCGTCTCCCTCTTTTCTGGCGAAGAATGAGACTGCTGCTTTCCGGAGGGGTCCTTGGGTTGTGGATGCTTGGTTTGTCAGGCCGGGGGTTCACCTTGTGTTGTGTCCGGTTGCGGCCCTCCTCTGTTATCTGTGCGCCACGGCTTCTGTGTCCGGGGACGTGCTTTGGGTTGATCCGGTTTCCCTTCTTCCCTGTTCGTGGGTTCGGTTCTCTCAGGTCGTCCGCAGGGTTATTAAATCCAACCAGCCTGCGGTCTATCCCTGTGCCCATGACATTCGTAAGTTTGCTGCTCTTGCTGCCGTCTTTGGAAATATGTCTTGGGCTGACATTCGGGCACGGGGATTTTGGCGGTCGAACAGGGTCCTGGCTGCACGCTACCTTGTAAACGTTCCTGGGCCCATTTGGGCCTGTGTTGCTTTAGGTCGGCGGTTGCAGCCCGTTGTCTCGTCTTCGTGTTGAGGGGTGGAGCACCGACCACCTCCCAGGTAAGTCCCCTTGGTTCTCTTGGTAGTCTTTGGTGAGTTAGCTCCGGGGAGCCATAGGGGCTCCCCCAGCAAACCAGCGTTGAAAGTAATGAAACGCCATTTTCTGGGCGAGTCCCGGAGGCTCCCTGGCATCCCTCCTGCCCTCCGGTCGGCGTTTTTTTTTTTGCTGTTTTTGATGTCCAGCCTCTGAACTGGGGCGTGGATCGCTGGCTCGGGGGTCTGGTGCTCCCCCTCCCGGGGAGGGGGGAGCTGCGCAGACATGCAGCGCGGCTCGTGTGACGTCATGCTTGTTTGCTAGTTTTTCTTTTGGGAGTTCTATCCATTCGTTTGTCAATTTTCGTTGTTAACCAGAATAGGGGTTTGTTTTGTGGCGCTTACCTTTCTGGGTGCCTGTCCCGGTCGATGGCAGATATAGATTGCTCCAAATCACATGTGCGTTTTTATGGGCCATTGCTCCCCGTGCCTCTGTGAAGGGGCCAGGTTCTGGCTCGTGGTCCGCGGTAGGCTAGAACTCCACCCACATCGACTGATGCAAAATAGTTAGGATATCCATATCAGCCATGGATAGCTCCGGGGAGCCTCCGGGACTCGCCCAGAAAATGGCGTTTCATTACATTCAATGCTGGTTTTATCTTTTATTTTTGTTCTTTCAATGCAATTTATACTTATTAAGTTTTAGTCTGTTTTTTTTTTCCCCACCTCACCTTGCCCGAAATGCTATGCATACTAGAGGCTTTAGGTATTGTATGTACTAGCTCTATCTATTAATCAGATTGTTTGTAACTCTGCATCTATGTATGTACTTTTAACTAAATAAAATATTATATTATTATTAATAAATTTGGAAAATATTAGAAAGACTGGTTCTAAAGCTGCATGCAGAAATAACCCCACATGATACCAGAATGCATGGTAGGATGTGCAAAAACCCCATTGATAAGCAGAGGTGCAATAGGCGTCTTCATTATGTTCAATATGTTGACCAAACTACACACTAGAAAGTGAAGAGACGATGACGTTTTGGTCCATCCTGGAACATTATCAAGTCCATTAATCGACTTGATAATGGTCCAGGACGGACCGAAACGTCGTCGTCTCTCCACTTTCTTGTGTGTGGTTTGGTCAACATTTTTCAGCCACGTTATTGTGACTCCTCATCTGCATGTTCAATATGTTGGCTCACATGGTTTTTAGCTCATTCATTGTCCCACATGTCTTGTTTTATGTATATGAGGAGCTAACAGTTCAACCAATCCTCCAGCCCAAGCTAGAGGTTAAATACTGGCATGTAGATTTTAATAAGTCAATATTTGTCTTATTCACCAGACAACCAACTGACACTGAATCTTTCACGGGTTACAATAAAGTTTTTCTCAAATGTAAATTAATATTATATATTGTGGTTTTATGTAAGGTCTGTGTAAGGTAAAGTAAGGTCTTTTAGTTAAATTGATTTAGGAAGAGCTTGCAATACAGGCTGAATACATGAAGCAGGTTTTGAGTCTCGACTCGTGTAGATATAGATAATTCATTATGTATTTATTTATTTATTTATTTATTTATTTATTTATTTATTTATATACAAGAAGGTACATTGTGTTTGTGAGAATATATTGAATAGTACAGTATTTCCGATCTTGTAAAGCCACTAGTACGCGCAGCGTTTCGGGCAGGTCCTTAATCTAACAGATAATTTTAAGTAGGTAATTTCTATCATAATTGATAAATGATAACAAATACATTACAAGAGAAAAATGAGATGAGAAAGCTTAGTAAGTATATTAAAGCACATTGTTATAATAAAGCTCTAATTGATTACATTGAACAGCTTGAATGGTAATTTAACAAGATTAATAGACACCACACAGCAGATTGCCAGCACATATAAGACAGCAATGAACACAATGGTAAAGATGTTCAGATTGGGTACATAAAGATTGGGAGACTGGGTAGCAATAGATACAGTTAAACAAGAATAATAAACACCATACAGCAGATTAGCAGCACATATAAGAAGACAGCAATGATCACAATGGCAAAGATGTTCATTGACTTTATATGCTGTGAACCCGATGGCCCATTGTTTCGATGAAGGGCTACAATTTATTTATTTATTTATTCAAGAAGGTACAGTGGGTTTGAGAGTACATAGTATGGTATGTTTGCATTCTTGTAAAGCCACTAGTATGTATAGCGTTTCGAGTAATTTACACCATTGCTCTCACTTCTTTCTCTCCCAGTTTGCAATGAGACGCTTCCACCAATACCACCGAACATGACGCAGGTTCCAGGAGATCACCCGCGCTACGAGACCTACAGCGTCTCTTACTCCTGCCAAAGTGATGACATGACCAACATGGATGGGGAGCACACACAGGTCCTCACTTGCACGGAATACAATGGCACCTACGCCTACAACAGAAACAATGTTACTGCGTGTAATAGTAAGTGTAATTGTACTATGGTCATTTAAACACTTAATGAGAACTCAACATTAATTTACACATACTGTACTCAAATATTATGATAATTTATAATTTAAAAGGTAATTTTCATATAAATAAGCATTAATGTACACAAATAAGCATTAGTTTATATGTAAATAAGAATTAATTGATAAAAATAAGCATTAATTTATACATAAGCATTAATTTATATATATAAATAAACATTAATTTATAAATAAGCATTAATATATATGTAAATTAGCATCTTGAGGTTATCTTGAGAGGATTTCGGGGCTTTAGTGTCCCCGCGGCCCGGTCCTCGACCAAGCCTCCACCCCCAGGAAGCAGCCCGTGACAGCTGACTAACACCCAGGTACCTATTTTACTGCTAGGTAACAGGGGCATAGGGTGAAAGAAACTCTGCCCATTGTTTCTCGCCGGCGCCTGGGATCGAACCCGGGACCACAGGATGACAAGTCCAGCGTGCTGTCCGCTTGACCGACCAGCTCCCTAGGTATTAAGCAAATTAAATTATAAGTAATTGGCCACCTCACTTATCTATGCATGAAATACATACCCCCCCCCAAAACAAACACACACACACACACACACACACACACACACACACACACACACACACACACACACACACACACACACACACACACACACACACATTCAACTGACATTCAAAGGGTAACACCCCTAGGGTCAACACTTGCATCAGAGGAGCTCCAGCATATTTCAACAATCCTAAGTATTGTAGTACAGGGTGATGATAGTGAGTGGTGTCCCAGAGAACATAAAGGTATAGTGCTTTTGAAAAATAGGTGAGATAACAGGAATGTGCCAAGGGAAGTGAAAAATCAGACGAGAAAAAGTTGCCCTAGTGTTTCCAGTGCAGAGTAGAACATTCAAGATGGCCGCTGGCAAGAGGAAAAACAAAACAGAGCTTGATTTTGTGGGATTCAATAAAGAAAGCATTGATATTAGCAGTGTACATAACAAGTTGGTAAAATTAGATACTATAGTGAACTCTCGTGTAGAAATAATTAGTAAATTGAAAGAAAGTAATGACCATTTGAATAGCAAAGTTTTATGTCTTGAGGATATAGTGAAAGACTTGTGCAAGGATAAAAATTAATTGGAAACAAATTGCAAAGCAATGGAAGAAGAAAATAAACTCTTAAAAATAGCTTTGGAAGAAGTCAAAGTAAATTTAAACATAAATGACTACAATAGGTTAGGTAAGGAAATTCAACAGGAGAAACAGCTTTTGTCAGCACAGATGGAGGAAGTTACACAGGGAATAGAACAGTGCAAGAAAGATATGCAACTCGCCAAGGAGAAAGAAAAAACTGAAGAAGCAGTAAAGGAAGCCAAACACTGCAGCAACCAAGATAAAACAAACATTAGGCTGGAACTGAGAAAGGAATTGGCATCTAACCCGAAGTTGGTGCAAAACACAGTTGATCGGAGTAAGTCCCTGATAATTTTTGATTGCAAAGAAAAGGAGATAACATCTAGGTCAGAAAGAGCTGTAGAAGAAGCGAAAGTAGTAGATAAAATTGTTGGCCTCGTGGAAGGTCTTACTACCATAGAGAATGTGTGCGACTACAGGAGAATAGGCAAATACGTAAAAGGGAAAGATCGACCTTTGAGGATCACCTTAAACGAGGCCAAACAGATGGAAGAAGTACTCAGGAATGCTAGGAAATTACAAAGTGATGAGGATGGGAAAGTGTGGTCATGAAGACGAGATCTTTTAAAAGACACAGAAGCTGAAACTGAACCTCGCCGAGGCAAAAAGTTTAAATGAGAGCAGGAATGAAGAAGAAATCAATTCTTTTTTTCCACAAAGTGATAGGGGTAGGCAGACCAGTAAAGTGGTACATAAAGGCAAACCAACAAAATCAATAGAGAGAGGGGGAGTGAAGAATAAGGAGAGGGGGAACAAGTTCCTGAAGATTGCATACACCAACATAGATGGAGTGAGATCGAAGATACTGGAGTTAAGTAATGTAATACAGCTGCAGACACCAGTCATTGTTGCACTCACGGAGACAAAACTTGAAGATGTTATTTTAAATGAGGTCATATTCCCAAGTGGCTACTCAAGATGGATACGGGACAGAAAAATTAGGAAAGGCCGTGGCTTTGCAGTGCTGCTGAAAGAACACCTAATCAAAAAAATCAAAAATCAAAATCAAAATGTTTATTTAGGTAAGGTACATACATAAAAGTGATTGTACAGAGTGATGGAGTTAATAGATAGGGCTAGTACATACAATGCCTAAAGCCACTATTACGCAAAGCGTTTCGGCCATGAAAAACTTAAATGACTAAGGCTTAAGACTAATTGAGCATAAGGAATAAAATGAGTTGAGAAAAAAAAACAGTTAAGAAGGGGGGAACATGGCTGAAAAAGCAGCACAAATGCAATTCGGTCGACAAAACAGCGTCATTTAAAACAAAAACAGACATTGGTTGACAATAGAGGGGTAAGGCAGGTTACAGGGAATTTATTAGGTATTGCTTCGTTTTTCTCTTAAACTGGTTGAGAGAGGCACAGTCTTTAACATAATTGGGAAGGTCATTCCACATTCTGGGTCCCTTGATTTGTAAAGCATTTCTAGTTTGATTAAGTCGTACTCTAGGAATATCAAAACTGTATTTATTTCTGGTGTGGTGCTTATGGGTTCTGTTACAACCTTCTATGAAGCTTTTGAGGTCAGGATTGGCATTACAGTTCAGCGTTTTATATATGTATAATACACATGAGAGAATGTGCAGTGACTTAATGTCTAACATATTCAGAGATTTGAGTAGGGGTACCGAATGATGTCTGGGGCCAGAGTTGGATATTGTCCTAATAGCAGCTTTGTGTTGAGTGATTAGAGGACGTAAATGATTTTGGGTAGTAGAACCCCAAGCACAAATACCATAGTTGAGATATGGATAGATGAGGGAGTAATAGAGAGTCACCAGGGCAGGGCGGGGTACATAATATCTGATCTTAGAAAGAATGCCAACAGTTTTTGAAACTTTTTTAGATATATTTAGAATGTGTCCCCGGAAATTCAGCTTGTGGTCAATGAGAATGCCAAGGAATTTGCCATCTAATTTGTTACAAATTTGGGTATTGTTTATTTTGAGATTTATATGATTAGAGGATTTATTGCCAAACAGAATATAAAAAGTTTTGTCAATGTTAAGGGTGAGTTTGTTAGCAGTTAGCCAAAGATGGACTTTCTCTAGCTCAGTATTCACTGTGGCATTTAGAGCAAGGGGGTCAGGACTGGAGTAAATGAAGGTTGTGTCGTCAGCAAACAGAATTGGTTTGAGGTGTTGGGAGGCATTAGGAAGGTCATTAATGTAGATGAGAAAGAGGAGAGGGCCAAGTATGCTGCCCTGAGGAACACCAATGTTGATGGGTAGGGTGGGAGAAATTGAATTATTCACAGAAACATACTGGAGCCTGTCAGTAAGGTAGGATTTGAGGTATTGCAGGGAGTGTCCTCTGACTCCATAATGATGTAATTTAAGAAGAAGGTTTTGGTGGTTGACAGTGTCAAAAGCCTTTCGCAGGTCCACAAATAACCCAACAGGGAACTCATTTTTATCAAGAGCTGTATGAATCAAGTTAATCATACTAATAAGTGCATCATTAGTGCTTTTTTTGGGTCTGAAGCCATATTGGCAAGAGCTAAGTATATTGTGTTTGGCTAGATAAGAGTAAAGCTGCTTGTAGATTAATTTCTCAAATATTTTTGACAGGTTAGGCAGGATTGATATAGGTCTGTAGTTGTTAACATCTGTGAGATCACCACATTTGTGTACCGGGGTTACTCTCGCTTTTTTTTAGAATATCTGGAAAGGTTTGGAGTTCAAGTGACTTGTTGAAGAGCAATGCAATTGCAGGGGCTAAAGTTCTGGAGGCTTTTTTGTAAATTAAAGTTGGTATTTCCTCAAGGGCACTAGACTTGGTTTTAAGGGAAAGGATTATCTCATTGACTTCAGTGGAATTAATAGGCTTTAAGTACAGAGACTGTGGATAGTTACCTGTAAGATAGTCGTTAACACCAGTACTGGAGGATGGAATATCGAATATTTAGATTTCACCTAAAGGTGAAAGAAATAATTACTGCCAATCCACAAGAAGTTGACATAATAGCACTAGATATCTGCCATGAGGATAATAAACTAATGATCATAAATGCATATAGTCCACCGCCAAGCAGCACATGGTCAAAGGAGGAGCTAGATAGTAAACGCGAAGGTCTTATAACAATAATGAGAGAGATTATAGCGAGAGCGGATAACGATAGATCATGACTGTTGATAGTCGGTGACTTCAACTTGAAATCCATAGACTGGGAATCATATGAAGCTAAAACAGAAGATTTTTGGACCTGTAAATTTGTAGACCTCATCCTGGAAACATTCTTGTATCAACATATTAAACAAGCTACGAGGATGAGGGAAGGGGACGTTCCCTGCATGCTAGATTTGATATTTACCAGGAAGGAGGAAGAGATATTTGACATTCAGTACCTTCCTCCCTTGGGTAAAAGTGACCATGTCTTTTTGGGAATAAAGTATGCAATGCGTTATAATCTGGAAAAAAATAAGGAGGTTGAAGCAGTTGAAAAACCTGACTCCAGGAGAGGACATTATGGCCACCTTAGAAATTTTTTAGTGAGTATATTTGGACAGACTTGATGCTAGACAAGGAAATGAATGAGATGTATGTCAAGTTTTGTGAAATATATGATAAAGGCACAAAAAAATGTATACCAAAACAGAGATGCAGAACTAGGAAACAGGATTGGTTGAATAGAAATTGCGAGAGGGCCAGAGACCAAAAGACACAAAAATGGAATCAATACAGGAAGAGGCCAAACCCCCAAACATACCAGCGATACAAAGATGCGAGAAACAACTACATGGCAGTGAGGAGAGGCAGAAAGAAATTTTGAAAAAGGGATTGCAGGCAAATGTAAAGCAGAACTAGGTCTATTCTATAAATTTATAAACAACAAATTGCAGGTAAAGGATAAGATTCAGAGGTTGAAAATGGGAAATAGATTCACGGAAAATGAAAAGGAAATGTGTGAAACGCTAAACGAAAAGTTCCAAAGTGTGTTTGTACAAAATGAAATCTTTAGGGAACCAGACACAATAAGAATTCCAGGGAACAACATAGAGCACATAGAGGTGTCTAGAGACGAAGTGGAAAAAATGCTCGGAGCTAAGTAAGAACAAAGCAGTTGGTCCAGATGGAGTATCACCATGGGTTCTGAGAGAATGTGCACCTGAGCTCAGCATTCCACTTCAACGGATTTTTCAGGCATCCCTGTGTACAGGAGTTGTAGCTGATCTGTGGAAAAAGGCTAACATAGTTCCAATCTACAAAAGTGGAAACAGGGAAGACCCCCTTAATCCCTGTATCACTGACAAGTGTAATAGTCAAAATATTGGAAAAAATAATTAAAACTAAATGGGTAGAACACCTGGAGGAAAATGATATAATATCAGACAGACAGTATGGTTTTCGATCTGGAAGATTCTGTGTAATGAACTAGCTCAGTTTTTATGATCGATCCACAGAGATTTTACAAGAAAGAGATGGTTAGGTTGACTGTATCTATCTGGACCTAAAAAAGGCTTTCGACAGAGTTCCCCATAAGAGGTTGTTCTGGAAACTGGAACATATTGGAAAAGTGACAGGTAAGCTACTAACATGGATGAAAAATTTCCTAACTGACAGAAAAATGAGGGCCGTAATCAGAGGCAAGGTATCGGATTGGAGGGATGTTACGAGTGGAGTACCACAGGGTTCAGTTCTTGCACCGGTAATGTTCATTGTCTACATAAACGATTTACCAATGGGAATACAGAATTACATGAACATGTTTGCTGATGATGCTAAGATAATAGGGAAGATAAGAAACCTAGATGATTGTCATGCTTTCAAGAAGACCTGGACAAAATAAGTATATGGAGCAACACTTGGCAAATGGAATTTAATGTGAATAAATGCCATGTTATGGAATGTGGAATTGGAGAACATAGACCCCCACACAACCTATAAATTATGTGAGAAATCTTTAAAGAATTCTGACAAAGAAAGGGATCTAGGGGTGGTTCTAGATAGAAAACTGTCACCTGAGGATCACATTAAGAACATTGTGCGAGGAACCTATGCTGCACTTTCTAACCTCAGAATTGCTTTTAAATACATTAATGGAGAAATACTAAAGAAATTGTTCACGACTTTTATTAGACCAAAGCTGGAATATGCAGCTGTTGTATGGTGCCCATATCTTAAGCAGCACATCAACAAACTGGAAAAGGTGGAGCGACATGCCACTAAGTAACTCCCAGAACTGAAGGACAAGAGCTACGAGGAGAGGTTAGAGTCATTAAAGATGCAAAAACTAGAAGATAGAAGAATAAGAGGCGATATCCCCTGGAAACACAAACCGAAACTGTCTCTATTTTCCGCTTGTTACAACTTGTAATAAAGTTGTCACATCTTGGCTTAACGTGTTTATGACGTAATAGAACGTTGTTACAACTTGCTATATTGGTTGTTATAACTGGTTAGGAGGTGTTAAAACTTGTTCGAACGTTGTACCAACGTCGTAGTTTCGGTGTGTGTTTGGCGGGATATGATCACTACGTTCAAAATAGTAACAGGAATCAATAAAATTGATAGGGAAGAATTCCTGAGACCCGGAACTTCAAGAACAAGAGGTCATAGATTTAATCTAACGAAACAAAGCTGTCGGAGAAATATACGAAAATTCACTTTTGAAAACAGAGTGGTAGACAGTTGGAACAAGTTAAGTGAGAAGGCAGAGGAGGCTAAAACCGTTGGTAATTTCAAAGCATTATATGACAGAGTGCTGGGGAGACGGGACACCACGAGCGTAGCTCTCATCCTGTAACTACACTTAGGTAATTACACTTAGGTAATTACACTCACACACAAAACTCACTCACTCACACTCTCTCTCTCTGTCTCTCTCTTTACACACACAAGAACTTTTATAGTGTCAGAGTGGTTGACAAATGGCATGCATTAGGAAGTGATGTGGTGGAGGCTTACTCCATACACAGTTTCAAGTGTAGTTATGATAGAGTCCAATAGGCTCAGGAACCTGTACACCTGTTGATTGATGGTTGAGAGGCAGAACCAAAGAGCTAAAGCTCAACCCCCGCAAGCACAACTAGGTGAGTACAACTAGGTGAGTACACACACATACACACACACACACACACACCACGTGGGAAGACGCTTGGAGATTCACTCACCTATTGTGTTAGCAGGACGGTAAGATACTTGGAGCCTCCCTGTGGGTAAGGTAGGATTATAGCAATGACTAGGTCAGGAAGGGCGTCTAGGTCCAGCAGTATTATGATTGAAGAAGAAGATAGGTTTGTGGAGAAGATGATTGGAAATTTGTAGAGAAGAGGGATGTTTGGATAGATGATCTAATCCAGGGGATCAAAAGTGAAATCTTTAATAAGATACAGGACGAGGTTCAAAGACTCAAACAAGAGTTTATGGATTATATTCAAGAGGAAATCAGGAAGAGCAGGGTAGAATGGCAAGGAGAAATATCTAGGCTAACTAATGAATTTGGCAGGAATAAGGGAAGCTTGGCAGGGGAAGGGGTAGTAGTAGTAGGTGGAGTAGCGGGAGTGGGAGGGGTGGGGGTCAGCCAGGGAGGGGGCCACCAGCATGACCCTGAACTGAGAAAGAGGACAATCATAATCCATGGATTGCTTGAAGCCAGGGCACCATCGAGGCAGGAAAGGATGGAGATTGAGGATTTGGAGTTACAGGGGATCATGAGAGACATGAGGGCCCATATGGCAGGGAATGAGGTGCAAGTCCATCGACGCATTGGGCCATACAACTGTAACAGGAAACGACCTGTCCTGGTACAGTTCACTAACGAAGAGGCAGTGGATTACATACTGCATCACAAACACTTGCTCAGAGGTAGCGAAAATTACTACAACGTATATATTGACAAATTCATGACGAAGGAGGAGCAGATAGCCCACAGAGCAAGCAAACCACAATACAACTCTTCCCATTTGAGCGTAGCTACACACCCCAGTGCTAATCCACCCCATGCTAACCAGCTCACACCTGCTTCTCAGGTCACTCCCTCCCCAAATCAGCCCTCTCTGCCCCTGCTTATCTCCCCAACACCTCCCTTGACCCCTCTGACTCCACTGCAGTCAAATTCATCCCACATTCCAAGAACCCCCTTATCACCTCAACCCCCAAAATCCGTCCAGCCTTCATCCCCTCAACCCCCAAAACCCACCCAGCCCTCATCCCTTCAACCCCCAAAACCCGTCCAGCCCTCATCCCTTCAACCCCCAAAACCCGTCCAGCCCTCATCCCTCAACCCCCAAAACCCACCCAGCCCTCATCCCCTCAACCCCCAAAACCCGTCCAGCCCTCATCCCCTCAACCCCAAAAACCCACCCAGCCCACATCCCCTCAACCCCCAAAACCTACCCAGCCCTCACCCCTCCTCATCCCCTCTCCTTCCTTGTGACCCCCCACCCTTGCGAGGGGGTGGGAGGTTCCCCCACCCCTCTATCCTTCCCCCTCCCAACCTCTCAACCTCTATCTGACTCCCAACCTTACGCTATCTCCCAACCCCTCTATGCCTATCAGACCCTCCCTAATCTTCAGACCCAGTATGCCCTTCCTACTCCAGACCTACCTACCCAGGCCCTACCCCAGACCCTCCTACCTACCTTCCTAGAAGCCCAGCCCCCATTAGCCCCCCAAGCACCCCTCCCGACCTCTTTCACCCCCCATACACCCCCCGGACCCCCCAGACACCCCCCGGATCCCCCCAGACACCCCCGGATCCTCCCCGCCCCAGTCATCCCCCAGACACCCCCCAGATCCCCCAGGTCCCCCCTGCCCCCAGTCACCCCCCAGACACCCCCCAGATCCCCCAGACCCCCGAGAAAGGGAGAACTCTGGTACAAGAGTTTCCATGAAGAATCTCAAGGTTTGATACACCAATGCTGATGGGGTATCTAATAAAGCAGAAAAGATAAAAGAAAGAGTGAGTGAGGCAGATCCTGACATAGTTGCAATTGTGGAAACTAAATTAATGACATGATCTCAGATGCAATATTTCCTGAAGGGTACCAGGTGATACGAAAAGAGAGGACACAGAGACAGGGAGGGGGAGTGGCACTCCTAATAAAGCAGAAATGGAAGTTTGAAGACCTGGGAAATCGGGTTACCAATGAGTGCACAAGCTTCATACATGGAACTCTGACAGTAGATGGGAGGAAGATTGTGATCTTGGTAATCTACAATCCCCCACCAAACAGTAGAAGACCCAGGCAGGAGTATGATGACAACAACAAGGCATGCATAGATGAACTGCAGAAGGCAGTAACACTAGCCCACAGAATGAGAGCGAAGCTGCTGATCATTGGGGACCTAAATCATGGAGAGATAAATTGGGAATCAAGGAATCCCCATGGAGGGGACGAAACGTGGGGAGCAAAATTAGTAGATGTTATAGACAGGAATTTCCTAACACAACATGTAAAGGAAGACACAAGGGAAGAGGAGGAGATGCACTGAGCCTATTAGATCTGATTTTCACCCAGAACGTAGAAGATATCGAGAATTTAGAGCATGAAATACCTCT
>WNGS01165751.1:10805284-10853963 GCA_020271785.1 Procambarus virginalis
ACAAACGCCACCTTAAGAACCGACGGAGGTCAGTCCATCGAGATCGGGTTCAGTGACGAAAGGGGGATTGACAATAAAAGGTTCCCCTCGCTCTCGACGTTGGGTACTACAGTTCTACGGGTGCAAGAGTATCCTCCCCAGCACCCGGCGTCAAAATAGAGAAGTCCAAAGAAAGATCTAAAACAAGCAAAATGTCAGCAGGAAACGACAAGCAGATAGGAGAAGAGGGGGAGAAAAACGAAACAGAAGGAAAGGAAAAGATGCTCGGCACAATTGGAGAGGACGGCAGCAGGAGCACAAGGTTAGAAAAGGACAGAGGACCGTCCCAAGGAGCATCACCCTCCGGCAGCCGCCCACCAAGCCCCACTCACGGCAGCAACGGGCCGAGCGGGGAGGGGGGAGTTAAGTGAGAAGGTGAAGGCCAAAACCGTCAGTAATTTTAAAGCATTATATGACAGTGCTGGGGAGACGGGACACCACGAGCATAGCTCTCATCCTGTAACTACACTTAGGTAATTACACACACACCACACACACACACATATATGTGTATACTGTATATATTTAAATTTAACCCTGGCACTGCACAGCCTTCAAATTAAACCATACCGTGGTGCACAAGAAAAAAATTATTTTAAAAATGTGATTCTTTTCTGATGTTAAAATTACTTCCCTGATGACGGGAAGAAATCCAGTCAATCCTCTTAGTGTTAAAATTGAATTTATTGAATAACACTTCTTGCTTCATAATCTTTTTGGATCTATTATGAGCACAGATGTTAGTGATCTTTTGACCTAAGTATTGGTATTTGAAATTGTAATGTCCCTGATTATTTATTTGATGTTTGTAAAGATCAGGTCAAGAGTATTTTTCATTTCTAGCTGGCTGTGTAATATGCTGGTTGACCAAAAATTTGTCACGGAAGAGCAAAGGCCCTAAAATTATCTGTTGTCTTGTTACAAATGTATTGCTACTGTTTCCGATTCATTACTATCGACACACTCCAACTTTTCCTTCTTTCAGGGTGTTTTAAAGCTCCGTCTCTGAGTTTCGCTAATACGACCTTCGCATCTAAGACAGTGTGGGTTATCGGAGACCAAGCCAATGCCACCTGCTATCCTAGTTACCAGGTGGCCCACAATGTTACCCAACAGCTGGTCAACTGCACCATTTCGGGCTGGCAGATGCTGCCATGTCAAAGAGGTACTGATAAGATTTAGATAATCAGCCACAATTATGTATGATACTGTAGTGTGTATTGAAAACAAACACAAACACACACACACACACACCACACACACACACACACACTCTGAAGAATAAGGAGAGGGAACATGTTCCAGAAAATTGTATACATCAACATAGATGGAGTGATATCAAAGATACTGGAGTTAAGTCTACCAAAGCCTTTTTTGGGTCAAGTGATATAATACAGCTGCAGACACCAGACACTCTTGCACTCACAGAGACGAAATTTTAAGATGATACTGTATTTTAAATGAGGTCATATTCCCAAGGGGCTATACTCAGTTTGGAGACAGGACAGAAAAATTAAGAAAGGTGGTGACATTGCTGTGCTGGTGAAAGAACACCTAAAGGTAAACGAAATAATGATTGTCAATCCATGAGAAGTTACATTATAGCACTGGAGATCTGCAGTCAGGATGATAAACTAATGATTATAAATGCATATAGTTTACCGCCATGCAACATATGGACAAAGGAAGAGCTGGGCAATAACGAGAGGGTCTTATAACAATAACTCTGCCCGAAACGCATTGCGTAATAGTGGCTTTAGGCATTGTATGTACTAAGCTCTAGCTATAAATCGATCCATTTATGTAAAATTACTTTATGTATGTACCTTACCTGAATAAACATATTTATTTATTTATTTATTTTAATAATGAGAGAGAGTATAGCGAGAACAGATAAGGATAAAAAACAACTGTTAGTAGTCGGCGACTTCAACTTGAAATCCATAGACTGGGATGCATATGAAGCTAGAACAGAGGACTTTTGGACCTGTAGATTCGTAAACGTCATCCTGGAAACATTCATGTACAGTGTATCAACACGCTAAACAAGCTATGAAGATGAGGGAAGGGGATGTTCCCTTCATGCTGGATTTGATATTTACCAGGAAAGAGGAAGAGATATTTGAAATTCAGTATCTTCCTCCATTGGATAAAAGTGACCATGTGTTTTTGGGAATAAAGTATGCAATGCAATATAATCTGAAAGAAAATGAGGAATTGAATGAAATGAATGAAAATGAGGTTAAAGCAGTTGAAATACCTGATTTCAGGAGAGGTCATTATAGGGAACTTAGAAATTTCTTTAAGGCATTTGACTGGAAAGACTTGCTGTTAGGCAAGGAAGTAAGTGAGATGTGTATCAAGTTTTGTGAAATATATGATAAAGGCACAAATCAAATTATACCAAGCAGAGATGCATCACTAGGAAACAGGATTGGTTTAATAGAAATTGCGAGAGGGCCAGAGACCAAAAGACATACAAATGGAATCAATATAGGAACATGCCAAACCCCCAAACATACCAGCGATACAAAGATGCGAGAAACAACTACACGGCAGTGAGGAGAGAGGCAGAAAGAAATTTTGAAAAAGGGATTGGGGACAAATGTAAACCAGAACTAGGCTTATTTTATAGATTCATCAACAACAAATTGCAGGTAAAGGATAATATTCAGAGGTTGAAAATGGGAAACAGATTCTTGGAAAATGAAAAGGAAATGTGTGAAACATTAAACGAAAAGTTCCAAAGTGTGTTTGTACAAAATGAAATCTCAGAGAACCAGACACAATAAGAATGCCAGAGAACAATATAGAGCATATAGCGGTGTCTAGAGATGAAGTGGAAAAAATGCTCAAGGAGCTAAGTAAGAACAAAGCAGTTGGCCCAGATGGAGTTTCTCCATGGGTTCTGAGAGAATGTGCACTTAAGCTCAGCATTACACTTAAACTGATTTTTCAGGCATCCCTGTGTACAGGCATTGTAACTGATGTGTGGGAAAAAGGCTAACATAGTTCCAATCTACAAAAGTGGCAGCAGGGAAGACCCCCTCTATTATAGACCTGTATCATTGACAAGTGTAATAGTCAAAATATTGAAAAAAATAATTAAAACTAAATGGGTAGAACACTTGGAGAAAAACTATATAATATCAGACACAGTATGATTTTCGATCTGTAAGATCCTGTGTAACGAATTTACTCAGTTTCTATGATCAAGTAACAGAGATTTTACAGTGAAGAGATGGTTGGGTTGACTGCATCTATCTGGACCCAGTTTTAGTTTAGTTCATTTATTATGCACCCCATACCCATCTTGTGGGCGGTAGTGGAAAGGGTTACAGAGGCACATAATGGGCTCAGGGACTGAACCCCACAATTCATTTAGCTAAGCAAGTTAAAATCTTGATGAGCTAGTTACAAAATTCAGTGTAAGTCGTCACATCAGCAATGGGTTCGAGATCAACCACAAGTACAGTTTCTAAATTAAGCAACTGACATATGTGGAGAACTAGTGTCACAATTTATAATTTTGTCCTGCACACCGCCCCCCATCCAGTGGGCAGCGGTGGATAGGTTACAATCACTCTTAGTTACTACCTACAGTTAGCAAACTGGGGATATTTGGCTAAAATTTCTGGTAGCAGATCTTTTTGAATGAAATATTGACACATCGTTGATACATTGGTTATAGAATTGTCTCTGAATTCACGTATCTTTTCGCACGCCATCTGCATGTCTGCGCAGCTCCCCCCTCCCAAGGAGGGGGAATGGGGAACCCCAGACCTCCTAGCCGGCGATCCAGGCCCCAGTTCCTCGGTTGATGGGATGGTGCATGGTCGTGTGGCTCCAGCTCCAGTCTTGTCTCAGTGCTGTGACTTTTTTTCAGTGCTGCTCTTATGGTGGTCGTGTGAGCTGGGAGTAGTATTCTTAGGTACTCGAACTGCATGTGCTTAGGGTCACCTTCCCTGAGTGCCCTGTAAGTACCGCCCTTGGGGCTTGGGGTTGCCTTCCACAAGTCACCTCGGGTCTGCCTCTGTTGGCTTTTCGCTGCTTGGCGTTTGGCCGCCCCGAGTGTTTGGGGGTTTTCCTCCCTTGTTTACCTTGGGGTAAGTGGTAGTTATAGCACTGGTGGGGCGCAGGGTACTGCGTAGCTAGTTTTCACCTATAACAGCGGCCGGCTCTGTTCCCACTGGGTACGTTGTTCACTTGTGGGGTTTTTATTTTCTTTTTCTTTTTGCCTGGTGGGGGGGTCTGCCTTGTTTTCCCTTCTCCTTATATTAGGGTCATTTGTGTGGTGGCACCCCTTGCTTCGCCCTCGCTGGTGGGCATGTCCCGTGGGTTCAGCTTTTAGCAGATTGTTTGGTAGTTTGGGACGCTGGTTAGCAGTGCCCTGCCTGGGATAACCCTTGGCAGACCCAGTCTAGGGGCCCTGGGAAAACCCGCAAGGGCTCTTGGGTCCGATGGAGGAGACCCTTGCGTCCCCTCTCGCTGTGTTCATGTTTAAGGGTTGCTCTGTCCCCTTGTCTCAGGGTGACTCTCATTGTTTTTGCCTGTCATGCTGCCTGTTGGGTCGGTGACACATTCGATCCCCGAGTCCTGCGAGCTGTGTTGCTTATTCGTGACTCAATTCACCTAGTCTGCTGATTTACTTCGGGTGCAGGCAGCTCGTGCATTGCAGGGTAGGTTTCGGTTATTGCAACGCGCATGGGTTGTTGCATCCCCCGACTGCCCGGAGGCTACCCCGCTTTGCATATTGGGACCCGGACTTGGGGGTGTTGGTCGCTTTGGCCTTGGTTCCGTCTGCGCCCCCTTGTTCTTCCTCTTCGGTGGTTCATTGTTTCCCCTTCCCCTGCTTTCGGCCCCTAAGCATCTGAGGGCTTCGGGGTCGGGGTGGGGTTTAGAGGTTTCTGAGACTGGCAGTTTCGGGGGGTTGCCCCGTCCGGGGGGGGGGGGCTACAGAGGCATTCGAGTCTGTTCCTCCAGCCGATGCTGACCAGTGGGCCCCTTCTCTTCCGGCTGCCCCGGCTTTTTCTTGACGCCGGGTCTTTGGAGGATGGCTCGGCCCTGGGGCCTGGTGTAGAGGTTCTTGGGGTTGGGGAGGAGCTGACTTGGGGGACTTGGGCTCCATTGGACCCCACCTGGATTTTCCGTGCTGAGCGGGGCTTACTGTTGCAAGGAGTGGGGTTTTCCTTTCCCCCCCCCTCTGCATACGATTTGGACTTTGGTTCCGCTCCTCCCCGAGTTCGGTTCAATGTCCCTGTGGATTCTTCGGTTCCGTCTTTCCGGAGGTTTTTGGCTTCCCGCATCTCGCCGCCTGAGGTGCGGTCTGCCCTTGTGGCTTACCTCCTGCGTGACCCGGAGTACGCCTCCATAATGGATCCTTCTTCTTTCAGGCTTGGATCGTCGTGTCCTTACTGGGTGCGTGATGAGGTTCCGGGGTCGTCCTGGCTTGCAGACTGCCCCTTGTTTTCACGATGCTTGGGACTCGTTCTGTCGAACCCGCATGTTTGAGTGGTGTGAGGAGTTGACGGTGGTCCAGGTTTACCTGGGGAGCGATTTTTAGCATTTTAATGAGTGTCTTTTCCCTCCTGCCCTTCCGCGGGATGTTGGTGTGGTGCAGGTTCGTTCCCTGTCGGCTGCTCTTGTGGCAGAGGATTTGCGCGCTCGTAGCTTTTTGGCTTCGGTCCTGAGTTTCTTTTCCCTCCTGGAGCTATCTTCGGATTGGCTTGTGGAGGATGTCGAGGCACTTGGGGCCGTTCCTGGGTCTGACGCCTTGGTCTCAGCTGCTTGGGCGTCGTCTGCCATGTTGAAGCTTTTTGCACTGATCCTGCGGGAGGTGTTGCTGCGGTTTTTCGTTGCGCGCTTCGCGTGTCGTCAGGCGGTCCTTGCTTCCTCTTTGGAATCTGCTTGGGCCCTGGTTCTTAGGTTGTCTTCTCCCTTTTGTCCTCTGCTTTTTGAGGCTTCTGCAGTCGAGTGTTATATTCAGGCGGCTTCTTCCTCTTGCCGCCCTATGTCTGAGTTGTTGGTGCTCCGGGGGAACCAGGGGGTTCCTTCCCGGCTGGGTCATACCAGGGCTCGCGGTTCCGTTCATCGGGGTGGGCCACAGGTGTCGGGTTCAGTGCCGCCTGCCGTCCCCCCCTGTGCCTGGGTCGGAGTGGTGTTCGCTTTGCGCGCAGGTTGGGTTCTCGTAAGGGGCAGCGGCCCTTTCGCGGTTCGCCCCATTGACGGGGCGATGGGGGGGAGGCTGTCTCTGTTCGCTCATGCCTGGTCTCACGATTTGAGGGCTTTTCGGGTCATTTCTCGTGGCCCGCGGTGGCGTTGGGTGGCTCCTCTTCCTGCAGGGATTCGGGGCTGATGGGGCAGGCTTCCTCACCTGCGCTCTGTCAGGTCATCTTGGAGCGGGTACACTTAGGCGTGGTCAAAATGACTCCGTCCCTCAGGTGGGTTTCCTGCCTGTTTTCAGTTCCGAAACAGGACTGTGCGGACCTGCGGTTCATTCTGGACTTGTCCCATCTGAACTCTTGGGTTTCTTGCCCCTCGTTTCGGATGACCACTCTGTCCCAGGTCTGGCTTCTGTTGGAGCCGGGCGCTTGGATGGTGTCCCTGGACCTCAAGGACGCGTATTGGCACGTCCCTATTCATGTGGGGTTCCGGGACTGGCTTGGTTTTGTTGTGGGGCGTCGGTGCTACCGCTTTCGTTGTCTCCCCTTCGGGTTGAACCTGGCACCTTGCATGTTCACACGCCTTACCCGGGTTGTGGTGGCCCGTCTGCGTCGGTTAGGTGTTCGGGTGTTGGCTTACCTCGACGACTGGCGGGTTTGGGCTCCCATTCGGTCCGCGTGTCTGCTCGTCAGGGATTTGGTTCTTTCCTAGCTCACCGGGTTCTAGTTCCTGGTGAACTGGCGGAAGTCCCATCTGGTGCCCTCTCAGGTTCGGTCCTGTCTGGGTCTTGTGTGGGACTCTTGGACCGCTGACTTGTCTCTTCCTCTGGAGTCTCTCCTTCGGCTGTGGTCTCGCCTGTCTGTTTCTAGGGGGGCTCCTGGGTCACCCAGTGGTTGCTCGAGGGTTTGTGCAAGAGCCTGAAATTCGTGATGTTGGTCTACCCGCCGGGTCGGGTTTGGCTTCGTTGGCTGTTCTGGTTCCTTCGGGGACATCCCTTCCGCCTCTCTCACAATCGCTGGTTTCGACCCCCGAGGGCTTTGTGTCGGTTGCGTCGCCGGCTTCCTCTTTGGGTTTTTTGGGGTTCAGTGCCTTGGCGCCTGCCCGAGCCCTCGTTCGATGTGTTCACGGATGCGTCGTCTCTAGGCTGGGGTTTTGTGACCAGCACTCACCAGGCCGGCCAGGGGCGGTGGGGTCCGTCCTTCCATTGGGTCTACAGCACGGTGTGGCAGTTAGCGGCGGTATGGTTTGCGCTTCGGAGGGTTCGAGTCGCCCGCGGATCGACGATCCGGCTCCATTCGGACTGCTCCCTGGTGGTTCATTGTCTAAACCGAGGGGGGTTTGATGCAGTCCTTGGCTCTTTGGGGTTGGTCGCTTTGGGTGACTCGTCTGCTGAGCTCTTGGAGTTTAGCTCTTCCGGCGGTTCACGTCCTGGGGGTGTCCAACGTCCTGGCGGATGGCCTGTCCAGGTTTGTTCCCCTGTCCACGGAATGGACGGTCGATGCAGACTCCTTCAGTTAGCTCTGCCAGACGTTCGGGCGCCCGGAGGTGGACCTCTTCGCGTCGCCGTGGTCGAGGCGTCTTCCGGTTTACGTGGCGCCCTTGATCGACACTTTTCGGCAGGGTTGGTCAAGGTGTGGGTTCCTGTACCTCTTTCCCCCGGTTCAGCTGCTGCTCCAGGTCATGGCTCGCTTGGAGACTTAATAGGGTCGAGTGGTGCTCTTGGCCCCGTGATGGCCGGCCCAGCCGTGGTTTCAGGCGCTGCTTGCCTGGTGTCCGAACCCGGAGGTTTTTCCGCGGCTCCGCCTCTTTCAGGAGATCGGGCCGGTCCGGTATATGACTGGTTCGCTCTTCTCCGCGAGTCTTCGCATTTGTTTGTTTTTTACTCGTCTTTATCACCATCTTTATGGTGAGCAGGTGGCTTCCTTGTTGGTTTCTCACCTGCGAGTTTCCTCTCGGCGTCAGTATGAAGTTTCCTGGTGGTCCTTCCGGTTCTTTTTGACCCTTCGTCGTTGTTCCTCGCTTTTGGTTCGGGTGGTGTTGTCCTTTTTCTCTTGGTTGTTTCAGGACCATCATCTGATGCCTAATACTGTCGCCTCGTATCGTGCAGCGCTGGCGGATCCGCTGCAGCTTGCTTTCGGTATTGATGTTACTTCTGCGCCGTTTCGCAAGCTGTCTCGGGCGTTGTTTCACCTCCGACCTGCTCATGCGCCGCCTGAGCCGTCCTGGTCCTTGGACAGAGTGCTCTTCTATCTTTCCTCTCCTCGGTTTGTTGTGGCTCCTTCGGTTCAAGATTGTTTTGCTAAGGCTCTTTTTCTGTTGGCATTAGCCTCTGGGGGGTTGCATGACGGAGCTTCATGCTCTTCTCCGGCGCAGAGGTTTTTGCTCCTTTGGTCGTGGTCTTCAGTTTGTTCGTTTGCAGCCGTCTTCCTCTTTTCTGGCAAAGAATGAGACTGCTGCTTTCCAGAGGGGTCCTTGGGTTGTGGATGCTTAGTTTGTCCGGCCGGGGGTTCACCATGTGTTGTCCGGTTGCAGCCCTCCGCCATTATCTGCGCGCCACGGCTTCTGTGTCCGGGGACGTGCTTTGGGTTGATCCGGTTTCCCTTCTTCCCTGTTCGTGGGTTCGGGTCTCTCAGGTCGTCTGCAGGGTTATTAAATCCAGCCAGCCTGCGGTCTATCCCAGTGCCCATGACATTCGTAAGTTTGCTGCTCTTGCTACCGTCTTCGGCAATGTCTTGGGCTGACATTCGGGAATGGGGATTTTGGCGGTCGAACAGGGTCCTGGCTGCATGCTACCTTGTAAAAGTTCCTGGGTCCAGTCGGGCCTGTGTTGCTTTAGGTCGGCGGTTGCAGCCCGTTGTCTCGTCTTCGTGTTGAGGAGTAGAGCACCGACCGCCTCCCGGGTAAGTCCCCTTGGTTCTCTTGGTAGTCTTTGGTGAGGTAGCTCCAGGGAGCCGTAGGGGCTTCCCCCCAGAAAACCAGCGTTGAATGTAATGAAACGCAATTTTCTAGGCGAGTCCCGGAGGCTCCCCAGCATCCCTCCCGCCCTCTGGTCGGCATTTTTTTCGCGGTTTTTTATATCTAGCCTCTGAACTGGGGCGTGGATCACCGGCTCGGGGGTCTGGGGCTCTCCCTTCCCCCTCCCGGGGAGGGGGGAGCTGTGCAGACATGCGGTGCGGCTCGTGTGACATCATGGTTGTTTGCTCGTTTTTCTTTTGGGGACTTCTGTCCACTCGCTTGTCAATTTTCGTTGTTAACCAGAATAGGGGTTTGTTTTGTGGCGCTTACCTTTCTGGGTGCCTGTCCCGTCGATGGCAGATATAGAATGCTCCAAATCACATGTTCATTTCTATGGGCCATTGCTCCCCGTGCCTCTGAGGGGGCCAGGTTCTGGCTCGTGGTCCTCGTAGGCTAGAACTCCACCCACATTGACTGATGCAAAATAGTTAGTTAAATCCATATCTGCCATGGATAGCTCCGGGGAGCCTCCGGGACTCGCCCAGAAAATGGCGTTTCATTACATTCAACGCTGGTTTTTTCTATAACAAATGCAAAACCCATTCCAATTAAATTATATTTGTGACCCCTTATGCCCCACATACTCATCTTCCCAAAACTATTACAGTGTTTAACTTAAAACTCGACAACCTTAGAATATATACTCACGACACCCAAACGAATACCATAGGTCTCTAAATCAGAGGAGAAATTCAGTCCATTAAATTAACATATACTGGAAACATGACAGACAAGCAAGTATACAGACTAACAATATACCATGAACACTATAGTATTCCTCAACTTACTCTGAAGACCCCCAAAAATTCACAACCTCGTCAAAATTATACAGTACCTGTCGGTAACCCCAATTCATGTCAAATTATATTATACATTATGCCCAAACATGCCCCTAATTATACATGCAAATCTGATACACCCATTTTTGTAATTTATGTTAAAGATACTTCAGTGTGTGCCGACTACCAATACCTTGAGCAGGGCATACATGATTCCAATGCCTTGAGAATGCTTTACCTTCCAACACTTCTATCAACAACATTTTCAGCTTGATGGGCTAAGTCCTGGCACTTTTCTTCACACTAAAATCCTTTTCTCTCACTACCTATTTTTCTCCTATTCCCTCTTCAAGCATTGTACCATCTAAGTAACATTTTCTTACTTTTTCTGATTGATTCCTTAATGCCCTTCATCCTGCAAGTGTTAAGTTACCCATACTTAAATAAATAAGATACAGTAGTATCTGGAACAAATTAACAAATCTCAATTTTATGTAAAGTTTGTGTCCTTCCTGGGCCAAAATGTGGTGGGTTTTCATGTTTTTAATGTGTGGGTTTAGCATTAATTTATTTCTTCCTGCAGTGTGTCTGGAGGTGCCAAATGTGATTAATGCAACAACCAATTGGGTGGACGACATGTGGACAGTTAACGAAAACGTTACAGCAAACTGCCTTGGAAATCTCTACTTCCCTAAACTCAATTCTCAGACACGTCCAGTCAAATGTACAGAGAACGGCTGGGACAACACCCCAATTTGCATGCAAGGTAAATTTTCATTGTAAAAATACATCAACCATATTCTCTAATCGTGTGTCAAATAATCACCTGCACTTTTGGGGGGAAATCCCATCAGCTCCCTAAAGCTAACTGAACTGATATGTGCTTTGTTAGTTTGGGGTCATCAGTCACTTGGAGTTCTGAGCCTACCGAGGACCACGAGCAAGGACCTGGTCCCCTCACAGGCGCAGGGAGTAATGGTGTATGAGCACTTTTCGTTGAAAGTATTGTCTTATTCTGCAATTGACGGGGGTAGTAGCCCAGAAAGATAGGCGAACCAAAACAAGCAACTAGGTGGTTATATGCGACCTTCAGCCCAAAAGAGCAAAGAAACACTATTGCAAGAAAATAAACAAACCGAAACTAGTAACTCTGCAAGCAAATTAGTTTGCCCGCTTGTTAGCAGAACACCCGTACGCGAGCGCACACACACGCACATCTCCCCTGCCTCGGGGCAATGATCACCTTTTCTGCCTCTGCCATGCTGCCTTTTGGGTCGGTGACACCTTCGACCCTGAATCTTGCGGGACGTGTTCTCCGCTTGTGCTGCTGTGTATGCATTCCTCATCTGTGGATAAGAAGTTTCTAGCAGCGGCGGTGTTGCAAGCTCACTTCTTCTCCTTGCTTCACGCCAGGTTGGAAACCCGGGAGCTGCCCCGTTTGGGTTTTAGGGACCAGGATTTTGGGGGGGGGGGGCATTGGTCGCTTCAACGACCAACCAAAAGGCTCCGTCTTTTCTATAGGGGTGGTGGGTGTGAAGGAGAGCTCTGCCCCAGGGACCCAGGTGAGGGTTTCCTGGGGCTTGGGATGTCTTCCTTTGTACATGGAGCTGTTCCCTGATTGCAAGTCCGTCATGTTCAATGTTTTTTGGCAGAATTGATCTCAATGGGGATTCTGTACCCTGTACCACTTTTCGCCAGTCCAGCTGTTGCTCCACATCCTGACTCGCTTGGAATCCTACAAGGAGAGGGTTCTTCTGCTGGCTCCATGGGTGGCTGGCCTAGCCTTGGTTTTGGGTACTGGTTGCTTGGTGTCCAAACCTGGGCGTTTCTGCCTCTAGCAACAGATCGGGCCAGTGCGGTATCTGGCTGGTTCGGTCTACTGCTCCGCGCTTTGCGTCTGGTCTTTCTGACGTGGGTGTATTGCCATTCCTATGGTGATCAGGTGGCTTCCTTAAATGGTGTCCCACCTGTGGTCTTCCTCCTGGCAACAGAGTGAAATCTCATGTCGGTTTTTCTGTCAGTTCCTTTCTCTTGGAAGGTTTTCTTCGGTTTTGGACTTGGTTGTTTTGTCTCTTTTTCGGATCTTTTTGGGCTGGCATCTCATGCCGAATACTGTCGCTTCGTATCATGCGGCATTGGCGGAACTACTCCAGCTTGCTTTCGGGGTGGATGTTATTTCTGCCCCTTTTTGCAAGATTGTGTGTTTTCTGTGGAGAGCCCCTCCGGCTCCAAGTAGCTATTGGATTGATATTACCTATATTAGTCTGGGGCTTCAGTTGAAGGAGTTCTGTCCCCCAGGGACCATGAGCCAGAACCTGGTCCCCCTCAGAGATGCAGGGAGTAATGGCCCAAGGAAACCCCCACTGTTTTTGGAGTCTTTCATCTGCCATTGACTGGGGTTAGGCACCCAGGAAGATAGGCATCTCAAAACAAACTGCACCTGGTAGAAAAATTGCAACCCACGACAGAACAGGGAACAGAACTCCTCCAACAAGAAACAAGGAAACAAAACCTCCTCAGACCCTCCCCCCCCCCCCCCACCGTGCCGCACCACACCGCTCAGCCTGGACCCCCTCGCCAGCTGCCCACTCTCCAGTGCATACTCTGAAGTCTGCTGGGGCAGTTGTCGGATCTGGCCTCAGTTTCCTGCCAGGATTTGTGCCCTTGTGGTGTTGTCTGCTGTTGTGGTGCGGTGGCCAGGCGTAATTAGTGTACTAGGGCTGCATGCACTTAGGGTTCCCTTCCCTGAGCACCCTGTAAGTACTACCCTTTGGTTCTAGGGGTGCCTTCCCTAGGGCCATGGGATCCCACTTCTGTAGGGGTTCCTGCTACTCGGCATTGACCCTACCCTTGGGTCCAGCTGGGGTTTTCATGCCCTTTGTTTGGCTCTGGGTAGGGAGTGTTGTTGCTGGTTGGGACACAAGGTGCTGCGCAACTTGCCTCTTAGCGGCGGCCGTGTTTACTGTTCCCGTTGTTGTTGTCCTTTTGCAGGGTTTTTCTTTTTTGTTTCTTCCTTCCAGGAGGGGGCCTGTTTGGCTTGAATATTCGTCTACCTAGGATTTTTGAGTGGCCCTCCTCTAGAGTCCTGGCTCGGCTCGAGTTCTATCTAGGGAGTGTTCTTCTTGTGGCCCCATGGTGGCCGGCGCAGCCTGTGGTCCCATGGTGTTTGAACCCAGGGCGTTTTTCGCGACTCCGCCTCTTTCAGCAGTTCGGGCCAGTGAGGTACCTTGCTGGTTCGCTCTACTCTTCTGTGCTTCATGTCTGGAGTTTCTGACCCAGGTGTATCACCATCTGTATGGTGACCAGGTGGCTTCTCTAATAGTGTCCCACCTGCAGTCCGGGTCCCTATAACCAAAACGGGGAAGTCTCGGGGCATCCGGGTGAGCAACCAACCTGGAGTGCTGCAGCAACCTAAAACGCGCATGCAACGTTGAAGCCACCAGTACTGGAACATAAAGATCAGTGGATTGGGTGAACTGGAGTACAAGCAAGCAACACCACTTGTAGGACTCCAGATCGAAGGTGTCACTAACCCAACATGCAGCAGTATGACGGAGGCAGAAATGGTGATCGTCACCCTAAGACAAGGGGGCAGGGCAACTTTCAAACTTTCAAACTCCCACGAAGCGAGATGGGACCCAGGGAAGGCATCCATTAGACCACCTAGCCCCAGTGGGGGCGTTTCCAGGGCCCTTAAATGCTCTGCTAAGGGAAGCGGAGGTGAAGTACTGCTAACCATTGCCCCAAACTGCCAAACGAACTACTAAATGTTGAACCCC
The DNA here is from genome assembly GCA_020271785.1 of Procambarus virginalis. Lineage (NCBI taxonomy): Eukaryota > Metazoa > Arthropoda > Malacostraca > Decapoda > Cambaridae > Procambarus > Procambarus virginalis. The sequence continues at coordinate 10,819,059 of WNGS01165751.1, forward strand.
TGTGACGTGTACACTCACAGGGACCTAGTCGAGGATTACCAAGTATATACAGTCAGTATATATATAAGGGTCAACAACACCAAGAGGCAGACCCCCCCCCCCCCCACCAGGCAGCAAACAAAAAAGAAACAAAATGCAAGAGGACAACATCACAGGCGGAACAGAGCCGGCCGCTGTATTATGGTGAAAACAAGCTGCACAGTACCTATACCAGTGACGAAATTACCTGCTACCCAGAGGGAAACAGTGGTACATGAAACACCCCAACTGACTCCAAGGGCGGGCAATCACCAAGCAGCAAAAGATCACAGTTGAGGTAGACCCCAAGTGACTTGTGGAAGAGAACCCCAAGCCCCCAAGGGTAGTACTTACAGGGCACCTAGTGAAGGTAACCCTAGATGCATGCAGCCCGATTACTGGTGAAACTACTCCTAGCTCACACACCACCACGGAACAGGACCACACCACGAGGCACAGCACTGGAATATCAGGAGCCAGAGTCGCATGACTGCCAAGTCTCTCATCAATCTCAAAACTGGGGTAGATAGCCGGCGCAGGGGTGGGGAGGGGGGTGTCTGGAGCTCCACCTTCCCTCTCCCAGGGAAGGGGGGAGCTGCGCAGACAGCGGCGACGGTTGTGCTCATGTGACATCGTGCTCGTTTGCTCATTTTTAATTTGGGAAGTTCTGTCCAACAGTTTGGCTTTCAGTAATAATTTTTTTAACCAGGTAGGGTTTGTTTTGGGGTGCCTACCTTTCTGGGTACCTGACCCTATACAGTACTAATATTAGCTAATATCAGTCCAATAGCTCCAGGGAGCCTCCGGGGCTATACCAAAAATGACGTTTCATTACATTCAACGCTGGTGTTTTATATTTAATAGTTTTGATTAGGTGTTAGAAATGGTATAATGTATCATTTTAGGTTGAGGTGAGGATGCTTGTTACATGTTGCCGGTAGTCAGGTAGGACGTAGTACTGACTGTGGCTGGAGACAGAGCTTGTACGAGGCCTTGAGCCAAGGCTGGAGCAGGGCAAGAGCATAGAGCTCGAAAGAGGGTGGGATCGGAGAGCTCAAATGAAGGATGAGAGTGGGTAGCTCAAATAAGACCAGAACTGGCCGTCTGTTCTGCAGTGAGGCTGTAGCGTCTTGCATGAGAGTGGGAATTAGACTAGTCAAGTGATACATTGTATGCTGATGAATGTCAGTGATGTAGGAGAAGATCTGCGGTATTTCATGAGCATTTGTAACTGAACCACTGTTGGAGTTAGACTGATGATGGTTACATGTCTATGCTTCACCTGACTTTGTTCTTGCCAGTTTGCTTCTGGCAAGTTGTTCATCAATTGTCCTGATGGGGAAACTCACTAGTTACTTTTGGCTTTCCTAAGTGATTCATGGAACATTTGAGACTTACAGATGTCATTAATGGTTAGTGAATATAATTGCAAGTGTCATTAGTGATTATAGTGTGAAGTAAATGTCACATTAGAGATTATTAATGTGATATGCTTCAACCTGGCTAAGTGCCACTGCAGCTAAAATAGTTAAGTGTGCCATGTATTCTTCCAATCCTCTATTTTGTCGGAGCATAATACTTAACTTTGATGAATTGTCATTTCATCCACTTTTTCACTATTTGTCAACTGTAATTTAAACATTATACTTTAGCGCAACAACCCACTTGATAGCATTCCTCAATCTTTCCAACTTTTGCATATTACATCTTTCCTTGTATGTATGTTATTAATATACTAGAGTCTAGACTGTTAAGCATTTTGTTTAGATTCAACTAAAGATTCAAGGACTGAAATATAGTTGAAATTAAGGAGTAAAAGAGGAATCTTAAACCAGCTACAAGTGATGGTTGCGAGTGTCTGGAAGCTCCAAGACTACTGGCTTACTTGTGCCTCCCCATTAGTCTTTAATGTTAGTCTCTGTATCCATATCTATGACTGATGGTGTTGGGTGCTCTCCAACAGTATGCCTGGGAAACCCAGTGGTGCAGAATGCCACAGTGGACCTGCAAAACGTAATGTGGGCGGTGGGGGAGGCGCCAACCGCCACCTGCTCTCAACATTACAAGTTCCTGCCAGAGGCTACCAACACCCAACCCATCATGTGTACCAGCCAGGGCTGGGAGAACAGGACTGGCTGTGTCCCAGGTAAGTCTTCCTGCTGCTGTAGGAGTTTGTCCAGTATGTATGGAAGGCTGCTGGAGGCTATACATTCTTCATAAACTAGTACTGTACATCCTTTTTCAGTTGGTATATCCTTTCCCAATGACATAGCCTTTCCTCTTGCAGTAATTAATTTTAAAGATATACAGGTAGAAAATATAATGACACACTTGGGACTGGTATTCAATTGAAACTTTAGCAACTTACTCTTAGCCAAGAGAGTTCATAACTTTATTTATTTACTATGCATCCCATGCCCTTCGTGTGGATGGCAGTGGGCCTGTAGTAATCCACAAGTTAGGAATAAGCATTAGCTAGTGAATCAAACACTACAACACTTAAATGGTGGTTGGAAGGAGTGTTGGTACATAGTAGTTAGTGGTCACACACAAAGGTGAGGTCAAATGGATTAAGACAGCTTTAGCTCCCCCAAGTTAATATTGCCGCCAAGAGGTCACAAAGGGTGACTTGGCGGAATATGAGTGATTCAACTTTCTTGGAAACAAGGAGATTTCCATTTGATCTGATTATGAGGTCCTTGGTGATGCTGGGTGTGGAGGCGAAGCCTGTGACTGGCAGGAAGTCAGGTTTGTAGAAGCCTGGGTTCTATAAAGTCCTCCCTCACCACCTGGAACAGTGACGATGGCTAAAAAAGTAAATGAGGGGACCCCTATGTGATTTTGTTGACCCAAGTCAAGTCTGCAGTGAGAGTATAATAGTATTACCTAAGTGTAGTTACAGGATGAGAGCTACGCTCGTGGTGTCCCGTCTTCCCAGCACTGTCATATAACGCTTTGAAATTACTGATGGTATTGGCCTCCACCACCTTCAATAGTGGAGATAGGAGTATGTAACTTCAGTGTGGGAGACTAACCGGGTGTGGAGTGTTATAGTGACAATTCAAAGTTAGAAACATTGGCTGGTGAAGATGAGTTGTGTATGATGACCAGATTTTGTTTATTGGAAAGGGTAGCTAAAATAACCAAGTTAAATTCACTGTATTGTTAATATTGTCAGTCTATTTTATATAATTAAATTGGAAAACCCACCAGCCTTTAATCACCTTCTGCATGTTCTCTCATGCGAGTTAAAATACAAATATGTTGGTATGACTCGAGGGTTTAGGTGTAGAAATGTGTATTATTTGAAGTAAAATATTTCATGAGGCGAAAGGATATATAATTGGATAAATGGTGAATTCACAATAGACTGCATATCCAATCTGTGGGTGATAGTGGATCCCAAATCCATCCTGTGGGCAGTAGTGAACCCCAACCCCATCCTGTGGGCAGCAGTGGACCCCAATCCCATCCTGAGGGCAGTAGTGGACCCCAACCCCATCCTGTGGGCAGGCAGTGGACCCCCATATTCGTCTTGTGGGTGGTAGTGGACCCCATATATCCATCCTGTTGGCAGTAGTTAACCCCATATCCATCTTGTGGGCAGTAGTGGACCCCCATACCAATTGTGGGTAGGTGATCCCATACCCATTCTCTGGGCGGTAGTGAATCCCATACCCCTCCTGTGGGCAGGAATGGACACAATACCCATCCTGTGGGCTGCAGTGAACCCTATACCCATATGGGAAATTATTAAGATTATATGCCTAAATTAACAGTATTAATTATTGGATTACTCTATGCTCCCAATGGGCCTTGTTAGTTCTTCATTTTCATTTAGGTTTAATTTTAACAATCCAGTGGATATTTGAAATCCTCTTTATGTAAACTTGACTAAAAAATTTTGAATCTTGTTATTCTGGTCTTCGTTGAAGTGACCAACCTGGTTGATGGATCATGCGCCACGCACGAATACATATACAGTAGTACATGGGACTAACAATTAGACTTCGGAAACGCTTCCAAATAGACCCATAACAGAATTTGACCCAAATATCGAGCCTAAATTATGTTATCAACACCCACTGGACAGGATCCATTCTGATTATACACATCACATAATGTTATTAATAATTATATTTTTAAAAAAGTAAGCCTTGGTTGTGTAGGAGTCTGGAGATGGGTTATCTTGTGAAGATCCCAATATGGTGGCCTTAGCACATGTCAGTCATGAGTGGATGCTACATTTGTCTCCAGAACCATTCCCGCTGGCAAGATAACTTATATTCACAAAAGAAGAAATCATATGAGCGAATAACACCTGTTTGCAAGTTATACTTTGAGGATCTAAATATTGTTTACTTTGTTTGTGGTAGACATTCCTATAACTGCATTCAACCACCACCTATCAACTACTCGTGTACTGTACATGTATATTTGGCTAAACTACTGCATAACAGAATAGTATGAGGTCAGTTAATGTTCTCGTTAGTGTGAGGCAGAGATTGACCTGTCTTGGGCTTGGTGAATGTGTTAAGTGTTGTAATAACAGATTGAACCAGGAGTAGTGGCCTGCTTCCACACAAGATGGCTGTTTCTTCCAGAATGACATCCACTCAAGAGAGTTTGCGTTAATTTATATAATATTTGTTTTGGGACATCAAGGCTTGATTATATAAGAATTAAACTCGCACATATTACAACCAAATAGTTCATCAAGACCTAATTGGATTTCTTTCAATAGATAATTTTGAAACGACTATTCAAAGTAAAATTAATGGCTCATTAGACCGTAATACAGCATAGGCCAAAGGTGACATACTATCCCCATGTTTGTCTCTACGCAATTAATAGTATTCATATTAATGTATTATGTTATGGAGGTAGAGGGGCAGGTGGTGGCCCTTGATGATGATCTGTCTTCCCTGGCACCATTACTCGCCACTGAATAATAATGATTTGGTTCAGTGTGCGATCAACCTCCGAGCGTGTCGAATGCCATCACAGCTTGGACGTCATCCAGTGTGTGGCCAGTAGGATCTACAATGAACGGCTCCTGCAACTCCAGTGCCGTAATCATGCCCAGTGGCGATCAGCAGTTCACCATCCAGTGCACCAGCAATGGCTGGACCACAAAATCCTGCCAGAAAGGCGAGTTTATTCACCAACCAAATGTTAATGATACAATAACCACTTAATTACAGCATCATCATCTTTTGTGTATGGCTACTAAATTTTTGAATATAAGATTTTTCTTTCTATGGTACCATTGTCAATTTCCTCTGGAATAATAATCTTATCTTCTAGTACAGTCATTGTGCCTGGAATAAATTGTAAAACATTACACAGGATAACTGAAGTTAGAGGCATGGGTACTTTTCCTGTGTCTGTTTCCATTGAAAAAGCTCCTCATTGAATGACCTTGGCCACTATTTCTAATACAGTAATACAAAAGTTACTATAATGTTGGGTAATCTGTGGTGGTGCCACTGCCTTTCCTTGCAGTATGCTCTCTCGAGCCTCAAGTTGTCAACGCCACCACTAACTGGACAAATATATTATGGCCCGTGGGGTCCTCTGTTAATGCCACCTGCCTTGGTAACCTCACCTTCATCGCATTACGTTCCTCAACCCGACTCGTGTCTTGCACCTCCACCGGCTGGCAAAACACTCCATCCTGCGATGAATGTAAGGCGGTGCGCGCGCGCACACGCGTACATATGTCTTCAGTGGCATATGATATTTCTGCTTCATTAAGTCAACTAAACATCATAGTCTCGTCTACAGTATTCATGTCTGGTTCTAGTTTCTGTGACCACTGCTGTTACTATTGTTAATATAAATAATGGCATACAAAGAATTTTTGCATTTATTGGAAACTTGGTTAAATCTTGTACATAAACTTAAATAACCCATGAATTATGCAGTTCTTCATAACCAAAACATTATTATCCACATGAATGATACAAGTACTAAATTCCTGCCAACTGTTGTTTACAGTCAAGCCGAGCCTCCTATGCAATGTGGAGCCCAAGGTCGATAACGCCACCACCAGCTGGGAGAACGGGACATGGGGAGTGGGCGACATCATCACCGCCACCTGCAGTTATCCTCTATACTACTTTAATGACTCCACTCAACAGCACCAGCTAGAGTGTACCAATGACGGCTGGGAGAACATCACCGGCTGCAGTAAATGTAAGCATGTTAATGTTGAATGTTAACAGAATAGTCCTTTTATTATTACCCTATTGATGTAGGATAAGTGAAGTCCTAGTGAACCTTTACACTTCCAGTTGTATTTCAGGGCAACCTCACTCATATTATTTGTCGCATCATGTGCTGTCTTAAGTCATTAAATGCACTTTGTTTTGTAAGAGCGAGAGGGAGGAGAGGGGGTGGGGGAAGGAGAAAATTGAATGTGAGAATTTGGCTTATACTTCATTAATACTAATCAAACATATCCTCCTCTTTTACATTAAATCAGAGATATAAAACACGTGTTTACTATAGACACCTCAAACACGAGGGCAACCACTTGGGGCCGGCACCATACTTTTGAATGGGCGGGACTTAAACAAGCAGGGTGTGTGCTTTACATTTATTTAAAGATACGGGGAATGGGACATAATACAATGGTAAATAGTCTCTCACTCACAAGATGGACGATTGTACTGTCCACTGATATAACTGAGGCAAACAACCTATCTAGAAATCCAACATTGTAACTCATCTTGTATGTATGTATTTTAACTGAATAAAAATTTGATTTGATTAAAGGATATACCCATTGCGTGCAACATAGGAAAAGCATCAACAAACTAAGAGACACCATGAGCGTAGCTCTCATTCTGTGACTAAGGTAATGATACTTGGATAATTACCTATACATACATACATGTGGTATCTGTGTATAGCTGAGATAGTCTTGGTTGTAAGGTTTATATAAAGTCATTCCTGGTTACTGACTTTAATACTTAAATAATTACATGATAGCTGCTTCCAAGCTGGTAGCATCCTTCTTCTTCTTCTTGAGAATAGGTGCAGTTTGCATGAAGGGGGAACCCTCCCGATGACTGCACCAGGACAGACGTAAGGAGATGCGTTGACGGTTAGGATGAGAAGAAAGTCAAAAGCGGTAGACGTGATGGGCCGTAGAGAGAGGAGAGGCGGCGAAAACAGTCGAATGTCAGAGGGAGACACCCCGCACCGGGGGGCGGGGCGTCGTGGTCACCACGCACGGCGTAGCAGTGTGCGCAAGACGGGAACTAATACTTCTCCGGAAACTTGTATATCGGAAAGCGCAAGCAGTACGCTTCCCAAAACACCCACTCGTCATCGGGCAGCCGGCCACCAGGCAGCGCCCTCAGCTGAGACATCCTATCCGGCACCCGATACACAAACTCTTTCACCCGCGACACCCAGAGAGTGGACGAGCACCACGGGATCGGAAGCACCCGAGCATCTCGATAAGGGCCCAACTCCGGACCCTCACAGGGCACGACCCCAGCAGACGGGACCAGACAATCCCCAGACCGGAGCAAGGAAGGAGGGGATACAGCAGGGGATGCAGGTGCGTCACCGACCCCACCACCGGGCACAGGACCCGAGGCCCCCCGGCGCACATCTTTCCGCAACATCACGACGAGGTCCCGATCATCAGGGACAACCCCCCACTGCGGAGATCCAACAGCAGGAGACACAGGAGGAGAGGCACAGGTAGCAACTTCGGAGGCCCTCACAGCACCAACATCCTCGGTGGGGGGCGCCAGATCATCATACTCCCCCACCTCCTCCCAAGGCACACCACGAAGGGGAGACACACTCCGAGCCTGCCGCGAACGCTTCGAGACAGGTCGCACCACACCACTCCCAGCAGGCCGCTCCGCAGGCACGGCCACCATCTTCACATCCACACAGGCCACACCAGCACCGTCCGAAGAGTCCACAGAGGCCACATCACCCACAGTCCACATCATCCTGGGACACAGCCTCAGAACACCGACGTGCACACTTCTGCACAGGGATGGAAAGAGCAGAACTACAGTCGTCAACACACAGACACGGCAGGCACCTCACCTTGCTGAAGCACCCCTCCAACACAGCAGAACCCGCGTCCCCGGGAGCCGGTATCACATCCACAGGTGGGGGCGGGACATGGACCTCCACCGGGACATCCTGCACAACATGCAGCTCAGGCGACGGCCCGACACCCACACACACCGGCTCAACAGCCCCAGGGGCCACAGCAGGCACCAGATGTGTCGCACAGGCCGTAGAACTCGCCTCAACAGGGGGAGCAGCAGACAGGCAAGCAGGCGCCTCAGGCACAGCACCCACTCCATCCTCAGAACCGTCCGAACGCAACAGGGGCGGAAAATCCTCCACAAAAAACATGCACCCGACCAGTTGCTCCCACGTCGCACGCTGCAGCCAGATGACCCTCGTGACCACACCGATAACAGGTACGCGGTTGACCCCGATACTGGCAGCGGAGCGTGTACCCCAACACGGACATCGACGACGATACACTACACTTCAGCGACATTGTCAGGGTACGGGAGCCGTCAAGCATACCAACACAGTGCCCGGCAACGACCTTGTTCCAACGAACACTTAACACTGTCCCAAACCGTTCGAAACAGGAGGTCAAAAAGTCGTCCTGAAATTCGAAGGGGGCACCATGCACCGCCACAGACGTAAAGGTGACAGTAAGATTCGCCACCTTAACGGAGCCAGCAGTATCAGGGAGAGGGTAAACACGCCCCTCACACCGCTCGAGAAACGCCTGAAAGGCAGCCTGGAGGTGGAACTTGACCACAGCACGGTTGCCCTGAAGCAGCTGGATGCCCACCAGGTCCGACAGCTGCACATGAAGCACGTCCACCAGGGCGACACCAACCAATGGATGGTCCACAGGCACCGTAAATGCCAGACCAGCCGACAACGTCCTCTTCACTGGGGGGCGAGAAGACCCCATGGCTAAGTCACACGTCACCCCGAAAGTGGCAAACCACCACCAGCAGGGCAAGCCAGCAATCGCCCAACGTAAACACTAGCCAGTGCGGAGAGACCTCAGGAGCGTCCGACCCGGCCGGTGGTCACCACGCAACTCTGGTAGCATCCTGTATGCTCTGTTTACCTTCTCTACTGGCGTCCCAGCCGCAACACAAACAAACGGGTGGTACCGTTTTCTATGAACATGACAATACATACAAGCGCTCTCCTAGATGTTAATCTACAATCTTTTACAACTTGGTATGGTGCATGCGCATGTCACCCAGAAGGTTGTTCCTGAAATATTTATCTGTGGAAAGTGGGAGCAGTAAATTTCTTGGGAAAGTGCTTTCTCATCACTAAGTGATTTGCAGTGTCCTGTGGAATTTTGATGTGAAGTTCCCTCCTAATAGAGGAAAGACTGTAATTTTTGTTTTGCATACAGCCAACACCATTGTATTACTGACTCAATGATCCCTGAGTGTTTTACTGCTAATATACTTGCCAATTCTGGCCTTATTTGGAAATCTACTCCAGAACTTTCAGCTTTAATTCTATATTTCAGTGGAGAGTGTAAACTGTAGACAGGAGCCCGAAGTGAATAACACCAACAGCACATGGGTGGACAGAGACTGGTATGTGGGAGAGAACGTCACTGTTACTTGCATTCCAGACCACTGGTTCATCTCTGAGGACACTGACCATCTGCAGGTGAATTGCACGTGGGACGGCTGGACCAACCTCACTGGCTGTGAAAAAGGTAATCTTGTGAAGCCAAATTTTGCTGTCATGCTTTAGCAGTTTGTTCATTTTAGTGATCAGGTCATCATGTACCACATGGTACAAAGGTGTTCTTCAGTATTCATTATAACCTTTCCTCTGCACAAATCATATATATCCTTTTGGCGTATCTTGACTGCACTGCACGAGTCATATACATACATACATATACTTTTGAATATTGTGTAAGATTGAAAAGTCCTGTGGCTACACAGGATTCACATTAACTTTCTCAGGCTCCCTAGTAAACAAACTCCAGGTGAAAAAGAATTGTGGGCTCCGTTCTTGTGTGTGAGGGCATCAGTAGCAGTACCAAGACTGACGTATGCAGCTTGAACTAACAGCACAGCTGTTCATCCTGTGTCCAAAGCATCACTTAAGTGATGAAATATATAAGTAACTATTATTATATCTGAGTATGCCACCATACATACAAGTACTCACTATCATCATCCACAGTCAACATAGGCAAGCAGTGCAGTGTGGTGCCTCTGGTGGAGAATGCCAACACCACCTGGAGGAATCGAACGTGGTTTGTTGGGGACAATGTGACGGCCACTTGTTTACCTGGATTTATCTTTGTGGCAAACAACGCCTCACAGAGCCCCGTCACCTGCACTGCCCAGGGTTGGCAGAACCTAACCGGATGTCAGATAGGTCAGTCTTCTTCCCTAAGTCTTGCTATTATGCAATAGCACATGTTACTTAATAGTAAAAAAATGATGCAGTGTGTTTGCGCGTGTTGAAGTGCAAGTTAATATTGCAGTGTTTGCTATACCTTCCGAGTGTTGCTGTACAGTGTGCACTCTGCTATTTCCGTGATTTTTGCTATGTTTGAGGCTTGTTGCAATATTGATTGTGCTTTCATGTTATATATGTATTATTGCATTGCTTGAATGTTGCTATCTTGCACAGGTTACAGTTGATGGGAAAACAAATTATATGAATTGGTGGACTATATTGCCACCAGAAATTGGCAAGAGTTTTTCCCATTTAAACTTCTCTGTTATTGTCCCTCCAGCTTTTTTAGATTCAATATGCGTGTATTAGTATTTACAGTCTATCTAACGGTTTTTCTAACAAACAATACTAAATCTCCACTTTAAACAATGAACATTACTTTCAGACTACACATTGAGCCTCCAAAAGGAACTTCCTTGAAGCAGTCAGCCATAAACAGTACACAGGGAGACTGAACTCAGTAATATGGAAAGCATCGGCATAGTGTACATACATTTCTTCATAGAATCGAAGCTTCTGTAACAAGCATGATCCCATGCTAATATCAACATAATTTACACGTTTCTTCAGAGTGAGAACCTCTATAACACAAACAGTCCCGTGCTAACTAAACAAATTACTTTCAAAAGGCTGAACAACCCATAGCGTACACAAGGCACACTTGAATCAATACAAAGCTTGAATAACAGAAGAAATACAAAATACTAGTTATTCCCACGGAAGCAGCTAAGAGGTACTCTGCAACACTAGGAAAATGAAAACAGCTAAATCAATCTACAGTACTATGAAAATAAATTCTATTAAATAAGACAACAAAAAACATTAAAAACAATTTCTCAAGTATTTGAATCGAAGAAGTAATAATAATAAGTGATATAAGTACCTGGGGAGAAACAATGGAAACTTTTATCGGCATTTTATCACTTGTTCCTATTAATAGAAACAGTATTTTCTCTCAAGAATTTCATCATTACAACCCATTGTAAATAATTATTTCACATGCAACTTTCTCAATTCTCTTACATCTATCCCCCACAAATTCTTCAGATGTCTCATATAATCCACTCACTTAACCACTTCACTGCGCACAGCACCTTATGACCTTTTAGGTATAGGGAACGATTCAAAACTCCTGTGGGTACATGGGACTTGCATGCTGCTCCTCAGGACTCCAGAAAACAGATGCCATCTTCAAAAAAAAATTGTCTGCATCCCTACTAGCTGTGAGAACCTCAGTACTGAGAGCGACCAAGCTGGCACATGCAGCAGGAGCTCACAGCACCGCTGTAGCACCACTTTATAATGGTGAATAAAATAGGTAACTGCAATTATTGTGTTGACAATGTCATAGATGATCTTGACTGTGATTAAGACTATGTATAACAGTCAGATATCGGTGAACACAATGCTAGTTATGATATTCACAGCATGAGGTAGAGAGAGAGAGAGAGACAGCACCCAGCCATTGTTTTCTGTATCCACACATGAAATTACCTCATGTTCCTTCACAATACAGTGGCACCTCGATTTACGATTGCCCCTACTTACGATAATTTCGAGTTACGATGTAAATTTCATCAAAAAATACGACTCATCCGATGGTGTCATCGACTTCAGATATTTGTTGGTACACGTTTGGGTCGACCGAGCGCGTGGTTCCCGGTCACATGGTCCGACCTGCCTCGGTTTACTTCAGCTGCTCGCTTAGTGACGATCGCGCCTATAAGAAATTCCACGTTTGTGATTTTTTTGCACTTTGAACATTAAAGATTTTTTATTTTTGAACATTTTTTTTCATGCTATGTAACTGTTATCATTTTTATAAATTTTGCAAGTATTTACCTACTTAAAAGTTTTAGATTAAGGACCTGCCCGAAATGCTGCGCGTACTAGTGGCTTTACAAGAATGTAATTACTATCCTCACAATCCCAATGTACGTTCTTGTATATATATAAATAAATAAATAAAGTAATTATTATATATCACACCATGAGTCCCAGGAAAGTCAGTGGTAAGGCTCAACATATGGGATCCCATGTAAGAATGACCATAGAGCAGAAAGAGATCATTCGTAAATATGAAGATGGTGTGCGGGGTTGTTGAACTGGCTGGGCAGTACAACAAATCTGTCAACGATATCCACCATACTGGCTAAGAAAAAGGACATTATGGGTGCTAAAGTGGCAAAAGGCGTATCAATAATCACCAAACATAGAACACAAACACTTGAAGATGTTGAACAGTTATTATCAATTTGGATACACAACAAGGAGTTAGCGGGTGATGGCGTTTTGGAGGACATCATTTGTGAAAAGGCAAGAAAATTGCATGAAGACCTTTTAAAGAAAACCCCTGGAACAAGTGATGCAGAAGTGAAAGTTTAAGGCGAGCAAGGAATGGTTTGAGAAATTTAGAAAAAGAAGTGGAATTCGGTGTTGAGGCATGGGGAGGCTGCCAGCTCAGACAAGCCAGCGGCTGAAAGATTCATTGGCGAATTTAAAGATTTTGTGCAGTGTGAGGCATACCTACCACAACAAGTGTTTAATTGTGACGAGACAGGGCTATTCTGGAAAAGATTGCCAAAGAAAACATACATTACCAAGGAGGAGAAGTCATTGCCTGGACACAAGCCTATTAATGATCGGTTTACTCTTGTGTTGTGATAATGCGAGTGGCGATTTGACAGCTGAGGAAATTTCTTCAGGGGAGGATGTGCCAGTACAGAATGTGTCTTCCTCAACAATTAAGAAAATGTGTGCAGCATGGGAAGAATTGCAAACCTTTGCTGAAACGACTCGCCCAAATCAACCTGCAGTAGGTCGTTGCCTTAATCTATTCAATGACACTGTGATGCATCATTACAAACAAATGTTAAAACGAAGGGAAAAACAAATGTTTTTTGACAAATTTGTAGCGAGACAAACAAGCACTGAACCACAACCAGGTCCTAGTGGTATTTAGGTAAAACGTAGGAGAGAGTACCCCAGAGAAAACATCACTGCCTGATGTGATAATGGAAGGGGACTCCCCTTCCAAACAGTAACAACTCTCCTCCTCCTCCCTCATCACCATCTTCCATACGCCATCAAGATCCCTCCATAAAGGTAAGATAAACTTTGGTACTGTATTGTAGTTAGAAAAAACATTGTATTCAGTATAAAATGTATTTGTATGTTAATATTTTGGAGGGTGGAGAACGGATTAATTCAATTCCCTTTATTTCTTATGGGAAAAATCGCTTCGACTTACGATCCGTCTCTGGGAACAGAGTAGCATCGTAAGTCGAGGCCCCATTGTATAACCTTGTGGAAATGGATTCATATTTGGGATTTTGACAGGAATGCGATAATAACAGCAGTTCTGTTATCATAATAACATTTCGCTAGTCATAGGAGGCATTTTCTTGCATCATGTGATTGCTAGTATCGTCTGCTCGTATCATCGTATGGCTCCATGCTGAGTTTTGATTTCAAAACTTACTTACTCCCGCTTACTCCAAGACTGGTCTTAAATGTGTGGTATACAAGATTCTGAATGATTCCTTACACAGATTTCTGAAGGCACTTCCGATATTAGCCAGCCTTGCATAAGCATAGGTTCGATTCATCCTCATGGTTCCTATTGACTTCCTCATTGATACATTACGTTAATGTGATTTCTTCATGCTTTTGAAGAGAAGCACAGGAGGTAGAATTCTTAGACTACAAGCTAGAGTGCATGGAGGCATTGTGTGAAACCCTGATTAGGCTTTAGTGAAAGCCTCAAACCCCAAAGAATTCAGTTGAATCCCGTGTTGCAATGCTTTTGACCATGTCATGGTCTAGTAATGTGGAGCATTTGCCTGGGAGTACCTTGTGCATAGGTTTGAATCCTTCTCATGGCTCCTATTGATTTTCTCATTACTGGTATTATTATTAAAGTGAATTGCAATGTCACTTGCACTCTGCTATATTATACTATAGTTGGTATAATGCAGTAGTTTTGCTTGTGACGAGACTAAATGAAAATGTATCTGCACTTAACCTTTTGTTTGGTATTATGTGATCATTGTGGCAGTGTGTGACGAGGAGCCGAGCGTGGAAGGAGCCATGACTGACTGGTCATCCACTGTGGTGTGGCTGCTGGGAGCTACGGTCAACGCCACCTGTCTCCAGGGTCACTACATCTTACCCGAAGGCAATCTCACCCAGACAGTGGAGTGTACGAGCCAAGGCTGGCAGAACGCGACGCGCTGTGAACCAGGTGAGAGAATCCTCTTGGAAACTTTAAGAGACAGGAGGGGATAGCCTATCAGACAATCTTCTTGTATATTTAAGGAATTAGGGGTGACACCCCTGTTGGACTGTCTCCTTGTACTCTTAGCCTGAGAGATACAAGAGGCACACATTATAGTACATAGTAAATGTGTATGCTAGCATGAAAGTTGACCATGATTGTTTTATTGAGTTGTTATAGCTACATTGTAAATAATATAATTATTTGTTTTTTACTTTTTGCTTTATTATAATTACGGTATGAAAACCTTCATAACCAGCCAAAATTAGTTTGACTGGGAGAAAATTTTGAGTGACATTACTCCTGTACAGTTCACTGCACAACCCTCTTGTACCAGTTCACTGCACAACCCTCTTGTACCAGTTCACTGCACAACCCTCTTGTACGAGTTGACTGCACAACCCTCTTGTACCAGTTCACTGCACAACCCTCTTGTACCAGTTCACTGCACAACCCTCCTGTACCAGTTCACTGCACAACCCTCTTGTACCAGTTCACTGCACAACCCTCCTGTACCAGTTC
This sequence comes from Procambarus virginalis, assembly GCA_020271785.1. NCBI lineage: Eukaryota > Metazoa > Arthropoda > Malacostraca > Decapoda > Cambaridae > Procambarus > Procambarus virginalis. The sequence continues at coordinate 10,834,393 of WNGS01165751.1, forward strand.
ACTGCACAACCCTCCTGTACCAGTTCACTGCACAACCCTCCTGTACCAGTTCACTGCACAACCCTCCTGTACCAGTTCACTGTACAACCCTCCAGTACCAGTTCACTGCACAACCCTCCTGTACCAGTTCACTGCACAACCCTCCTGTACCAGTTCACTGCACAACCCTCCTGTACCAGTTCACTGCACAACCCTCCTGTACCAGTTCACTGCACAACCCTCTTGTACCAGTTCACTGCACAACCCTCCTGTACCATTCACTGCACAACCCTCTTGTACCCGTTCACTGTGCTGCTCTGTTATTGTAGGTTGTGCTGAAGAGCTGGCACTCGAGGCAGCCAATGGGTCCGCCATCTGGCAGAGGAAGGCGAGGGTGTGGTGGTTGGATGAGAACCTCACAGCTTCCTGCAGTGACCAGTACCTCACACACGATGGCACCAACACCACTAACTTCACCTGTACGCCAACTGGCTGGCTTATTCTCGCGCCCTGTCTCAGAGGTAAACTGTAAATTGACCCCCTCTCTCTTAATCTCGTACAGGTTATGTGCTTTATAACACAGTTGTGTGTGCAATTACCAAAGTGTAGTTAAAGGATGAGAGCTACAATCGTGGTGTCCCGTCTTCCCAGTACTCTTTGATGTATAACACTTTGAACCTACTGGCGGTTTTGGCCTCCACCACTTTCTAACTTAATGGCTCCAATTGTTTGCCACTGTTTGCAAAAAAAAAAATTCTAATATTTTTTGCCACCTTTGTTTCCCCAACTTGAAAGATCTTGAGGTTTGACAAAGGTTTCAGCAATTCCTTTGTCAATTTGGTCGATTCCTGTTATTATTTTGTAAGTGTTGATCATATTGTCATGTTTTCTTGTCTTCTAACTTTAGCATATTTAATGCCTCTAGCCTCTCTTTATAACTCTTATTTTTCAGTTCTGGAAGCCATTTTGTAACATGCCTTTGCACCTTTTCCAGTTTATTGATGTGCTTCTTGAGATATGGGCACCATACAACTGCTGCCTATTCCAATTTTGATCACACAAAAGTCATGAACAGTTTTAGTATTTCACCATCCATGTAATTAAAAGCAGTTCTGAAGTTGGAAAGTGCAGCATATGCTCCTCGCATACTGTCCTTTGTGTTCCTCTGGTGACAGTCTACTATTCAGAGCCACTCCTAGATCTCGTTATTTGTTAAAAATTCTTTAGTTCCTTTCCACATAATTTGTTGGTTGTGTGTGGTCTATTTTATCCTGTGCCATATTCCATAACATAGCATTTATTCACATTGAACTCCATTTGCCACAGGGTGCTCCAAGCACTTACTTTATCTAGATCAATTTGAAGGGCATGACAGTTGTCTACATCTTCTATCTTCCCCAGTATTTTAGCATCATCCACAAACTTGTTCATATAATTTTATATTTATTTTGGTAGATCATTTATTTAGACGATGAACATTATTGGTGCAAGAACTGAACCCTGCAGGACTAACCAAAAACACTCTTCCCGTCAGATATATTGCCTCTGATTACTGCCCTCATCTTTCAGTAAGAAAATTTTCATCCATGTCAGAAGTCTCCGTCTCACCCCTCCAGCATGTTCGTTTCCAAAACAGCTGCTTGTGTGGGACTCTGTCAAAAGCCTTTTTTAGGTCCAGATAGACAGTCAATCCAACCATCTCTTTCCTGTAGAATCTCTGTGGGTCTTTCATAAAAATTAAGTAGATTTGTTACATATGAAATTCTGTTCTAAAACCATACTGTCTGTCAGTTATTATAGTATGCTCCAGGTGTTCTACCCATTTAGTTTCAACTATTTTTTCAAGTGGTTTTACTACCATGCTTGTTAATGATATGGGTCGATAATTTAGAGGGTTTTCTCCGCTACCATTTTTGTAGATTGGAACTATGTTTGCCTTTTTCCACATATCTGCTAAGATTCCTGTGCACAAGGATGTCTGGAATACAAACTAATTGAATCATGAATTGAACTGAAGTAGCAAAAAAATGAATGCCAAAAATTACATGCTATTATATGCTCGACATGGTTGCCATTACTTTGAAGACAAGTCCGGATGTGATCTCTCCACTCAGGATGATCTCTCGTTCTGATGTTATGCCAGAAATTCTATTTAAAATGTGTCCTTTATAACTAATGGAGTGCAGTATTTGTTTAGGTCTGCAGGCCCCAGTCTTGAAGCCAAAGGTCCTAGTCGAACATTGCATGACTTGTGAAACAAATTCTTGGCACCTGAAATAGTATTGGAGAAGAATGTCGACTTTAGCAGTAAAAGGGTTATTAATGAATTTAGGATAAGCATTCTACTGAGATTTATAATAAAGATCATGTCTGAAATGTTTTAATGATAAAAGCACGCATCAGACTAATGACCTGTTATTGTCTTGTTAACAAACGCGCCCATAATGTTACAACTGGATGGTGTAGTGTGTGAAGGAAAGCCAAGCGTTGACAACGGCAGCACCACCTGGGTGCCAGGGTTGTGGCTTGAGGGCCAGGAGGTAATGGCTCACTGTAACCCTCAATACCGCTTCCAAACCCAGACCAGCTCCCTCACTCTCGCCTGCACCAACACCGGCTGGCAGAACATCACTGGCTGCACCTTCTGTAAGTTGATCTTTCTGTATTATGATGCATTTACTGTACCTTGGAATAGTTGAATGTTAAAATTCTAATAGAAATATTGTACTTTTAAAGCAGTTTAGTGTAAAATATCATGCAATACCTAATTACATATATGGTATATATAATAATTTTAAGATTTTCTTTTTGTTGCTGTAATTTAATACTTTATATTCTCTTTTGATATACTAAGCCATACAATTTTGCCTCAACATCACCACAGAAGCCTGAAAATCACTTATCATAGAATAAACCATTTACTACTTATTAAGAAAACACGTTTGTCATAAACATTAATTAAAAATAATCTGTTTAACATATTTTAATATTGAATATATTCATATAATATAAGTCATAGAATACATAGTCAATATTTGAATATAGTGTGATAAATATAGTTTAGTTACAAGGTGTCTTATTGCATAATAACAGACATTAAGAAGTAGAATTATTCATGTTCCAGACATCTTGATGTAAAGTAGCTTTCCTCAAAAGTTCTGGAGTAAAATTGTTTACAAAATTATGACATGTCACTAATTCCATTTTTCCTTGCAGTTTTCACATGTCTAATGATCCCATGGTAAGACTCCTTACTATGGAAGTCTTGTCTGGTGACAACGAAACCTTTCTCCTGGTCCTTTCACTATCTTTCTTTACTCTGTTTTCCACGTTGTCTTGGGAGTCTTGGAAGGAATGAGGGAACGTATGGTGTGAAGGTATATATTCTGGCTTGAATGATCCAGTTCTTGGACTGCATGCTGATGTTGTGAATGTGTGTTGGAGGTGTGGAAGGCTGTGAATACTGGCTAATGTAAATATATTTTTTGTAAGTTTCTAATGAATTGTTTATTTGTACAGTTGTTTTATTAACAATCTTTTGAGAAGTGTTTCATTTACCTGTAAAAAATCACAAGTCCTCAGGAAGGGAATCATTCACCATCTTTCAATGAACAACCTTGTACAATCGACACATGGATTTGTTAAAAACAGATCTACCTTACTTGCTCACATTTTTGGAAACGGTGACCAGCTACTCAAAGGCCTTCAGGTGGATATAGTATACATGGATTTTGCTAAAGCTTTTGATAAGGTACCATATGAAAGACTGGCAAGGAAATTACAGGCTCATAGAATAAATGATAAAATATTAGTTTTTTCAGGGATATTCCTGTGTAAGCCCTAAGCCTCTGGCTGGCCCACTAAGTGTTGCTTGTTTCTGTTTTACTTGGGCGGAGTATGAGTATTGATAGGCCACATGGCAATCAACACTGCAAACCAGGCATGACATGGATCTCATTGAAACGTAAAATACTGAGTAAGTTAGAGAATGTTGATCCAGATATTTTCTTAAGAAGGTCCCATGTAACACAAATAAGAATCAATGGTTCCAAGCTAAACAAGCCACAGTGTAGGACTGAAAACAGATGTTTTTTCACCCACAGTTATTAACCCATGGAACCGCATACCTGCCAAAGTCGTAACTGCCAAAAACTATGCTAAATTTCAAAATATACATGGAAAAGATCATTAAGGCAAATGGGAGGACCTTCGACAAGCCGGCGGCTTGTCCTGTCCTTGTTGAGGCCTCTAGAGCTAGCGGTCCTCGGGTAAATTTAAATACATATATATAATCAATAATTATATATACATATGTTTCATTGAATATGACTGCATATTTGTGTTGATTATTTTCTTGTCAAGAGGAATAGAAACCCTAAACCAGTGCTCGTGCCTCATAGTTTATTTTGAAGAGGATTTCCCCCTCACTGTCTGGCTCGTTGTCGCCGTGAGGGGCTTGGTGGGCACCTGCTGGAGTGTGATGCTCCATGGGTCAGTCTTCTGTCCTTTTGCAGCCTTGTGCTCCTGCTGCTGCCTTTACCAATTTTGCCAGACCCCTTTTCCTTTTCCTCGTGTTTCATTTTTCGCCCCCCTGTTCTATCAAATTGTCATTTCCTGCCGACCTTTTGGCTGTTTTGATTATTCTTTCGACCTTCTTTTGTTTTGACGCCCGGGTGTTTGAGGAGGCATACTCTTGCACCCGTAGAACTGTAGTACCCAACGTCTCGAGCGAGGGGACCCTTTTATTGTCAATCCTCCTTTCGTCACTGAACCCGCTCGCGACGGACTCGCGGTTCTTAAGTCTTCTCGACCCTCCCCCCAGTCTCTTGACCCTCCACGCCACCTGTCTGTCCAGGCTGATATCCATCATCCTCCCAGCAATCTTCGTGTTGTTCGCTCTCGTTCCTCTTCTCCTGCTGAGACCATTGAGACGGACTTAAGGTGGCGTTTGTGGGGCTCCGATGGTATTCATTATGAGATGCTTCGCCATCTCCCTCTGTGCACGTCTCAGTATTTACCGAGTCTGTATAATCGGATCTGGGAGTCGTCGCCAGTCCCTGAGGACTGGCTCGATGCCGTTGTACTCCCTATTTGGAAACCAGGGTCTCGGTACGTCCCCTAAGGACTTCCGCCCTATTGCTCTCACGAGTTGTGTCTGCAAGCTCTTTTGAGCGTATGGTAAATGTCCGTCTGATGTGGTTCTTGGAACACCACCATCACCACCTCTCTCCTTCTGAATTTGGTTTTCGCAAGTGCTGCAGCACGACTGATGTCCTGGTGAACTTGGAGGTCTATATTCATACTGCTTTTGCTGCGAATACCTCCGTTGTTGCTGTCCTTTTTGACCTGGAAAAGGCTTAAGACACGACTTGGAGATACCATATTCTATCCCAACTTCGTTCTTTTGGCCTTCGTGGTAATCTACCTCTTCCTTCAAAGCTTTCTCTCTCGTCGTACCTTTCGAGTCAGGCTTGGTACCATTCTCTCTGCCTCTTTTCGGCAGTATGAAGGTGTACCCCAGGGTAGTGTTCTGAGCACTACCCTTTTTTCTGGTTGCCCTCAATGGTCATCTTTCCTCCCTTCCATCTGGCATCATCTCCTCTTTTTATGATGACGATCTTACTCTTTGCTGTCGGGGTGATGATTCGCCTCTCATTCAACCGCGGCTTCAACTTGCGATTGATGCCGTGTCATCTTGGGCCACCAATCATGGCTTCGAGTTCTCTACTACTAAGACTTGTGCCATGACTTACTCGGAAGCAGGTCGTTCTTCGTCCCTCTTTGTCACTTTATGGTCGTCCCCTTGAGTACAAAGATTCCATGAAGCTTTTGGGGTTGTTCTTTGACACTCGTTTGTCTTGGTCGCCCCGTATCTCTTACCTCTGTATTGAATGCTCTAAGGCCCTTAACCTACTTAAGGTTTTGTCCCCATACTTCTTGGAGAGCGGATAGGCGCACTCTCTTCTATTTGCATTCCTCTCTCGTCCTGTCTAAACTCGATTATGGTTGCCCTGCATACTCTTCTACTTCTCCTTCTATACTCTTCGCCGTCTTGATCCTTTGCACCATTCTGGGTTGCGCCTCAGCTCTGATGCTTTTTGTTCAACTCCTACCCTCAGCTTGTACGCTGACACTGGCTTCCTGTCTCTAGGACCGCCGTGATCGCTACAGTCTTCGCTATCTTGCACGATCCTTACAGCATCCTCACTCTCGCCTCTCATTGTGCTTTGACTTTTACCCCTCCTGTAGTTCCTGTTCCTCTTCACCACCTTCCTCTTTCTGTCTGTTTGTCTCGCTTACAAAATTCTCTTTCAGCTCATATTACCAATGTTTCTCCTCGTATTGTTCCATCTTTGCCCCCGTGGAGGGTCCCCCTTCCCAAATTTTGTACTTCTCTGACCGCATCACTAAAGCTTTTACCCCTCCTACAGTTCTGAAGCGCCTTTTCCTTGAGCACTTTTCTTCTCACTCCCACTCCGTTCCCATCTTCACTGATGGGTCTAAGTCTGCTGACGGTGTGGGCTACTCTGTTGTTTTTCCTGACCACACTTATATGTGTCGCCTTTCTCCGGAGGCTAGCATCTTCACAGCAGAACTTTATGCTATTCTCCATGCTCTTCGTCTCCTGCTTTCCCGGGTGTCAATCTTCCTTTGTGGTGGTAGTTGGCTCTCGTAGTGCCCACATGGTTTTAGGGTCCTTTAATCCGGTCCACCTGGTGGTCATAGAGATTCAACATTGGCTGTTTCTTATCTCCAGTAAATTTAAGTCGGTTGAGTTTTGCTGGGTTCCCAGCCATGTTGGTGTGTCTTTAAATGAGCGTGCGGATGCTGCCGCCGCTAAGGAAGCTATCCGCACTTGTCCCATCTCCCGTAAAGGTATTCCTTATTCCGACTTTTACCCAGTTATTTATGCCTGCTTCCTTGCCCGCTGACAGAGTTGTTGGTCTTCTGTTATTGGTAATAAATTGCGTACTCTTAAAGAGTCATGTGTCCCTGTGGCCTGCCTCCTACCACCGTAACCAACCGTAACCAGAGGTGGGAAAGGGCCCTGGTTAGGTTATGTATTGGCCATACCTGTTTAATTCACGGTCACTTAATGGAGCGCCAGCTTGCTCCTTATTGTCCAAATTGCATTGTCCCTCTTACGGTCCTGCATATCCTTGTTGAATGTCCTGACTTCCAGGACGAGTGTGTCTTGTTTTCCGACCGTCCCTCGCGGTCGTTTGTCCCTCGATAGAATTCTTGGCGACTCGGATGCTTTTGATATCGTTCGCCATATGCGTTTCTGTTTTCGTATTGGCATCCTTGGTGATATTTAGCACCCTCTGATTATCCCGCACATTTGATGGTGCTACATAGCCTTCCCGGTTTCGTGCCTTCTTTTTATAATTACTTCTAGTTTGATTAAGTTGTACTCTTGGAATATCAAATAGGTATTTGTTTCTGGTGTGGTACTCATGGGATCTGTTACAACCTTCTAGGAAGCTTTTAGGTCAGGAATAACATTACAGTTCATTCATCCTGTGAGTGGACATACCGCCATAGCAGCATGTACAACCCCCCCCCCCCCACTCCCTCCCAATAGGAAGAAACCAGCTGGGCTGTTCATCCTGTTACTTGTACTTAGACACAGCCGGGGACTAGGGCCCTTTACTACATTATGTTCACTGTAGTACGTGGTGAAGCATTTACAAGGTTGTGGTTCGAACAAATTTCGTCAGTGAAACACTTGCTCCGGAAGTGTTCGAATGTCATCAGTTTAGAGTCGTGTGTAAACTGTTTTTCATTCATAAACGGGGTTGGGCGGATGCATGGAATAGACTTTTGATCTTTGTTTAGAGGACGGGCTGGGATGGAATGCACTTGATCTGAGGACGGGTTGAGGTCTTTGTTTAGAGGACGGGCTGCATAGTTAGCCTATTCATGAGATGTGAAGCCAGAAGGTACGCACGGCAGTGTAACAGTCTCGGGCTGACCTTAACCAGCCCTTCTCTTACTATGTCCAGTGATTTAAGTAGATGTGTTGACTTCATTTCGTTGATAAATATTTTGGACAACTTTTTTGTGCTTGGACACAGTGCTTGGATCAAGCTATGGAGGTTGTCGCTCTGGATAAGTAACTTGAATCATAGAAGCAAAATTATCAGCCTTTTTCCTTTATTATTTTTTTTTTTTTACTTTTCTATTACAACAATTTCATCTTCTCGGTTTAGTGGCATTTATTTAACTGTTTACCGTCAAACCTCAAAGAGGATTAAGGAGAAAAACAAGGACACGCAGACATACTAATGATATATGTAATTCTTAAAATATATTCTGGATATAATGACAAAGACAATTTTATCCAAGTTATATAATCGGATGGAAAATTAGTAGCGGTGAAGGTGAGCGGGCCAGTGTGGGTGTAACAGTGGTGGAGAAGGTGGGGACTCTCTCTCCTTTCTTGTGAATTGTGGCCATCAACGATACTTGTTTCGTGATTTACGGCAGTCGACGACAACAGCGACAAGTAACACTAATTTCCCCCAAAAGACTGGCTAGTATTTAAGGTCCCAACATTAGAAACAGCAGAATGGTACAAAATAACCCATCTAGGGCAGGGTGTGAAAATATTTAGCATGAATATGGTTGCAATGATTGGGGAGAATTGGCAGGGTATGATTGGTGGAGACTTGGGAGGGTTTATGTTGGGGGGAGACCTGGGAGGGTTATGTTGGGGGGGGGAGACCTAGGAGGGTTTATGTGGGGGGTGGGAGACCTGGGAGGGTTATGTGGGGGGAGACCTGGGAGGGTTTATGTTGGGGGGTGGGAGACCTGGGAGTGGTTTATGTGGGGGGGTGGGAGACCTAGGAGGGTTTATGTTGGGGGGTGGGAGACCTGGGAGTGGTTTATGTGGGGGGTGGGAGACCTAGGAGGGTTTATGTGGGGGGGTGGGAGACCTGGGAGGTTTTGTTTGGGGGAGACTTGGGAGGATTTATGTGGGGGGAGACCTGGGGGGGTTTATGTGGGGGGGTGGGAGACCTGGGAGTGGTTTATGTCGGGGAGACCTGGGAGGGTTTATGTAGGGGAGACTTGGGAGGGTTTGTGGGGGGAGACCTGGGGGGGGGGTTTTGTGGGGGAGACCTGGGAGGGTTTATGTATGGGGAGACTTGGGAGGTTTGTGGGGGGAGACCTGGGGGGGGTTTTTGTGGGGGAGACCTGGGAGGGTTATGTGGGGGGAGACCTGGGAGGGTTTGTGGGGGAGACCTGGGAGGGTTGTGGGGGAGACCTGGGGGGTTTGTGGGGGAGACCTGGGAGGGTTTATGTGGGGGGAGACCTGGGAGGGTTTATGTGGGGGGACCTGGGAGGGTTTGGGGGGAGACCTGGGAGGGTTTGTGGGGGGAGACCTGGGGGGTTTTGTGGGAGACCTGGGAGGTTTGTGGGGGGAGACCTGGGGGGGTGTTTGTGGGGGAGACCTGGGGGGGGTTTTGTGGGGGAGACCTGGGAGGGTTTGTGGGGGAGACCTGGGAGGGTTTGTGGGGGGAGACTGGGAGGGTTTGTGGGGGAGACCTGGGGGAGGTTTGTGGGGAGACCTGGAGGGTTTGTGGGGGAGACCTGGAGGGTTTATGTGGGGGGAGACCTGGGGGGGGTTTGTGGGGGAGACCTGGTTGGGGTTTGTGGGGGGAGACCTGGGGGGTTTGTGGGGAGACCTGGGAGGGTTTGTGGGGAGACCTGGGAGGGTTTATGTGGGGGAGACCTGGGGGGGGTTTGTGGGGAGACCTGGGTGGGTTTGTGGGGGAGACCTGGGGGGTTTGTGGGGAAGACCTGGGAGGGTTTGTGGGGGAGACCTGGGGGGGGGGTTTGTGGGGAGACCTGGGAGGGTTTATGTGGGGGAGACCTGGGGGGGGGGTTGTGGTGGGACATTGGAGGCTTATGTGGGGGGGGGAGACCTGGGAAGGTTTTTGTGGAGGAAACCTGGGAGAGTAGGTTTGGGGAGACGGGGAGGGTTCATGTGTATGGGTAGAAAGGAGAGTGAACGTGGGAGTAGATATTGGTAGGGGAGGGTGTGAAGATGATAGAGTAGAGAGAAGATTGATGAAGATGGTTGCAGATGAGGAGGGTGTGTAAGGGGAGAACATGAAGGTGTGTGGAGAAGGTTTGATCAGAGGGTGTGTATATGGGGAGACCTGAGGGGGGATGACCTAGATACCGGATAGACCTGAGCAACTTGCAGCTAAGCACAATAAATGGATAGGCGTTGGTGTCTTTGCAGTTAACACCACAAATCTGTAACTTAGATGTGACAATTACAGAGCCAGAAGGAATCACCATGAAGTGCTAGATATATGGAAGATCATACATCCATTATAGAGGGCACGTCCTTGGCCAACTGCTCCATAACAATGACGAGGCTTCCTTTTCCCATAGGTATCTATCCACATGGCGCCTGGTGTGGTGTGGATATATAGCAAAATTATTGGTTATAGCAAGCGAAATCCATTAGTGCATATAAAGTTTTCTATTGATGCAAAGGTCCCGTATCTTGCTCTCATATAATTATGATCTCTAATGAAACTGTTAAATAACGCAACTCATTGGCGATAAATGGGAATAAAATTTATTAATTATAGTATGTGAAAGAAGCCATGCTGGATTATTTTATATATTACAGTATTATACTGTACTGTAATTACTAGTTACAGTATGCATAGATAAATAAATAACAATAAATGTTTATTCAGGTAAGGTACATACATACAAGAGGTTTTACAAAAATTGATAGATTTATAGATAGAGCTAGTACATACAATGCCTAAAGCCACTATTACGCAAAGCGTTTCAGGCAGGAAAAACATTAAAGACTAAAACTTAATACTAATTGAGATTAAAGTATAAAATGTGTTGAGAACAATAAAAATGAAAATAAAAAAGGGGGGAACATGGCAGAAAAAGCAGCACAAATACAATTAGGTCGACAAACAGCGTTGTTTAAAAAAAACAGAAATGGGTTGACAATATAGGGTTAAGGTAGGTTACAGGGAATTTATTAGGTAGTGCTTAGTTTTTTATCTTAAACGGTTGAGAGAGGTACAGTCTTTAACATGATTGGGAAGGTCATTCCACATTCTGGGTCCCTTGATTTGTAGAGCATTTCTAGTTTGATAAGGTCGTACTCTTGGAATATCAAAACTGTATTGTTTTCTGGTGTGGTGCTCATGGGTTCTGTTACAGCCTTCAATGAAGCTTTTGAGGTCAGGATTGGCATTACAGTTCAGCGTTTTATATATGTATAATACACATGAGAGAATGTGCAGTGACTTAATATCTAACATATTCAGAGACTTGAGTAGGGGTACCGAGTGATGTCTGGGGCCAGAGTTGGATATTGTCCTAATAGCAGCTTTGTGTTGAGTAATTAGAGGACGTAAATGATTTTGGGTAGTAGAACCCCAAGCACAAATACCATAGTTGAGATATGGATAGATAAGGAGTAATAGAGCGTCACCAGGGCCTCCAGGTCACCAGATATTTGTGCCTGGACGAGAGTACCAGAATCCCTGCCACTTCAAGTACGTTTATTGAGACAGTAAGATACACATCAAAAGGACAGAGTAGCTTAGGCTTTTTCTCATTCTTGACCCCATGGCGGGTCCTTCTTCCTATGTTTTGTAAAACCTTGACCGGCATGACAAAAGCTTTTACCCCTCCTCGGCAGACTTCTAGATGTTACTACTGCTCGGCTTAGACTCGATTACAAGTATCTCTGGGAATTCTCAATATCTGCCGATGTAGATCTGACAAATGTAAACTGTGTCAACAAATTATTCGTACACCCTCCGTCACTATGTGATGGAGTGCGAACAGATACGTGAATTCGGAGACAATTCTATAACCATGTACCAGCGATGTGTCAATATTTCATTCAAAATGATCTGCTACCAGAAATTTTAGCCAAATATCCCCAGTTTGCTAACTGTAGGTAGTAACTGAGTGATGTAACCTATCCACCGCTGCCCACTGGATGGGGGGCGGTGTGCAGGACAAACATATAAATTGTGACACTAGCTCTCCACATATGTCAGTTGCTTAATTTAGAAACTGTACTTGTGGTCGGTTTCGAATCCATTGTTGATGTGACGACTTATACTGAATTTTGTAACTAGCTCATCAAGATTGTAACTTGCTTAGCTAAATGAATTGTGGGGTTCATTCCCTGAACCCATTATGTGCCTCTGTAACCCTTCCACTACCGCCCACAAGATGGGTATGGGGTGCATAATAAATGAACTAAACTAACCCTCCTACAGTTCTAAAACGCCTTTACCTTGCTCACTTTTCTTCACACTCATTCGATTTCCGTCTTCACAGATGGGTCTAAGTCTGCCGACGGTGTAGGCTACTCCGTTGTCTTCCTTGATCCAACCTTTATGTGTCGCCTGCCCCCAGAGACTAGCATCTTCAAGGCAGAACCTTATGCAGTTTTGTACGCTCTTCGTCAACTGCATTCGCGCTGTCAATCTTCCTTTGTTGTTGTAGTTGACTCTTGCAGTGCCCTCATGGCTCTAGAGCCCTTTAAACCTGTCCATCCTGTGGTAGTCGAAATTCAACTTTGGCTGTTTCTTATCCAGCAGATTTAAGGTAGTGGAGTTTTGCTGGGTTTCCCCATACAATACAATATAATATAAGAATACAGGACTAGATACCCATTGGGAAAACTTGGAAGTGGGTAGTTAGTTAGTTTAGTTCATTTATTATGCACCCCATTCCCATCCTGTGGGCAGTAGTGGAAGGGTTACAGAGGTATAGGGTACAGCAGAAGAAGTTGGTGAGAGGAAGCGCTGAAGTCGTAAAGAAAGTCAGGGCTAAACCCAGCTGCAGATCAAGAATCGATGATGGAACAATCCCAAACTGGCCAGGCGTTGAGTCGGGTCAGGAAGGGCGGCTTCTTTATTCTAGNTTCGTAATATGAAGATGGTGTGCGGGGTTGTTGAACTAGCTGGGCAGTACAACAAATCTGTCAACGATATCCACCATACTGGCTAAGAAAAGGACATTATGGGTGCTAAAGTGGCAAAAGGCGTATCAATAATCACCAAACATAGAACACAAACACTTGAAGATGTTGAACAGTTATTATCAATTTGGATACACAACAAGGAGTTAGCGGGTGATGGCGTTTTGGAGGACATCATTTGTGAAAAGGCAAGAAAATTGCATGAAGACCTTTTAAAGAAAACCCCTGGAACAAGTGATGCAGAAGTGAAAGTTTAAGGCGAGCAAGGAATGGTTTGAGAAATTTAGAAAAAGAAGTGGAATTCGGTGTTTGAGGCATGGGGAGGCTGCCAGCTCAGACAAGCCAGCGGCTGAAAGATTCATTGGCGAATTTAAAGATTTTGTGCAGTGTGAGGCATACCTACCACAACAAGTGTTTAATTGTGACGAGACAGGGCTATTCTGGAAAAGATTGCCAAAGAAAACATACATTACCAAGGAGGAGAAGTCATTGCCTGGACACAAGCCTATTAATGATCGGTTTACTCTTGTGTTGTGATAATGCGAGTGGCGATTTGACAGCTGAGGAAATTTCTTCAGGGGAGGATGTGCCAGTACAGAATGTGTCTTCCTCAACAATTAAGAAAATGTGTGCAGCATGGGAAGAATTGCAAACCTTTGCTGAAACGACTCGCCCAAATCAACCTGCAGTAGGTCGTTGCCTTAATCTATTCAATGACACTGTGATGCATCATTACAAACAAATGTTAAAACGAAGGGAAAACAAATGTTTTTTGACAAATTTGTAGCGAGACAAACAGCACTGAACCACAACCAGGTCCTAGTGGTATTTAGGTAAAACGTAGGAGAGAGTACCCCAGAGAAAACATCACTGCCTGATGTGATAATGGAAGGGGACTCCCCTTCCAAACAGTAACAACTCTCCTCCTCCTCCTCATCACCATCTTCCATACGCCATCAAGATCCCTCCATAAAGGTAAGATAAACTTTGGTACTGTATTGTAGTTAGAAAAAACATTGTATTCAGTATAAAATGTATTTGTATGTTAATATTTTGGAGGGTGGAGAACGGATTAATTCAATTCCCTTTATTTCTTATGGGAAAAATCGCTTCGACTTACGATCCGTCTCTGGGAACAGAGTAGCATCGTAAGTCGAGGCCCCATTGTATAACCTTGTGGAAATGAATTCATATATTTGATTTTGTGACAGGAATGCGATAATAACAGCAGTTCTGTTATCATAATAACATTTCGCTAGTCATAGGAGGCATTTTCTTGCATCATGTGATTGCTAGTATCGTCTGCTCGTATCATCGTATGGCTCCATGCTGAGTTTTGATTTCAAAACTTACTTACTCCCGCTTACTCCAAGACTGGTCTTAAATGTGTGGTATACAAGATTCTGAATGATTCCTTACACAGATTTCTGAAGGCACTTCCGATATTAGCCAGCCTTGCATAAGCATAGGTTCGATTCATCCTCATGGTTCCTATTGACTTCCTCATTGATACATTACGTTAATGTGATTTCTTCATGCTTTTGAAGAGAAGCACAGGAGGTAGAATTCTTAGACTACAAGCTAGAGTGCATGGAGGCATTGTGTGAAACCCTGATTAGGCTTTAGTGAAAGCCTCAAACCCCAAAGAATTCAGTTGAATCCCGTGTTGCAATGCTTTTGACCATGTCATGGTCTAGTAATGTGGAGCATTTGCCTGGGAGTACCTTGTGCATAGGTTTGAATCCTTCTCATGGCTCCTATTGATTTTCTCATTACTGGTATTATTATTAAAGTGAATTGCAATGTCACTTGCACTCTGCTATATTATGCTATAGTTGGTATAATGCAGTAGTTTTGCTTGTGACGAGACTAAATGAAAATGTATCTGCAATTAACCTTTTGTTTGGTATAATGTGATCATTGTGGCAGTGTGTGAGGAGGAGCCGAGCGTGGAAGGAGCCATGACTGACTGGTCATCCACTGTGGTGTGGCTGCTGGGAGCTACGGTCAACGCCACCTGTCTCCAGGGTCACTACATCTTACCCGAAGGCAATCTCACCCAGACAGTGGAGTGTACGAGCCAAGGCTGGCAGAACGCGACGCGCTGTGAACCAGGTGAGAGAATCCTCTTGGAAACTTTAAGAGACAGGAGGGGATAGCCTATCAGACAATCTTCTTGTATATTTAAGGAATTAGGGGTGACACCCCTGTTGGACTGTCTCCTTGTACTCTTAGCCTGAGAGATACAAGAGGCACACATTATAGTACATAGTAAATGTGTATGCTAGCATGAAAGTTGACCATGATTGTTTTATTGAGTTGTTATAGCTACATTGTAAATAATATAATTATTTGTTTTTTACTTTTTGCTTTATTATAATTACGGTATGAAAACCTTCATAACCAGCCAAAATTAGTTTGACTGGGAGAAAATTTTGAGTGACATTACTCCTGTACAGTTCACTGCACAACCCTCTTGTACCAGTTCACTGCACAACCCTCTTGTACCAGTTCACTGCACAACCCTCTTGTACGAGTTGACTGCACAACCCTCTTGTACCAGTTCACTGCACAACCCTCTTGTACCAGTTCACTGCACAACCCTCCTGTACCAGTTCACTGCACAACCCTCTTGTACCAGTTCACTGCACAACCCTCCTGTACCAGTTCACTGCACAACCCTCCTGTACCAGTTCACTGCACAACCCTCCTGTACCAGTTCACTGCACAACCCTCCTGTACCAGTTCACTGTACAACCCTCCAGTACCAGTTCACTGCACAACCCTCCTGTACCAGTTCACTGCACAACCCTCCTGTACCAGTTCACTGCACAACCCTCCTGTACCAGTTCACTGCACAACCCTCTTGTACCAGTTCACTGCACAACCCTCCTGTACCAGTTCACTGCACAACCCTCCAGTACCAGTTCACTGCACAACCCTCCTGTACCAGTTCACTGCACAACCCTCTTGTACCAGTTCACTGCACAACCCTCTTGTACCAGTTCACTGCACAACCCTCTTGTACCAGTTCACTGCACAACCCTCTTGTACCAGTTCACTGCACAACCCTCCAGTACCAGTTCACTGCACAACCCTCTTGTACCAGTTCACTGCACAGCCCTCCAGTACCAGTTCACTGCACAACCCTCTTGTACCAGTTCACTGTGCTGCTCTGTTGTTGCAGGTTGTGCCGAGGAGCTGGCACTCGAGGCAGCCAATGGGTCCGCCATCTGGCAGAGGAAGGCGAGGGTGTGGTGGTTGGATGAGAACCTCACAGCTTCCTGCAGTGACCAGTACCTCACACACGATGGCACCAACACCACTAACTTCACCTGTACGCCAACTGGCTGGCTTATTCTCGCGCCCTGTCTCAGAGGTAAACTGTAAATTGACCCCCTCTCTCTTAATCTCGTACAGGTTATGTGCTTTATAACACAGTTGTGTGTGCAATTACCAAAGTGTAGTTAAAGGATGAGAGCTACAATCGTGGTGTCCCGTCTTCCCAGTACTCTTTGATGTATAACACTTTGAACCTACTGGCGGTTTTGGCCTCCACCACTTTCTAACTTAATGGCTCCAATTGTTTGCCACTGTTTGCAAAAAAAAAAATTCTAATATTTTTTGCCACCTTTGTTTCCCCAACTTGAAAGATCTTGAGGTTTGACAAAGGTTTCAGCAATTCCTTTGTCAATTTGGTCGATTCCTGTTATTATTTTGTAAGTGTTGATCATATTGTCATGTTTTCTTGTCTTCTAACTTTAGCATATTTAATGCCTCTAGCCTCTCTTTATAACTCTTATTTTTCAGTTCTGGAAGCCATTTTGTAACATGCCTTTGCACCTTTTCCAGTTTATTGATGTGCTTCTTGAGATATGGGCACCATACAACTGCTGCCTATTCCAATTTTGATCACACAAAAGTCATGAACAGTTTTAGTATTTCACCATCCATGTAATTAAAAGCAGTTCTGAAGTTGGAAAGTGCAGCATATGCTCCTCGCATACTGTCCTTTGTGTTCCTCTGGTGACAGTCTACTATTCAGAGCCACTCCTAGATCTCGTTATTTGTTAAAAATTCTTTAGTTCCTTTCCACATAATTTGTTGGTTGTGTGTGGTCTATTTTATCCTGTGCCATATTCCATAACATAGCATTTATTCACATTGAACTCCATTTGCCACAGGGTGCTCCAAGCACTTACTTTATCTAGATCAATTTGAAGGGCATGACAGTTGTCTACATCTTCTATCTTCCCCAGTATTTTAGCATCATCCACAAACTTGTTCATATAATTTTATATTTATTTTGGTAGATCATTTATTTAGACGATGAACATTATTGGTGCAAGAACTGAACCCTGCAGGACTAACCAAAAACACTCTTCCCGTCAGATATATGCCTCTGATTACTGCCCTCATCTTTCAGTAAGAAAATTTTCATCCATGTCAGAAGTCTCCGTCTCACCCCTCCAGCATGTTCGTTTCCAAAACAGCTGCTTGTGTGGGACTCTGTCAAAAGCCTTTTTTAGGTCCAGATAGACAGTCAATCCAACCATCTCTTTCCTGTAGAATCTCTGTGGGTCTTTCATAAAAATTAAGTAGATTTGTTACATATGAAATTCTGTTCTAAAACCATACTGTCTGTCAGTTATTATAGTATGCTCCAGGTGTTCTACCCATTTAGTTTCAACTATTTTTTCAAGTGGTTTTACTACCATGCTTGTTAATGATATGGGTCGATAATTTAGAGGGTTTTCTCCGCTACCATTTTTGTAGATTGGAACTATGTTTGCCTTTTTCCACATATCTGCTAAGATTCCTGTGCACAAGGATGTCTGGAATACAAACTAATTGAATCATGAATTGAACTGAAGTAGCAAAAAATGAATGCCAAAAATTACATGCTATTATATGCTCGACATGGTTGCCATTACTTTGAAGACAAGTCCGGATGTGATCTCTCCACTCAGGATGATCTCTCGTTCTGATGTTATGCCAGAAATTCTATTTAAAATGTGTCCTTTATAACTAATGGAGTGCAGTATTTGTTTAGGTCTGCAGGCCCAGTCTTGAAGCCAAAGGTCCTAGTCGAACATTGCATGACTTGTGAAACAAATTCTTGGCACCTGAAATAGTATTGGAGAAGAATGTCGACTTTAGCAGTAAAAGGGTTATTAATGAATTTAGGATAAGCATTCTACTGAGATTTATAATAAAGATCATGTCTGAAATGTTTTAATGATAAAAGCACGCATCAGACTAATGACCTGTTATTGTCTTGTTAACAAACGCGCCCATAATGTTACAACTGGATGGTGTAGTGTGTGAAGGAAAGCCAAGCGTTGACAACGGCAGCACCACCTGGGTGCCAGGGTTGTGGCTTGAGGGCCAGGAGGTAATGGCTCACTGTAACCCTCAATACCGCTTCCAAACCCAGACCAGCTCCCTCACTCTCGCCTGCACCAACACCGGCTGGCAGAACATCACTGGCTGCACCTTCTGTAAGTTGATCTTTCTGTATTATGATGCATTTACTGTACCTTGGAATAGTTGAATGTTAAAATTCTAATAGAAATATTGTACTTTTAAAGCAGTTTAGTGTAAAATATCATGCAATACCTAATTACATATATGGTATATATAATAATTTAAGATTTTCTTTTTGTTGCTGTAATTTAATACTTTATATTCTCTTTTGATATACTAAGCCATACAATTTTGCCTCAACATCACCACAGAAGCCTGAAAATCACTTATCATAGAATAAACCATTTACTACTTTAAGATAAGAAAACACGTTTGTCATAAACATTAATTAAAAATAATCTGTTTAACATATTTTAATATTGAATATTATTCATATAATATAAGTCATAGAATACATAGTCAATATTTGAATATAGTGTGATAAATATAGTTTAGTTACAAGGTGTCTTATTGCATAATAACAGACATTAAGAAGTAGAATTATTCATGTCCAGACATCTTGATGTAAAGTAGCTTTCCTCAAAAGTTCTGGAGTAAAATTGTTTACAAAATTATGACATGTCACTAATTCCATTTTTCCTTGCAGTTTTCACATGTCTAATGATCCCATGGTAAGACTCCTACTATGGAAGTCTTGTCTGGTGACAACGAAACCTTTCTCCTGGTCCTTTCACTATCTTTCTTTACTCTGTTTTCCACCTTGTCTTGGGAGTCTTGGAAGGAATGAGGGAACGTATGGTGTGAAGGTATATATTCTGGCTTGAATGATCCAGTTCTTGGACTGCATGCTGATGTTGTGAATGTGTGTTGGAGGTGTGGAAGGCTGTGAATACTGGCTAATGTAAATATATTTTTTGTAAGTTTCTAATGAATTGTTTATTTGTACAGTTTGTTTTATTAACAATCTTTTGAGAAGTGTTTCATTTACCTGTAAAAATCACAAGTCCTCAGGAAGGGAATCATTCACCATCTTTCAATGAACAACCTTGTACAATCGACACATGGATTTGTTAAAAACAGATCTACCTTACTTGCTCACATTTTTGGAAACGGTGACCAGCTACTCAAAGGCCTTCAGGTGGATATAGGATACATGGATTTTGCTAAAGCT
>WNGS01165751.1:10860164-10876034 GCA_020271785.1 Procambarus virginalis
CTCTGAGGATGTGCGCCCGGTGCCAAGCGGTCCAGGCGTTCTTCCACTGCTTGGGCTGATGTGGAGGGTTTCGACGCCGATGGGTCTTCAGGAGATGATGTGGTGGTCGCTGACGTCCATGTGCCTGCTGATGCCGGCGAATGTGTTTATAATTCACCTCCTGTTTCTTCTGCAGGCGGTTCTCCGCAGTGGGAGGTGGTAGCTCCTCCGGACGTAGGTGAGGTGGGTGCTGGTGCAGGCCGCGACCTAGTGTTGTTGCTGAAGAAGGATGTTCGGCGAGGGGGGCCCCTGCAGTTGTCAAGTCCGGTGGTTGTTGCGGAGCCCTGTGGGGCTGCCAAGGTGACAAGTGCGCTGCCCGTTGCCCGCGCCTGTAGGGGAAGCCCGTCCCGATCATCTTGGCCTCCGGCGTGGCGTACGATCAGAAGACCAACCCTTTGGAGTTTGGCTTTATTGACCGAGTGCTGCCTGTTCCGTGGTGCCCCTCGACTATCTGGGTTCCACAGGCTCTGGCTTTTGTTGAGGGTGTGCCGAATTTGATGCCCGATCCTCGTACGGCCCATAGTCACTCTGACGACATCATGTTGCTTTGGGAGGCGTATTGTATTCGTTTCCCGGCAGCTGAGTGGCCGGATAAGTATGCGCACTCTTGATAGTTTGTGTGCTTGCTGAGTATTTCGCGGATGTAGAGGACTTGGTATGTTCTTGTGGTATTTATTGTGTGCCCTTCAGGCCGGTGTCGGCATTAGTTTTCTAAATGTCCCTGTTTATTGTAGTTAGTGTGTGGCTATACCATTTCATGATTATCTGTTTTCTTTTATTCTGTTTGTTTTCTGTGCCCCTATGGCTATGTTTGCCCTCTTACGTGCGTGGTTGTGCATGTTTGTTTTATTGTTTGTTTATTGTTTGTGTTGTTATTGTGCCATGTGTGGCTTTTTGTTTATGTTTTTTGGATTGTTGTATGTTTTATGATTATTTTTTCTTGTTTTCCTCTGCTTTTTCTGTGTATTATGATCTTGTTTTATGTTTTGGGTATTGTTTGCCTGTTTGCGCTATTTGTTTTATTGTTGTTTTTGTACTGTGCTGTCGGTCCTTCTGGCCGGTGGGTTTTTTTTTTTGTTCAGCTAAATTTTGGTTTCTTATGTAAATTTTATTGTATTTATTGCTTTATACTTGCAAGCTTGCATGTAAAAATAAATTAAAAAAAAAAATTCAAAATCGTCAGGGTCATCTTTCTCAAGCTAAATTTTGTTTTTTAATTCGAGGTTGTAGCCGATACTGCGCAGCCGTCGAGCTTCAGGGAAGTCACGAGTTGCATGTCTTAGAACAGCATCGAGTGCTAGGTGGAGTGCATTCACTTCTTCAATAAAGTCAGCCATATTGGTGTTTCTTTAAATGAGCGTGTGGACGCTGCTGCTAAGGAGACTTTTGATTGTTGCCGCCTGAGGTGGCTAGTTTATTGTGCACCCCATACTCATCCTGTGAGCGGTAACGCAAAAAGCTTTACAGAGGGCACAAAAGGTCTTTATCATACCTCATCTTAGATTATTACATAAACAATTTCATCTATCCTTCACACCTTATAATTACAATATGTCAGCTAGGTACAGAGAATGTTCTATTTCAAGAGCTATATATTTATAGCTCTTGAAACATATTATCATATAGCTATATGATAATATGTTCCAAAGTAAGTCATTATACATTAATGGTAGGTCTTATCGCTAATACATGATTGTTTGAGCTATTGAGATATTAGAGAGTCATTGGGGAGCTGCTGTTTATTATTAGTCTTCGCAATACTCTACTTGTTTTTTAATCTCATATGTCGTTTATCTATTGGAAACGAAATATGGATACAGTGCAAGGATTTCAGGTATTATATCCTTGGTAATTGGCTATTTTCACTTGTCCCATCTTCCGCAAAAGTGTTCCTTATCTCCACTTCTGCCCAGTTATTCATTCCTCAGTCCGTGCCCGTTGGCAGGATCGTTGGTCTTCTGTTACTGGTAACAAACTGCGTGCTCTTAAAGGTAGCATGCCCCCATGGCCTTAAGGATTTGGAAAGCCTTCCTCCTACCACCGTAACCAGTGGTGGGAAACGGCTGTAGCCAGGTTACATATTGGCCATGCAGGTTTAACTCAGGGGCACTTAATGGAGCTCCGCCCTGCTCCTTATTATCTAAACTGTACTAATTGTCTCTCTTACAGTTGTGCATATCCTTGTTGAATGTCCTGACTTCCAGTTTGCGTGCGTCTTGCATCCCGACCGTCCCTCGATAGAATCCTTGGTGAATCGGATACCTTTGATATCGTTCGCCATATGCGCTTTTGTTCTCGTATTGGCATCATTAATGATGTTTAACGCCTTTTGAATATCTCGCACATTTGATGGTGCTCCATGAGGGGGGGGGGTAGAAATAGCCTAAGCTACTTTATCCCTATGAGATGTATTTTCTTGTCTCAACAAACATGCTGTACTTGAAATGGTGCTACATAGCCTCCCCGGCTTGGTGCCTTCTTTTTTATATTTACTTAGCCTATTTCAACCCTCCTAATCCCTGCCACTTATGGTTAAATGATTTAATCAAATATCGAATTTTCTGCCACAAATATATTTGGTGGGCCCAACGCTTCTTAGAGTTATGGTGAAACCTTGCTCCCTGGGGCTCGGTCACTGACTGCTACGAGGCACGTAGAAAGAAGCAGCACTACTGTTGTGAAGGTTCATATATATGTGAAGCCCAAAGTAATGTTGTCAAGTACCACACGTGAAGTGCGGCATACTGTTCTCAATCACTATTTGTGAACATAAGAATAATGGAAACTGCAAAATATTTATTAGCTAGATCGAGGTACCTTATTTATATCCACCCATATAATACATCTTCAGGCATCCTTCTGAAGGTGTATTATTAAATACGAAAGTACTTAAGGAAGCTCCTGTTTCAATTCTTCCTTCGTGGTCTGACACTAACATTTTCATCACGTGTTAATTTTTGTGATTTACTCACATTCATATATAAATAAATAAATAAATAAATATGTTTATTCAGGAAAGGTACATACATAAAGTGATTTTACATAAGTGGATTTATAGATAGAGCTAGTACATACAATGCCTAAAGCCACTATTACGCAATGCGTTTCAGGCAATATGTTTATATGTTTAACCTACGTTTGAAACACTACATCTATTGATCGCACGTCAATTATTATTTTTACTGCACAAAGTATTATTATTATTTTAATTAAAAGTAGTTTTTTTTTAAATTGATAATATGTCCCATTAATCAAAACAGCCATGTTTCCAACCCAGTCCAGTATTCACCCAGATCCTTCCTGAATATAATCTTACCAAATTTATATGTATTGTTCCGAGTTTTAGTTTTTGTTGATATATTTAAAACCTTATTTATAATCTCATCCAATTATGTATTTAAATTACGTCACCCGTTACTCATCTTTCTAGAGTTCGTAATTTTAGTTTTTTCTCTGCATAGAGGAGGCTGCGAATTCCTGGGAATAACTTGGGCATCATTCTGTGTTTGCGTTCAATGAAATTTATGTATAAATCATATAAACACAGATTTGACAAGCAATGAGTTTCCGATAGGACTCTTCATTGACCTGAGAAGGGCCTTCGATACTGTTAATCACAACTACCTCTTACGTAAATTCCATCATTATGGAATCCGAGGCCATGCCCTGGACTATATCCACTCCTATCTTAGTGACAGACACCAATGTGTAGCCATCAATGATTTAACCTCTCCCACTCTTCCAATAACCGTTGGAGTGCCACAGGACAGCATCTTGGGACCTCTCCTATTTCATATATACATCAATAATCTGCCTAATGTTACCAACATTCTGAAACCTATATTGTTTGCTGATGATACTACCCTCATTTACTCTAACCCCAATTCACATACACTAAATAATGTTGTTAATAATGAACTAAAAAAAAGTCCACTTATGGATGTCAATCAACAAACTAACACTTAACATAGAAAGGACCTACTACATCTTATTTGGAGGCAAATCAACAAATGTAATTCAGCTTCAGATAGACAATGTTAACATTAGTAGTAAAAATGATGGAAAGTTTCTTGGCCTATTCCTCTCTCGTAAAGGTATTCCTTATTCCGACTTTTACCCGGTTATCCATTCCTCCATTCTTACCCGTTGGCAGGCTTCTTGGTCGTCTGTTACTGGTAACAAACTCCGTACTCTTAAATGTTGTGTTTCCTCGTGGCCCTCCTCCTACCACCGTAACCGACGGTGGGAAACTGCTCTGGCGAGGTTGCGTATTGGCCATACTCACTTAACCCATGGTCACTTGATGGAGCGCCGCCCTGCTCCTTATTATCCTAATTGCATTGTCCCTCTTACGGTCGTGCATGTCCTTCTTGAATGTCCTGACTTCCGGGACGAGTCTTGCTTTCTCCGACCAACCCTCGCGGTCACTTGTCCCTCAACAGAATTCTTGGTGACTCGGATACTTTTGATATCGTTCGCCTTATGCGTTTTTGTTCTCGTATTTTCATCCTTGGTGATATTTAACGCCCACTGATTATTCCGCACATTTGATGGTGCTACATAGCCTTCCCGGTTTGGTGCCTTCTTTTGATAATTACTTACTTACTTGGCCTATTCCTAGACATGAGACTCAACTTCAGCACCCACATACAACACATAACTAAGAAAGTCTCTAAAACAGTTGGTATACTCTCCAAAATCAGATATTATGTACCTAACTCTGCTCTCATCTCACTATATTATGCACTAATCTATCCCTATCTTAATTTTGGTATCTGTGCATGGGGTTCAACCACTGCAAACCACCTCAGGTCCATCATCACCCAGCAAAAATCTACTATCAGAATAATAACAAATTCTGCTTTCAGACAACACTCAGCCCCCTTGTTTAACTCCCTAAACATGCTAAACATAATCTCACTCCACACATTCTCTTGTGTCAACTATATTTACAAAACCCTGTTCTTAAATGCAAATCCTACTCTGAAACTCTCCCTGGACAGATGTAATAGGACCCATTATCACCATACCAGAAATAAATATCTCTTTGACATCCCTAGAGTCAAACTTAATCTGTTCAAACACTATACAAATAAAGGGACCTAGTCTATGGAACTCACACTCTAATGAATTGAAAAGCTGTCCAACTTTTGCGTCATTCAAATACAAAACCAAAAAATACCTAATTTCATCTTCATAGTTTTCTACCTTGTTGCTTTAAAATTGCACTGTATCTAGTGCTACCCCAATCTCCCAATCTTCATGTACCCAATCCAAACAACTTTACCATTGTGATCATTGCTGTCTTCTTATATGCGCTTTCAATTTGCTGTATGGTGCCTATTAATCTTCGTTTAAATTACCAATCAAGCTGTCACTGCAATCAATCAGAGCTTTAATATACCAATTTGCTTTAATATACCTACTAATCTCTTTCATCTCATTTTTTTTCTTGCAATGTATCTGTTATCATTTTATTAATTCCGCTAGAATTTACCTACTTAAAATTATCTGTTAGATTAAGGACCTGCCCGAAACGCTGCGCGTACTAGTGGCTTTACAAGATTGTAAATACCATGCTATGTATTCTCACAAACCCAATGTACCTTATTGTATATAAATAAATAAATAAATAAATAAATAATTATATTAAGAAGACTCAAAATTTATATAAAATAGACAAATTGTCAAATGCACTGAGCCATGAGACAATAATGCTTTGCTTGTCGCATGGCCTTAACTGCTGTTGGTTGTATTCATTTGTATATTCTCACTGCAGAAGAGGCCAACTTAAGTGTGGGCAATTTCAGCAGCTGTCTACTCTCTCGGCTTAGCCTGAAGGATTATGAATGTGGTGCAAAATATATCAACACAAAAAAGAACACGAAACAATGGATACAAAGATAATATTTTTTTATATGAAAAAAAACTAGACAAATACTGGTTTGGAAAAAAGGGTTGTTGATTTATATAAAACTTTGCCAGGTAACTATAAACGTTGGGTAGCTGTTGTGTTTCAAACATGGGTTAGACAAATACATGAGAGGTTGGATATAATCAAAATTGTTTCATATAGGTCCTTAGGCTTTCTGCAGATTTTTCTATTCTTATATTCTGATCAATGAGGTTATTGCTGGTAGAATCCTGCAGGCTAACATAGCCATTACAACCTTGCTGGTCGAGCGCTACTTGAAGAAACCTATTCATTTCCCTCCTGAACAGTTGTGAAGGCAATTTTTCATTATTATTTTTGACGGTAGGATAGTTCATTCTTCTCTTCCTAGCGTACCACACTCAAATATACTGATATTTGATTGTATATGTTTTAATTGCCTTTATGCAAGAAGTAAAAGATCTCCATATATTTTCTGTATTTTCACCTAATTTCATGAGCTATCATGAACTTCCATTTTTACGAGTGTCGGCTCTCGAAGCCTTTTTCCTGCTGATTTGAACCTCGTCTGCAAAGAATTACACGAAGTTTGTCTGTATCCGACATAAGGCAATTTAGGGCCTATCACTACGTGGAAACATTTATTACATGATATGTATACCAAAGTCCGTGTTAAAATAAAGTATTCGTTCTCATTTTCAACAACTACCTCTGTAATTTTTGTTATGCGAATAGGAATATCTGTTGGCTCTAAACACACGTTGTCCAGAGTTGTTTAATTCGTTATTTTCCATTAAACCTGGTACGTCTATGAATACCTGGTGGGATATGCAGCTCCAAAATTTTGTCAGTCATTCAGATATCATTTTGTCAAATAGGCTATAATAGCAGCACAGTAAACATGTTCCGTAATATAGTGGTGAAAACATCCTATAAAATTTGTTCCTCTGTAAACATATTAGATAACAATTTAAGTGTTGCAGCTGGAAATGCAACTGTGTCAAATAACATCAGAATAGACAGCGGAAAGTAAGGAATATATTCCGTGTGATAGACTTGGTAACAATGAGCAGATACGCGATCCTTCCCTACTGGCGCTCCATAGTGCTGGTGCTCACACCCATCGTCTTCAGCTTCCTCCCTCTTTGTTGGGACACTTCGGTAAGTGGTCGACATGTGTAAACTGGTGCAGGTGTAGGGGGTGCTTAGGGCTTGGGGCAGGTGTAGGGAGTGCTTAGGGCTTGGTGCAGGTGTAGGGGATGCTTGGGGCAGGTGTAGGGGGTGCTCAGGACAGGACATATATACATATATATATTAGTATATTTTGGTAGCAGTCTTTCCTTGTAGACATATATTATTAAATATGACCGAAAAAGTAAGATTAATAATTCTAACACGAATTTTCTCGATTTTCCTTATGTTTCTTTTTACTGGTGACGGTAAATGAAAAATCAATTCTCCAAAATTCATTTTTATTTCTAGTCTGACGCGACACTTGAGCGCGTTTCGTAAAACTTATTACATTTTCAAAGACTTTAGTTTATCCACACACAACTTATGACTGAACTTATGGCTGAACAGCATTGGCTCTTATACCTGCATTTGGGTGAGGTGATGTAGTACAATAGTGCTGTAGTACAATTATTACATTTTTTGTGTTTGTATAAATTATGTGTGCTGCCGAATGATTAATTATGTAACCCAAGCACAGTAATAAGGGAGAAGTTCTTGTATAATTAATTAATTAAATAATTAATGGCACTATATTAATAATTCGTTCTTGTAGACTGGACATAAGCTACTTTCTTGCCCGTGGAGATTATTAATTTGCACTCTTAGAAATTTCTTGTATAATTTTGCGTCTATTTTTTTAATGACTTTGCTATGCTTACCTGGTATTTTTAGTCCACTTTCTTCATATCCCTGTACGATAGACAATTATATATTTTTAATTCACTGCAAACTTGATTAGGGGCTAGGACGGGATTTTGCACTTATTACTGCTTGTATACCTTGAGTATACCTTGAGGTGCTTCCGGGGCTTAGCGTCCCCGCGGCCCGGTCATCGACGAGGCCTCCTGGTTGCTGGACTGATCAACCAGGCTGTTGGACGCGGCTGCTCGCAGCCTGACGTACGAGTCACAGCCTGGTTGATCAGGTATCCTTTGGAGGTGCTTATCCAATTCTCTCTTGAACACTGTGAGGGTTTGCCAGTTATGCCCCTTATGTGTAGCGGGAGCGTGTTGAACAGTCTCGGGCCCCTGATGTTGATGGAGTTCTCTCTCAGAGTACCAGTTGCACCTCTGTTTTTCAACGGGGGTATTCTGCACATCCTGCCATGTCTTCTGGTCGCATGTGATGTTATTTCTGTGTGCAGGTTTGGTACCAGCCCCTCTAATATTTTCCATGTGTAAATTAGGATAACACTTCCACCATAACAATTGTACATGTGCTTTGTGCAGGTGTTGGTAGTGTACAGACAGATTCAAAAGAGATGTACATTGTGCCGTGGCT
The DNA here is from genome assembly GCA_020271785.1 of Procambarus virginalis. Classification (NCBI taxonomy): domain Eukaryota; kingdom Metazoa; phylum Arthropoda; class Malacostraca; order Decapoda; family Cambaridae; genus Procambarus; species Procambarus virginalis. The sequence goes on from WNGS01165751.1 coordinate 10,868,611, forward strand.
GTGTTACAACAAATATGTCAACGTAATAAGTGTTTGGTATTGTTGAAGTAGACACGAGCAGCGTTGATGCCCTGATCACAATGATCTATGCAGTAATGTTGGCTTAGCAGCTAATCCTTATAATTATATCATCTGATCACTGTGATATTGCTGTGATGGTGAGGGTTAACGTCCGAGCATATAATATTGATCAATTTATGGCTAATAAAAATTCTATGGGGCGTTTAGGACCAACAAGTTCAACTGGTAGCGAACCCAATATGACAATAACATGAGAGTTGTTGCAAGAAAAACATGAACCTATTCTTAAATCAGGTCACGAAGCTCCCTCTCTTATTATTATTTACGTCTTTATCGACAAAATATACAATTTTGCCTAATCGGAGTAATTCATTTAGGTCTTATTACAGTGAGATGCTGCTCGTATTCACTGCCACTAAGGACAGAGGATCATACACACGACAATGGGTCTAAAATGGAGATTGAATAACATATTTAATTTATGGGGTTACAATGTACAGTATTAGATGGTTTCGATTTACAAATTTGAAATACATCCACTCAAGGTAGGGATGGATTCGTAGGATATGCAGTTAAAAATATATTAATTCTTTATATGAACAAACAAATCTAGGATAAATTGTTAGGTCTTCCAATATACCAGATCCATTAAAATAGGTACATAGTTGATTGTACAACAGGCCAAGAGGTCTAAAAATCTGTTACAGTTTCACATTCAGCAATGTAGACGATGATTGTGAATGATTTGTCCACTTGATTCAATCAAGTGAATGATTGAATGGTTATCACAAAGTTTCCAAGCTGAATATTGTGATAGTGGGTCGAAGCCTCACTAACCTGTCAGATGTGCCTAGAATTACAGGTGAATTACAGCAATGATTACCCATTATTACTAAAGTTGTCATAGCTTTTAATGCTGCAACCGTCAGGTCTTTGGTCATTTCTTAGTTCTTCTAAATCTGAAGTAAACTTTATAATTTGTATGGGTTTAATAATTGCTTTAGTTCAAAGTCATAGGCTATGTTTTTTTATCTGCTGCTGATGTTGTTTCTTCTGTTACTGTTGTCGTTGTTTCTTCTGTTACTGTTGTTGTTGTTTCTCCTGTTATTGTTGTTGTTGTTTCTTCTGTTATTGTTGTTGTTGTTTCTTCTGTTATTGTTGTTGTTGTTTCTTCTGTTATTGTTGTTGTTGTTTCTTCTGTTATTGTTTCTTCTGTTATTGTTGTTGTTGTTTCTTCTGTTATTGTTGTTGTTGTTTCTTCTGTTATTGTTGTTGTTGTTTCTTCTGTTATTGTTGTTGTTGTTGTTTCTTCTGTTATTGTTGTTGTTGTTTCTTCTGTTATTGTTGCTTCTACTGTTACTGCTGTTGTTGCTTCTACTGTTACTACTGTTACTACTGTTGTTGTTTCTTCTGTTACTGTTGTTGTTGCTTCTACTGTTACTGCTGTTGTTGCTTCTACTGTTACTACTGTTGTTGTTTCTTCTGTTACTGTTGTTGCTTCTACTGATACTGCTGTTGTTGTTTCTTGTTACTGCTGTTGTTGCTTCTACTGATACTGCTGTTGTTGCTTCTTCTGTTACTGCTGTTGTTGCTTCTTCTGTTACTGCTGTTGTTGCTTCTACTGTTACTACTGTTATTGTTTCTTCTGTTACTGTTGTTGTTGTTTCTTCTGTTATTGTTGTTATTGTTGTTGTTGCTTCTACTGTTACTGCTGTTGTTGCTTCTACTGTTATTGCTGTTCATGTTTCTTTTGTTACTACTGTTGTTGTTTCTTCTGTTACGTTGTTGTTGCTTCTACTGTTACTACTGTTGTTGTTCTTCTGTTACTGCTGTTGTTGCTTCACTGTTACTGCTGTTGTTGCTTCTACTGTTACTGTTGATGTTTCTTCTGTTACTGCTGTTGTTGCTTCACTGTTACTGCTGTTGCTTCTACTGTTACTACTGTTGTTGTTTCTTCTGTTACTGCTGTTGTTGCTTCACTGTTACTGCTGTTGTTGCTTCTACTGTTACTACTGTTGTTGTTTCTTGTTACTGCTGTTGTTGCTTCACTGTTACTGCTGTTGTTGCTTCTACTGTTACTGCTGTTGATGTTTCTTCTGTTACTACTGTTGTTGTTTCTTCTGTTACTGTTGTTGTTGCTTCTACTGTTACTACTGTTGTTGTTTCTTCTTACTGCTGTTGTTGCTTCACTGTTACTGCTGTTGTTGCTTCTACTGTTACTGCTGTTGATGTTTCTTCTGTTACTACTGTTGTTGTTTCTTCTGTTACTGCTGTTGTTGCTTCACTGTTACTGCTGTTGTTGCTTCTACTGTTACTGCTGTTGTTGTTTCTTCTGTTACTGTTGTTGTTGCTTCTACTGTTACTGCTGTTATTGATTCTACTGTTACTACTGTTGTTTTTTGTTACTGCTATTGTTGCTTCTACTGTTACAACTGTTGTTTCTTGTTACTGCTGTTGTTGCTTCTACTGTTACTACTGTTGTTGCCTCTTCTCTCAAGTCGTTATATGGGAGATAACCGAAGGCGCGGTGTGTTGCAGGCGGCGAGATGCGGGTACGTCATTGTGATAATGGCGGTGTACTGGATGACGGAGGCCATGCCGCTGGCCGTCACCGCTCTCATCCCCGTCTTCGCCTTCCCCCTGCTTGGTGTCATCTCCACCGGCGACATCTGCATCGTCTACATGAAGGAGACCAACATAATGTTCCTGGGCGGCCTCACAGTCGCCATCGCTGTCGAGCACTGTAACCTGCACAGACGAATCGCGCTAAGAGCCATCCTTCTCTTTGGTAAGTCAGTTCTCGTGGACGGAGTGAAAAGATTGGGGTTGGGGAGGTTGGTAATAATAATAATAATAATAATAATAATAATAATAATAATTTATTTAGGAACAGTACATACATAGTTGCAATTACAGTACAAACATTCTGTTAGATTTAAAGATAGAGGTAGTACATACAATACCTAAAGCCACTAGTACGCATAGCGTTTCGGGCAAGGAGAGGTGGGGAAAAAACACTTAGACTAAAACTTAATAGTAATTGAGCTTAAAGTATAAATTGTGTTGAATGAAAAAAAATAAGATAGAAAAAAGGGGGAACATGGTAGAAAATAGCCAATATACAAGTTGGTCAACAAACAGCATTTTTTTTTTAAATAGTAAGACATGGGTTGACATTTAGAAGTAAGGTAGGTTACATGGAGTTAATTAGGTAGTACTTAGTTTTCATCTTAAACTGGTTGAGAGAGGTACAATCTTTGACATAATTGGGAAGGTCATTCCACATTCTGGGTCCCTTGATTTGTAGAGCATTCCTAGTTTGATTAAGTCTAACTCTTGGAATATCAAATAGGTATTTGTTTCTGGTGTGGTGCACATGAGTTCTGTTACAACCTAGGAAGCGTTGAAGGTCAGGATTGACATTACAATTCAGAGTTTTAAATATATAGAGTACACAAGAGAGGATGTGCAGTGACTTAATATCTAACATATTTAGAGATTTGAGTAAGGGTACCGAGTGCTGTCTGGGGCCAGAGTTAGATATTGTTCTAATAGCAGCTTTGTGTTGGGTAATCAGAGGACGTAAATGATTTTGGGTAGTAGAACCCCAAGCACAAATACCATAGTTGAGATAAGGATAGATGAGAGTAATAGAGCGTAACCAGGGCAGGGCGAGGAACATAATATCTGATCTTAGAAAGAATGCCAACAGTTTTAGAAACTTTTTTTGCTATATTTAGAATGTGTCCCTGGAAATTCAGCTTGTTATCGATGAGTACACCAGGGAATTTACCATCAACTTTCCTACTGATTTGTATATTGTTTATTCTTAAATTAATTTCATTTGAGGATTTATTACCAAACAAAATATAGAAAGTTTTGTCAATGTTATGGGCGAGTTTGTTAGCAGTTAGCCAAAGATGGACTTTACTTAGTTCAGTATTCACAGTAACATTTAGAGCAAGAGGGTCAGGACTGGAGAAGATGAAAGTTGTGTCATCAGCAAATAAGATTGGTTTGAGGTGTTGAGAGGCATTTGGAAGGTCATTAATGTAGATGAGAAAGAGAGGGCCAAGTATGCTGCCCTGTAGAACACCAATGTTTATAGGTAGTGTCAGAGAAATGGAATTATTCACAGAAACATACTGGAGCCTGTCAGTAAAGTAGGACTGAAGGTATTGCAGGAAGTGACCTCTGACTCCATAATGATGTAATTTAAGAAGAAGGTTTTGGTGGTTGACAGTGTCAAAAGCCTTACGTAGGTCCACAAATAACCCAACAGGGAACTCATTTTTATCAAGAGCTGCATGAATCAAGTTAATCATACTAATAAGTGCATCGTTAGTGCTTTTTTGGGTCTGAAGCCATATTGACAAGAGCTAAGTATATTGTGTTTGGCTAGATAAGAGTAAAGCTGCTTGTAGATTAGTTTTTCAAATATTTTTGACAAGTTAGGCAGGATTGATATAGGTCTGTAGTTGTTAACATCTGTGAGATCACCACATTTGTGGACAGGGGTTACTCTCGTTTTTTTTAGAATATCTGGAAAGGTTTGGAGTTCAAGTGACTTGTTGAAGAGCATTACAATAGCAGGGGCTAAAGATCTGGAGGCTTTTTTGTAAATTAAAGTTGGTATCTCCTCAAGGGCACTAGACTTGATTTTAAGGGAAAGGATTATGTCATTGACATCAGTGGAATTAGTAGGCTTTAGGTACAGAGACTGTGGATAGTTACCTGTAAGATAGTCCTTAACGTCAGTACTGGAAGATGGAATATCATTTTCAAGGGATGACCCAATGGAAGAGAAGAACCTATTGAACTCAATAGCAGAATCAGAGGCTGAAAGCTGACCATCGTTATTGGACAGGAGTGTTGGTTTGTTATTTAAAATCTTCTTTGATCCCAATATTTGTGAAATTGTGCTCCAAGTTTTTTTAATGTTGCTCTTTATTTGGGTAAATTTATCTTCGTAGTATTTAGTTTTGGCTCGTCTAATTATTTTAGATAGCAATAACGAGTAATTCTTTGAAAATTCTTTGGAGACGGTTCCTAACCTATACTTCTTCTCAAGGTCATGTTTTTTTTAATGGATTTAAGTATTCCCTTTGTAAGCCAAGGATTGTTAAGCCTTTTGGTTGTGACTTGTTTTGCAAGCATAGGACAGTGGGTGTTATAAAGGCTAAGAGTTTTTTGAAGAAAAGATTGCACTGCTAGGTTGATGTCCCCTAACTTGGATTCCCAGTTGACATTATCAGCAGCAGTTATAAAATTGTCTATAGCAGTTTCATTGTGCGGCCTAAAGCTCAACTCCCTTGACTCAAGAGGTGGTTTGTTAATGTTAGTTAAGAGAAATGTGGGGTAATGGTCTGTAGTGCTATCTGTGATTATACCTGAAGTAAGCGGAGAGGTTATGTTGGTCCAGATGTGATCTAGAGTCGTGGCAGTACTATCAGTGATTCTAGTAGGTCTAGTGGTTAAGGGTATGAGGAAGCAGGAATTCATGCAGTTGAGGAAGCTAACAGCAGTAGGGTGTTCAGGCTCGCAGAGGTCAATATTAAAGTCCCCTGCGATAATTAGATGGTTTTTGTTCAGTCTGTTATCTAGTATTAGATTTCTAAGGTTAGAATTGAATTCGGACACATCAGTGTTAGGAATTCTATAGATTGCACCCACAGACAGGACAGACTCGGTACCCTTGACTCTGAAACTGGCGAAGATATACTCCCCACAGCAGTCTCTAGTTCTAATTATTTTTAGGCATGTTAGTTCTTGGTGGTAGTAAAGAGCAGTACCACCACCTCTCTGAAATTGACGACAGTTGTGAATTGCCGAGTAGTTAGGCATGTTAAAGAGTTGAGTAGTATCCTCTTTCAACCACGTTTCAGTAAATATAATAAAAAAGAATTTGATGTCAATAGTTTCAATCAAGGCACTAACATCATCGAAGTGTTTACCTAGGGATCTAACGTTCAAGTTGATTACAGAGATATTGTGATTATGTGTTAATACATTGTTTACATCATGTGCTGTAAAATATCTGCAATTTTGATCATTAAAGTGATGATTGTCATAGATAGTGGATAAGAGGTTTAGTTCTGGGTCTATACTTGTCTGCATAAAAAGGCTGGTTGCAGGAAAACAAGGCAAGAATGGCAAATTACAAAATAGAAAACAAAGAAAAGTAGAATAAAAATTCTAAAGTAATATAAACTTAATGGTAATTTAAGTAATAAAAACTTAATGGGAACTAGGAATGTAAAAAATGAACTAGAATAATTAATAACAATAGATGACCAAAAAAGTAAAAAAGCAATTATGAAATCTATAAAATGAAAAGCTTGCTTACTATACTATTATAAGTACACTATAGTTTAATACTAAAGTTACACTAAGACAAAATGAGGTAGTTTAAATAGAGATACACTCAGGAACACTGGATAATGAAGTTAATACTAGAGGGCACAGGCAAAGCCAGTGTACTATGAACATGGGAGTAAAAATGAAGAAGACAATAATAAGATGATAATTTTTTTTTAACTAAAGTTAAAACCTTTGAAAGGAAAGGCAGAGCTAAAGTACACAATGGTAGTTAAATGAGATTATAATTTGAATTCTGGCTATACAGCAGCTATCTCACAGTCACTGAGGAAAGAATTAAGGTGAGCTTCAGTGGTCATTGAATAGGTTTTTCCAGTGTCAGTCCTCCTAGCTATGATTTTACCATCTCGCACAAAACAGTGTTTAATTTAGGGGAATTTTTGCAGAAACCACGCAGTTTAAAAAGAGATTTTGCCTGAACCTGGTCAGACATTCATTCACATAAACAGAGGATTTACTAGCGACTGCAGATGTGATAAGATCAGACTTGCGGGAGCAGCTATCTAGTTTTATTCGTATTCTTCTGTTTATTGTACCAGATGATTTGGTACCCACTCTATAAGCTGATTTGATGTCATTTTTTTTGGATTGAATACCTTAACTTATCCTGCAATGCCTTGATCACGATGGCAGCACAGTCTTCTCCATCAGTTTCATGGGAAAATCATGTGAAGAGATAATTACAGACCCAGTATTTATGTTGGTCTGTTTCGCCTTGGGTAACAGTGTGTTGCTGTTGTAGGTTGTTCAGATGGTTCTCAAACTGTTTGCAATATTTCTTCCCTGTTTCCTAGTTGGTTTCATCTGGATTAAAGTAGTAACTGTGTTCTTGAGAAGGTTTAATTCTGTTCGATGGACGACTTTGGTAGAGATCTGAATTGTTCTTGAGTAAGGCTCCAGCTTCATTCTGCAAAGATAATAATGAACCTTGCAGGTTCATTATTAGGCCGACTGCTCTTTGATTACTGACATTTGATCTTCATGTACTTGAGTTAATAACTTGAGCCAAGGGTTATCAGCAAGGC
>WNGS01165751.1:10877034-10891540 GCA_020271785.1 Procambarus virginalis
TTGTGCTTGCAGGATCGAGCATTGACTCTTGGATCCAAGGACTCGAGCATGGACTCTTGGATCTCTTGGTGTGTGTGTGTGTGTGTGTGGTGTGTGTGGGTGTGTGTGTGTGTGTGTGGGTGTGTGTGTGTGTGTGTGTGAAAAAACAGTTGCTGATTGACAGTTAAGAGGCGGGCCGAAAGAGCTAGAGCTCAACCCCCGCGCTACCACACATCTCCTGTGCCAGGTGAGTATGACGGGATCACCATAGCCCGTGCTGCTGGGAACTTTTTGTTCCAACAGCTGAATCAAAACAACAAAACTGTAGCCATCACAAGTTATACCGCAATCTACCCTTTAATAACCTCAGACTACTCCAACCCAGTACCCCCTCAACCTCTCAACCCACAAGCAAAACACAGTCAAATATCAACACAAATTATTGTGTTCCAAACTAACGGTTCACCACACTGATGATTTTTTTATGGATAAGACAGTTAACTCCTTCAAACCCTCATTGTAGTACACCTTTAAACAATCATTTAGTTTGGATCTACCAGTCTGTTGATGCTTGAGTTCTTTTAGTACTTTGATATCCTGTGATTAATTTTAATCTCAAAAGTATGAACATAACTTTACAAAACATAATTATTTCTGGTTACCTTTATCACAAGACTTCTGCGTCTAACTTGTGGCTTAACATCATCACCATTATTATCATCACCATCATCATATTCACCATCATCATACCATTTATCACCGTCATCATCAGCTACACTGAAAGAAGCCAACAGCTGAAAGGCACTTGTGCTTCTGAACTTGTATAAACCGCAAGTGAAGCCAGACTGGCCAGCTGGAGAGCACCTGCAGGACGTTATACCAAGGTCGCCCCTCTGGCCCGGGAAACTTATCATCTCTTGAATTACAAGACTTCCTACTTCGTTGTTAACCAGTTGTGTCCTGCGGTGAGGTCAGCAATGCCAGGGTAGTTACAGTGAAACGTCCACCAGATGGCAACACCATAGCTGGTTCCGAGTATGAGCTGTGTCCTTGCATATGATTAAAGATATTTGCATTCAGGGGCAGGGAGAGCAGGAAAGCCCATGCAGCTTGGATCAGAGGTAAGCTTGTACCAAGCTTTCCTTTGTTGAGTTCATAACCTCATCATCTTGGTAAATGTTGGCATTATGATGCTTTGTGACCGAGACGTGATGACCACAGTGTGATCATTACACTTATTGGCCTTGTCATCTCACGTGCTGAACAGTGTTGGACCAGTTCGAACAGTGTTCGAACTCACGTGTTGGACCAAAGAGCCAAAGCTCAACCCCCACAACCACAACTAGATGAGTACAGTGTGGTCACCACGTTGTTATTGGCCTTGTCATCTCAGGTGCTGAACAGTGTGGTCATCACACTGTTATTGGCCTTGCCGTCTCTGAATGTCAGCAGCGCCTTTAATGTATTGATTTTGTGGCTAGGTTTTATTTTTTTTATTTATGTCTTCTAAGATGACTACCAGAGTGAGAGGCTTTGGTAAACATCAAATTAATGACGAGTAGTAATATCTTTCATGATGCAGTCAACATACTAATAAACATTACAACCAATTTGCCATAAACCTCTGAAGCGGAAATAATCTCTTTGAGTGATGCACAACAAAATTAGAGGTCACAGAAACATATATATTTAAACAGCAGCAGCATAGCCTAACCGCGCCAATCAAAAATTCTGCAAACTCATAACAATACTAACATCACATTAATTTATGTCCACTTATGATAGATGATTTGGCGTGAGACGGGCGTCAAGGAGATGGTGGGTTTCTGTCTATAGTGTCTCTGTCTTAAACGTAAAGTCAGGATTATTCACTGGCTCTAGCAGTAAGTATTGAGTGGAATGCAATGGATGCAGCCCTATGCATTCACTACACCTGCGCTAATCCCGTACACTCTCAACACCTGTATCAAGCACACATACTCCAAACACCTGTATAAGCCAGTGCACCCCTCTACACCTGCACACTTAAGCCCCAGGCACTCTTACACTTGCACCAAGAACTTTGTACTCTCTACGCCTGCACCAAGGCCGTGCACCCCCGCCGTTGAAGACCCCCTGTGCCACCCCACCCCACCCAACCAACCCTGTGCATGCACCCACTACACCTGTGCCAAGGCGTATTCCCTCCACCTGCACCAAGCTCTGTTCAGTCGGTGCACTTGTACCAAGCCCGTGCGCTTTTTATAACGGTACAAATCAATTGCACTTCCGACATCTGTACCAAAACCCCGTGCACTTCGTACACCTATACAAACCCCATGCACTCCCTACACCAAGCCCCGTGCACTCCCTACACCAAGCCCCGTGCACTCCCTACACCAAGCCCCGTGCACTCCCTACACCAAGCCCGTGCATCCCTACACCAAGCCCTGTGCACTCCCTACACCAAGCCCCGTGCACTCCCTACACCAAGCCTGTGCACTCCCTACTACACCAAGCCCCGTGCACTCCTACACCGGTACCACGCCCGTGAAACCCTACACCTGTACCAACCCTGTGCACACCTGCATCAGCCCTATGCACCCTCTAACTGCCTCAAGCCCCAAACCCCCCCTACACCTGCCCCAAGCCCTAAGCACCCCCCTACACCTGCACCAAGCCCTAAGCACCCCTACACCTGCACCAGTTTCACATGTCGACCACTACCGAAGTGTCCCAACAAAGAGGGAGGAAGCTGAAGATGATGGGTGTGAGCACCAGCAATATGAGCGCCAGTAGGGAAGGATCGCGTATCTGCTCATTGTTACCAAGTCTATCACACGGAATATATCTTAATTTCCACTGTCTATTCTGACGTTATTTGATACAGTTGCATTCCAGCTGCAAGATTTAAGTTGCGGTTCAGGGTATAAACGAAAAAAACACAGTTACACATCTTAAACACAAAGGTCCGCTAGATTTTCAGCAATATATTGCGTAGGAGATATTTACTTGTCATAGTACCTCACAAATTTCAGTTTGTTGACAATCAGTGGATGTCAGTGTTTAGGAGTGTGAGTTCAATAGAGGCCGTCCATATTCGGCTGCTCGCCACCCAGGGAACACATACTCTTACTAGACTGCTCGACCCACCCATAGAACACATACTCTTACTCGACTGCTCGACCCATCCAGGGAACACATTCTCTTACTCGACTGCTCGACCCATCCAGGGAACACATTCTCTTACTCGACTGCTCGACCCACCCAGGGAACACATTCTCTTACTCGACTGCTCGACCCACCCAGGGAACACATTCTCTTACTCGACTGCTCGACCCACCCAGGGAACATATTCTCTTACTCGACTGCTCGACCCACCCAGGGAACACATTCTCTTACTCGACTGCTCGACCCACCCAGGGAACATATTCTCTTACTCGACTGCTCGACCCCCCAGGGAACACATTCTCTTACTCGCCTGCTCGACCCACCCAGGGAACACATTCTCTTACTCGGCATCAAACAGTATTAGGAATAATGTGCATATTTAGATTAGGCATGGGTGAAACTCGCCCACTATAGATACTATTATTACTTAATATTTCAGTGGCCAAATAATATTTATGCACATAGCAGAATGTCTATGCTAATGTCATATATTACCAGTGTTAGCAAACAATTATTTGTTGCAAACCAACCAAAGGATTCAGTGATTTATTCGAGGGACATTCTGGAGCTGGTTCTTGTTTTTTTGGAATCGGGTTTGTTATAAAAACTGTTATTTTATGTAAGACAAAAGCTTTGGATGTAGCTATTGTTATGAACGCATCGCTATAGGTAGGGGCTGTGAAGCTGAAACCCCATGTAGCCTATGGCTTAAATGGTGACTTAAACATATTGAAACGTTTTAAACAAATGTTTCTGAGCTGGAAAATTGATGTTTTTAATTAGTATGTTAATTATGAATATTGCCTATCATTTGTCTACACTGTGAATTTTTACTTCAGGAAATAGTTGGCAGAGACCTGGATGCTGCCGAGAGAGGGATCTGACCCAAAGAGACCGCTGCCGCCGTGTTATCTTCCCCTTGATAAGGCAAAGCTGTTGGGCTTGAAGCTCCATCTAAGCACACTAGGTAAGATCAATTTACTTATCAGAGCGGGAAGCTCCTTGACAAGATGCCGCTGTAGTTTAGTTTATGTTAACAATCGTATGATAGTTTAACAAGTTCATAACATGAACATTAAATTAAAACTCCCCGCTGCTCCGCATGGGACACATGATAAGAATTCATTCTATTTATAAGAGATTATTATATGCGATAATTCACCTTCATAACTTGTCAGTGACTAATAATCTTGACCAGCAATATATATAAAATATATTCACTTTTAACATCATTATCACCTATATCTTCAACCTAGGATTATACTAATCGTCAAATGCATGTATGCGCAAGACATTCAGGATATTCAGCTTAGTAACCCGGAGGATGTAGTTACATAATACCCAACGTAATGAGCTTCAGAGAGGAGGCTGCGCCGGGATTGTTACCAAGTAATATCAAAGTCGTATGCTCACAAGCTTACCAGCTTATAATTACTTAATATTAGTGCAGCGAAGCTCCATTAAGCTGCATTTACAGAAGCCAACTAACTTTACGGGCACCAATTGCTAATCATTGTATTTTTGGTATTTGTTCTTTTAAATGAGGATTCACCTGATAGCCAAATCGTTGCTTGAAATGTTACACAATTCACCTTAACCTTAAAATGGTTAACTGTCACGAATATTAACATCGGCTACGAAGTTCCCAAGATAGCTGCATATGACCACCATACTTGGAAAGACGGAAATTTAATATATAAACTGGCCGTCGCAAAAGAAATATGATTTCAACATATCCTTCACATGAAAAAGATTTAAAACGTTCATTTCTTGGATGCCTCATCTGTATATACTCTTACTGGTGGTTATCTTTTTTCGATGTGATATCAAACACTGATCAGCAGTGAGAAATTAAATGTCCCTCGCCGCTGCTCGTCGACGGCCGGCAAGTCACTCAACAAAAGTGGAGAGCGGGAGACCGCAACCTCTCCCGACCGCTACCATACACACACTGGCCCGCTCTCTATCCAGCTAACATGTCAACCCCATCCAACTTTCAATCCAAATGCATATCATGATCTATCTGATTTTATCTATATATCCTACATGTGTCCTTTGTAATGACAAAAATCTAAATCTAAATTGGGATTATGCTTTCAAAATGTAGTTAAAAGAACAGTATAGTAGTTTGGAAGGTCATCAGTAGTTGTCAGATAGCTCCAGTTGTGAACACAATCATCCTACCGGCTGACATCAGTGATTGTCTCACATTAGGCTGACCTGACTAGTTCACCTCTCATACAAATTATACATTACACACTCAGCCGCGGGGCATCGCGGCCGAGTGGACAGCGCTCGGGAGTCGTAGTCCTAAGACCCCGGGTTCGATTCCCAGCCGAGGGGGGGAACAAATGGGCAGAGTTTCTTTCGCCCTGGTGTTCCTGTTCATCTAGCAGTAAATAGGTATCTGGGAGTTAGACGGGTACGGCTGTTTCGTGGCGTTGTGTGAGTGTTAGATAAATATATGTAGCAGGTATAATAGAGAAAAATAGATTGACTGGAGAGGCGGGGTCCAAGAGCTAATAGCTCGATTCTGCAGACACAAATAATAAGTACACGCACACACTCACACAAACACATATGGAATACTACTTCTCCCAGTACCACACAAGAGACTAGTGCACAAGCTGGAGATGTAGGCAGGAGTGAAAGGGAAGGTACTCCATTGGTAAGGGAGCAACAGAAGGCAGCGGGTCAGTGTGAGGGGTGAGGTCTTGGAGTGGTGAGGCGTCACCAATGGAGTCCCGCAGGGGTCAGTCCTTGGACCTATACTGTTTCTGATATATGTAAATGATCTCCCAGAGGGAATAGACTCGTTCCTCTCAATGTTTGCTGATGATGCAAAAATTATGGGGAGGATTAAGACAAAGAAAACAGTATAAGGCTATAAGATGACTTAGACAAACTGATGGAATAATCCAAAAAATGGCTGCTAAAGTTCAACCCTAGTAAATGTAAGGTGATGAAACTAGGCGGAGGAAATAGGAGGCCAGACACAGCTAGGATACCGAATGGGAGATGAAGTCCTTCACGAACAGACAGAGAGAAAGATCTAGGAGTTGATATCACGCCAAACCTGTCTCCTGAAGCCCACATCAAAAGAATAACATCGGCGGCGTAGGAGAGGCTGGCTAGCATCAGAACTGCCTTCAGAAACCTGTGTAAGGAATCCCTCAAAACCTTGTATACCACATATGTAAGACCAATCCTGGAGTATGAGGCCTCAGCATGGAGCCCATGTATTGTCACGCACAAAACGAAGCCAGAAAAAGTTCAGAGGTATGCCACTAGGCTAGTCCCAGAACTAAGAAGCATAAGTTATGAGGAAAGGCTGCGTGAACTGCACCTCACGTCGCTGGAGGAAAGAAGAGCTCGGGGAAACATGAACACCACATACAGAATTCTCAGGGTAATTGACAGTGGTAGACAAGGATGGACTATTTAACACGGATGGTACACGCGCAAGGGGACGCAGGTGGAAGCTTAGTACCCAAATGTGTCACAGAGACATTAGAAAGAACTTTTTCAGTGTTAGAGTAGTTAGTAAATGGAATGCACTAGGAAGTGATATGGTGGAGGCTGACTCCATACACAGTTTCAAGTGTAGATATGATAGAGCCCCGTAGGCTCAGGAATCTGTACACAAGTAGATTGACGGTTGAGAGGCGGGAGCAAAGAGCCAGAGCTCAACCCCCGGAAGCACCTTTGTGAGAAAAGGGGACTCAACGTATCCTTGGAAGAAGGGACACACAAGAATTCGAGGGGGATTGTTATGTCCTCACTAAGCAAGTGGTATATTAATTTTGTCTTACCACTCTATTTTTATTTTGCTATATTTTAAGTTTGATTTTGTAACATTTTTGAGAGCTACAAGTCACAAGTTTGTGAATACAATGATAGATTAAAGGTAGTAAATCTAAATCCTCAGCTTCCGATCAGGAAGAGAGGATACAGCAGGTGTTTCCTCTCTGGATCCAGACACTGAGGCGCTGAAAGTAGGGTCTCTGGTAGTGCACATGTTACAAGGTTACACAGCTCAACGGTTACAAAATATTAATATTTATAACTGTCGTAATATATATTATTTCCCACGCACAGGTACAGCCCCCCTCACACACCCCCCCTCTCTGTCTCTACCCCCCACATTCTCTCCCCATACTCCTGCTCCCACCCTATCCCTGTAATCATTTTCACTACGCACTATTTATATTACTGTAATCAAAAGATTGTGCCCAGAATGTAAATCTATCATCTGAGTATTTATTTTGCATGGGATTATCTGAATAGGTAAATAAATACTAATCTACCTGACTTATGGTTGCACATTGCGGAGGACGATTCTTGTTGAAGGGGTGACATAGGTGCCGACCTCCTATCACCCTATGAGATTCCATACAATCACTAATCACCATGCAAAATTGTGTGAGGCTAGCCCCAGACATTTCTCCAGGGGCCAGATTCACGAAGCAGTTACACAAGTACTTACGAACGTGTACATCTTTCCTCAATCTTTGGCGGCTTTGGTTACATTTATTAAACAGTTTACAAGCATGAAAACTTGCCAAATCAACTGTTGTTATTGTTATAAACAGCCTCCTGGTTCTTCGGAACTCATTAACTGTTTAATAATTGTAAACAACGCCGCCAAAGATTGTGAAAAGATGTACAGGTTCGTAAGTGATTGCGTAACTGCTTCGTGAAACTGACCCCTGGTGAAGTGGTTTCAGTACTGTGTACACCGGGGGATAATTAGAAATTAATTCATCCTCCATCTTGTTAGGTTATGGTCACGCCAGGTTAGAAGTGAAGACTTGCAGGGTATGAAATTTGCAGAGCATTGTGCAGGGATGCCAGATTGTGCTACTTGTAGCCCAATTGAGCTACAAGTAGCCCAATAAAAAAACAGGTATGTCGCTACTTACTACTTTTTCGGCTACTCTTAATATAAGCTGGGCTGTGTATTCTGAAAAGCGAATAAAAAAAAATAGTGAAAAAAAATTTGGCTACTTTTATAGTAAATTTTGTGACGTTTAGTTCTTCAGCTCGCGACTTTCGGCAACTCAAATCTGGCATCCCTGCATTGTGGTCTCTGGCAGTGTGCCGGCGACCACTGCCGGGGGAGGATGTGTCGCTCCAGGATTGACTCACGCATAGTTTGGGGGTATCATTTAAGTCTTAGCAAAGGGTTAATTAAGTTGTGGAATATAAATAATTAAAACTTTGCCCGAAACGCATTGCGTAATAGTGGCTTTAGGCATTGTATGTACTAGCTCTATCTATAAATCCACTTATGTAAAATCACTTTATGTATGTACCTTTCCTGAATAAACATATTTATTTATTTATTTATTTAAAACTCATAGGACGAAAGTAAATGAGCTGATAAACAGTAGACTTGGAGACCTTTAGTGATGGCAGCCGGAGGTAGTGATGATATATCTTGGTTATTTAAGTTCATGTGAACACTATAATCACACTATAGTGCCTATAATGAAGCTGGTATAGTTATACCCATTATATACCTCGTGAATACTTCTCTTGCAGAAGTTATTAATTATTAGTAAAATAACCATAATGTGCTGACAATCAAAATATTGTTCTAATTTAAAGTCATTTTCTGTTATCGCTTTGCCAAGTGTTATCATAAATCTTACTTCCAGGATGACTTAAGGCACTACTATTGTCAGACGTTCAACCCTTGTATGCTAGGATAACTATATCTTCTTATTTATATTGTTGGGGTTGAATACTAGGCTATCTTCTTGAGGTTATCTTGAGATGATTTCGGGGCTTAGCGTCCCCGCGGCCCGGTCCTCGACCAGGCCTCCACCCCCAGGAAGCAGCCCGTGACAGCTGTCTAACTCCCAGGTACCTATTTACTGCTAGGTAACAGGGGCATCAGGGTGAAATAAACATTTTGCCCATTTGTCTCCGCCTCCACCGGGGATCGAACCCGGAACCTCAGGACTACGAATCCGAAGCACTGTCCACCCAGCTGTCAGGTTAACTATATTTTCTTATTTATATTGTTGGTAAATATAAAAAAAAACAATAAATAACTTGACTTTCCATTGTAACAAGCAAGTGATGATTATACTTATGTGGGTCACGTGACTTTCAGACCACCTGGTCGGTAAGACGAAGGCTTAATCTTGGTTAATCTTCTGATAATTACTTACTTGATCTAAGAATTGTCTCCTTTGTCCTCAGATGGTTTGGGAACAACTTATCGGCTTCAGAATTGATATATTTTCTAAATATAGAACCCCAGCAACACAAAGTGGGAAGGGAACTATCAGGGGGAAAGCCATTACGACTATATAGCACTGGGAAGGGGTCAGGATAAGAACATGGGGTGGGACGGGGGAGGAAAGGAATGGTGCCTAAACTCTTGGACAGTCGGGGATTGAACGCCGACCTGCATGAAGCGAGACCGTCGCTTTACCGTCCAGCCCAAGTGGCTGAAGAAATAGAGAATCAACATAGAAGTATCAATATGGCGGCCAGATGTCATATCCTCACAGAGACTACGGTACAATATGGCCCCCCAATGTCAATATCTGGGGCTCAGCCACAGCGATACCAATATATTGCAGGACAACACGTTTCATATTATCTGACAAGACAAAAACAAGGTCATGTTAAAGATCACATTANAGGATGAGTTATCAGACTTGGACCTAGAAGCTCGGCAATTCGTTGTAGTGGGAGCAAGTACAGTGGTGAATATTACAGTGGGAGTAATATACAGTGGGGTACAGTGGAGACCAATGTACCATGGGAGAGAAGCCACAGTCACCGCATTAACTAACCAGAGGTTGATAAGGTAGAGAGATCATGGTTGACCCTGTAAGAACATCTAGGTGACTGTTAAGGAACAAGAACTTGCATATTGTGATGCCCACACTCATACAGTTGGCGTTGTCTTGACATGATGATTGTATATCATGTCTTAACACCAACAATAGACAAACCTTTTTTTCTTTCATATATAACATTTTCAGTCAACATTCCCTTGAGGAATTCTTTTGTGCCCTTCACAGTAAAGGTCGACCATACAATGAACCAGCTGCAAGGCAATTCCAGGCTCAATGTAAACTATTATGTCTGGACAACGAAATTACGTTCTCCAGACAGTAGTAATTCTCTGCCACTGGATTGAACTAGTGTTTTCATTCTTCTGGCGGCCCTCCTACAGCCTAATCCAAACAACATTTGACTACCAAATTTAGCAACTAAAACCCCTCTACAGTTTCCAAATAGTTTGACTGAATGTAAAAACTTTCTTCGTAAATGTACAGTTGTTTACAGTGGGACTGAACTAGTGTTTACATTCTTCTGGCGGCCCTTCTACAGCCTCATCCAGACGAAATATGACTTACCAATTTTAGCTACTAAAGCCCCTCTACAGTTTCCAAATAATTTGACTGAATTTAAAAACTTTATTCATAAATATACAGTTGTTTACAAGTACACTAATTCAACAGTTTTAATTCATAAAAATGTGATGCGTCTGTAGTTGAGATTTTGCGGAATTTTCTTACACATTATTCACTAACGCAAGAAACGTTGATATTAGTCGCCTTACACTGAGCATAATAATTATAAATAATAAATTGCATAATAACAAAGGGCGAGACCCCCTTGACATAATGATCAGAAGTGGAATACAATAAATAATTAATTTTTTACAATTTACTAAAATTACGATTTACATTATGAGAGACAGGAGATACAACAGATCACTCACATATATAATATATATATATATATATATATATATATATATATATATATATATGATATCTATATATATATATATATATATATATATATATATATATATATATATATATATATATATATATATATATATATATATATATAGCCGCTCACTCTGTATAAAGCAGATCACTCGGCATAAAGCAGATCACTCGGCATAAAGCAGATCACTCGGCATAAAGCAGATCACTCGGCATAAAGCAGGAAAGTAAATAAGACGCAATGTTTAACAAACGGCCGACAATTTAATTGTCAGATTTTACTTATCTCAGAGACTGATCTGTTCTAGGTATATGTTAAATAAAATGTTAAACATTTTCACAGTGCAAAACTCTTCACATTCTGATGTATAGTTTGTATGGAGTTGCACCATACTTTTTTATTTTTAATAATTTACGAAATACATAAAAAATTCGCCTTATTTCATATCGGATGTTTTGCAAAAATAGAATACAGATACTCTTCACTTAAAATTTTCTATCAACATTTCAGTCACACACACGTGGGGTCATTTACTATAATATTTTCAGATTATTGACAAAAATGTTAATTTTACAGTAACACAAAATACTTTAATCTAAGAGGAAAACATACGGAAGAGTTTACCGAGTTTATAATTCAGTTTACATCGTGTAAACATTTTAATTGTAGATCTGTTTGTTATTGATAAAAGCACAAGATATGTACAAATAAAAGAAATGAACTGAAACAGCTATCATAACACATCAATAACATACCATGCAACCAAAATAAGCACTAAATTATAAACCCCATTAGGAAAGCCAAATTATAAATATAATATAAACTCCAGTGTACCCTCAGGATATTAAGGGAGTGAAACATATACAAAGGGAAACACAAGGAGAACATGAATGAACAATCCAGTGTAAGAACAACCCATAACAAAGGGTTTTGTTCTACAAAGGGTAACACAAAACTCCATACTAAAAGAAATTGACAAGGCATAGTAATTTCAGTGTAGATGGTCGTCTTAAAGTACAATCTTCTAAAAATAGCATTTTTTTTACTTTTCTTAAAGTACAATCTTCTAAAAAAAAGTTTTTCAACTTTTTTTAAAGTACAATCTTTTAAAAATAAAAGTTTTTTTAACTTTTTTTAAAAGTAGTATTCGAAAAATAAGTTTTTTTTAACTTTTTTTTAAAACAATCTTCTAAAAATATATTTTTTTAAATAAATGAAAAAGCTAAGACAGTAAACAGAAATTCAGGAAACAACCCTTGAAAAAAGTAAAGCAATTGCTTTACTAAAGAAATATTTACAATAAAACCAAATGCATCAAACACCACCTTCAACAAAGATGACATTGAACTGCAACATTAAACCTACATACAACAAGTATTGGAAATATTGACAAGAAGTAAAACCACATTAACACAAGCGTTGTATATGGAACCAGTCACCTCGGTGACTGCTAAATAAAAATTACATGAACTACGAACAGTTTTACAATACACACAATTACGCCTTTGAAGCCCATAAGACAATACAGGAACATAAGCTAGTTTGAAGACGTGTAATTGTAAGATTGAACCAGTATGAGACATAGCTAACATGTAGACTGTTACTCACCAGAGTTGGGTGTGGGCAGAGTTTCTTTCACCATGATGCGCCTCTTCACCTAGCAGTAAATAGGTATCTGGGGGTTAGAAAGCTGTTATGGGCTGCGTCCTCTGTGTGTGTGTGTGTGTGTGTGTGTGTGTGTGTGTGTGTGTGTGTGTGTGTGTGTGTGTGTGTGTGTGTGTGTGTGTGTGTGTGTGTATTTCACCTTGTTGTTCTTGCGGAGGTTGAGCTCTGCTCTTCCGGCGCGCCTCTCAACTGTCAATCATCAAATGGAACTTACTACTAACTATTTTCTTTCCACACACACACACACAGGAACCAGCTCCGTAACAGCTGTCTAACTCCCAGGTACCTATTTTACTGCTAGGTAACAGGAGCATCAGGGTAAAAGAAACTTTACCCATTTGTTTCTGCCTGGTCCGGGAATCGAACCTGGGCCACAGAATTACGAGTCCTGCGCGCTGTTCGCTCAGCTACCAGACCCCTGTGTAATTACCTAAGTGTAGTTACAGGATGAGAGCTACGCTCGTGGTGTCCCGTCTTCCCAGCACTTTTTGTCATATAACGCCTTGAAACTACTGACGGTCTTGGCCTCCACCACCTTCTCACCTAACTTGTTCCAACCGTCTACCACTCTGTTTGCGAAAGTGAATTTTCTTATATTTCTTCGGCATCAGTGTTTAGCTAGTTTAAAGCTATGACCTCTTATTCTTAAAGTTCCAGGTCTCAAGAAATCTTCCCTGTCGATTTTATCAATTCCTGTTACTATTTTGTATGTAGTGATCATATCACCTCTTTTTCTTCTGTCTTCTAGTTTTGGCATATTTAATGGCTCTAACTTCTCCACGAAGCTCTTGCCCTTCAGTTCTGGGAGCCACTTAGTAGCATGCCTTTGCACCTTTTCCAGTTTGTTGATGTGCTTCTTAAGATATGGGCACCACACAACCGCTGCATAGTACTCACCTATTTGTACTCACCTATTTGTGCTTGCGGGGGTTGAGCTTTGGCTCTTTGGTCCCGCCTCTCAACTGTCAATCAACTGGTGTACAGATTCCTGAGCCTACTGGGCTCTATCATATCTACATTTAAAACTGTGTATGGAGTCAGCCTCCACCACATCACTGCCTAATGCATTCCATCCGTTAACTACTCTGACACTGAAAAAGTTCCTTCTAACGTCTCTGTGGCTCATGTGGGTACTCAGTTTCCACCTGTGTCCCCTTGTTCGTGTCCCACCAGTGTTGAATAGTTTATCCTTGTTTACCCGGTCGATTCCTCTGAGGATTTTGTAGGTTGTGATCATGTCTCCCCTTACTCTTCTGTCTTCCAGTGTCGTAAGGTGCATTTCCCGCAGCCTTTCCTCGTAACTCATGCCTCTTAGTTCTGGGACTAGTCTAGTGGCATACCTTTGGACTTTTTCCAGCTTCGTCTTGTGCTTGACAAGGTACGGGCTCCATGCTGGGGCCGCATACTCCAGGATTGGTCTTACATATGTGGTGTACAAGATTCTGAATGATTCCTTACACAGGTTCCTGAACGCTGTTCTGATGTTAGCCAGCCTCGCATATGCCGCAGACGTTATTCTTTTTATGTGGGCTTCAGGAGACAGGTTTGGTGTGATATCAACTCCTAGATCTTTCTCTCTGTTCGTTTCATTAAGTACTTCACCTCCTATTCTGTATCCTGTGTCTGGCCTCCTATTTCCACTGCCTAGTTTCATTACTTTGCATTTACTAGGGTTGAACTTCAACAGCCATTTGTTGGACCATTCACTCAGTCTGTCTAGGTCATCCTGTAGCCTCCTACTATCGTCCTCCGTTTCAATCCTCCTCATAATTTTTGCATCATCGGCAAACATTGAGAGAAACGATTCTATACCCTCTGGGAGATCATTTACATATATCAGAACAGTATAGGTCCAAGGACTGACCCCTGCGGGACTCCACTCGTAACGTCTCGCCAATCTCAGACCTCACCCTCCACACTGACTCGTTGTCTCCTGTTGCTTTAGTTA
>WNGS01165751.1:10904048-10914048 GCA_020271785.1 Procambarus virginalis
GATAAATATTTACATACCGAAAACCATACAAAGAGTTGACATAGCTAATATCAAAAGGGACACACAAAAATCACAATAGCCTGTGATGCATCAAATGAACAAATCCACAAAGGCTCGTGACGAGGATTCGAACCTGCGTCCGGGAGCATCCCAGACGCTGTCGACTGAGCTACGACAAAAATCGTAGTCGACTGTCGTAGCTCAGATGATTAAGGCAGCGTCTGGGATGCTCCCGGACGCAGGTTCGAATCCTCGTCACGAGCCCTTGTTGATTTGTTCATCAAAAGTAGTCACCTCCGAAACATTTTATAATATAAACATTTCAATATGTAACCATTACCTGGGGTGGGTCCCGCTTTTGGACAGAAGGAGCCAGCTCCATCTGACTCTGGTGAGGAGGATACACACTGAGGTCCATGAATTCTTTATCAGTCTCGTCTTCGTCACTCTGTCCCTGTAAACAGAAAGACGGGCGTGTGTGTGTGGCCAGAGGCTGACAGGGGTGAGGTCATAGGTTGAGCACACACTGACGACACCTGTAACGGTGAAGCTATAGAACACAACGGTAAGCTAAGTGAGATAACAGTGCGACCAGAGATAGCACAACAGTGAGATAACATAACAGTGAGGCCATAGATAACACAACAGTGAGGTCAGAGATAAACACAACAGTGAGGTCAGAGATAACACAAACAGTGAGGTCAGAGATAACACAACAGTGAGATAAACAACAGTGAGGGCAGAGATAACAGTGAGGTCAGGAGATAACACATCAGTGAGGTCAGAGATAACACAACAGTGAGATAACATAACAGTGAAGCCAGAGATAACAGTGAGGTCAGAGAGATAACACAACAGTAAGACCAGAAAGATAACACAACACTGAGGCTCTCAGTAAATTTTTAAAATTTAAAAATTTACTGAGAGCCAGAGAGAAGAGACCACACAATGTATTAATAATTACTGCGTAACAGTGGAACTAACTTTAAGACTAACAAGCAATAATACACATAGCAGCTATCTGGCGGGGTAGTGTATCGTAAACACAGCTGGCCACTGAAGATGTAAACAAGCACCGGAGTTAATTCTCAGTGTAAATACGCAGTTTGGATTTGTCATTGACTAAAGTATACTTGAGAGATGGAATCGAGGTCATTATTTCCCTAATGTCCTTAGCAGTCAGCAAGGCCATATGTTTTAATCATTAGCAGGTATATGATCATTAACACCATCATAAGTCCTCAAGTTACCTGAAGTAACTTTAAGGTAAGCTGATCAACTTGATGCTCCTAGGCCGTGGTAAACCTAAGCAGTTTACCACAGCCTATAAAGATTCCTCCAGTTTACGTGGTGGAAATATAGTTGTGAGATAAGCTGGAAAAAATATTTAAAAAATAAGTAAAATCCCAAGGGGTAAGTCTTATGGAAGAGAGAATAATTGAAGAATATTATTAAGAATATTATAAGAATATTTTGGAAGAATATTGTCCATATTATTATGGAAGAATATTGTCCATAATATTATGGAAGAATATTGTCCATAATATTATGGAAGAATATTGTCCATAATATTATGGAAGAATATTGTCCATAATATTATGGAAGAATATTGTCCATAATATTATGGAAGAATATTGTCCATGATATTATGGAAGAATATTGTCCATAATATTATGGAAGAATATTGTCCATAATATTATGGAAAAATATGTCCATAATATTATGGAAGAGACATTGTCCATAATATTATGGAAGAATATTGTCCATAATATTATGGAAGAATATTGTCCATAATATTATGGAAGAATATTGTCATAATATTATGGACAAATATTGTCCATAATATTATGGAGAATATTGTCAATATTATGGAAGAATACTGTCAATAATATTATGGAAGAATATTATCCAAAATATTATGGACAATCTTAACGGGTGGAGGGCGGAGACGAAGTGTCGTGACAGCTGTCAAAAGGTTAATAATCTCCTGGGATGTTATGACAACAATGTATTTACAATTAAGGGATCGGTTAGATAAACATCACTGAATGAGGTGATCCTCTTGGCATCGGTTCAGGTGACACATTACAAAGGCGAAGTTAATCTTAAATTAACAATACAGAAATTGCTGAATGGCAGGCCGGAACTACACTACAATAATAATAATAATAATATTACTATTTTATTTAGGAAGATGACGCAACACAATGAACACTACAATGAGATGACGCAACACAATGAACACTACAATGAGATGACGCAACACAATGAACACTACACTGAGATGACGCAACACAATGAACACTACACTGAGATGACGCAACACAATAAACATTACACTGAGATGACGCAACACCATATACGCAACACCCGGGTGATGCAGCACAATGAACATTACGCTGTGATGATGCATCACAATAACAAAATCTGCACATATCTAGTAGAGAAAAATGTAGTCTACAGAGGGAGGAGAGCACATCCTAGGCTGCTGGGAGCTGGGCGGCAACTGAAGAGCACATTATGTTGATCACAACACACCAGTGTGTGATGAATATGATCAACAGCTCGTATATGCTTCTCGTTGTTGGCAACTGCAAGACACTTTTGCAAGAACATTCTGTGGTGTAAATTTGCAGCTGACAATATTTCTTTGTTCTGCGGTCTCTTAAATCATATACACTGATGGTTCCCTACACCGCCCCACGGGTGCAGCTGGAAGTGCAGTTGTCCTGACAATGGGCGATGGCTTATATTTCGAGTGGGGGAGTCCATATAAACAACTGGGCCTCTATCCTTCAGACCTAACTATTTGCCTTGCTCCTTGCACTGAAATGTGTACAAGTCTCCAAACTTGATACATTAATTGTAAGAGACTCTTTATCATCCTTAATTGCTCTCAACTCTTTAAGGCATAACTGTAACATGCTCGTGTCTGAAGCTAGACACAAATACAACAAAATTATTAATGATGATAATAGAGTCCATTTCATGTGGTCGCCATCTCATGTTGGCCTCTGAATGCATGATAGAGCTGATGAGTTAGCCAAAGAATCTGCCTTTAAAGGAGACGTTGAGTGTAACCTTGGATTGTCAATAAGCAATCTGAGAGCAGCAGTACACCAAGAACTTCAACAAAATCTTGTAGATCTGAGGCAAAGTGAAATCAACACCAGTAATTCCATCTATCATCATACTATCATGCAAGAGGAGCCACACATCTATGGATCATCCAATAAAATCAGCAGACTTCTTTCTAAATGTTACTACTGCTCGGCTTAGACTCGGTTACAAGTATCTCTGGGAATTATCATTATCTGCCGATGTAGACCTGACCAAATGTAAACTGTGTCAACAAAATAATTTGCACACTCTCCGTCACTCTGTGATGGAGTGCGAAAAGATACGTGAATTCAGAAACAATTTTATAACAAATGTTCCAGAGAAATATTTCATTCAAAATGATCTGCTGTCATAAATCATAGCCAAATATCCTCAGTTTGCTAACTGTAGGTAGTAACTAAGTGATTGTAACCTATCCACCGCTGCCCACTGAATGGGGGGCGGTGCGCAGGACAAACATATCAATTGTGACACTAGCTCTCCACATGCCTGCTGCTTAATTTAGAAACTGTACTTGTGGTCTTGTGGTCGATCACGAACCCAATGATGATGTAACGATGTGCATTGAATTTTGTAACTAGCTCATCAAGACTGTAACTTGCTTAGCTAAATGAATTGTGGGGTTCAGTCTCTGAGCCCATTATGTGCCTCTGTAACCACAGAGGCACTACCGACCACAGACCACTACCACCCACAAGATGAGTATGGGGTGCATAACAAATGAACAAAACTAAACTGCCCCGAAAATTAGAAAGACCTTAGTCAGGCTGCTTTTAATCACTGATAAGAACTCGGTAAACACCAGCACCTACGTAACAAACTACACTTTGAATACAAAGTCAAGAAAATTATCATCCATGTTGCACAAACAAGAGCCCATAAATTTAAACATGCAAAGTCATTTTATACAACAACAACAAGTGTTTGTGTGTCTTTCTGATAGTGATAAGACTGTGGATCAGGCGACTTGCTCGACGTGTTGAATAAACTATAGTAGTAGGTTTAAAGTATTAGTGAAAACCTCTTAAGAGATGATGGAAACCTTTCCTAAGCTGTTAATTACTTCTCCCATCCCAGGCATTGTGCTCTTTCCCAAGGCCGTAGGCTGTCCCCTCCTTGTGAGAGGAGCCACCGGTTACAGCCCAACCCATCCTCACGATAGAGCGTCGCATTAAGGGGAAAAACTGTCGTACTAGAAAATGGAAGCGGCTCGCGAAATTGACATACTATCTCGTTTTCTGTTTTGGGTCCTCTAGTAGGTTAGGGTACGGGCACGGCAGTTTTTTGTACGACAGTTACAAAAACTGTCTGCTATGTTACAGTTTCTTGACGTTGGGAAGCCTTAGAAGGACGGGCTTATAGTCAGGTCCAGATTTAAAATGAATTGCGAATTATTGGAAGCCATAAATATTTAATATGTATAGAATTGTGCAAACATAGAGCAATAGTGGGTGGAGAATGCAGAAGAATGTAAGCGATGGCATTGATGGGATCTCTGGACGAATAATGAAAGATATACATGCTGAAATCTCATGTTATTGTCTCATTATTTTTATTAACGTAATTAATTTAGAAACGGCATACAAAAACAAAACACAATAATACAAAATTTGAAACATTTGGTTGTATAAACATTCACATACATTTAAACACATGCCACAGTGGCCAGAGAAGTGAAGATTTAAAAAAGTAAGATGAGTAATCAGGCCCTTTGCTGTTGACAACACACTCCGACGCCTCGTAGCCCAGACTGCCGTGACAACAGGAAGTATCCACCAATTTGAAACCAAATTAGTTTGAGTTTGTACTCTCCCAAGGTTGTAAAGCTGCAGCACATGCAGCGTGAGCATCCATTCCAGTTTTGCAATCCAGAAAGCATTACAGATAAGCTCGATTTTAAAAATGCCATCAATCTAGTACAAATAGATACTGTCCTCTGAGCCGTCAGCTGGAATTTCTCTTCTCTTTATTCATTCATGCAGTTATTTTATAGCGGCGGCTTAAAGCTTCTCTTTGCGGACCATGAAATTGATCCATGTAAAGGTGTCCAGCTGGAGGAACCCTTAGCCACTTTCCTTTTGTTTAGCCATTAAAACAGTCACTAAGAGTCTATCCAGCGAGCTCAATATCTGGTTTCTGGATGATGACAAACCGGTATCTTATATAGCCTACTGGAGGATATTACCAAAATCCAAGAGCAAAGGGTAAATCTGTCTCATACTTAACTAAGCCAAGTGTGAAATAGTCTCCTCTAATTCACTCTTACTGAGCGAGTAACAAATTTCCTGCCAGACAAACATATAATTGATCATGTAAATTCCACCCTCCTGGGTGCTCCCCAAGAGGGTGGAATTAGATTACATGCAATAGAGGAGATCCTAAGTACAAAATTTATCGACCTAAGATGAATGAAAAAACTGACAAAATCTATGATTACGATGCTGTCTACCTTCTTAACAGATTTTTTTCCTTTCTTGAGCTTTCATGCTGTCTGAATTATTATCCATCCCAAAGCAGAAGCAAAGTGATTATGACACCCTTCTGAAGTCCATGCTAGAAAACGTTCTCAGCTTTCCTCTTTATGACTAAGAGTGGATTTCCTTCAGACATTGTGGTCTTGGTGTCATTGCCTTCCGGATTGCATTGTCAAATTTCCTTTCCTCCACCTCTGCTTAAGTGATCTTGCGAAATAAGTTCTACCAAAACACCTTCGTGATTCGGCATGGATACACGATCCTGCCTGCAATGAAAGTTCCAATTATTGGAATATTCTTGCAGCCCCAGAACCAAGATCATACTAGACTAAAAAACACAAACAGTTCAGCTGAAACAGCCTAGTGGTGGAGAGAATAAATTAAGTCTTGCACCGTGCTTTAGCATCATAACAGATGGTTATGATGCTTGCACCTCACAGCCGTGCAAGCCCCCCAACCCCATGCAGGAGACTTTCTTTTAACATGCCTCTTGACCAAAAGGCTTGCAGTGGCCCTAAACTCTGGTGCCCCAATTCTCCCTAGTATAAGCATATTTGCAAAAAAGTAGAAACCGACCAATATGGCTTGCATGGTCTACACTGTGGTAGCTCCAAGGGTTGGCATACATGACACAATGAAGAGAATGGCATCGCCAAGAGAAGCCGCAGACAGGAACTTGATTTCTTCATGCCCAAAACTCCTGCATTCGCTTGGGATCACAATACTGTATATCCATGGAAGAAAGGTGGACAGCTGTTGTGAGACTTCACGGGAGTCCTGCCCAGGCTGATACAGTTATCTCCTTCCAAATTATGTGTTGTAGTTAACCACAGGAAATAAGTCATATACAACAAGTGTAGGCAACTGGGTCATTGGGACACATTTTTATCCCAATATCATCTGACACCCTTTTCCGATGTATCGTGTCATATGGGCTTTCTCAAAGAATTGGTTTTAGCCTCATTGACACTACCAAAGACCCAAGGGCTACCAGTTTCCTGTTCAGCGCCTCAGTGTGTCGAGCCAGAGGCAAAACGTTTGCCGTGTCGCCGGCTCCTGCCCGGAATCTGTGACGATCCAGGAGATTCTTAACCTTTGACCATTTAATGTAATCAGCAACATGTAGCTTTTCAAACTGTAAAAAATGTATATGTAAAAAAATATACTTTGTTAAAAGATATAACAAACTTTACAAAAAAAAGCTAGAAAAGCCGGGGTAGGGGAAAAGGTACAGTGTATAAAGTTGGTGTAAATAATAACTGAAAGAGAACTTCCAACTACGAGTAACACAGCTGACAAAATGACAGGCTTTACAGCTAAGAATTTTATTAATAGAATGGCAGAAACAATGATCATTGATGACCAAACCACAACTCACAAGATGGAGAAGCAACGACGTTTCGGTCCGTCTTGGACCATTATCAAGTCATGTATCAAGACAGGACTTGATAATGGTCCAGGACGGACCGAAACATTGCTTGTCCATCTTCCATGCCGTGGTCTGATCATCACTTCTTCAGCCACGTTATTGTGACTAATCGTCTGAAAACAATGATCACTGTCTACAAGACATAAGCAAAGTTTAGTTTCCCGAGTACACGAAAAAAGCACAAGGTAAACTGCTTCCATTAACAAAGCAGCCGTTTTTAAGTTTAAGAAGCTAGCTTTTGTGGCCAAAGTAATTCACCAACGAGATTCACCACCATTTACTTTCAGCTCTTCAGATAAAGAGCTGAAAGTAAATGCAAACAGACTAACTATATTCAGCTGTGCCAGAATGGTCATCACCAGACAACTGTGGTAACAGACTTACCGCATACAGCTCCACCAAGATGGCGTCCACTATAGGCACCATCATGGCTGTGGTGGCCGT
Organism: Procambarus virginalis; assembly: GCA_020271785.1. NCBI lineage: Eukaryota > Metazoa > Arthropoda > Malacostraca > Decapoda > Cambaridae > Procambarus > Procambarus virginalis. The sequence goes on from WNGS01165751.1 coordinate 10,911,516, forward strand.
GTTGGAGATCCACATGGACAAGAACATTGTTGTCAACATGAACCCCGCCATCAGCCTGCGCGGCGATTGACCTGAAATGTCACCCAAAGATTTGTCAATAAGTCAAGCCCAACCTATAGAGTAATCCTTCATGTTTTACACCACGCCAGTATCCTTTTGATTATAAATGAGAACTTTACGTTCCTCCACAGTTCCTAGCCTCTTGTGTAGCTAGGAAACAGCTTGTGGGTGTGTGGCAGTACTCATCAGTGACGGGGTTTCATGTCCCAGTCAATTTACAACGTGAGCTAATTTGAAAACTGGGAAGCCATTTTTGATGAGTAACTTGAGAACTGAATTATGAAGTCTATTCTATCCTATAGGAATTACCTATCCTATCGATTAAGAATATGTTCGGTAATGGCTTAAGTGTGCTAAATAGATTTAGGCTCATTTTGTGATGTATTACATAGACACAAAAAGAACACGGGGGGGGGTAGAAATAGCCTAAGCTACTCAATCCTTTTGAGATGTATTTTATTGTCTCAATAAACGTACTTGAACAAAAAGAACAACTACAACTGTTATTATTATATTATGTCATTGGGGACATAATATAATAACAAGGGGGGGAGGGGAACCAGCTGCTTGGGTAACAGCTTCTCCATATCAACCTACCCTGGCTTTGCGCCCTGGAGAGGCTACTCCAAACCGACAACCAGAGCGCAGCTCCATAGTCTCCTGAGACTGATGGATGCCTACTACTATGTCCGATACATTATCCTAATTTATCTATATTTATAAAATTTAATCTCAGTGTCTGTCCGAGGTTTAAGCCAGACACTTGGAGCTAGCCTCACCCAGCTTTGCATTGAGATTGCTCTGAGGTACGTGCTTAACATGAACTAGGTTGAGTGTTTTAAGGAGTTTCATTGTTGCCGGCAGAGGCGGCTAGTTTAGTGTGTTCCCCCATACTCATTCTGTGAGCGGTAGCACAAAATAGGATTACAGTTGCACAAAAGGTATGTTTTAAGGAGATCATGAACTTCAGACTTCAGACAATTTTGACGCAGTGCTTGGATTTAGATGTCAAAATTATCGTTCAGGATCAGGGGCTTGCATCTTGGCAGCAAAATTATTTGCCATTAGGCTCACTTTCTCTTGACTGTTGGTTGCAAGAGTTTCATCCTTCCGGTTAAGTGGCGGGATTGTGTCCTCAAATGAATATACCTGCTGACCTTTAACCAGCGACCACCGTACTTTGGGTCCTACTCTTCTGGATGCAAATTTTCTTTTTGAGTTTCTGATTCCCATCTGGGTATAGATTTTGAGCCTCTTTCATTATATGACAAGATCGCCTGTGAACGTTCCTGATGTGACACTTTTAAATCTCCTCCAGACCTTGTTTATAGCTTCACCTGCCACCCGGCCACCACAACCAAACCATAGCTGATCAGGAGGCTTGGTCACGTACTGCAAGCCAGGAATGTACCTGTGCTGGAGATCCAGTATATGCAACTAGTGAAGGCGTTTGTTTCGCTTCACACTTCCCTAGAACAGGGGAGGGGATGTGAATTCTATTCATCTGCTTCTAGGTCAGAAAGGAGGCCTGACCAGCTTTCCCCTTGCCCCAAAGTCAGATTGTGCGAGTTGATTCTTCACTTCGACATGTTGGGATAGCTAGTGTAGTAAAGACAGAATGGTGGTCTGATGAACCAACATATCCCAGGGGTCTGTAGTGAACTGTGCTTGCATGTAGGTCACTTACAACAAGATCGAGATGAGACTGAAATATGTCTCCAAATCTTTGCACAATTTTCGAGTTGAAAACTGCTTAGAGTTTATCAAAATCTCTGTGTGAGATACTGGTTGAGGTCACCCACAATTATAATATGCTGGCAGTTATGGTGCATTCAGGAAACACTGCCACTGAGGTCTGTACATCGTGCATAAAAAATAGTGAGGTTCCGGGATTTATGCAAATATTGAAGAACAATTTCCAGAAGAACAGGGATGACCACATGAACAGGTTGGGCGTACACAAATTTACCGAAGCAAACTGCAGTTTCCCCAACTATGACCCTACCTGTCTCGGCGNATCAACTTGATGATCAACACTTGGGCGTGTACATGTTTGATCTCAACACTATGCCTTCATGGACCAACTCAACAACTTTACTGTAGTAACGGTATTGACCCACATAGTTATAATAGGCTTCCTTTATAGTTGTACGTGTTGCAACCGTTCAAGGGATAGGACCACAAAATTATTAAAGAGTCGATAGTCAAAACAGTTTTTCAGAAGGACTTTATAAATGTTTGATAAATGGTGAATTTAGGTTATTGGTGTATTTTCACAGGGGGTTTACTGCTGTCCTGGACAATTTTTTAACTAAAATATACTTGCTCTGGTCAGCAAGCTATTGTAATGACTTTATTAACCCCTCCTAAGATTGATAAGCCTTCAGCTCAATGTATTTTAGTTATCAGAGATATATACTCACGGGTGTATTATTTGTGCATACATACTATTAACTATGTTCACGTTTAAATT
>WNGS01165751.1:10919048-10934676 GCA_020271785.1 Procambarus virginalis
TAATAGTTTATAATAAAAATATATTTTTCTAACAATATAATTTTGGTTCGGTATTAAATAAATGTTATTAAACTTATTTACACTGAGAGTGAAGGTAATTGTCACATGTTTATTACATTGCAAACACCACAAAACTCCTAACAAATGCCTCTAAACATGTAATATAACGTTTCGCAATACAAACGTCTCTGATATACACTATACTAAAGAATTTTGTTTATCTAAATGAAACAATCAAACTAAATTGTATTTTGCTCAAGTATAAAAACATAATAAATATATATTTGGGTTGTAATGACAAAAAAAGAAGCCTATGTACAATATATTTAAGATTTTTTTCTATCCAATAATAAATTATGCAGAAAATAATTCATGCCCAGCTGATAGGAACAGTTAACTCATGTTTGGGTTTTCAGGACGGTCAGGTCACATCTACTTTCAGGGGGCAACACCCGCAAAATTAAAAGTGGTTCAATTTAAATTAATTTTTGGGAGCAGAATAGAAATGTTAAGACCTACTGATGAAAGTTTCAGCCCCGTAAAGTATATATTAGAGACAACAACAATTTAAAAAAAAAATCAAATACAAATTTAATCCAATTACATATATCTAAGGTATCGCAATAGGTTCTACTCTTGATTTTGTAAAAAACTAATATTCAGTATATGTCTAGTTGCTGTAAAAAATAAATTTCATGGGCCATCCCCCTTCCCACCAGTTATGTAACAAATTGCTCATTTAAAAAATGTCAAACTCTAGCATTTCTGCATTAATTTAATTTCTATTTTTATAAATTGCAGAGCTAGGACATTTTCACATATGTAGGATTGATGAGAGTTGCTTGGAAATTTCGCTGGCAAATAGAAGTTATATTGAAGTTGAAGTTAAATTGAAGTTATATAAAAATTACCCGGTACCTAGCAAAATGAAAGTTAAATATTCCAGCAATATTTCGGGGCACTACTAATCTACTGATTCCCTTACAACTTCCCATACTTATTGCTGGGGATGTGTACTTTAACATGTCAAAGTTTCAGACAAATATTCTTAAAACAAAAGAAAAACAAAAAAAATCCCCTCCCCACCCCCCAAAAAAATATAAATTTCGAATGTATTTATTTGTATATTTCCATATTAAATAGTTTTAACATATGACACTGCATATATTTTATATCCAATGACATTATTAGCCCTGTTGTATAATTTATTGACCTGTCGTTAGATGTTTGCAATATTATTGCAAAACACTTGTTCAATTCTTATTGTAGCAAATAGCAAATTTTCTTTGCCTGCAAAATGTGATTATTTGGCTTAAAACCCATAATACCTCTGTACCACATAATCTGTCATCATGAATATCTGAGTAATATTAGTGAGGTGAAATTACACTTTAGACGTATAGGGGAGTGTGACATTTTTCGTAGTGGGGAAAGTTAATGTTTTAGGATATTGAATTGTCTGTAATATTATTTCTCAGCTAACGTAATGTTGAGTTTACCTTGCATGCTACAAATATACAATAGACATTCACCATTAATACAGAATATAAATAAACGAGGTTTATAGGGAAATACAAATTGTTCATCAATGATGAAGTGCAATAGTGAGAGCAAAATTGGAGCTGGTGAGACGTTGACCATATATATATATATATATATATATATATATATATATATATATATATATATATATATATATATATATATATATATATATATATATATATATATCATAAAAACAAAACATTCCCATGTTGTTTTAACAATTTTATTTTGGTAAATTTTGACTTGAAAATTAATATTTAAGCTCACCTTGAGGGGAACACCTCCCCCCCCTCTAACCTACGTTTCCCTCCAGGTAGGCAACACTACCTGGAGGGAAACGCCCTCACCACCTGCAGGGGAACGCCCCCCCCCCCACCACCTGGAGGGAAACGCCCCCACCACCTGCAGGGGAACTTCCCCACCATCTGCAGGGGAACTCCCTCACCATCTGCGGGGAAACGCCCCCACCACCTGCAGGTGGAATACCAGCACCATCTGCATGGGTAAGGCCTCATGGCCTCAAGATAACAACATAAGACATCTTCAAACAAGAAATCAAGAGACTGATGTTTGGTGGCTTACTTGTCAAAGATCTCTTGGAGGGAATTTTCTCAACGAACACTTGCTGCCAGAAATTTAGCCATAGATTAGGTAGAGAGAGTAGTAGTAATGAGCTACAGTATATATATATAATATGATTATTTAAATACATCATTTAAAATTTCCAAATTCTTTAACAACTTTTTATAAATTTTGTATTAAAAATAATTATGTAAAACGTCAATCAAGTCATTAATCTAAAATTGCTAGCTCTCAAAATCTATAACGTTTTAAATTGTTTTGACTCAACTTATAAATTCATAATTTTGTAGTCTCCATTCCTTGAGCAGTTGTGACACATGCAACTATAAAAGAGTCTATTATAACTATTGTATGTGGTCCCTATCCCTTGAGCCGTTGCAACACGTACAACTATAAAGGGAGTCTATTATAACTATGTGGGTCAATACCGTTACTACAGTAAAGTTGTTGAGTTGGTCCATGAAGGCATAGTGTTGAGATCAAACATGTACACGCCCAAAGTGTTGATCATCACGTTGATTACAATGATGCAGATAATGTTCATCACTATACCCGCATACATCTGTTGAACGTTATACCACATTTAGTCTAACAACACAATCATATACATTCAAGTATTTCAATATACAGTATTATACAAATCATCCTCTTGTTTTGATAGTACTTTTTGTAACTGTGGACCATCGTACATATATTGGCGTAACGGACCATTAGATAGAATTTGTTACTATTCACTTTAGAGACTGGAAAAATAAAGCCAAAAAACAAACTTAAATAATCTTCTGTCTAGTATAGTACTAGTATGTATATTAGTATTATAATACTAATGTATTATATTTGGTCTCAATGTGTATTAGGCCTAGGGTGGTTAGATTAGGTTAGGTTAGTTTTATTAGCAACATAAATACAAAACCTTTTCCAGTTTGTCCAAATTCAACAGTACGAAATTGTACTTCCTAATTGTCCATTACGTCAATATATGCACGTTGGTCCACATCGTTACTATAAGTACTATCTAAAGAGGAGAATGGGCTGGTATTGTATAGCAAAGAATTTAGAATACAAGACAATAATCACTAGAAACTGTAGTTATAAAAAGAAAACTGACTTACCATCTGCGTAGTCTTCATGTTTGCTGCCCCAAACACTATGGCATTAGGGGGAGTAGCAACTGGTAGCATGAAAGCATAGGAACAGCATATAGTAGCTGGCAGCATCAGATAGATTGGATTTACCTGTATGTTTAATGCCTGTAAACAAGATAAAAAGTTATTTTGGACAATCAAAAAAGATTAATCTCAATTCAACTTTAAGAAATATAGGTTCAATAATGCTCGGGAATTAATTGAGCATGAGTGCGAAGAAAAGTGTTCAAGGAAAAGGCGTTTTATAACCATAGGAGAGGAAGAAGAATTTACCATGTGGGTCAAGATCTTGCAAAACGTTCCAAGTCAGACCCTGTATGAGGGAAAGATGGAATGACACGAGGAGAGCTATCTCCTCGTGTCATTCCTTGTCATTCGTATTGCTATCATGATCCGAGAGGGAATCTTGCGAGTGAGACATCCGTACAGAAAAAGGAAAGTGATGAAAGGGAAGAGGGGCCCATATTAGGGATAAGGGTCAAAAGCACGACATAAGCGAGAAAGAATGTTGCAGGGACTGCGCAAGGTAACGAAGGCAGTAATGATCACGACGATACTGTAGAGACAAGACTCTAGTTTCAACACACAGCCTCAGAGAAGGGGATGAACAAAAGGCACCAGAGCTGAGGCGTAGAAGAAATTAACACGTGATGAATAATGTGACACTGTCGACCACGAAGGAAATAAATACATCTTCGATCCTCCTGAAGATGTATTGATTAACACGAAAGTACTTAAGGAATTTCCTGTCTTATTTTGCCTTCGTGGTCGACAGTGTCATATATACGTTTCGTATATATGTATCAATAGTTCCTGTTGATACATTTTGAATGTTGGTATTTAAAAGAAACATAGGATGGAAGAAACTTAAAGTGGAAGACTACTCGAAAGACATCAGATTGCAACAGAACATGTTAGGCAATCGTGGATATTAAGAAACAAAATACAGATGTAATCATAATATGCAAAACTTTACATTGAAACTTCAGCTGTATAAATGAGTTTTCTTTGGCAGTAAACTATTAAGAAGAACGGAGTTACCTAGCTGAGGTTTCAATGCAAAAGTTACTGTTGAGGAGGCTTAAATATTGGTTGTTCCAGTCACTTACCAACTCATTCAGAACTGGAAGCAGTATAGAAGCTGTGGCAGTGTTGGAGGCAACTTCTGTTAGCATAGCAGTTGAGAAAGTTACAATCATCACGATGTACACACTGTGTAAACCATTTAAACCTTTTAGCGACTCTCCCATCCACTGGGATAAGCCGGACACCTTAGCACCCTCAGCCATGGCAAAGCCTCCGCCCAGCAGGAGCACCACGCCCCAAGGGATCTTCTCCTGCACAACTTTCCACGTCAGGCAGGAGTTGTTGTCCACGCGCTTGGGCTCTGTGCAAGAATACCAAGTCCACATACTTTAGGCAGGTGCAATAAATTGGCATGAAACAAAAGAACATTGTTCATATACTGTATATATATATTATTGTCCATCATGAAAAATTTGCTGGACAAATCAATTAAGCATATTTTATTTGTTTATTGTATTTATTTCATTTATTTATATACAAGAAGGAACAATAGGTTTGTGAGAGAACATAACACTGGTGTTCTTACATTCTTACAAAGCCACTAACACGCACAGCGTTTTCTGCTAGTCCTTAATCTAACAGATAAGTTTATTCAGATGTTCACTTTAGCAAAATTTGAGTTTAACATAATATATACAGTACATATAAATCGATGGAAAATTATTACAATCTTAAAGTTGCATGGATTAAGTACTAATATTTAGAGTGGGTAGAACAAAATACAGTGTGAGTTTGAAGCACACAGTAAGAAACTATGAGGATGAAATTAAATACTTTTTGGTTGTACTTTTGAATAAGGCATAGGCTGGACATTTTTTGTAATTCATTAGGGAGCGAGTTCCATAGACTGGGTCCTTTTCTTTGCATGGGGTGTTTGCACAGATTTAGTTTGACTCTGTGGATATCAAAGATATTTATTTCTGGTGGGATGCTCATGGGTACTATTACATCTGTCAAGGAAGAGTTTCAGATCAGGATTAGCATTTAGGAACAAGGTTTCGATGCCATTTTTATGATGATCCATTACATATGGATGCCATTTTCTCAGGAACTTGATAAAAAGTTTCTGAGAAACTTGTCATCAAGTTTCAAACCTTGATTATCAAGTTTGAAACAAAACCGTAACGGCCAGGTAGTATTGCCCGGTTCGTTCTCGACTCACAATCGAGAATTCGGGGTTCGAATCCCGGGCAGCAGAGAAATGGTTGAGGGCGTTAATTCCTATCACCTAATGCCCTTGTCCACCTAACAGTAAACAGTTACCCAAGAGTTAGTGAGCTTGTTGTGGAGTTGCATCCTGGGGAGATCCTTAAAGGGAGAGGGAGGCCTCGATAAAAGCCTAACATGTACTCTATGTATATACAAACTTGCTGCCTGTCCCCCCCCCCCACACACACACATGAATTATTAATTATTTCATTAACAAGGCAGCAGGGGATTCAAAAGAAGTCAAAAGACAGTAAGACCTACCATCTGGTTTGCTAAAGCACCAGAAGTTGAGGTTCGCAGGTAGAGCAAACAACAGGAAGACTATGAACATTGCAGGCGTTGCATCATCACCTCCCGCAACAGTATTTCAGTTTAATACATTTACCTGAATTTATCTGCGGGCCACTATCTAGTGGTCTTGACCAGAACTGGAAGCTGGCGGCTTGTCAAATGTTCTTCCCCATTTGTCCTATGATTTTATCAAGTTGTAACAAGAAAATAATATGAAAATATTTGACGAATTCTTTCTTCTAGCTTGGAGTTATGCAGAAGTTATTCTTATGGGAGAAATTTTAATATATATAAAGCTTACCGTTCCTTCCCTTCTGACTCAAGGTGAATCTACAACACTAGATTATCACTAAATAAAGCAAATCGCACACCTGCAACCTGTCCTCTTAAAAATAACGTCGCTTTTGGCCGTTTGTCCGGATGGCCGAAAGTGGACGTAATTTGAAAATGAAAAAAAAAATAAAATAAATTTGGGACTTTTTTTTCAACAACAGTAAGTTAAGGGTCCTCTGATAGGTTAGGTGGGCAGGAAATTTCATAAAGTTTCGAAACGTTATGAAAAACGTTTATTGAAAGTTTCCTCTTCTAACCTTACCGATAGGCCGGACGACTCAAACAGAAAACGGGGCAGTACGTCACTTTTGTGAGTGGATTTCATTTCAAATTACGTCCAAATTTGGCTATAGTGAGCATACGAAGCAAAATTGACGTTATTTTTAAGAGGACAAAAGAGGGCTGTTAACAGTGTTGGTGTGTGGGGCTGTTAACAGCCCCACACACCAACAGCCTCACGCAGAAACAGCTTCACCTACCAACCATCCTCACAACCAACCATCCACACATAAAACAGCCCCACGTAACACCGCTCTTCCTATCAATAATAATAGGTGTCATATTCACACCTCTACATGTTAAATGGTCCAAGGTATCCTTTAGGTAAATTTAGGTAGTTGTAGAACATGCATTTATTGTGCAAATATGAATTTGTTAATTTCCGGTGTGAGCCTAGTCTGGAAAAAATATTTATTTGGCTTCCGTAGTGTTATCGCCTCATAGAGAGATTTTCTTGTCTACAAAGAAGATCAAAGTCCAGATGACACGGATGCAGGACTGTGACTTGATTGGCTAAGATTTACACCGGTACGCTACTCAAAATTTTACTTGAGGTTAGTTGTCTCTTAAGAGAAGCTGCGAGCTTCTACTTAAGAGACAGCTTCTCTTCTTCTCATTGGCCTAGGGAGCTCACCAGCCGAACCTGGTACTTTCATACAATATTTGGTACATTTTTTGCTACTTGGTACTTTTCAGTACTAAACGTTGATAACTTGTTAATTTTCTATATAATTTTCCTAGCTTGATAAAAACGCAAGATATAAAATTTTAAATATTCGAATACAACAACAAAAATCATTATTTATTAATTTCCCAATTCTCATTTATAAGTTTCATTACATAAGTGCCTGTGATACTTATTGTGCTAATCTGTACTGATATTTGACAAGAACTTGTGGTAAAGTGTTATTGGCCTCGTTTGAGGTCAACACCAGTGAGGGCGGTCACTACTACGCTCTGGCCAGTCACCGGCGCACTTCCTTAAGAGGTGGTCGTTTCTTGTGAAGTGGTTATATTTGTGATATAATAAGCCCCATTTCGTGAGCACATCGTTAATAGTAAGAGACCAGAATAGAGCGTTTTACAAATACCGTGAATGTGAAATAGAAGAGAGTATTATACATAGAAAGCACCCTAAAAGAGAAAACACATTAAAAATACGAATTTAGTACATCAGTCTTCAAAACTGATCAAATATAGTTCTTATGTGTCTGTTAAATTGCGTTAGGTTATATTGTATGTTAACTAGCAACGGTATTTCAAGTGATTTGATGGAAGAGGGAGTGTGGTACAGGTCAAGGGAGGTGCCGGCTACCGTGGTGATATTATGTCGAGTGATAATGAGTGCTAACCTATGTTCAAGGGCCACTAATCCTCTAGTGCAAGAAGTTAAGGCGACACCCGACCAGTTGTTACGATTTCCTTTCAGTGACAGTAGGTGTAGTTATAAACGGCCTCCTGGTGCTTCCGAGCTCATTAACTGTGTAATAATTGTAAACAAAGTCACGGAAAAAAAGATGTACAGGTTCGTAAGTGCTTGCGTAACTGCTTCGTGAATCTGGCACCAGTGGAAGCGACGCACACGACCAAGAACTCTCCGGACCACTTAAATGGTACCTTAGATGGCTAAACAACTTCCCGTCTCCCCACTTGAGTGAATTCTACGGAATCAGGTGAGGATATTTTGTGTAACATTATTATTCGGCTATAAATATATTTATGCATTGTGGATGAAGGAAGAGTACTAGGAGTGCTTGTGTATGCATTGAGGTATGTGGTGAGGCTAGGATACTAGGGAGAGACTATGACGTATACTGCTATACAGTTTACATTTATATTTGCACCAGTTATTATTATTGATCAAGATTGCACCAGTTATTATTATTGATGAAGATTGCACCAGTTATTATTATTGATCAAGATTGCACCAGTTATTATTATTGATCAAGATTGTACCAGTTATTATTATTGATCAAGACTGCACCAGTTATTATTATTATTGATTAAGACTGCACCAGTTATTATTATTGATAAAGAGACATTGATTATTTGCGCGAAGTGATTATTAATATTTGTTATAAATTTATTGTCCTCTGCGAACAAGAGTAAAGTGGCATAATTCTGGTTTAATTCAGTTGCTGCCGCAGCCTAGTGAGTCTACAGTTTCAGGTCACTCATTTTAAGTTGAGACTATTTATATTATTGTCCCATCATTTGATTTCATTAAATGTATTTATGTATGCAAAGTATGTCCGTACTCCTTTCTGCAATTTATTACATAAAACTGACTTACACTGCGTGAACATTGTGGGGAAGATGGTATTAATGACTACAATGGTATTATGATGATGTTGGATTACGTTCGAAACAACAGCCCCAAACACCAAAAGCCCCGCACACTAACATTCCTACACTAAATAGCTGAAGCTCAATCCCCACAAGTACAACTAGGGGAGTACACACTGACATTGCCTCACACACTAACAATCCCACACACACTAACAATCCCACACACACTGACATTGCCTCACACACTAACAATCCCACACACACTAACAATCCCACACACTAACAGCCCCACAAAAACCAAAAAAAAACAAAAAAACCAAAACAGAGATGCAGAACTAGAAAACAGGATTGGTTCAATAGAAATTGCGAGAGGGCTAGAGACCAAAAGACACAAAAATGGAATCAATACAGGAAGAGGCCGAACCCCCAAACATACCAGCGATACAAAGATGCGCGAAACAACTACACGGCAGTGAGGAGAGAGGCAGAAAGAAATTTTGAAAAAGGGATTGCAGACAAATGTAAAACAGAACCAGGTCTATTCTATAAATTCATAAACAACAAATTGCAGGTAAAGGATAATATTCAGAGGTTGAAAATGGGAAATAGATTCACGGAAGATGAAAAGGAAATGTGTGAAACACTAAACGAAAAGTTCCAAAGTGTGTTTGTACAAAATGAAATCTTTAGGGAACCAGACACAATAAGAATTCCAGAAAACAACATAGAGCACATAGAGGTGTCTAGAGACGAAGTGGAAAAAATGCTAAAGGAGCTAGGTAAGAACAAAGCAGTTGGTCCAGATGGAGTTTCACCATGGGTTCTGAGAGAATGTGCACCTGAGCTCAGTATTCCACTTAAACTGATTTTTCAGGCATCCCTGTTTACAGGAGCTGTAGCTGATGTGTGGAAAAAGGCTAACATAGTTCCAATCTACAAAAGTGGAAACAGGGAAGACCCCCTTAATTATAGACCTGTATCATTGACAAGTGTAATAGTCAAAATATTGGAAAAAATAATTAAAACTAAATGGGTAGAACACCTCGAGGAAAACGATATAATATCAGACAGACAGTATGGTTTTCGATCTGGAAGATCCTGTGTAACGAACTTGCTCAGTTTTTATGATCGAGCCACAGAGATTTTACAAGAAAGAGATGGTTGGGTTGACTGCATCTATCTGGACCTAAAAAAGGCTTTCGACAGAGTTCCCCATAAGAGGTTGTTCTGGAAACTGGAACATATTGGAGGAGTGACAGGTAAGCTACTAACATGGATGAAAAATTTCCTAACTGACAGAAAAATGAGGGCCATAATTAGAGGCAAGGTATCGGATTGGAGGAATGTCACGAGTGGAGTACCTCAGGGTTCAGTTCTTGCACCGGTAATGTTCATTGTCTACATAAATGATCTACCAGTGGGAATACAGAATTACATGAACATGTTTGCTGATGATGCTAAGATAATAGGGAAGATAAGAAACCTAGATGATTGTCATGCCCTTCAAGAAGACCTGGACAAAATAAGTATTTGGAGCAACACTTGGCAAATGGAATTTAATGTGAATAAATGCCATGTTATGGAATGTGGAATTGGAGAACATAGACCCCACACAACCTATAAATTATGTGAGAAATCTTTAAAGAATTCTGATAAAGAAAAGGATCTAGGGGTGGTTTTAGATAGAAAACTGTCACCTGAGGACCACATCAAGAACATTGTGCGAGGAGCCTATGCTACACTTTCTAACCTCAGAATTGCTTTTAAATACATGGATGGAGAAATACTAAAGAAATTGTTCACGACTTTTATTATACCAAAGCTGGAATATGCAGCGGTTGTATGGTGCCCATATCTTAAGAAGCACATCAACAAACTGGAAAAGGTGCAACGACATGCCACTAAGTGGCTCCCAGAAATGAAGGACAAGAGCTACGAGGAGAGATTAAAGGCATTAAACATGCAAAAACTAGAAGATAGAAGAAAAAGAGGTGATATGATCACTACATTCAAAGTAGTAACAGGAATCGATAAAATTGATAGGGAAGAATTCCTGAGACCCGGAACTTCAAGAACAAGAGGTCATAGATTTAAACTAACGAAACAAAGCTGCCGGAGAAATATACGAAAATTCACTTTTGTAAACAGAGTAGTAGATGGTTGGAACAAGTTAAGTGAGAAGGTGGTGGAGGCCAAGACCGTCAGTAGTTTCAAAGCGTTATATGACAAAGAGTGCTGGGAAGACGGGATACCACGAGCGTAGCTCTCATCCTGTAACTAGACTTAGGTAATTACACTTAGGTAATTACACTAACAGCCCCACACTAACAGCCCCACACTAACAGACCCACACTAACAGACCCACACACCAGACCCACATAGCACCCGCAAAGTTTCTAATTAATATGTTTTCTGAGAGAAGAGGAAATGTGGGTGGAGAGGGCGGAGAGGGAAAGTGGTGGGGGGAGGGTGGGAATACGAACTAGGGGACCATGTTGGTGGGGTAGGGGGGACGAAGGGGGAGGATAAGAAACCCATACAATTGTTTCAGTTCTTAATAATACATTTTCTGAGAGAATGAGGAAAATGGAGGGAGGGGGGGAGGACCAGGGGGTTGATGGTAGAGGGGGGAAAGGGTGGGGACGGAGTCAAGGGGGAGTGGGAGAAGAGGTGGAATTGGGGTGAGAGGAGAGAGTATCCCAGGCACCACCTGGTACCCCACTTCCCCCTAGATTGCCTATGAGAGAGAATGTCTGACTGACTGGCTTTCTGTCTATCCAAAATTGAAGGTCAGACGCTTGGGTTAGCCTAACTCAAATTTGTAGGGGCAGGGGGAAGGGTCTGAGGTACGGGACGGACATAAGCTGGTCAGTGTAGGCCCAAGTTAACTTCTTTATGAAATATTTGCAATTATAAACACCCCTTTGCCATTTTCATGGAGTCAAGTGTGAAATATGGCGTGGTTAACATGAAATTTTTACTGAAAAAAAATGAAAAAGGAAGAGAGAAAGGAAAGCAAAGTATCTGAGACCCATTCATTCATTTCAGTGCTTTTTGAGGGTAGCAGTAAATTTCAGTGCTTTTTGAGGGTAGCATTAAAGAGGGGAAAGGAATTTTTGTTAACTTACACTCCAAAAGCATCTTCAAACCACTTTGCCCATCCAGGGATGAACTCTGGAGCCCTGAAGAGCCACAGCAGAACAAGAATGATGAAGAGGGTCAGCACTACAACCTCCTGGAAGGTGATGAGTCCCAGCTCGCGGTACTTGGCGATAATCAGCTGCTTCACCGCCTTCTGTCGCTCCTCTGATGGAGTTTGGATCATTTTCTTCCTTTGGCCACTGAAAAATATTTTAATATGAAAATCAGGATTTTAAATTTTGATTAACATTATTAAATCTAGATGTGATTCCATAGTAAGTGAGACGACGTTTAATAATTAACGTCTTGTAAATAATACATTCTCATAAAATAATACATTTCATAAAATAAATAATACATTCTCATAAAATAATACATTCTCATAAAATAATACATTTCATAAAAATAAATAATACATTTCATAAAAATAAATAATTCTCATAAATAAACACAGCGCTGCTACCAAATTAAGATACTGATATGTACAACAAGAAATAGGCATTTGAAGAGATTATTAAACAGTTCCAATTTGACTGTAGTGTGATTTACAAAAGAAAACATTATTATTCTGAATGGTTAATACTCAAATTCAGACATGACCCGTCCCCTTTTTATTACGAAAATAATCTAACTAGTTTGAATGGGAAGTTGTAAATGAGAGAGCAGAGAAAAGGAATGTCAAGCGAGACCTGATGACATGGTTACTAAGGTGTGCTTGGCACGTCCACTGCACTAGCAGAGACTGCATGTGGCAACACTGAGACAATCTTACTTCAATAATGCATTTGGAAGTGTGATAATAAACCTTTCCCTGTCAGTAATGCTGCAAGACAACGTCTGAAAAAAATATGAGAAGAGTCAGGGAATCCTAAGATTAATGTATTGGTTCTCAAATACACCCTAAGAATGCTCCCCCTGTAGGACCCCTTCCTTCTAGTAATCAGAGAGAGAGAGACAACTTAGACAGTAAACACTTAGTTCGAAGGAAGTTTTCAAATAAAATAATGGTATCCTTTCTCCGAGACCTCACTCTCCTGGAGAAACCGCAGGATCTAATGCTTCCACACAGTATATCGGCCTTCACCAAGTTAAAGAAACTTGGAAGTGATGTTGTTTGGAGACATTCCTCACATGTTTAGGGTGCCAGTGGCGGAACGCATCTTCCGAAGACCACACTGGAATGGGAAAGAAACATGCCACGTTCTATATACCAGGCTAGTTGGTCATGTATCGTTTCAAGCAACTTTCATGTGCAAGAAGAGAGATGGGATGGAGGAGAATAGTATTAGGGAACACCATGATCAAGAGAAAGGGTTCCAGCCCATTCTGAGACGCTTCCAAAAGTATACAAGAAAATCTTCTCGAGATATCTGCTTGCACACATTGAAAAGTGTTTGCAACGGAGATTTCTGTCTTGGAAGTCGAGGGAAATAAAGTGGAAAGGCCTCACAAGACATTACGGGCTTCAATAACAAGAAATGTTAAGAATTGATAAATTTGTTTCAGTCTTAAGGCAGGACAGTGACAGTTATAGGACTAACCGATAGTTTAACCAAGCATTTAAAGGAGGAAAACGAATAAGCATGAGAGCATGGTTAGCTATATTAACAAAATAACATAAGCGACCAGATTATGATACCAGAAGGACAGTAATGAACACTCGAGGGAGAAGAGAAGCTGAAATGCAATTTAAAAAAGACATTGCAGAAAACCGCAATTGGAGGAAATGAACAGTTAAGACACAGGTGATCAAAATGTAACATCCATTTATGAGAATGACAGTGAAGTGTGTGACGAATTAAATAAGAGTTTCCATGAAGTTTGACTGTAGTGCAAAGGAAAGTTCCTGAACCGAGGGGAATGGAATCACACCAAGCTGCACTAGAGGACTTCAAGATAACCAGAGATAAATTACAAAGGCACTTGCTGGAGCTGGACATGGCTAAGGTAGCTGGACCAGATGGAATCTCAGAGTAAACTAAAAGAAAACAGAAGTCTGATGCTAGCCACGTAATATGATATATAACAAATTACTGAAGACGGGAGAACTTACCGGGACAGTTAATGTATTGTCAATATATAAAAAGGGAGACAGACTGGAGGCACTGAACTACAGGTTGGTATTCTTACCTGAAGATGATTCAAGGTGATGTAAAAAACAACAAGAGGCAAGTAAAACCTCTGGAGGGAAGTTCCTTCATAGCAACATCAGTCATGATCATCAAACATAAAATTATAATGGGAATAGAAAGAGCAGACAAGCACAGAATATTTAGTACGGGTGGTACTGGAAGACGGGGACACAGGTGGAAAATAAGTACTGTACTCAAATAAGTCAGGTACGTATTAGTATTAATTTTGTCGGGATAGGAAACAAATGGAATACCCTAAGAACAGAATGGGTGGAGAAAGACTATACACAGCTACAACTGTAGATATGACAGAGCCAAAGAGGCTCTGAAACTTGTACACCAGTCGGTTAAGAGATAAGATGCGTAACCAAAGAGTCGTAGCCCCTGCAGGTACAACTGGAAGGTAAGGTTTAGGTCCCCTAGTTACCTTAACCCTACCTAGGAGGTAAGGTTAAGGTCTCCTGACTTTCAAGTCAGGAGAAAGTGCCGTGCCATTACGTCTATATAGATCTTGGAAGGGGATAAGGATTTGGGATGGGACGGGGGAAAAAATGGGGGCCGAACCACTTGGACAGTCGGGGATTGAACGTCGACCCGCAAGAAGCGAGGATTTCGTTCTACCATCTAGTATAGGGGGAGTACAACTAGATAAATACAAGCACACAGACTCCAGAGCACATAGCAATAGAATCACATCAGTTGCACAAGCAAGTTTGTCATACATCAGAGTAGTTTTCAGAAATCTAAAAAAAAGCTATTTACTGCACTGCACACAACCTATGGGAGATGTAGGTGGTAATTGGTAAAGGTGGAGCCTCCATAAGGCTCTATTTAAACCAGTATAGGACATATATTGATAAAGTTCAAATATATGCCACAAGATTGGTCACATAATAGAGAGGATTGGAGTACGAGGATATACTGAGGGACCATCATCTTACAACATTAGAGACGAGAAATGGGAGATATGATTACGACATATAAGATCGTAAGAAATACTAACGCAGTAAATATGGACAATATGTTTAGTAGGTGCAACATCAGAACGCGAGGCCATAGCTGGAAGTTTAAAGATGGAGAAAAATAACCAAAGGGATGTAACTTAACATTTATTAACCAAAGAGTAGTAAGTAAATGGGATGGACTTGTAGACACGAGGCTGCTGACCCAGAGGACCAAATATCAGAGGGTCAGCGATGCCAATAATAGACCTTAATTACTATAAACAAGAAGAATATTAATGTTAGACTTACCACAGCATTCCTGAGATACAGTTGCAGCCACAGCCAGGCCAAGACCACACAGATCAACATGCCGGGAACGTTGAACAGCATCCATGAGAAAAGTTAAGACCCGTTGGCTCGCTGTAGGAGCTGTTGGAGGCAGTGATAAGAGTTACAGATCAAGGGTCATACCATGGCAATTCAATTCAATTTCTTTATTATGCACCCCATACCCATCCCGTGGGCGGTGGTGGAAAGGGATACAGAGGCACATAATCAATTCAGGAACTGAACCCCCTTTTAAAACTTTTAAAACTTTTAAACTTTTTAAAAATTTAGAACCTCCTGTGCTGAACTTTTAAAGCAAATAACA
>WNGS01165751.1:10934701-10966935 GCA_020271785.1 Procambarus virginalis
ATATATATATATATATATAGTATATATATATATATATATTACTATGCCACTATATATATTATATCTATGTATGTATCAGATCCTCTATGATTATGATGTGTGTGTATATATACTATATCATCTGATGTCTATCATAGTATGGTAATCTAATATATATCTATATATATATGTATATACTCTATCTAGTAGGTATATATATATTATGTATATAGTGAGAAAGCTGCATGAACACCCAAGCCAATATATCACTAAGAACGAATCTCTGGCCGGTCAACAGAGATCGTTCTTAGTGATATATGGCTTGCGCGTTCATGCAGCTTTCTCTCACACAATTAGACTCAGTGCGGCCCGTGCATGCGCCAGAATTTGATGAAAAAAACCAAATGGATCCATGAGTGTCTCGGGGGTTGGTCAGTCAGGGAGCTTAGTTAATAAGCCCAAGACTGACATCCTTATCTTATAGACGATCATGTGGGCGGTGGTGCACGGGTACTGGTGGTACGTTTAGGGGTGATCCTGGACGGCATGGGTTCGAATCCTGGCCGGGTCAAAGAGATTCTTAGTGATATAGGATATATAGATATATGCTATATAATATTATATATGCTATATATATATGTATGTCTAGAGTTAGCTAGATAATATGATATATTACAGAGGTATCAGTATATCTATATCTATAGCAGAGACATATATCTATCATATTCTATCTATATATCAATCTATATCTTATATCTATCTCTCTATCTATATCTATATATCTCCTTATTTATAATATACCAACCTTTCCCACCATGCCGTATTTCCGTTACTTCCTACCCAATACTCTTTGATGACGTGATATTTTCTCAGTCCATTGCTCCCTAAATCATATTAAAGAGCTATAGCGATGTTTAAATCTACAAGAACATGTTTACGATGTTAGATAAGCATAATTTTGTTTCAGAAATAGTTTTGAAAACTTTACAGGTTGACTAGAGACTAGGGATTGCATGTGGCATGCACTGAGGAACAAGCAAAAGTGTATTTTTCAGTGCTAAGGCAGGCTTAGTTTGCATGCATGCACGATAATAAACAAATTTAATCTTTGAAGCATTAGTTCATTACTGCCCATAAATCTGACCTTTCATAATAATGATCACGGTGTTTTTTTATATTCTTGCAATATACATTACACACGCACACACACACAGTTGAGTGCTCAACTCCTGCAAGCAAAACTAGGAAAGTACAACTAGATGAGAAAGAATTACTGAATTACCCAATAAATGTTTATGTGTTGAGTACCACACCACACATTACACACACACACACGAGAATATAACAATTAGCCGGCATATTTATTTGTTATTATTTGTTTAAATACTAGAGGGTGGGTACCAGGAGTTACCCAGGTCAGTCTGTCTCCTCTCGTCTATCTTCACTTATCTTAATTATCTCCTTATCTTATTTCCCTAGCTCTCATCTCCCCCCTTTTCTCCTCCTGCCCCTTTCCCCTCCCTCAAGAAGCACTGATAAATGTGTCTCAAATGCTTTGCTTTTCTTTCACTTTCCGTTTTTATTTTTTTCTTTCCAGTAACACATCCATGACAATCAGCTGCCATATGTCGCACTTGATCCATTGAAATGACATAAGGGTCTTTATAATTGATAACAATTCTTAAAGTATTTTCTTTAGACCTACCCCTTATAAGCCTATGTCCGTCCCGTACCACAGACCCTTCCTCCCTGCTATCTGGGTGAGGCTAGCACCAAGCGTCTAGCCTCGAACTTTGGACAGACAAACATTCTCTCTCTCAGTGTATAAATATATACCCCTAAGCTATTAAAAATTTCCCAAGCTAGCAAGACGTTTTCTCCTGGTCAATAATAACTTACTCTGCAACAATCCCTTAGAACCAGGTTAGTGCCACTGCCCTGTAATGATGCCAGTGCCAAACCGAGGTCTGCAGCATACATCACTGACATCAAGAGCACCACCCGTTGGTATCTTTGTAGAGTGTGTGTCCCCTCAGGTCGTGTTCTGGTACATGGGCACGTGACTGCGCTCGTCATGGCAACTACTGACAGGAAAAGGCACTCTGAGTCATGGTCGCTTTACCGTCCCAGTTCCTCCTCAGGAAATCGTATCAAGCACGTTGGTGCCACAGCAGTCTCGTCTTTCCTTGTCCTCACTAAGTCTTCCAGTGAAAATAAACAGTAGTAACATGCTTTATTATAATGCAATAGTTTAAGCCCTTTAATATAGGTTGTTATCATGCAGGTTAAGCATAGTCTTTCATAAACCCAAGCCCGCAGAGCTCTCAAAGAGTCTTCAAATCTGCGGTGAAGAAATTAAAAAGATATTAGTACAGCCGTAAACAGTTTTGGTTTCTGTAGTATAACCCATATTTTAGTCATGCAATAGTAGAGATATAGAGCCAAAATCACCACCACCAGTGCAATCCTGTGAAGCAATCACAACCTCTGGAAAACACCACCACCAGTGCACCTGTCGAAGCAATCCACCCTGGGAAACACCACCACCAGTGCACCTGCAGAAGCAATCAACCCCTCTCGAAACCGCCGAAGTAAAATTTGCAGTTAATTTGAAAACATATCGCTCTTTTTCGTTACCACAAACTCACCACAGTGGACCTAATTTCATTCTTTGGATATCCCAAAAGGACTTTCCTGCCAAGATAACACCAGCAAAGCTTCCCATGACATGCAGCAGGCTAAAGAAGCCTAATCATGCAGCAATGGTCAACACCAGCAATCAACAGTCAATTAATGCACAACTATATTCTACCCACTTCAAGACCCCGCTCCAATATAGAAGCATCAAGAAATATGGGCCAATAGGCCCTTCCGCAGTTACTTCCATTCATACCTTCAATTTACCCAGTTAATATCCAGTTAATATCCATTGTTTTCGTGTTCTGTCCTTTGTTGAAAGTTTTGTTCACCTCATTAAAAACTGTTGTAACATATCACCTCACCCAAAACGCGGGTATAAAATGAAAGATGAAAGCTGTTTAAATCATAGCATAGTAAAGAACTGTTTAGTGCTTTAAGGTTATAGTTGTGTGAGAAAACTAAAAGTCTTTGAAAATGTAATTAGTTATTACGAAACGCGTTCAAGTGTCGCGTCAGACTAAGAAATAAAGAATGAATTTTGGAGAATTGATTTTTCATTTACCGTCATCAGTAAAAACAAACATAAGGAAAATTGAGAAAATTCGTGTTAGAATTATTAATCTTACTTTTTCGGTCATATTTAATAACATATGTCTACAGGAAAGACTGCTACCAAAATATACTAATATATATATATATACACATATATATATATATATATATATATATATATACATATATATATATATATATATATATATATATATATATATATATATATATATATATATATATATATATATATATATATACAATCATTTCCACCATGGCACAAGTATTTACGTTACTTAATAACCAAATAACTTTGATGAGTGATATTTTATCAGTTAAATTGCTTCCCTAAATCATATTAAAGAGCTAATGCGATGTTTAAATCTACAAGAACATGTTTACGATGTTAAGATAAGCAATAATTTTGTTTCAGAAATAGTTTTGAAAACTTTACAGTTTGACTAGAGACTAGGGATTGCATGTGGCATGCACTGAGGAACAAGCAAAAGTGTATTTTTCAGTGCAAAGGCAGGCTTAGTTGCATGCATGCACGATAATAAACAAATTTAATCTTTGAAGCATTAGTTCATTACTGCCCATAATCTGACCTTTCATAATAAATGAATCACGTGTTTTTTTATTATTCTTGCAATATACATTACACACGCACACACACACAGTTGAGTGCTCAACTCCTGCAAGCACAACTAGGAAAGTACAACTAGATGAGAAAGAATTACTGAATTACCCAATAAATGTTTATGTGTTGAGTACACACCCACAATTACACACACACACACGAGAATATAACAATTAGCCGGCATATTTTATTTGTTATTATTTGTTTAAATACTAGAGGGTGGGGTACCAGGAGTTACCCAGGTCAGTCTGTCTCCTCTCTGTCTATCTTCACTTATCTTAATTATCTCCTTATCTATTTCCCTAGCTCTCCATCTCCCCCCTTTTTCGTCCTGCCCCTTTCCCCCTCCCTCAAGAAGCACTGAAATAAATGTGTCTCAAATGCTTTGCTTTTCTTTCACTTTCCGTTTTTATTTTTTTCTTTCCAGTAACACATCCATGACAATCAGCTGCCATATGTCGCACTTGACTCCATTGAAATGACATAAGGGTCTTTATAATTGATAACAATTCTTAAAGTATTTTCTTTAGACCTACCCCTTATAAGCCTATGTCCGTCCCGTACCACAGACCATTCCTCCCTGCATATCTGGGTGAGGCTAGCACCAAGCGTCTAGCCTCGAACTTTGGACAGACAAACATTCTCTCTCTCAGTGTATAAATATATACCCCTAAGCTATTAAAATTCCCAAGCTAGCAAGACGTTTCTCCTGTCAATAATAACTTACTCCTGCAACAATCCCTTAAGAACCAGGTTAGTGCCACTGCCTGTAATGATGCCAGTGCCACCGAGGTCTGCAGCATACATCACTGACATCAAGAGCACCACCTTGGTATCCTTGTAGAGTGTGTTCCCCTCAGTCGTGTCTGGTACATGGGCACTGCTCGCTCGTCTGGCACTACTGACAGGAAAAGGCACTCTAGTCATGGTCGCTTTACCGTCCAGTTCCTCCTCAGGAATCGTATGAGCACGTTGGTGCCAAGCAGTCTCGTCTTCCTTGTCCTCACTAAGTCTTCCAGTGAAAATAAACAGTAGTAACATGCTTTATTATAATGCAATAGTTTAAGCCCTTTAATATAGGTTGTTATCATGCAGGTTAAGCATAGTCTTTCATAAACCCAAGCCCGCAGAGCTCTCAAAGAGTCTTCAAATCTGCGGTGAAGAAATTAAAAAGATATTAGTACAGCCGTAAACAGTTTTGGTGTCTGTAGTATAACCCATATTTTGTCATGCAATAGTAGAGAATGAGCCAAAATCACCACCACCAGTGCACCTGTGAAGCAATCAACCTCTGGAAACACCACCACCAGTGCACCTGCGAAGCAATCAACCTCTGGAAACACCACCACCAGTGCACCTGCGAAGCAATCAACCTCTCGAAACCGCCGAAGTAAAATTTGCAGTTAATTTGAAAACATATCGCTCTTTTCTTACCAAAACTCACCAGTGGACTAATTTCATTCTTTGGATATCCCAAAAGGACTTTCCTGCAAGATAACACCAGCAAAGCTTCCCATGAACATGCAGCAGGCTAAAGAAGCCTTCATGCAGCAACTGTGCTTGATGTTGCTATGTTGCGTTCAGCAACATCAAGTCCACTTAGAGAAGAATGAGCAGTCTAACAGCCTCTAGCTATCCGCAATCGTACAGCCAAGATGTAGGAGATCCCCAATGTGAAATTATCCGATTAATTATTCTTAATCCAATATTTAAATGAAGTTGCTTCAAACAATTTTAACACAATAGAAGTGAAAAGTTGCGAAAAGTATATTTTTAATAACCGGAACTTTTCTCATTGGCCTCGGGTGGTGTAGTGATTGGAGTTTATATGTTGAAGCAAATGTCAGTAACCTGGCAAGGACGCCCTTTATGACCAGGTTGGGACCGGTGCCTGTGAGGGAGCCAGTGCCACCCAGGTTGGCAGAGTAGGCGGTAGCCAAGAAGCACATGTCCCTGAGGGCGCGACACGACTCGTTGGGAGGTAAGGTGGTCAGGCCAGTGTTGTCCGCGTCCTTAGACATCATATCCACCTTCTTCACACTCACTTGCTCCAAGTTGCCATTCTTGCACTCGCTGTCAAGATGGACACTTTCAGAACATTATCAGCGATTAGTTTGTTAGTGACGAATCACTCCATCTGCCTCGGTGAATCTAAACTACTTTCTGTAACTGGACAAAACATGTAACAAGATAAATGTGCAATAATTATAAAGACTTGTGATTAAACAAAGTCTCGTTACCAAATTGAACAAAATTAATAATTTGGAGGTTTTTGGTATACACATATTGACACCACTGTTGAAGTGAACAAGCGCTGACCTAGAAATAAAGGCATGAATGATTACCCAACCGAAATTACTAAATTATTTCTTGTCAATGAAACATCCTGGAATTTCGAGTGCTTGTAGCACTGCTCCTCTGATGGCGTGTGACGCGTCAACAAAACAAGTGAATACAGTCACGTGGAGCGTCACTTCCGTCTGCATGTTGGAAGGAAAGTGTGAAGGAAAGTAACAGCTGAACCAACCTGTCCTCTTACAAATTTCGTCTGAATTTGGCAGTTTGCCCATACGACCGAAAATGGACATAATTTAAAAATGAAAAATAATTGAAAATAAATTTTGGATTTCTTTTACTTCTCCACAACAGCAAGTTAAGGGTCCTCTGATAGGTTAGGAGGGCAAGAAATGCTCCTTAAGTTTCAAAACGCCATGAAAACCGTTAAATGAAAGTTTCCTCTCCTAACCTTTCCGAGTAAGCCGGAGGACTCAAATAGAAAACGGGACAGTACGTCACTTTCGTGAGCCGATTTCATTTCAAATTACGTTTATTTTTGGCCATAGCGCGCATACGAGCGAAAAGCGACGTTATTTTAAGAGGACGAGTTGATTGCTAACCTGTAGAATACAGTGAATCATCATCGACTGTGATCAAGTGCTCAGTTTACTTTGTGGGTTACAAGCTTGACTGGCTGGGAAAGGCATCTGAATTGCACAACATATTCTTGTACACATTTAAACTTCTATATTAAATGCAGGCGAGGAGTCGCAATATCGTGGCTGAAATATGTTGACCAAACCACACACTAGAAAGTGAAGGGACGACGACGTTTCGGTCCGCCCAGGACCATTCTCAAGTCGATCTTCTATATTAAATGTTGATAATATTAGAATCTAAAAGATAAAAATAAGAACAGCCATGCTAGGAAGATAACGTAACATAAAACACAACGCTTCCCAGTGCTGTTTCTTGTGAGCATCCCAAACATCTCCTCACAGTTGTGATAGATAGACCCACTTTTAAAATATATATACCGTAGAGAAACAGGTCTACTGATTTGTGCTGTTGCTCTTCAATTACAACTGAAACTAGATTTCAAAGGATAAACCTTTCCAAAGCTATCCTTTAGGCAACCTAGTAAAGCCGTGTCTTGACATGTAATATGAACACTATATAAACCACAGAGAGCTGCTGCACATCAAAATAGACACACATTAATGAATTAATAAACACAAAGAAAAGCCCTTCCCAACTAGTGAGAAGACGTCTCTACTATACGATAAATATTTACATACCGAAACCCATACAAAGAGTTGACATAGCTAATATCAAAAGGGACACACAAAAATCACAATAGCCTGATGCATCAAATGAACAAATCCACAAAGGCTCGTGACGAGGATTCGAACCTGCGTCCGGGAGCATCCCAGACGCTGTCGACCGAGCTACGACAAAAATCGTAGTCGACTGTCGTAGCTCAGATGATTAAGGCAGCGTCTGGGATGCTCCCGGACGCAGGTTCGAATCCTCGTCACGAGCCCTTGTGGATTTGTTCATCAAAAGGTAGTCACCTCCGAAACATTTTATAATATAAACATTTCAATATGTAACCATTACCTGGGGTCCCGCTTTTGGACAGAAGGAGCCAGCTCCATCTGACTCTGGTGAGGAGGATACACACTGAGGTCCATGAATTCTTTATCAGTCTCGTCTTCATCACTCTGTCCCTGTAAACAGAAAGACGGGCGTGTGTGTGTGTGTGGCCAGAGGCTGACAGGGGTGAGGTCATAGGTTGAGCACACACTGACGACACCTGTAACGGTGAAGCTATAGAACACAACGGTAAGCTAAGTGAGATAACAGTGCGACCAGAGATAGCACAACAGTGAGATAACATAACAGTGAGGCCATAGATAACACAACAGTGAGGTCAGAGATAACACAACAGTGAGGTCAGAGATAACACAACAGTGAGGTCAGAGATAACACAACAGTGAGGTCAGAGATAACACAACAGTGAGATAACAACAGTGAGGGCAGAGATAACAGTGAGGTCAGAGAGATAACACAACAGTGAGATAACGTAACAGTGAAGCCAGAGATAACAGTGAGGTCAGAGGGATAACACAACAGTGAGGCCAGAGATAACAGTGAGGTCAGAGAGATAACACAACAGTAAGACCAGAAAGATAACACAACACTGAGGCTCTCAGTAAATTTTTTAAATTTAAAATTTACTGAGAGCCAGAGAAGAGACCACACAATGTATTAATAATTACTGCGTAACAGTGGAGCTAACTTTAAGACTAACAAGCAATAATACACATAGCAGCTATCTTGGCGGGGTAGTGTATCGTAAACACAGCTGACAACTGAAGATGTTGTGACGATAATCTCTTATCAGAGATTTAGCCTGCTATTTCTGCGAATCACGCCTGTCCTCATCAATATACAAGATACGTTTTGTAGTGGCTAAACGTACATATGATAGCCACACGTACCAGCAACTCCCTCCTTCCCCCCCACTGCTGCACCTGGTCGACGCGCCGAACCCTTCAACGGCCTAACTAGCGACTTGCGACCATCCAGCTTCCTCATTGGCCGCCAACCAACACTCCACTCCGGCTCCCCGCCAATCACAAGACCTCACCAGTTATTGTTGGAGTCCCTTGCGTTTCTGCCAGCCAGAATATTGTGTGCTCGCAAGCTGTGAACTCCTAAGTGACTCACTCTGTGTGGTCAAATAGAGGTTCATAGTTAGTGCATATATTCCAGCATTCATATTTTACTTACTTTTGTATATCAATTCTCCTCCCCATTAACGTAATCTATTTTCATGTTTATATTGTTTATTATTTTTGCCAGTAAGCCAAGATTTTGCATTTATTTCAATTTGTGTTTTTTATTGTTATTAAAATCCATATTTTTTATTATTGCTTTTAGTCTTTCCAACCTTACCACAGATTACCAAATCACGCAGTCATTCTTTTTTTTTCTCTTTTTTTTTTTTTTTTTTTTTATATTATATGTGGCCCAGCACTGACACCTGCTAGTTGGAAGACTGCCGACCACCATTTCCAACTCGTTACCGTCACATATAAATGGGGGCCTGTCCACGGAGCCACTATTAAATGGAGATCTGTCCACGGAGCCACTATTAAATGGAGATCTGTCCACGGAGCTTCACTCAGGTATTGGTAATTGTGGTAAGCGCACTTGGCTCTTATTTCCCTTGCTTCCATTATTCACATTAATCATTTTTTATTTTATATGGTGCTGTGTATATTGTACATTACGGGAATAGCATATGGTGAGAGTGAGACAACTTTGGATTACGTGGTGACTGTAGGCCGCAGTCATACTCTTAATTGGTCGTCTCCCCCTTCCGTGTTATCCTCCGTGTTTAACATCTTTGTCCCCCAATATTTCTCACTTTTTGACAGATTATCACATAGGTACCCTGGTACTGTGGTCTGTCTACGGGTCAATAGCACCCAAGTCCTGCAATCCGACTCTAGGAGGAAAAAGAGGGCTTTAGATCCTCTAGCACGAACTATTATTGGCGAATTGGGACCTCGCCGATAGTTCTCGTCACCAGTTGACACTCGCACCCCTACTCGTCGGTCAGACTGATGGTATTTACTTAAGGTAGGGAATTGGCGTTCTTTCTTTTGAGCACAAAAGTTCGCTAATTCTGTAAATACCATATTCAATTTCAGTGGGTACCATTGCTTATGTTCTATAGTGACTTGGCAAGGTATGACTACATTTTTTGGACTACCTCATTTATTTTGAAGCCATTTAGTGTTTCACTTGTATTTTAAAATTAGTTTTCACTAATTAGTAGGATTTTCTTGCCTTTATCCTCCCATAGTGAGTACCAGGTACAAGATTTCCTGCGACCTTATTCATTTACCATCTTGAATTTACTTTAATTATTAATAATTCCCCACAGGATAGGTATCAGTTGCCACGTTTCCTGTTTCTGACACTCGCCATATTCTCACTATATTCATCTCCTTTGTTTTGCTATATTTTCACCATGTTCCGCTTACAAGCTTTCAAAGCAAATCCAGAAAGTGAAATAGGGACCTTACGTCACGCTAAGAGGGTCGATTTGTTAACTCTTGCACATGAGTATCACTTAGAAGTTCCTGATGGAGCCAACAAATTTACCATTAATAATATGATACTGGATCACCTTGCTGAGGAAGATATTATAGATTCTTCTACTCATGAACAGTACATTATTTCAGATAAAGATGACTTGAGAGCGATAAAGCTCAAATTGGAACTTGCCAAGATCGAGCTACAGCAACAACAAGAAGCAGCTGCAACCAGAGAGCGTGAAGCTGCCCTCAGAAAGGAAGAACAAACGCGTGAAGCTGCAATCAGAGAGCGTGAAGCTGCAATCAGAGAGCGTGAAGCTGCCCTCAGAAAGGAAGAACAAACGCGTGAAGCTGCCCTCAGAAAGGAAGAACAGCGTGAAGCTGCCCTCAGAAAGGAAGAAGCTGCCATCCGAAGGAAGAAAGTGAAAGGGAGGCCTTACTCCTCAAAGGACAGCAAGAACGTGAGTTGGCCTTATACCAACAGCGACTAGAGATACAACGGGAACACGACCAACGACAGGCAGAAGCAATGCTAGAATGTCGTAACCGAGAACTCACGAGGGACGCTGCACACCAAGCTCAACTCCAACAAGCGGCAGCTAGTCTTCCTCCCAGTTTCAATATCTCCCATGCAAGTAAGTTAATGCCCCCGTTCCTCGAAACGGAGGTTGATGTGTTCTTTACCACTTTTGAGACCCTTGCTGTTCAACTTAATTGGCCTGACGACCAATGGGCTACCCTTCTCAGAGTACATTTAACAGGTAGAGCAGCAGTCACACTCAGCACTTTGGCTTCGGAAAACGACTACACCACCCTGAAACAAGCTGTGTTGGACGCCTACCTTCTCTCCACCGAAAGCTATCGACGAAAGTTTCGTGACTACGTCAAGGCAAGTACCACCACCTTCTTAGAATTTGCTAACACCAAACAAAGATATTTCATGAAATGGCTGGAGGCAGCACATGTCTCTACTTTTTCAGAACTTGTCAACCTCATACTGGTTGAAGAATTTTTGAGACGTGTACCTCCTCCTGTCCGCCTATACTTAGCAGACAAGGAAGAGACGGAATTAGTGAAGTGTGCGAAGTCAGCTGACACTTACAGCCTCATCCACCGGCTGACTCCAGATCCTACCAGCAAGAAGTCTTGGTACAGTTACGAGAAAGCGAGCCCAGATCAAGGTACCTCTCAACTGTACTGCAGGTATTGTCGATTATATGGACACACCATTGACAAATGTGGTAAGTCCCAATTAAAGGTAACGTCGAACCCCCTAAGTCTAAAACTACTCACCCTAAGTCCGGTAAGCCTGTAATGAATGTTGGTGTTCATGCTAATGATCTCTCTCTCTTTACCAAGCATCTATATCCAGGAACTATCTCTACCCACGGTTCAGATTCAGAGGGACGTTTCGGACTTAAGATCCTAAGGGACACAGCGGCTCTACAATCGATCGTTTTGAAATCGGCTGTGCCCAACGTCGCCTACACAGGAGAGACTGTGTTCATCACTGACCTTACTGCTACAACTCCTTATCCACTTGCCCGAGTTTACCTGGATTGTCCCTTCGTGACCGGTGAAGTCCAAGTCGCCGTCAGGGAAAAGCCTTTTCCCATGCCTGGAGTGCAACTTCTCCTGGGCAACGACTTGGCAGAAGACCAACAACCAAACAACCTGATCATCAAGGACATATCCAAGGTAAGCAACTCTGTGGTGGATAACCCGATTTTTGAACATTTCCCAGTAAAGGTTCAAGAGAGTGATGAAGGTTCTCCTCCTGTTATGGTGACCACCCGTGCTCAAGCTGCACGTCCACAGCCAGCCGACTCTACTGCTACCGCTGTCCCTCAGGACCCTTCGAAACTACCCCCTAACCTGACCGCGGTGGAGTTCCGTAAGTTACAGAGAGATGATCTTACATTGACACCATTATTCTTTCAGGCTGAAACCCAATCCGACAGTGTTCCTGGGTTCTTTATGGAGAACGAAATACTCTATCGCAGGTATAGACCCAGTAAACTGAAGGACGAGGACGATTGGGCAAACGTTGAACAACTAGTGATTCCCACCAGCCTGCGGCCCACGATTCTACACCTGGCCCACGGCGCTTTGTCACACTATGGGTTCAACAAGACTTACCATGGAATTCGACAAGACTACTACTGGCCAGGTATGGTAAACGACGTCAAATCTCATGTCAAATTATGCCACGTGTGTCAGTTAGCCGGGAAACCGAACGTTTCCATTCCCAGAGCACCCCTGATACCCATCCAGGTGCCTGAGGAACCGTTCCACAAGCTCATTATCGACTGCGTTGGTCCTTTGCCTCGGACCAGTGCAGGCAACTCATATATCTTAACCATCCTGTGTCCTACCACCAGATTTCCGATAGCAGTTCCAGTAAAAAATATTACAGCTGCTACAGTGGTGAAGAATCTACTGAAAATCTTCACCCAGTATGGATTTCCGAGGGAGATTCAGAGCGACTGTGGTACCAACTTCACCAGTGATCTCTTCAAACGGACTCTGGAGGAGTTCAACATCAAACAGGTACTGTCCAGCCCCTATCATCCTGCTTCACAGGGTTCTCTCGAGCGTAGTCATCAAACCATCAAGGCACTCTTAAAAAATTCTGTAATGAGACCTCAAAGGATTGGGATAGGCAAATTGATCTCATTTTGTGTATTTTCAGAAGTCTTCCCAACGAGTCACTAGGAGTATCTCCTTATGAGATGCTCTACGGACGTAAGTGCCGTACACCTCTCAAGGCTTTCAAGGATTCTCTACGTGATGACACCTTCAGTGAGCATCAGAGTGTGCCCCAGTATCTCCAAAATCTCCGACACATTCTAGAGAGGGTCCATTCCTTTGCCAGCAACAACCTACAGAGAGCCCAGGAGAGGATGAAGACTCGTTACGACCGGCACTGTAAAGTAAGGAAGTTTACACCAGGAGACTTAGTGCTTGCCTATTTCCCTATCCCAGGTTCTCCTTTACAGAACAGGTTCTCAGGACCCTACCGTGTTAAGGAGTGCCGGAACAACTTCAACTACGTTCTCGAGACCCCGATAGGCGGCGGAAGACCCAGCTGTGCCACATTAATTTACTCAAGCCCTACCATGGGGTTCCTCCCACTGTGTTAACCAATTTCACCTCATTTACAGGTCCATACAGCCACAGTGAGACCTTCCCTGCTTCTCCTTCCGAGAGCACTGACACTGAGACAGCGCTCTCTAACTCGGAAATCCTTACTAACCTTCAACATCATTTTCAGGACGATAATAGTGCTCCACTAATCAAACTCGTCAGAGAATATCAAGAGTTGTTTCGAGATGACCCCCAGAGTGTACTGTAACTCGGCACGACATCCAACTGCTACCTGACACCCAGCCGATTCGCCAACCATTCTACCGAATCAGCCCGAGCAAAACGGAAGTCATGCGGGCTGAGGTACAGTATCTCTTGGACCATGGACTGGCTACCCCCTGTGAGTCCCCCTGGGCCTCACCATGCATCCTGGTACCCAAACCTCACGGCAAAATCCGTCTGTGTACGGATTATAGGAAGTTGAACCAGGTCACAGTGAAGGACGCCTACCCAATACCCAGGGTAGACGACATTTTGGATGCCATTGGTAATGCCCGCTACCTGTCTCAGGTAGACCTACTAAAGGGCTACTACCAGGTGAGTTTAACGGAGCGAGCTAAGGTACTGTCCGCCTTTATAACCCCCTTTGGTCTCTACAGGTACAATCGCCTTCCCTTTGGACTCTGCAATGCCCCAGCCACCTTTCAGAGAGCTGTCAACCGCGTCATCCAGGGCTTGGAAAACACCTATGCCTATTTGGACGACATCGTGGTAGCATCCAACACCTGGAGCGAACACCTGCTCCAGCTACAACGATTGTTCTACAAGCTCCTGAAAGCCGGCCTCACCATCAATTTGGGCAAGTCCACCTTCGCGAAAGGTAAAGTGCGGTACCTGGGTCATGTTATAGGGAGTGGCAACCTGGCTCCGTTAAACATTCACATTCAAGCAATCCAACAGTATCCACAGCCTACTACCAGGAAGCAGCTCCTGCGCTTCCTTGGTCTTGCTTCCTATTACCGTAGGTTTGTGAAGAATTTTAGCACTGTTGCAACCCCATTAATCACCTTAACCAGTCCCAAGCAACGGTATAATTGGACCAGAGAGCAAACCGTTGCATTCGAACAACTCAAATTCCTCCTCTGTTCTAATCCCATTCTCGCCTCACCAGATATCAAGAAGCCTTTCATCCTCCATGTCGACGCCAGTGGTACCGGCATCGGAAGTGTCTTAATGCAGCAGCGAGGCGAGGAGGTTCTACCTGTCAGCTACTACAGTTGCAAGTTGAAGCCTCATCAGAAGAACTACAGTACTATAGAGAAGGAACTCCTGTCCATCGTCCTGAGCTTACAACACTTTGCACCATATCTGCACGGTGCTAGGTCCACTACCATCTATTCGGACCACAACCCTCTGAGATTTTTACATCAAGCCCAATTTAATAACCAACGTCTGCTGCGATGGGCTTTATATCTTCAAGGCTTCAACTTAAAGATCTGCTACATCAAGGGGCCTGATAACATCATCGCTGATGCCCTCTCCAGAGTGCATGAGGTAGAGGCAGCTCCACCTCCCACTCTACCTCCAGTGGACGTGATTCACCCGAAACGGCAGGCTTCGGGGGAGAGTTGTGACGATAATCTCTTATCAGAGATTTAGCCTGCTATTTCTGCGAATCACGCCTGTCCTCATCAATATACAAGATACGTTTTGTAGTGGCTAAACGTACATATGATAGCCACACGTACCAGCAACTCCCTCCTTCCCCCCACTGCTGCACCTGGTCGACGCGCCGAACCCTTCAACGGCCTAACTAGCGACTTGCGACCATCCAGCTTCCTCATTGGCCGCCAACCAACACTCCACTCCGGCTCCCCGCCAATCACAAGACCTCACCAGTTATTGTTGGAGTCCCTTGCGTTTCTGCCAGCCAGAATATTGTGTGCTCGCAAGCTGTGAACTCCTAAGTGACTCACTCTGTGTGGTCAAATAGAGGTTCATAGTTAGTGCATATATTCCAGCATTCATATTTTACTTACTTTTGTATATCAATTCTCCTCCCCATTAACGTAATCTATTTTCATGTTTATATTGTTTATTTTTTGCCAGTAAGCCAAGATTTTGCATTTATTTCAATTTGTGTTTTTATTGTTATTAAAATCCATATTTTTTATATTGCTTTTCGTCTTTCCAACCTTACCACAGATTACCAAATCACGCAGTCATTCTTTTTTTTCCTCTTTTTTTTTCTTTCTTTTTTTATATTATATGTGGCCCAGCACTGACACCTGCTAGTTGGAAGACTGCCGACCACCATTTCCAACTCGTTACCGTCACAATGTAACAAGCACCGGGTTAATTCTCAGTGTAACTACGCAGTTTGGATTTGTCATTGACTAAAGTATACTTGAGAGATGGAATCGAGGTCANATATATATATATATATATATATATAAAACTTCAGGTCGAGAAAGTGCATAACGTCACGGGATTATTAAAGAACGCATATCTGTCTCTGTCTTATAAATAATATAATTACCTACTACTGGCGTGTGGGTGGTACGCTAGTGGGAGAAGCCTAGTGGTATGAAATACTAAAAAATAAAAAATATATCCTACTGCTTTGAGAAAGGGAAGGGGGGTTGAGAAAGCCTTTGAAGCACTTTAATCATCTGTTTTATGCTACTACGGTACAAAGTTTGGATAGAATATTTATGTTTTTCCCCGAAATTAGTGAATAATGAATGTATAGTGAATAATGGTGTGTATTCTAAGATTTTTTATTTTAGTTTCCAAAATATTTAGTTAGGTGTAGCCGGCTGGCAGTGCTAAAAATCGTCTCGGGGGGGGGGGGGGGGTCAGAATAGATATTGTAACATTGTTCCCTGTTAAATTCTGGCGGCCCTGACCAGTTAATGTCCGTCCTGTACCCTAAACCACTCCCCCTGCAAATTTAGGTGGAGGTAGGAAGGATATGAAAATGTTTATGGTGATGAAAGTGGGCAGTGAAAATTATTATAGTGATTGGGGAAGATATGGAGGATGAGTATGCGGGAGATCCAGCCGTAACAGCATGCACTCCTGTATGCTAATCCCCACAATCACCAAGCCCACCCGAGTCATTCAAACATATGCCACTACCCTGGATCACTTATGGACTAATATAACAGCTCCCCTTACACCTGGGGTAATCTATGATAGAACATCTGACCACTATCCTACCTTCCTCATAGCAAACATGGACACAATACCACCAGAAAGCAAGAAACTCTCATTCAGGCTACACAGTGAATCAGCTTTACGCAATCTCTCCAATGCACTTCCCAATATTAACTGGGAATCTGAATTCAATAATACACAGGATATAAACTCATTAACTAAC
This sequence comes from Procambarus virginalis, assembly GCA_020271785.1. Taxonomy (NCBI): domain Eukaryota; kingdom Metazoa; phylum Arthropoda; class Malacostraca; order Decapoda; family Cambaridae; genus Procambarus; species Procambarus virginalis. Next base: position 10,951,371 of record WNGS01165751.1, read on the forward strand.
CTCTTTCTCTCCAAAACTCTAAGCCTGTACAACACTCACTGTCCCCTCCTTACCAAACAAGTAACTTGCAAAAGATAAAACAATCCGTGGCTCACAAATGGCATAATCAAATCTATCAACAAAAAACATGAATTTGAAAAGAAATTTAGGATTGGCCTAGTTACAAAGGAAGTAGCTAAAAGGTACTCATCAGTGCTTACCAGTATCATAAGAAAAGCTAAACTTTCATATTATGAGACTAGATTCAAAGAAGCAAAAGGCAACATGAAAAGCACATGGAAAACCATCTCTAATATCCTAGGAACTAAACAACACTTCCACAACCAAATAACACTCTCTAAGGATGGCTGTACACCGTCAACTTATTTAGAAATGGCAAATGAATTTAATAGCTTCTTTTCATCGGTTGGTGCTAACCTTGCCAGTAAAATCCCACAGACTCAGACACAAAAAGCAAGAGTAACGCCAGTTCATAAAGGAGGTAATCCGGCAGACATAAACAATTATAGACCAATATCAAACCTACCCATACTATCAAAAATATTTGAAAAAATTATCTACAAACGGCGCTACTTCTATCTCGTAAAATTCGACATTCTTAGCCCCTGTCAGTTTGGCTTCCGCTCCCAAAAGAGCACCAACGATGCAATTATTAGTCTCCTTGATATAATTTACTCACCCCTTGACAAAAATGAGTTTCCTATTGGACTCTTCATTGACCTGAGAAAGGCCTTTGATACTGTTAATCACAATTACCTCTTACGTAAACTCCATCATTATGGAATCCGAGGCCATGCACTGGACACTATCCAATCCTACCTTAGTGATAGACACCAATGTGTAGCCATCAATAATATAACCTCTCCCACTCTACCAATAACCGATGGAGTGCCAAAGGGCAGCATCTTGGGACCTCTCCTATTTCATATATACATCAATGATCTGCCTAATGTCTCTAACATTCTGAAACCTATTTTATTTGCTGATGATACTACCCTAATCTACTCTAACCCCAACCCACATACACTAAATAATGTTGTTAATAATGAACTAAAAAAAGTCCACTTATGGATGTCAACCAACAAACTAACACTTGATATAGAAAAGACCTACTATACACCTTATTTGGAAGCAAATCTACAAATGCAATTCAGCTTCAGATAGATAATGTTAACATTAGCAATAAAAATGATGGAAAGTTCCTTGGCCTATTCCTAGACAAGAGACTCAACTTCAGCACCCACATACAACATATAACTAAGAAAGTCTCTAAAACAGTTGGGATACTCTCCAAAATCAGATATTATGTACCTAACTCTGCTCTCATCTCTCTATATTATGCACTAATCTATCCCTATCTCAACTATGGTATCTGTGCATGGGGTTCAACCACTGCAAACCACCTCAAGTCCATCATCACCCAGCAAAAATCTGTTATCAGAATAATAACAAATTCTGCTTTCAGACAACACTCAGCGGCCTTGTTTAACTCCCTAAAGATGCTAAACATAATCTCACTCTTGTGTCAAATACATTTACAAAACCCTGTTCTTAAATGCAAATCCTGCTCTGAAACTCTCCCTAGACAGATGTAATAGGACTCATTATCACCATACCAGAAATAAATATCTCTTTGATATCCCCAGAGTCAAACTTAATCTGTGTAAACACTCAATGCAAATAAAGGGACCCAGTCTATGGAACTCACTCCCTAAAGAATTGAAAAGCTGTCCAACTTTTGCGTCATTCAAAAACAAAACTAAAAAGTACCTAATTTCATCCTCATAGTTTTTTACCTTTTGCTTAAAAATTGCACTGTATCTATTGCTATCCAATCTCCCAATCTTTATGTACCCAATCCGAACATCTTTACCATTGTGATCATTGCTGTCTTCTTATATGTGCTATGAATCTGCTGTATGGTGTCTATTAATCTTGTTTAAATTACCAATCAAGTTGTCAATGTAATCAATCAGAGCTTTAATATACGAATGTGCTTTAATATACCTACTAATCTCTCTCATCTCATTTTTTTCTTGCAATGTATCTGTTATCATTTTATTAATTCTGCTAGAATTTACCTGCTTAAAATTATCTGTTAGATTAAGGACCTGCCCGAAACGCTGCGCGTACTAGTGGCTTTACAAGATTGTAAATACTATGCAATGTATTCTCTCAAACCCAATGTACCTTCTTGTATATAAATAAATAAAATAAAGATGTGTGTGGGAAGATGTGCGTGGGAAGGGTGTGCTGAAAGGGAACAGGATCTAAACTCGTATCCTAGTCTCGTGTAGAGGCAAGAGCTTGGTCGTTCAGCCTTCAAGTATACAGGAATAGTTACTCTTTATGAAACTGTCGAGGCCTCCTCGGAGGTACCACTCAGTGCACTCAGAATAGCACATAGAAATTTCAGATATGTTTAGTGAGACATAACTTGACGAGAGAACTCGTACTTTTCCATGTTAGAATAATATTTAACACACAAAGAACAGGTCAAATGATCGCTGGAAATTATAATATTTTTATTTAAGAGCCTTGAGATTTAATTAATTTGATCACAAGTTTTTATTTTCGTAATTGACTTTATGGAACATACAAGACTTAATTGTTGTTGAAAGTTGAAAGTTGTTCTGTGCTGGCTAAAACCCAGGAATTAAACTGGAATTTCCACACCAAAATGGGCACTTGACTGAATCTCTTCAACTGCCACACGAACACTACCAAGAGGACTGTAATACTAGCAAGCTAATTAGCAATTAATAAGATGCTTTACAGTTGATAGAATTTCTCGCAGATCTTTGTACTATCAGAAACATATCACCCAGAAGGCGATAATCTCGACTCGGTGCCAGTCACCACAAGGATTGATATAGACAACCTTGGTTCCCATCACTGTCTTCCAGCACTGAACATTGCCCTATGTTCCACAGGGCCAAAGTGACGAAGATGAAAGCACCCAGTTAATTGAGGTTCGTAGTGTCCATCCTTGCCAGAGTTGTGAACTGCACCTAGTTCCTGCTGGTGGGGAACGACAGGTCTCCAGGTAAGGTTCCTGCTGGTGGGGAACGACAGGTCTCCAGGTAAGGTTCCTGCTGGTGGGGAACGACAGGTCTCCAGGTAAGGTTCCTGCTGGTGGGGAACGACAGGTCTCCAGGTAAGGTTCCTGCTGGTGGGGAACGACAGGTCTCCAGGTAAGGTTCCTGCTGGTGGGGAACGACAGGTCTCCAGGTAAGGTTCCTGCTGGTGGGGAACGACAGGTCTCCAGGTAAGGTTCCTGCTGTGGGGAACGACAGGTCTCCAGGTAAGGTTCCTGCTGGTGGGGAACGACAGGTCTCCAGGTAAGGTTCCTGCTGGTGGGGAACGACAGGTCTCCAGGTAAGGTTCCTGCTGGTGGGGAACGACAGGTCTCCAGGTAAGGTTCCTGCTGGTGGGGAAGGACAGGACTCCAGGTAAGGTTCCTGCTGGTGGGGAACGACAGGACTCCAGGTAAGGTTCATGCTGGTGGGGAACGACAGGACTCCAGGTAAGGTTCCTGCTGGTGGGGAACGACAGGTCTCCAGGTAAGGTTCATGCTGGTGGGGAACGACAGGTCTCCAGGTAAGGTTCATGCTGGTGGGGAACGACAGGTCTCCAGGTAAGGTTCCTGCTGGTGGGTAACGACAGGTCTCCAGGTAAGGTTCCTGCTGGTGGGGAACGACAGGTCTCACGGTAAGATTCCTGCTGGTGGGGAATGGCTTTCCCGCCAACGTCATCAACGTTGACTCGACGTTAAATCTGGGTTATAGACGTTAATCAAACCCACATTTCAGACTAAATAAAAGTAGTTGGTTGTCGTAATAGGAGCCGGTCCTACATAAAGAAGGGCTTGACCACAACCATTCTAAAACACTCGCAATACATTTACAATTCACTGTGGAAAGTTGCACGAGGCTATAACAGCATTCATCACGCCTCCATCCTCAAACATATATTGTCTTTTAATACAGATAGAAAGATTTATTTTTCTACACTTTTGTTGTATAACTATATTTACCTGAATATATGATACTCAGGTAAATATACAATATACTTTAATATATGAATATTGCAAATGTAGCTCATTATACTTTAGATTTAATAAGATAAATGGAGTCGCTAACAAACTAATCGCTGATAATGTTCTGAAAGTGTCCATCTTGACAGCGACTGCAAGAATGGCAACTTGGAGCAAGTGAGTGTGAAGAAGGTGGATATGATGTCTAAGGACGCGGACAACACTGGCCTGACCACCTTACCTCCCAACGAGTCGTGTCGCGCCCTCAGGGACATGTGCTTCTTGGCTACTGCCTACTCTGCCAACCTGGGTGGCACTGGCTCCCTCACAGGCACCGGTCCCAACCTGGTCATAAAGGGCGTCCTTGAAAGGTTTCTAAAATTTATTTGTCGCAAAAATAAAATGACCAATTAGGAAAATTCTGGATACAAATTTATTAATTAATGGTTTTCTTATTATGTTGCAAAACATTATGCACAGGTAAAAAAAATTAATTTTATTCATCACAGTTTACCAGTGAAGAAATGTTGAATGCATTATGGTAAATAGCCGTTCACTGTCCTAATCCATGCTGTATTGTGGGATGTGTGTTGAGGGATGTTTAGTGTGTATAATCAGTTAGATTTCTCTCAAACGTATTGGCAGCGGAGGTAGGTTTATATGAGCGTGTTGAATGAATTTGGGTGAGTGTGGCTGTTGACGGACATCTGAACGCCAGATGTCAGGTATAAGAATGTGTCGCCGGTCAGGGGTTATCTAGGAGGCTACCTTAAGAACGAGACGAGACGGGATTCCAGAAAGGTTTCCGGGTGGTGCCCGGAAGCGACAGTTGGGTCGGTCTGTGACGCGGATAAAAGCTGGTGTGTGTGTGGACGCATGGACGCAGAAGACATGTAACAGGATGTGGTTTGAGAAGTTGAATAAATAATGACTCAGACAAGTAGCGGGGTCAGTGCTGATTAGGACATCAGACGAGACGCAGGTCCAGAAGTGGGCTCAGCCAGTAATATAGGTATAACATTTGTTGGCATACGTTGAGGTGCCGCTAAGGAGTATATGTTCCTATATGTTATCGTTATTTCTCATCCTTGTTCTTGTTTTTTTAGTGGAATGATGATATGCTGACCCAAGCACAGGGTCGACCCGTGCACCTGAGCCATCCGGGCACCGTTGGGAACACTATCTAGTAAATTGTCTATAAACAAAAACATGCAAAGATTTCAATTTCTTATTTGCTATGTCCCTCTTTGCTTATTCTGCTTTATATATAAATGAATTAAAAAGGAAAGTTTATCTAAATCAGTATATTAAACTTGTTCATCAAACCTGTAAAAAGTAAAGACAGCCCAAATAAATTGTTAAATTGATATAGAAGGGAAGGTAAAGTTAAATCCTAAAGGGTTCGTTTAAGTAAGTTTACTAAGAGAAAAAGATAATAAGTAAGCGATTTAAATAAGTTAACTAAGAGAAAGAGATAAAAAAGTATATAAAAGATTTGAGTGAAGATTGAACCTTTGAAAATGAAACAGATTCTGATAACCGATTGTGACCTTGAAATATGTGCTTTGTTTATGCATTTATTGAAGAATGTGATAATTTACCTGGTGAAATGGAAATTTTGACATGATTATTGGTTACCAGAAAGTACATTGTTAAATAAATAGAAATGGAAAGATAGGCTTGTCAACACTTGTCTCGCATCTTATATAAACAATTTGAGTCTAGCAGAGTAATGGAATCTTGAAAGGTTGCGAATGTGTTACAGTTTTTGAAGGGGATAAACCAGTTGCTGCGGGAGATTGGTATTTTCAACACACATGCCCTCAGGAGGCATTGTAAATGAACGCAATTGCTTAACCCACTCTACAGGCGAATGGCCATTAAAGGTGGCCTCTTTTACATGAAATCGGTAGGCGTAGCGATTTATGTTAAAGACCTGTCATGTGTGACTCAGGCTATAAGCCTGAGAAGACTGAATTCCAGCTGCCCCTGGTACTGATGATGTTTGAAGCAAGATATAAATTCTGTGCTCCTTGAGCCACCCGAGGGTGACCTGCGGCCGAGCACAGCACAGATATATCATATATGCTCATGTCTACGGTGATGGCATATCATTGAGAACACTTAGACCTATGGTGGTCATTTTTTCTGCCCTACATAGTTCCCGCCTAAATGCAGTAAGAAGCAAGTCGTCCATGGCATGGGAGGATAGTGCAGGGTACTTACATTTAAGTAGGTTGTGCTTGACTTTTAGGCTTAGGCACACAGTACATACCTATATGGTTAACTTGGCACCAGCTTGTGCCTTTTCAAGTGCTAGTGGCTTTGCAAGAATGTAATGCTTAAACCTCAGTGTTATGTACTCTCACAACCCAATGTATCCTGTATATAAATAAACAAAATAAAATAAAATTAAAATATATTTTGTAAAGGGATTTGAATCCCTGGTCTTCCCAGTGGGAAGTTGAATAATCATCCACTCTGTCAAGAGTCTCTCATTAACAATATTGCAGCTTGGGGACCCCTAGACTCGGCGGGCCCTGGGCAACTACGTAGTGTGCCCTTACGTTAAGATCACATTCAAATAAGTGATATGCTCGAACTCACTATTCAAGGAATTCTGTTGTGGTACCGTCTACGTAACACAAGTAACACTTTTCGCTGTCAAGTCATACTCTGACTTTTTCAAACATGTAAGACGGTCCAGTGAATCTTTTAGTAAATATTAGAAGTCTACGGGATGCATAATTTTGAGTTATCTAGCATTTTGGAAGATTTGAATGCGGTAGCCTAGCCAACTATATTTCAAATATGGTGACAGGTACTGTCGTTGACACATTTAATATCATAGCGCCCTTTAATACTACAGCAAATCTGAACTAGTTGAGCAAATTATCAGATCATTAAAATATTAGTAATGTGAAGGTAGTGAGCTATATAGCAGTATAAAATGCTTGACCTGTAACTAACGCTACCTCCAACAGCATCTACAGCGAGCCGACTGGTCTAAACTTTCTATCATGGATGTTATTCAACGTTCCCGGCATGCTGCTCTGTATCGTCTTGGCCTGGCTGTGGCTGCAGCTCTACTTCTCGGGATTGTTGTGGTAAGTAATGGGGATGTCTATAAATGTTAATAATTCTTTAAAGTATTTAACTTAGGCCGACCTCGACCCCATATCGAATTGGGCATCAGGTCAACTCGGGCACCGGATCAACTCGGGCATCGGACAACTCGGGCACTAGGTCCACCCATCCACTCGGGCACTAGACCCACCCTGCACTGGCCACATTCGCGAAGTAGTGCTGGGTACCCCTCTAATGATATTTATATATATCAGTACTTCAACTAGCAAGCTAAGCTGCATTGAAATATTTTATTAATACTGACAAAAAATATTAAAAATATTAATGGTAAAACCAGAAAATAAAAAATATATATTATTTTTCAGTGGCCAAAGGAAGAAAATAATCCAAAATCCATCAGAGGAGCGACAGAAGGCGGTGAAGCAGCTGATATCGCCAAGTACCGCGAGCTGGGACTCATCACTTTCCAGGAGGTTGTAGTGCTGACCCTCTTCATCATTCTTGTTCTGCTGTGGCTCTTCAGGGCTCCAGAGTTCATCCCTGGATGGGCAAAGTGGTTTGAAGATGCTTTTGGAGTGTAAGTTAACAAAAATTTCAACATTTTTATTAATTAGTAGCATTATTCTGTACTTTTTATATAAAATTAGGTTCTAAATTTCACAAAAAATCATTTAGGTGGTTCTCCTGAGTCTGGACCAGGGCACTTGTTAGGCTTCTTGAGATCTCTCAACCAAGAACTGACATCTTCCCATGATGCTAACATCATGGAAAATCTCTGATACTGCTGTCCTGCACGTCCTTATCAGACACCTCAATGGTCTAGACATCAACCCCAGCACAAGGGAGTCGCCTTCTTAGGACCGCTCAACTTGGCGAAGTACAGTCATCACGGTAGAGAATAGACAGACTGCAGAGGCCCAGAGGAAACCCACTGCGTGCAAAGCTAAAGCAAGCTTCACCACTACAGCAGCACCCACTCACATATGTCCTATGCGATGGCGAGCCGTCTGGGCCCTGATGGGTCTCATCATCCATTTTCTGACACACAGCCACGAATCTTCGACCTGGCATTGAAGTCATGGTCATTTTCAACTCCGATAGACGACCATCATCATCTGACACTACTGTCCAGCACATTATGATAACGCTTCTGAAACTGAATGTGTGGCTCTGTTATTGTTGCTCGTCAACACCGCTGGCTCTGTTAGTGTTATGAGGCATTCAGTTAAATTGTTATAATTTGTCTCAAAGAATACGCTAATAGTTGATAGGTGCTTCAAGGTTTATATCCTGAGTACTTTCGTAATTTATAAAGTCAATTTTTAAAAGTAGCGATAAGAGTGGGATATAGGAATTCAGGTGTTGTATTTATTAAAGAAAAATACTTTAGCTCGATAATCAGGGAAGCTAAATGCTTTGCATTTAGTTTTGAAAACTAGTTTTGTTTCTTTGTAATATCAATAAACACGGGAGCGGAGGGCTTGAAGTTATTCTTTCTCGGACACAGACCTGTATGCAGTACCAGGGAGTGGAGGGTGAAGAAAGTTGCTCACAGTTATTTGTCCAGTGTTGATGGGAAGAGTGATGACTGGATTGTATGGTAATAGACGTTCCAGGGAAGGTGTCGTTGTATCACTACCATTCCCCAGGTCTTACTACAATGATAAATATTGGACCGTCGCCTCTTTCACGTGACATGTAAATTAACAAAAAATAACACCTTTCTTCTGTATTTATGATAGTAGCTGTTCTCAGATGTGAAAAAGTTTGGGAACCAAAATCACAAGTGCCAGAAAATGAGAGTTTGGCAAACTATTTGCAAGAAAAGTAACCCCTCCCACAATATTTATGCTTCCCTGATTATGTGTAAACAAGTATGGGCAGAGGTTTGTGTCAGGAATTTTCTACTAGAAGCCCTTCAGTTAATGAACAACAAGACAGGATAACCCCTTGGACAACGTACAGGCACGTGGGAATTACTGCAAAGCTATCAAGCAGTTGCTGAAACATAACAATCACTCGCCGTACATATTTTCAGACTTGAAGACGTATTTAGGTGATAGATTCGCGACCTATTTTGGGTTTGGGTATAAAGTTGCAAACGATGTTGTCCCAATATATTTCTCATTACTTGTAAACTATTTTTGGCTATAAATTGTAAGTTTAGTATTTGTAGTTGACATCCTCCCATATTTGACAAGGATGAGAGGATCATTTAGATAACACAGCCATAGAGTGCAAGAAAGTTTAGGAAGGAAACCTGTATAAAATTTAGGTAGAATAAGGAAATCGAGAAATATTTTCTTAATAAAATGTTTGACTGGAATAATTTTTGTTAGGAATCATTAAACATTATTTTTAATTAGTAATTACAGAAAACATTTTTTTAATTTAATGAAAATTTATATTTACTATTTAGGTAATTATTAATTATTTGCAGGAAAATGAATGATGCAACTCCGGCAATATTAATAGTAGTGCTGCTGTTTATTCTCCCAGCCAAGCTCAACTTCTGGTGCTTCCGGGGAAGAGACGGTAGGTGGATATAATTGCTCACCACCTTAATCCTTATTTTGGTTTAAGAACCAGAGTCATCTGCTTAGATATTTAATAAATTTCACTTGGATCTATTTTTTCGCAACTAAATGGTTTCCAGAATTGGAAGATTATTGTAATATGTTTTCTGGAAGAACAAGTGCATTTAAATGTCTGAATATTGATTGAAAATCTTTATAGAAAGATGGCATTATATCCCATGTGTGTGGTTTTAACGTTCAACAATTCTTTATACGATTGATAAGAATGTGCAGTATATGAACAATGTTCTCTTGCTTGGTGCCAATTTATTGCACCTGCCTAAAGTATGTGGACTTGGTATTCTTGCACAGAGCCCAAGCGCGTGGACAACAACTCCTGCCTGACGTGGAAAGTTGTGCAGGAGAAGATCCCTTGGGGCGTGGTGCTCCTGCTGGGCGGAGGCTTTGCCATGGCTGAGGGTGCCAAGGTGTCCGGTTTATCCCAGTGGATGGGAGAGTCGCTAAAAGGTTTAAATGGTTTACACAGTGTGTACATCGTGATGATTGTAACTTTCTCAACTGCTATGCTAACAGAAGTTGCCTCCAACACTGCCACAGCTTCTATACTGCTTCCAGTTCTGAATGAGTTGGTAAGTAATTGGAACAACTTAATATTAACTCTAAGTTTGCACTGGAATCAAAGCTAAATAACTGTTTTGATATTTTGTTGAGATATATACAAGAGTTATTACATTCTTGTACAGCCACTAGTACGCGTAGCGTTTCGGGCAGGTCCCTGGAATACGATCCCCGCCGCGAATAATCGTTTTTACAACCAAGTACACATTTTACTGTTGCCTTAAACAGAGGCTACAGTTAAGGATTTGCGCCCAGTAAATCCTCCCCGGCCAGGATACGATCCTATGACAAAGCGCTCGCGGAAGGCCAGGCGAGTGTCTTACCACTACACCACGGAGACTGCAAAAATAAGATTCTAAAATACCAAAACACAAGAGAGAAAAGCTTATCACGAGATACATATTAATTGGATTTTAAATATATTAAATAGAATACGACCTTTTTTTAAATTAGATAAGTTTAGAATCGGAAAAAACCTTTGTTAAGTACCAGTTGTGGAAGTGTGTTGTAGGCTTATGGATCAAATTACTAGGTAGCAGGATAAACGTGATTCATTAGATTATTTCAAGCATAGTTTAGACATACTATATATTTGGTGTCCATCCTTTGCATTTATTGCAATCTCATATCAAGCCTAATATTCATATCTTAACTTGAAGAAATAGTTCACAAACGAATATTCTTTTCTTTAAAGGGAATCACTTAATCACCAAACACAATATTTTTTTCAAGCACTCCTTTGCCACTGACCACTCCATCTTTTCCAGATTCATAAACTTAAGTGTCAGGAAATACAACTTTAAAATGAGTGATATATATAATGGTGTAGCAGGTATACAGGTTACAATAAAACAACTAGTCAGCAGAGAAAGGAGAGATCCCCAGCTGAATATTTGTACTAATGAAGGAACTACTGTCACAAGGAGATGGCTTGCTGACAGGCATTTTGAGTCCTAAATGAAGTCGGATCAATGTTGCCTAAACTGTATGTTGAAAAGATTTTGATCCGGAACAGTCAAACCTTTTAATATACGAGTATGCTAATATACCCACTTTCAGTATGGACACCATCAGGGGTGAGGAACACCATCCGTTGCCTAGTACAGACATGTTACCAGGTACAGAGTAACCTTCAGTACAGACACCACCAAAGGGGAAGCAAATAACGCATAACACACAGACAGTGACTAGGATACCCATATACGTATTGATAACCATTTATCAACTGTTATGTTATTCAGGATTAACATGACAGAAGAGGAAAGTGTAAATACTGTGGATGACCAAATTGGCATTCCCTCAATCACTATTTACTCAACTACTATAAGTTCCAGCAGCTAAGAAATTTTCCAAATGACATTATATCAGTGACAGATGCAGTATTTAATAATATTGGGATTGTTTACAGGCAGTGAACATACACGTAAACCCAATCTATCTGATGCTGCCAGCTTCTGTATGCTGTTCCTATGCTTTCATGCTACCAGTTGCAACTCCTCCTAATGCCATAGTGTTTGAGGCAGCAAACATGAGGACTACGCATATGGTAAGTTAGTTTTCTTCTCATAATTGTGGCTTCTGGAGAATATCATGTGTTGTATTCTAAATTCTTTGCATTCTTTGCTATATAATATATGAAATACTTCAATGTATACGATTGTGTTGTTAGACTAAATGTGGTATAATGTTCAACAGATGTATGCGGGTATAGTGATGAACATTATCTGCATCATTGTAATCAACTTGATGATCAACACTTTGGGCGTGTACATGTTTGATCTCAACACTATGCCTTCATGGACCAACTCAACAACTTTACTGTAGTAACGGTATTGACCCACATAGTTATAATAGGCTTCCTTTATAGTTGTACGTGTTGCAACCGTTCAAGGGATAGGAACCACAAAATTATTAAAATTATGAGAGTCGATAGTCAAAACAGTTTTTCAGAAGGACTTTATAAATGTAATAAATTTTGATAAATGGTGAATTTAGGTTATTGGTGTATTTTCACAGAGGGTTTACTCCTGTCCTGGACAATTTTTTAACTAAAATATACTTGCTCTGGTCAGCAAGCTATTGTAATGACTTTATTAACCCCTCCTAAGATTGATAAGCCTTCAGCTCAATGTTATTTTAGTTATCAGAGATATATACTCACGGGTGTATTATTTGTGCATACATACTATTAACTATGTTCACGTTTAAATTATACTTTCTGGCTGGTCAGCAAGTTAATGTAGCAGCGTTAACAACCATCCAGAGGTTGGTAGGGTTCAAACTCAACACCAAACCAAACTACTTTTCCTAAGGAAATATACACCTAGAGATGTATCCCGGTGGGAGAATGGATTTTGCCAGCTGTCTTAATGTGTGCAAAGTGAGTGCGCGGTGGCAGTTGAACTCTCACGAGTGCTCAGAGTGTGTGCACAACCGAGTTTTGTTAATTCAAGACTCAGCTATGCCTTGTTGGGTATCTGAGGAAAGCGCATGTCATCAGAAGGCCAATGATATTGCTTGGGCCGTCGTGTACCTAGCCATTTATTAATTACAGCGAGGGGAAGTGATATATGTTAACTAGTTAACTTCAGGAAGCCAGTATCCAGAAACAGAGTCAGGAGGAACTTTTCGAGCTTGCAGTGAAGAGGAGGTCAACATGCCCAACTGACAATGTGACCACTAGGCCCCCAACAATGACGTATGTAGTTATCACGTCACGGCCTCTCCACTCGGACGGAACTGTCCTGATTGGTGTAGGTCTCAGTGCCCAGTACCTGATTGGGTAATTTCATACATTGAGCAGGAGTGTGGAGGAGAGCCTCGGTGTGTCCTACACAGCCTGCCAGCAGCATTCTGAAGCCGTCAGCATTACTAAGACGTGAGGATCTCTGTTGCCAGTCACAGCCTAGATTTCCCCGCCTAATCGGCGTTAATTATTATCTCTAAGGGGGGGGGGGTAGAAATAGCCTAAGCTACTCTATCCCTTTGAGATGTATTTCTCAATTCGCTGTAGAATCCGGTTCGCAATATTTGTTAATTATTTTTTTTATACGAGAGATTTAAGGAGAGAGAGAAGAGATTGTGTACACACGTGATCACCGCAAGAAGCAACGAGACTTGCCAGTGTTATATCAGTGATCATCGCAAGCATCCGTGAGTTTAAGATCACGAAAGCGAGTTTAGAGTGAGGTACATCGATTCCCCTTTGTTGCCGTTGATTTCTCGGAGTGAGATAACATTATTTCAGGCGATTTGTGGACATATACTGAATGGCTAAGTCGCCAGCCGCGCCACTTTACCACGTGAGCCCACTCAATGTGTAGTTGCGGTTACCGCCGCGCCAGCTTGCATGTCGCGCCCCGCGCGCGGCGAGGAATTAGTTGCATCTGCGACCTAGTGCCAACCGCGGTCATTGCTGAAGTATTTCATCGGAGCATCTACAGTTCAACGTTGTACGAATGTAAGGTGTGAGTGACAGGCGGCCGTAAAGTGAGTACAAAAATTTTCTCTTGTTTTTAAATCTGTATGTATCTGATTATCACCCGGTACAGGGGGAGAGTTAAACTGGTCGAGGAAGCAATGGGCCAGGTGTCGGTACAGCAGTCTGCGAGATACTGTATCCGTTCACTGTCATTGGTATAAGTGTTATACACACACACCCCACAGCTAGTATTTTATACTTTTGTTCATTTGAGTTATACGGTGTTGTTAGTGATATTATATAATTTTTTAGTATTCCTGTGTCAGCGATACAATGCATTTTATATTCTTTCCAGACACCAGTGGATCAGTAAGTCATTGAGTGTTGTGTCTAGGTGACACCTGATATATATATATATATATATATATATATATATATATATATATATATATATATATATATATATATATATATATATATATATATGTCGTACCTAGTAGCCAGAACGCACTTCTCAGCCTACTATGCAAAGCGCGATTTGCCTAATAAGCCAAGTTTTCATGAATAAATATGTTTTCTCTATTTTTTTCTTATGATATGATAAAGCTACCCATTTCATTATGTATGAGGTCAATTTTCTTTTATTGGAGTTAAAATTAACGTAGTTATATGACCGAACCTAACCAACCCTACCTAACCTAACCTAACCTATCTTTAAAGGTTAGGTTAGGTTAGGTAGCCGAAAAAGTTAGGTTAGGTTAGGTTAGGTAGGTTAGGTAGTCGAAAAACAATTAATTCATGAAAACTTGGCTTATTACGCAAATCGGGCCTTGCATAGTAGGCTGAGAAGTGCATTCTGGCTACTAGGTACGACATATATATATATATATATATATATATATATATATATATATATATATATATATATATATATATATATCATTCAGGCTTGTTCACATATATATATATATATATATATATATATATATATATATGTATATATATATATATATATATATATATATATATTATATGTATATATATATATATATTATATGTATATATATATATATATATATATATATATATATATATATAAATAATTAATTAATTGATACTGAACGTAATAATTAACTGATTTGTTTCTGTCCTTAGTGACAAGTGTTAACATAATTAAGTACTGTACTTGATTGAAGATTGTCGTACAGGTATCTCTTAGTGAGGAGTTATTTTATTGTTATTGTTATAATACCGTCATTGTTGATTTCCATTGCGAGTGTAGAGTGCAGTTGAGTCTGAGTGTTCAGTTAGTTCACTTTGTTACTTTTGCCCATGCAAGAGGCCCCATGCTAGGGGCCAGATTCACAAAGCAGTTACGCAAGTTCTTACGAACGTGTACATCTTTCCTCAATCTTTGACGGCTTTGGTTACATTTATTAAACAGTTTACAAGCATGAAAACTTCTCATTCAACTGTTGTTATTGTTACAAACAGCCTACTGGTGTTTCGGTGCTCATTAACTGTTTAATAATTTTAAACAAAGCCGCCAAAGATTGATGAAAAATGGACAGGTTCGTAAGTGCTTGGGTAACTGCTTCGCGAATCTGGCCCTAGGTCTTGTGATTACCAGAGTGGTGGGACCGCGTCCTGCTGCAACTGGTACTGTTTAGCTGTTAGAATGACACTGGAATTCACGTACCGTAACGTTGTTATTATCATGTACTAGTAAGTAAGTTAGTTGAATAAATTGTTGTTGCAAACGTGTCTTTTCGTTAACAATCTTTAGTGAGTACTGCCCCGTTATTTTGCTCTGTTACAGCTACTTCAGTGTTCTTGAATTTAGCCGGTTTAAGCTTGACGATCAAG
>WNGS01165751.1:10982980-11006345 GCA_020271785.1 Procambarus virginalis
GGGGAGCGGTACTGTACCAGCAGCTGGGGGCAAATTGGAGGAAGAGAATACAAGAAAGTTCACAGTGAATGGTTTGTAGAATGGTAAATGATCTTCAGACAGATAGGTGAGCTAGAATGATTGTGGAGTTAATGAAGCAATTCACAAGTGAAAGTGACTCATTCAGCAGTGAAAGTGATCCCACTCCTCATGTTTTCTTGGTTTACGTTCAGTCATGAAAGAGTCAAGTTCTTTTAAGAACGAGTAAAAATTTCTCTCGTGAACAATTGAAGTTCAGCTATTGAACTTTTGTGTTTTTGTTGTGTAATTCGCCGTTCCTCCCTTCCTTGTTCCTGCAAGTATAATAATGTGAATAAACCCAATATTTACACCGTGTCTTGGCATTACATGAACCATATTTACCGTCTTTGCTAATGCCGTAACCAACCCGCCCTAACAGGCGAGATGCTACCTCCCTCGGCCGGGCACACACACACACACACGTCGCGGCCAAGCCTTCACAGTCAACAACTGCCATTCAGGTGGATTCTTGAGGCAAGAACCTGAGTGAGCTGAGTGGTGGTGATCACTGTGATGGTCAGACGCTTCCCCGGGGCTCAGGAATCCTCCTATCCGCAGTGAGGGATTGAAGGACAATCTGTGTTCTGGTCCTGTTGTATTTACACACTGGCAGTAGTGGCCCATATTAGTTATATCCATACTGGGCCACGAGAGCAAGTTGCAAGTGTATTCAATCAACGACAATTATACACTGCTTGTTCATGTACTATTGCAGAGGCGATATGTTTTCAGACATGACCTTTAGACAACCAGAATAAAAAAAACACCATTATTTGCAGGAGTTAATGCCACGCAGCCATTCTTTCGCAAAGAGGATACACAGCGACACAGTCATTGTGTTTCAAGGCAAGTGTTCTGGGAAGCCCAGCGGCCAGCCCAACCCGTCGGCCTTGGGTTTAATTAGGCTATTTGGCTTCGGGCTGAAGGCCAATCAACCACCGGAGGAACACAAGGCCACAATAATTTCTTCCTAGCCAGGCAGCCAGTATACTTTCGTCTTGAATATGGATCAGGAATATACGAAACTCTCCATGTATGTCCACCGAGGGCTGGAGCACTCCTTCGCGCGCATATCTTCACAGTTGTCCTTGAGTTCTGGAGCCCGGGCTGCCACCCGCCAAGCCTGCCACCCGCCAAGCCTGCCACCCACCAAGCCTGCCACCCACCAAGCCTGCCACCCACCAAGGCTGCCACCCAAAGCACACTCCGGCGCTCCTAAACACTGTACCAATAGTTGTCGTAGTGTTAAAGATATAGATTTCGTTTTTCATTGGGTGGTATCTATCTTATGCTAAAAAAGGGAAAGTTGGTTTTCCATTATGAGTATCCAGCAATAATTTCAGTTGTGACGTCCCTGCCAGTCAAAGCCCTCGCATGTTTACAGACGAGGAGTCACAATAACGTGACTGAAGATCTGATAACTGTTAGGATTAAGGTATGTGTGTAGGGTTAAAGTCACTTACGATTAGGTTTGTAATGTTAAGATCCGATGCTCATTTGTATTTATGGCGCCTATACCCGGTGACGTCACTGTTTGTTGTTGTAATAAACGCCATGTGGAGCGCACCTTCGTTTCTCTTCCTGCTAAATTTTAACAGTAACCAAACCACTGAGATGAGGAGACGACGACGTTTCGGTCCGTCCTTGATCATGATCACAATCGACCTGATAATGGTCCATGATGGACCGAAACGTCGTCGTCTCCTCATCTTCTGGTGTGTGGGTTGGTCCCCCCCCCCCCCCCCCGAATGTTTGTGAGAGAACAGGTAATTCTGGTGAGTAATGTCTTGCTGTCTCTTGGACTCACCTCGTATTTGTGCTTGTGTAAGGTTTGTTGTACTTGTACTCACCTAGTTGTGCTTGCGGGGGTTGAGCTCTGGCTCTTTTGGCCCGCCTCTCAACTGTCAATCAATCATATGTGATTGTTATTGCCGCAGCAATTCCCGCAATTTTTGTTTTGTTTTCACACACACACACACACACACACACACACACACACACACACACACACACACACACACACACACACACACACACATTTGTACCTAGTTAAGCCACAAGACAAAGTTACGGAAAATTCAGAGGTATCCCACCAGACTCGTCCCGGAACTGAGAGGTACGAGCTACGAGGAAGGGCTAAAGGAGCTGAAACTCACGTTCCTGGAAGACAGAAGAGTAAGGGGAGACATGATAATCCCCTACAAAATTCTCAGGGGGAATTGACAGGGTGGACAACGACAAACTCTTTAGCACGAGTGGAACACGAACAAGGGGACACAGGTGGCAATTTAGTACCCAAATGAGCCACATAGACATTAGAAAAAACTTTTTCAATCTCAAAGTAGTTAGTAAATGGTATGCATTAGGCAGTGATGTGGTGGAGGTTGACACCATACACAGTTTCAAATGTAGTTATTATAGAGCCCAGTAGGCTCAGGAATCTGTACACCAGTTGATTGACAATTGAGCGGCGGGACCAAAGAGCCAAAGCTCAACCCCCGCAAGCACAACTAGGTGAGTACACACACACACTCACACACACACACACACACACACACACACACACACACACACACACACACACACACACACACACACACAGTTTCAAGCAAAAATAACATGCAAAAATAACATGCAAATTACTTGCAAGTCGCAACAGTCGCACGCACACTGTGTGTGTGTATTTGCTACTTGTGCCTACAGAATCGACCTACTATAGCTCTTGGATCCCGCCTATTTAACCGTCTATTGTCTTTCTCTATTATGTCTACTACCTATAATTATCTAGCACACGCCCACACACACACACATTTCTCCAGAAAGCAGCCATGAAACTCCCAAGTACCTATTAACTGATAGAGGAACAGTTGAAAGAAACTCTACCCATTTCTTTCTGCCTCGACTGGGAATTAAACCCGGGCCCTTAGGATTACGATCCCCGAGCGCTGTCCACTCAGCTGCGAGGCCCCTATCTTAGTCAGGTCCAGTGGAACCATGACGACCAGAATCACTGTTCTAACAAGCCCCCTCGAAATAAAAACGAGATATTGAACATCGATCAGGTGTTAAGAGGATTTTTAACTTAAGAAGATTTTAAGAAGAATTTTAACACTACAAAATACAACAATGTTTCAGCCATCATCACTACAGATACACGCAGCATCCCCAACCCTCGTCAACCCTCGCCAATATAACACTATCTTAATACGGAAACTTTCCTTATTAAGGCTTACTCATAGCCCATTCGATAGAGCTTCTGCCTCACGCGGGTCCACGGTTCAAGACTCCCACAGCCCAGCTGAATGGAGTAATATTATCATTAGACCAGCGCTGGAATACTCGACTACCCACCTTCCTGGACCTCACCACAAGAACTGATGCGCCAAGGAAAATACAACCTAATCTAACCTTTCTAGGCCTAATACACGCTATCTGAGGCCTAATATAGTACATATATGTGCTATACTAGGCCTAGGAATATTTAAGTTAGTATTTTTATTTATTTCCGACTCTATAAAGTCAATAGTACCAAATAATATTTAATTGTCCATCACGTCCATGTATGGACGATGGTGCACATAGTTACACAAAATACTATGTAAAGAGGTGACGACCAGAGAGCAGACCAGACTCATCATAGGTCTCAGTACCCATTAACTCTCATGGGTGAGAGTTCTCTCGGGACCCATGAACTCTCATGGGTGAGAGTTCTCTCGGGACCCATGAACTCTCATGGGTGAGAGTTCTCTCGGGACCCATGAACTCTCATGGGGTAAGAGTTCTCTAGGGACCCATGAACTCTCATGGGGTGAGAGTTCTCTCGGGACCCATGAACTCTCATGGGGTAAGAGTTCTCTAGGGACCCATGAACTCTCATGGGTGAGAGTTCCCTCGGAACCCGTGAACTCTCAGGTCCATGAACATCAGACTCACCGGCCTCTCAAGAAAGCAACTCTACAGAATGTAAAGTTTTTTCACACCTGACTATGGAAACTCCCCTTGAAATTATTTAAACAAGTGACTATGAAATGCAAGAACGCCAAATACAAGCAGACAAAACACTCCTTCAACAAACAGTAATAAGACATAGCCATAGCCCTGACTTCAAGACTACGTAGCCTGAATAAATAATTATACTTAGAAAAAAAGTTATATACAAAACCGAAATGAAAAGCAAACAAGAAACTACAGAAATCTTTTGTGAGTCTGCGAGACAAGTAAGGAAGCAGTGCAGAATGTTTGATGTTTGAGGAAAATCTTCTTGAAGAAGGTATAATCAGCAGCTCAAGCAGCCAGAGCAGCTGCAGATGACCACTGACATCATTTACCAGCCTAGGTGTTGTACCATCAACACCACTACTTCAACACTAACTTTATAATAGAGCCAAAGGGCAAAGGCAGCTGAACTTATTGCTCTATCCTCATCCTACATTTCCTCTATTTCTAATCCCCATCTCTTCCCTCCCGTTATTAAACCTTATGGTTACCAACGCTTAATTAAAGCTTGTATGCGTTAGTGAAATGCTTATATTGCATTAACCACAAGAATGATAACATTTATTTTACCTTACTGGAGTTACTTACCTCAGTAGAAGGATGAGGTCTCTGGTGTACCTCCTCTAGTGAGGCCACACTGCAGCAGGTGAATGACGCAACACGGCTTCTGATGACCCAACCTGGTTCAACCTTGACGTCGAGCCGGCGTCTGGACACCTGCTCCGCCTCCTGGCTGCCGGATCACGTTCCGTTTCGCGATTTTACCCTTTGGGTTTTGATACTGCCGTCGAGCATACCTATTCAACGATCTGGATTGAAAGTTAGATTCTGACCGTTTTCTGGCTGGTTCTTCGGGCAGGGTGACGGTGTCCGGCGCCGGGTGGGCCGAGAAGTGCCGGGAGTTAGTGGGTCTTGGTGGGCTCGTGTGCCCTCAGCCGTAGTGGACTCCTGGTGTGCCCTCAGCCGTGGAGGGCTCCTGGTGTGCCCTCAGCCGTGGCGGGCTCCTGGTGTGCCCTCAGCCGTGGTGGGCTCCTGGTGTGCCCTCAGCCGTGGCGGGCTCCGCGTGTGCCCTCAGCCGTGGAGGGCTCCTGGTGTGCCCTCAGCCGTGGCGGGCTCCTGGTGTGCCCTCAGCCGTGGTGGGCTCCTGGTGTGCCCTCAGCCGTGGCGGGCTCCGCGTGTGCCCTCAGCCGTGGCGGGCTCCGCGTGTGCCCTCAGCCGTGGCGGGCTCCGCGTGTGCCCTCAGCCGTGGCGGGCTCCTGGTGTGCCCTCAGCCGTGGTGGGCTCCTGGTGTGCCCTCAGCCGTGGTGGGCTCCTGGTGTGCCCTCAGCCGTGGCGGGCTCCTGGTGTGCCCTCAGCCGTGGCGGGCTCCTGGTGTGCCCTCAGCCGTGGCGGGCTCCTGGTGTGCCCTCAGCAGTGGCGGGCTCCTGGTGTGCCCTCAGCCGTGGTGGGCTCCTGGTGTGCCCTCAGCCGTGGCGGGCTCCGCGTGTGCCCTCAGCCGTGGAGGGCTCCTGGTGTGCCCTCAGCCGTGGCGGGCTCCTGGTGTGCCCTCAGCCGTGGTGGGCTCCTGGTGTGCCCTCAGCCGTGGTGGGGTGGCTGGCGTCTGCTCAGCCGAGGACCACTGTATGATGAGATCAGATGCCATATCCAAAGGGCTTGCAAAATGAGGGAGAACGACGAAGGATGAGGAATTAAAATTCTGGAAGAGGATGGGGAACTAGGAGGCTTGAGAGTTCGCTGGCCTGTCCACCTTGGGTTGGCATTGGGTATTGATCTTGAAGTTAGCGGCGATTTATTTTCTTAGGCGGAGGTAGGCGTGTGGTGAGTTTTTGCTTTGCTGCCCAGAGTTCTCTGTGTGGGGTGGGCCGGTGTTTGCCTCCCTGAGGGACTCCTGGGGCGCTTCTATCACCTGCCCATCAGTGTTTATTCTCCGCAAGGTGCATTTGTTTCTGCCGACAGCGCGACATTCATTTAGTCATTAGGCTTTGGGATTTATTCTGTAAGTGTAGGCCAGAGGCGCATCTGATCCCTCGCTCGTCGTCGCCCCTAAACGACACTGCTTGTGATGTGCTCACATCCACAAATCTTATAAATGTCGCAAACATTCAACAAAAGACGAGAAACACTGCGCGAGGGACTGGAGGTGCCAACACGTATGTAATTTTGAAATTTAAAGCCTGTCTTCAACTGGTATTTCCAGAAAAACACTTAACTCTGTCTAGTCAACATTTTGCCACATGCAGAAGTAGTAGCGTTTTCTGCACTGGTTTGTTGTTGATAATCACAGTATTGATAGACTGATGAAGATTAAGCCACCCAAGAGGTGGCACGGGCATGAATAGCCCGTAAAACCACAATAAACGTAAAACGAGCTGTAGGTCCTCGTTAGAGAAGGAACAGATAATTCAAGCACTCCATCACTCCTGGAAACACAATCTAGTGATACCACGCCGGCTGCTCGTCACCACTGCGACATTCACTTTGTGTAACTCACTGTAACCTGAACACGGGCTACTCCTTTACGGCAATATTGGGCGTTGAAGAGCTTCCAGTAACATTTAAGATGTTTCCGTCACATTGCAACACACCTTTCACTAAACAAAGCAAACGACTAAAGGCTCAGGTAAAGGGTTGAGCAACCCGTCCTCAGGCTGTGACCCCAAACCAGCCCATCCTCCAAACAAAGTTCCAAGGTCCATTCCATCCAGCCGCCAAACCTCAGCTGTTTATGAATGAAAAATGGTTTACACACGAGTCACAACTGATGACGTTCGAACACTTCCGGAACAAGTGCTTCACTGACGAATTTTGTTCGAACCACAACGCTGTAAATGCTTCACCCACGTACTACAAATGAAAATAATCGCCAACAGAACCTAAACACCTAACCTAACCTATGCCTATATATGCACAATATGCTAATATATTATATTTTTAATTTATATTGGAGAAAATTCCCGTTTTAATGAACAGCATGTGAAAATTTATGAATGCGTCTGTGGGGTCGACCGCTGGATGGAATAGACTTGAGTCGAGGACGGGTTGAGTGAAGGATACCTGGTTGTTAAACGATTTGGCGGGTCTTATTCCGGGGAAAAATTAGGATCCTGCCCGAAACGCTACGCATGCTAGTGGCTGTATAAGAATGTAAGAACTATCGTATATATAAACGGCGCCCGAGACCCGTCCTCAGGCAGCCGCCGAAACGCATTCAACAAATTTAACATGTCGATTATTTGTATTTGTAGTACGAAGGTGAAACATTTACCAACCCGGTCTCACACCAGGCTGTTTAAAGCAGCGGCCGTCCTCCCTAGACGCATTCATCAATTTTAACATACTGTGCATTAAAAATTGGTTTGTTCTCATATACAAATTAATATTCTTATATATAAAAATTGAATGTATAGTTTGGCGTAGGTTAGGTTAGGTGTTTGGGTTCTGTTGGTAATTATTTATATTTATAAGTTCGTGGGTGAAGCATTTATTGAATTGTGGTTCGAACAGAGGACGTGAGCGAAGCACTTGTTCCGGAAGTGTTCGGACGTCATCAGTTGTGAGTCGTGTGTAAATCGCTTTTCATTCATAAACAGGGATTTGGCGGCTGTATTAACGAGCTTGGATCTTTGTATTTGAGAATGGGTTGCATTTCAACCCATCCTCGACTCAAGTCCATTACATTCAGCGGTCAACCCCACAGACGCATTCATAAATTTTAACATTCTGTTCATTCAAAACGGGAATTTTCTCAAGTATAAATTAATATTATAATATATTAGCATATTGTGCATAAATAGGCATAGGTTAGGTTAGGTCAGGTGTTTAGGTTCTGCTGGCGATTATTTGTATTTGTAGTACGTGGGTGAAGCATTTACAGCGTTGTGGTTTGAACAAAATTCGTCAGTGAAGCACTTGTTCCGGATATGTTCGAACGTCAGCAGTTGTGAGTCGTGTGTAAACCGCTTTTCATTCATAAACAGGGGGTTTCGCGGGTGCATGGAATCACTTTTGGATCTTTGTTTGGAGGACGGGCTGTGCATTTACAGCGTTGTGGTTCGAACAAAAGTCGTCAGTGAGGCGCTTGTTTCAGAAGTGTTCGAATGTCAACAGTTGTGAGCTGTGTGTGAAGTGTTTCTCATTCATAAACAGGGGCTTTGGCGGCTAGATTAACGATCACTTGGGCCTTTGTTGATGAGGACGGACTGGGTGAAAGATGGCCACGAGACTTTAACCCCAAAACACGCAAAGTAATGTGAATGAGGCAGAGGGCAGAAGATGCTTGGACAGAACCCAAGGAAGGGATAACACCTCACAATATCGCACCAAGATAAGGGACTTGAAATAGACACAACAACTGCCACCTTATCACCAGAGACCCACATAAGTACAGCACGACACAGAAAAAGAGCAATTATTAAAGTGGTCTTTAGTAACCAAGGAACGGGACCTAGGGACCTATGAGGGAGGGAGGGAAACGCCAAGCCATTACGACTAAATACCACTTGGAAGGGGCAAGCCACTTTGATCGCCAGGGGGTGCGGGCGTCTCTGCCCTCCCTGCTATTGCTGCCTGGCTACGTGTTGACGATGGGAGGCCATCTTCCCCTGTTGTGAGAGTGAACTCCATGGGCCTGGAGTTCACTGGTCATGCTGGATACCCGGAAGTCGAGATGGTTTGTGTGACATGCTCCGCGTCCCAGTGATGCCCATCCACGGTGTTGAGCTTGTAACTACTCATCGGGTTATTCTCAAGTTCGTGGGGGAAGAGTAATACCGTGACTTCCTCCGACGTTACGAGGTGCGTTCGTTGCCGTTGCCGGATGGTGCCGGCTCTGTGTCCATTACGGACCATAGTGGTGCCTTAACGTATGTCAGTGTGCCTGAGGTATGCGAGTATGCTGACCAATATTCGCACCCTGGGGATACGCATGCTGTCGGATATACCATCTTCTTTCCGGCTTATGGGGTACTACGTCCAGGTGTACTGTGCAAGGCAACCCCGTACATGTTTCTGGTGTGGCCTGTTGGGGCATCAGGCTGCCGGGTGCACTGGGGCTACAGTTGCTTCTGTCAACTTGTTCCAGGAGGAGGATTTCCCTCCGCTCCCTCTGGAGGAGGACTCCGGAGGTGAGGTGGTGAGCATCCCGTCAGCTGATGCGGCTCCTCCAACCACTTGGACTGGACGGTAGACCGACGATCTCGCTTCATGCAGGTCGGCGTTCAATCCCCGACCGTCCAAATGGTTGGACACCATTCCTTTCCCCCCGTCCCATCCCAAATCCTTATCCTGACCCCTTCCAAGTGCTATATAGTCGTAATGGCTTGGCGTTTCCCCTCTGATAGTTCCCTTCCCCCTGCGTCGCCCAACATTCCTCCGGTTGTTGCGGACCCTCCTCCGGGTGTTGCTGTGCCGTCGGATGATCTTCCTGGTCCTGTCGCTGTCCCTGCTGCTCCTGTGGGCCTTCCTGGTGATCACTGCCAGGCGTCGCCGTCTTCCTCTCCCTCGTCTTCGGTTGTTGCGCCTGGCCCTGCGTCCTCGCCTCGGGTCCAGGTTGTGCTGGGTGCTAGGGTGGCTGCGGAACCTCCTGCTGTGTGTGGCCGGTTCCCCCTGTGGTGAAGGCTGCTGCCATTCTGCGTCGGGCGTCGGTTCGTCCGGCTAGTAGTGCCCATGTTTCTGGGTCCGCCTCTGGCTCTGATGATATCCGGCCAGAGCCTAAACGTTCCCGGCGTTCGTCTACTGCCTGGGCCGATGTTGGTGACTTCAGTGACTGTGGGTCCTCGGGTGTCGACGGTGTGGATCTAGATGCATCACTGTCTACGCAGTTGGTGGTGGCGGAGGTCCATGTGCCTGCTGGTGTCGGTGCCGTTGTCTCTGACGTGCCTTCTGTTCTTTCTCCACCATGCTGCTATCTTCAGTGGGGGTTGTCATGTTCACAGAAAATGGTACCATCCGTTTTCTATGTGCGGCGGCTGGACGCCACGAGAGAGAAGGTAAACAGCACACAGGACGCCTGCCAAGCTTGGGAGCTACTCTATCATGTAATCGTTTTTAGTATTAAAGTCAGTAACCAGGAATGACTTTACATCAACCTTACTACCAAGACTATCTCAGCTATACACAGACACCACACTGGCGACGACGATGAACTGGGAACGCAGGTATTTTGTTCAACAAAACACAAGGAAGAAGCATGCTGCCTCGCGCCCAGAGGAAAGAGAAGCTGTGAGCACCATACCCGATGCTGTATGCAACCCCATGCTGTGTGCTGACTGTTGCTGTGTGCTGATCGTTGCTGTGTGCTGGCCGTTGCTGTGTGCTGGCCAATGCTGTGTGCTACCCAAGCTGTGCTGATTGTTGCTGTGAGAGGAATCTGCCGACGCTGTGTACGAAACGACGCTTTGATGCAGTGTACAAAACCCGATGTTTTGGTTACGAAACGACGCTCCGTGCTACAAAATTCTTCACACTGTACCACTGCTGCCTACTGCTGCTACTGCTGCCAACTGCTGCCAACTGCTGTACCAATGCTAACAACTGCTGTGTTGCTGTGAGTAGGAACAACACATGTACACAAGGGCTAGGTAAGAAGTCAGTTGCTGCTGTGTTGTGCACTGTTGTGAACTTTTGCATTAAAATGCTTGTGTGCTTTGCAAAATTAAAGTAATTACAGTGAATTCTTGAATAACATATACAGTGCAGTAAGTGTTATATATTCTGAGGAACATTTTAAGTGATAAGTTAAATTTATTCAGTAAAAATGGCAAATATACCTCAGTTTCCTGCATTTGATCCTGACTGTGACCAGACAAACCTGTCACAGAGGTGGGTCAAATGGCTTAAAAGGTTTGAAAATTTGTTGATAGTTTCTGACATCAAAAGTGCTGAAAGAAAGCGTGCCTTTCTGCTTCACTATGCAGGTGATAGAGTTTGTGATATCTTTGATACACTGAAAGATACTGGTGGTGCTAAAGATTATGACACTGCCAAGGCCAAATTAACTGAGCATTTCAAACCAAGGCAAAATACTGCTATGGAAATTATGCATTTCAGGAGAGCAAAACAACTCTCTAATGAAACTGTTGATCAATACCATACACGTCTGCAGGGTTTAGCAACCCATTGTGAGTTTGCTGATGTTGACAAAGAAATCAAACAGCAAATAATTGAAACATGCACATCTACACGTCTTCGTCGAAGAGCTCTAGAACTTGTTGATGATGAAAGTTCTCTTAACAAGATACTGGATATGGCTCGTCGAATGGAAGATGCTGCACGTGATGCTCGTGCCATGGAGTGCAGTGCCAACAACGGTTCTGCCACTGTTACTAACAGTCATGAAGTGTGTAAGGTTCAGGGAGGACACCATGATCATAGAAGATATCATGCCAAACCTAACATTAAATTGAGCCGAGAACCACATCACAACTGGAGTCATGGAACAAGACTCAAGCAGTCACAACGACTCACATCAGAGGTTGTCAATAATAATGTTACAATTGTGGAGGAGACTACCCACACCAAGATAATGTTTGTCCAGCTCAAGGTAAGAAGTGCTATGAGTGTAGAAAACTAGGTCATTTTGGTGCTATGTGTCGTTCCGCACTAAAGAAACCACAATCAATAAATAAAAGCAATGTACGAGGATCAAGTCATAGGAGTCGAGGTGGCAAACACAATATTGCACCTCAAATCAAGAATGTTAATAATATACAAGACAACATTTCATTACAACCAGTCTCAGATGACAGTGAATGTGATTATATTTATGGAGTACAATCAATCACAAAATGGAATGATCTTCCAAACAACCCAGAGACTATAGTATACATTGCTGGCATTTGTCTCCAAATTCTTATTGACACTGGATCAAACATTGACACCATTGCTGAGTGCCACTATGAAAAATTTTAAAAAACAATTCCCAAAGCTTGAAAACTATAATGGCAAAGCCACTGCCTATGCTTCAAANGACACCATCAACCATAACTGACACCCATCACCCATAACTGACACCCATCACCCATATCTGACACCCATCACTCATGTCTGACACCCATCACCCATATCTGACACCATCACTCATATCTGACACCATCACTCATATCTGACACCATCACTCATATCTGATACCCATCACCCATATCTGACACCCATCACCCATAACTGACACCATCACTCATATCTGACACCCATCACTCATATCTGACACCCATCACTCATATCTGACACCCATCACCCATAACTGACACCATCACTCATATCTGACACCCATCACTCATATCTGACACCCATCACTCATATCTGACACCCATCACCCATATCTGACACCCATCACCCATATCTGACACCATCACCCATAACTGACACCCATCACTCATAACTGACACCATCACCCATAACTGACACCCATTACTCATATCTGACACCCATCACTCATATCTGACACCCATCACTCATATCTGACACCCATCACCCATAACTGACACCATCACTCATATCTGACACCCATCACTCATATCTGACACCCATCACTCATATCTGACACCCATCACCCATAACTGACACCATCACTCATATCTGACACCCATCACTCATATCTGACACCCATCACCCATATCTGACACCCATCACCCATATCTGACACCCATCACTCATAACTGACACCCATCACTCATAACTGACACCATCACCCATAACTGACACCCATCACTCATATCTGACACCCATCACTCATATCTGACACCCATCACTCATATCTGACACCCATCACCCATATCTGACACCCATCACCCATAACTGACACCATCACCCATAACTGACACCATCTCCCATATCTGACACCCATCACTTATATCTGACACCCATCACCCATAACTAACACCATCACCCATAACTGACACCCATCACTCATATCTGACACCCATCACCCATAACTGACACCATCACCCATATCTGACACCCATCACCCATAACTGACACCCATCAGCCATATCTGACACCCATCACTCATATCTGACACCCATCACCCATAACTGACACCCATCACTCATATCTGATACCCATCACCCATATCTGACACCCATCACCCATAACTGACACCCATCAGCCATATCTGACACCCATCACTCATGTCTGACACCCATCACCCATAACTGACACCCATCAGCCATATCTGACACCCATCACCCATAACTGACACCCATCAGCCATATCTGACACCCATCACTCATGTCTGACACCCATCACCCATAACTGACACCCATCACCCATATCTGACACCCATCACCCATATCTGATACCCATCACCCATATCTGACAACCATCACTCATATCTGACACCATCACTCATATCTGACACCATCACTCATATCTGACACCATCACTCATATCTGACACCATCACTCATATCTGACACCCATCACTCATATCTGACACCCATCACTCATATCTGACACCCATCACTCATATCTGACACCATCACTCATATCTGACACCCATCACTCATATCTGACACCCATCACTCATATCTGATACCCATCACCCATATCTGACACCCATCACTCATAACTGACACCCATCACTCATATCTGACACCCATCACTCATATCTGACACCCATCACTCATAACTGACACCATCACTCATATCTGACACCCATCACTCATATCTGACACCCATCACTCATATCTGACACCCATCACCCATAACTGACACCATCACTCATATCTGACACCCATCACTCATATCTGACACCCATCACTCATAACTGACACCCATCACTCATATCTGACACCCATCACCCATATCTGACACCCATCACTCATAACTGACACCATCACTCATATCTGACACCCATCACTCATATCTGACACCCATCACTCATATCTGACACCCATCACCCATATCTGACACCCATCACCCATATCTGACACCCATCACTCATAACTGACACCCATCACTCATAACTGACACCATCACCCATAACTGACACCCATCACTCATATCTGACACCCATCACTCATATCTGACACCCATCACTCATATCTGACACCCATCACCCATATCTGACACCCATCACCCATAACTGACACCATCACCCATAACTGACACCATCTCCCATATCTGACACCCATCACTTATATCTGACACCCATCACTCATATCTGACACCCATCACCCATATCTGACACCCATCCCCATAACTGACACATCACCCATAACTGACACCCATCACTCATATCTGACACCCATCACCCATAACTGACACCATCACCCATATCTGACACCATCACCCATAACTGACACCCCTCACCCATATCTGATACCATCACCCATATCTGACACCCATCACTCATATCTGATACCCATCACCCATATCTGACACCCATCACTCATATCTGATACCCATCACCCATATCTGACACCCATCACTCATATCTGACACCCATCACCCATATCTGACACCCATCACTCATATCTGATACCCATCACCCATAACTGACACCCATCACTCTATCTGACACCCATCACCCATAACTGACACCCATCACCCATATCTGACACCCATCACTCATATCTGACACCCATCACCATATCTGACAACCCATCACCCATATCTGACACCATCACCCATAACTGACACCCATCACCCATAACTGACACCCATCACCATATCTGACACCCATCACTCATATCTGATACCCATCACCCATATCTGACACCCATCACTCATATCTGACACCCTCACCCATATCTGACAACCATCACTCATATCTGACACCCATCACCCATAACTGACACCCATCACCCATAACTGACACCCATCACTCATGTCTGACACCCATCACCCATAACTGACACCCATCACTCATATCTGATACCCATCACCCATATCTGACACCCATCACTCATATCTGACACCCATCACTCATATCTGACACATCACTCATATCTGACACCATCACTCATATCTGACACCATCACTCATATCTGACACCATCACTCATATCTGACACCCATCACTCATATCTGACACCCATCACTCATATCTGATACCCATCACCATATCTGACACCCATCACTCATACTGACACCCATCACTCATATCTGACACCCATCACTCATATCTGACACCCATCACCCATAACTGACACCATCACTCATATCTGACACCCATCACTCATATCTGACACCCATCACTCATATCTGACACCCATCACCCATATCTGACACCCATCACCCATATCTGACCCATCACCCATAACTGACACCCATCACTCATAACTGACACCATCACCCTAACTGACACCCATTACTCATATCTGACACCATCACTCATATCTGACACCCATCACTCATNTACTAGCAAATAATTTATGCCTGCATCTGTGAAAATCTATTTAGTGAAGAGGACAAGTTGACTAGTATCAAAGAGGGAGTTTTAAAAATATAAAGGCTATAAAGTCCGGTAGGCCCAGGCAAAGTATTTTCCAGGGTGCTTAAAGATTGTAAATAGATGGTGGAATTTTGTCTTGATGAATCATTAGTCAGCCAGAGTGGTGGAGGTTTTGCAAATGTGCCAATTTTTAAAAGGGGGTGATGATCATTGCCTTGAAATATTGTTCAATGTGCTTAATGTCTATTATAGCAAAATTGTTTTAATTAATAATCGGAAAAGTCATTCATCAAAATCTTAAATCACAATTGATGAGTAGGAAGGATTGCAACATTATCTTGACATTCGCAAAGCCTTTGATACTGCACCCAATGAGACTTGTTGAAAAGTTAAGAGGCACATGGGAGGGGGGGGGGGGGTGATTTCTCTAACAGTGCTTCATTGATGTCCTCTGTTCGAATCGCTACTCTGTATATACAGCCTGTACTCCAAAGACCCAAAAGTGATTCCATGCAGCCGCCAAACCCCCTGTTTATGAATGAAAAACGGTTTACACACGACTCACAACTTTTTTTAATTTAGTTCATTTATTATACACCCCATACCCATCCCGTGGGCGGTAGTGGAAAGGGTTACAGTGGCACATAATGGGCTCAGGGACTGAACCCCACAATTCATTTAGCTAAACAAGTTACAATCTTGATGAGCTAGTTACAAAATTCAATATAAGTCGTCACATCAACAATGGGTTCGAGATCGACCTCAAGTACAGGTTCTAAATTAAGCAACTGACATATGTGGAGAGCTAGTGTCACAATTTATATGTTTGTCCTGCTGATTTTGTTCGAACACTTCTGGAACAGGTGCTTCACTGACGAATTTTGTTCGAACCACAACACTGTAAATGCTTCACCCACATACTACAAATACAAATAATTGCCAACAGAATCTAAACACCTCACCTAACCTATGCCTATATATGCACAATATGCTAATGTATTATAATATTAATTTATATTTGAGAAAATTCCCATTTTGAATGAATAGCATGTAAAAATTTATGAATGCGTTTGTGGTCGACCGCTGGATGTAATGGACTTAAGTCAAGGACGGGTTGGAAAAGTTAAGAGGCACATGGGAGGGGGGGGGGGAATTCTTGAACAGTGCTTCGTTGATGTCCTCTGTTTGAATCGCAACTCTGTATATACTGTACATGCTTCACCCATGTACTGTAAATACAAATTGCCAACAGAACCTAAACACCTAACCTACCTACATTATGTCTCACTACACATAGAACTCGAATATGTATTATTATACATAAAAAAACGTATTTTTAATGCATAATACATTAAAAATTGAATGCATCTGGGGGGGGGGGGGGAGGTCGCTGCTTTAACGATCCTAGTCGGAGGACCAGTTGAAGTTATGTGTAAAGTGTTTTCAGCCGGATAAATGACCATTTAGCCGTAGTGAGGACGGGCTGTATTAAAAAGGCTATACTGGTTCAAGTACTTCTGAAGCAATACTCTGTTGACCTAAAAACTAGAAATAGATCTCAATCTGTCGAATCTTGATAAGATACAAGACTTGTGACAGCGTTTATGTAAGTGTCTGGACGTAAACTAGTATTTCTTAGTACTCGTCGTAGCCTCCTACCAACCAGGGTTGTATTTGCTACTGTATAAAAGTGTATCATTAGACGTGAGTCGTATTGAGATGAACATTTTTGAAAGAAATCAACGTTGATAAGAACGATCTTAGATATACTTAAATATATATATGTATATATCAGCCGGCTGACAGGTCTATCAGCAGTCTTGGGGAAGTGTGGGTGGGTGATGCAGCTGTTCTCAGGCTGTTACCTATGGTTTCACCAGTGACCAGAAATATATAGTTACTAAATAGCCAATTACTGAATAATTGGCTCACCACAAATCCGTCGGACTTCCTGATCAGGTAAGTTTTCTATTTTCAGAATGGTGACAAATATTTGTGGTATAATCACTGACAGAACAACCGACTACTATCCTACTTTCCTCATAGCAAACATGGACATAACACCATCGGATACCAAGAAATTAACCTTCAGACTGCACAGCAAAGTCACAATAAGCAACCTCATAAATGCACTCCACAATATCAACTGGAATTTAATAATACATAGGATGTAAGTTAAGTAGCATCTTCCACTACAAAACTAAGCCTCTACAACACACACTGTCCTGTCCTCACCAAACAACTGTAGCGAGTATAATCAATCAATATACTCGCTCCAAACTCATTAGCTAAATGAGAAGCAAAACTCTCATTAGTACTAACGACGTCACTCATACCTTTTCCCTAATTACAGCGTTCAATCCACGACCGTCCAAGTGATTGGGCACCATTTCTTCCCTCCGTCCCATCCCAAATACACTACTTTGTAACATGGGTGAAACCTAAGTGGCCAAGAAACTAAAAATGGAGGACAGAAGTGGTTGTGTGACCCGCGCCTGGAGTCCATCAATGATCATGTGCTACATGTTGCCAAGCATTATAGAGCTCACATAACAACCGAGTCCCTTGATGCATTTCTTCAAACTAACCGCGCTTTCAGGAAACTGTACGAGCATATATATATACGTAGTCAATACTGGAAACCATTTTTAAATGGCATCAATCATGCAACATCCTCGGCTCAAATGTTGGCCAAAATTATCTCCAAACCTAATATCCCTCAACTTTCTTGCTGCTCCCCAACAGCTTATGTAGACATATACTGCTAAAAACAGTAAGGAATCACTGCTAGCATATCGAATCTGCCCAAAAATATACTTCATCATCATTTTGCTAGTACTAACGGTAATAAGTTTAGTTTTGCCCCGAAGGGCGAGTTTATTAGGCAGCTCCACTCATCCTGTGAGGGGACACACCACCATGGCAGCGTTTTAATATTGAGATTGCCTATAGTGAAATGGGTCCAGATGATGTTTATGACATCTAAAGTTTTGAGCTTGAAACTGCACTCAAAAAGGACAGAACAACTTCTGGAGACGATGGCATAACACACAGTCCCCTGAGGCTTCTTGCCGAAATACATTCCAGTCCGCTGCTGGAATTGTACAAAGTCTACGCCAAGGTGTCCTTACCAGTCCACTACGGGCTCGCCATAGCCCGTGCTACTTGGAACATTTTGTTCCAAGTAGCACGGGCTATGGCGAGCATTTTGTTCCAAGTAGCGAATCTTAAACAACACAACATATCATTGGACGCAGAGCCTCATAATTCCTATACCAAAGCCAAACTTGAACAAATTTATGCCGATACCTTCAACTTCTTGCATGTGCAAAGTCTTTGAGCTGCCTGTTCTTGTGAGCGTTCACGTCAAGAAACTGTTTTACTAAAGTGCCCTAATCTAACCTACCAGAGGATCCACGAACAGAAAACGGGACAATATGTCAATTCCGCGAGCCGCTACCATTTTCTAGTACGACAAATTTTGGCCTTAGGTTAATTAATGACAGGTTGGATAACAAGAACTTTTCACACTAGAGATGCTATACCGATGATGACACTTTTCAAAACGCTTGTGCTCTCTAGAGTGGAGTACTGCTGCACAATGACAGCCCCTTTCACTGCTGGTGAAATTGCTGACCTGGAGAGCGTGCAGAGGTCCTTTACTGCTAGAATCCACTCGGTAAAACATCTAAACTATTGGGACCGACTTAAGAGCCTAAATCTGTATTCCCTTGAGCGCAGGCGGGAGAGATACATAATAATTTACACGTGGAAAATATTAGAGGGGCTGGTCCCAAACCTGCACACAGAAATAACATCACATGAAACCAGAAGACATGGCAGGATGTGCAGAATACCCCCGTTGAAAAGCAGAGGTGCAACTGGTACTCTGAGAGAGAACTCTATCAACATCAGAGGCCCGAGACTGTTCAACACGCTTCCACTACACATAAGGGACATGACTGGCAAACCCCTCACAGTGTTCAAGAGAGAACTGGATAAGCACCTCCAAAGGATACCTGATCAACCAGGCTGTGACTCATACGTCAGGCTGCGAGCAGCCGCGTCCAACAGCCTGGTTGATCAGTCCAGCAACCAGGAGGCCTGGTCGATGACCGGGCCGCGGGGACGATAAGCCCCGGAAGCACCTCAAGGTATCCTCAAGGTAGGTAAAGTATACGTGAAAATGCGACGTGCAATTAGGAGGACGGGTTGCCTTGAGAGGATTGTTCTCAGTAAGCTAATGATGCAAATCAAAGGTCAACTTTGATTTGCTGACTGACAGCTGACTTCAAGAATGTTTAATCTTGATGCCCGCCACATAAAAGTCGAACAACCTACCATACTCAAATAACGGAACTATTCACTCTACCCACCACGAGAGTGAGAGCACTCTACCCACCACGAGAGTGAGAGCACGCTACCCACCACGAGAGTGAGAGCACTCTACCCACCACGAGAGTGAGAGCACTCTACCCACCACGAGAGTGAGAGCACTCTACCCACCACGAGAGTGAGAGCACTCTACCCACCACGAGAGTGAGAGCACTCTACCCACCACGAGAGTGAGAGCACTCTACCCACCACGAGAGTGAGAGCACTCTACCCACCACGAGAGTGAGAGCACTCTACCCACCACGAGAGTGAGAGCACTCTACCCACCACGAGCGTGAGAGCACTCTACCCACCACGAGAGTGAGAGCACTCTACCCACCACGAGAGTGAGAGCACTCTACCCACCACGAGAGTGAGAGCACGCTACCCACCACGAGAGTGAGAGCACTCTACCCACCACGAGAGTGAGAGCACTCTACCCACCACGAGAGTGAGAGCACTCTACCCACCACGAGAGTGAGAGCACTCTACCCACCACGAGAGTGAGAGCACTCTACCCACCACGAGAGTGAGAGCACTCTACCCACCACGAGAGTGAGAGCACTCTACCCACCACGAGAGTGAGAGCACTCTACCCACCACGAGAGTGAGAGCACTCTACCCACCACGAGAGTGAGAGCACTCTACCCACCACGAGAGTGAGAGCACTCTACCCACCACGAGAGTGAGAGCACTCTACCCACCACGAGAGTGAGAGCACTCTACCCACCACGAGAGTGAGAGCACTCTACCCACCACGAGAGTGAGAGCACTCTACCCACCACGAGAGTGAGAGCACTCTACCCACCATGAGAGTGAGTGCATGACCGGAACGCAAAGGTGTTAACGATAACATCAGTGCCCAACACGCCACGCCCACTACACCTGACTAGTCTTTGTAGGCCCCACAAAATGGGTATGGGGTGCATAATAAATGAACTAAGCTAAAAAAAACTAGGTACAGGGCCCTCCCGGTTGTACAGTCGGGTTCGTTCTCGACTCACAATCGAGAATTCCAGGTTCGAATCCTGGCGGCACTGAAAGGGTTGGACTAGAAATGGTTCAACATCTTTCCCTTTCATCTAATGCGGCTGTTCATATATCAGTAAATAGGTGACTGGAAAGTAAGCAACTGTTGTTGGAGGGGGGGGGCCTCGATTAAGCCTATAATACATATACACACACAGGCTTCCTGTCCCCGACAACACGAATTAATGTTGATGCATGTTGACAGTGTTATGTTTCCTCGGCAGAGATCACGATGGGCGAGTTCTGGAGGCGTCATGTGTCGCCATATTGGAAGTCCCTGGTGGTGCTCTTGGTTCCCATCCTCCTGCTGCCCTTCCCTCTTATCTACCACACTGACGTGAGTGTTGCTTCTCTCTAGTACATTGTTCAGGCAGCGTGACGTGTTGCTTCTCTCTAGTACATTGTTCAGGCAGCGTGACGTGTTGCTTCTCTCTAGTACATTGTTCAGGCTGTGTGACGTGTTGCTTCTCTCTAGTACATTGTTCAGGCTGCGTGACGTGTTGCTTCTCTCTAGTACATTGTTCAGGCTGTGTGACGTGTTGCTTCTCTCTAGTACATTGTTCAGGCTGTGTGACGTGTTGCTTCTCTCTAGTACATTGTTCAGGCTGCGTGACGTGTTGCTTCTCTCTAGTACATTGTTCAGGCAGCGTGACGTGTTGCTTCTCTCTAGTACATTGTTCAGGCAGCGTGACGTGTTGCTTCTCTCTAGTACATTGTTCAGGCAGCGTGACGTGTTGCTTCTCTCTAGTACATTGTTCAGGCAGCGTGACGTGTTGCTTCTCTCCAGTACATTGTTCAGGCAGCGTGACGTGTTGCTTCTCTCTAGTACATTGTTCAGCAGCGTGACGTGTTGCTTCTCTCTAGTACATTGTTCAGGCAGCGTGCGTGTTGCTTCTCTCTAGTACATTGTTCAGGCAGCGTGACGTGTTGCTTCTCTCTAGTACATTGTTCAGGCTGTGTGACGTGTGCTTCTATCTAGTACATTGTTCGGCAGCGTGACGTGTTGCTTCTCTCTAGTACATTGTTCAGGCAGCGTGACGTGTTGCTTCTCTCTAGTACATTGTTCAGGCTGTGTGACGTGTTGCTTCTCTCTAGTACATTGTTCAGGCAGCGTGACGTGTTGCTTCTCTCTAGTACCTTGTTCAGGCAGCGTGACGTGTTGCTTCTCTCTATACATTGTTCAGGCAGACGTGACGTGATGTCTTCTCTCCAGTACATTGTTCAGGCTGTGTGACGTGTTGCTTCTCTCTAGTACATTGTTCAGGCTGCGTGACGTGTTGCTTCTTTCTAGTACATTTGTTCAGCTGCGTGACGTGTTGCTTCTCTCTAGTACATGTTCAGCAGCGTGACGTGTTGCTTCTCTTGTACGTTCATTCATTATGTTGTATCAAAGGCTGATAATTTTATGCGCTGGCTGCTGTGTATGTTAAAAGATCATGATAACATGTGTTCAACAGACAGACACTTGAATGAAATCTTGCACGTTTAAGTGATCCACTCAGATATTGCTGTCCTAAAATATTTGTGACCTCAGGCAACTAGTTCTCATATATAAATTATAATTAGTATTTTGTATACAGGTAGGTCTTAATTAGGTTAGGGGTCTTCAATTAGTATATCAAATAATTGATGGCAATACTGTATATATGTTACAAATAGATTTTGAATTTATTTTATCCACTACACACCTTGATGGCCTCCATTGTCTGCTGCTGTTTGAGGTCTTTTTGCATGTACTTTGTACAAATCACTGAAGTCCAGTTTCCTGGATACAGTAAGTGCCTTTGTATTCCTTCCAGCGCCGTCCACAGACATCAAACCAAAACCTAATTTGCTGGTGACTGAACTGATTTTGTAGACTACTCTCTTCCTGGATGGTAGACTGGTTGCCTATCATGCAGGCTGGGCTTATTGTTCTCAAGTCTATTGTCAAGTGGTTCCGCCTCTCAACTGTCAGTCAACTGGTGTACAGATTCCGAGCCTACTGGGCTCTGTCATATCTACATTTGAAACTGTGTGGAGTCAGCCTCCACCACATCACATCCTAGTGCATTCCATTTACTAACTACTCTGACACTGAAAAAGTAAGTTCTAACGTCTCTGGTGGCTCATTTGGGTACTCAGCTTCCATCCCTGTCCCTTTGTGGGTGTGCCACCCGTGTTAAATAATCCATCCTTGTCCACCTTGTCAATTCCCCTGAGAATTTTGTATGTGGTAATCATGTCTTTGGCTTTGTGCAAATACCAGAGCAGTACCAGATGGCTCGGAGGTCTCATTCTTACACTTCTGATATTTTATACTGTGTCCTCAGTACTGGGATGCTAGTTATAACTTTGACCTTTTAATATGTTTTGTTGACTGACATTTCGTTTCCAAATACTAAATCGGTTCTTTGTATGCAACACTTGCCAGTTTACAACACAATCATTCTAATTGAAACCTGGCAAGCGTATCCCTCTGTGACCGTTTTGGAATAACCTTTATTTTTGTCAGGACTTGTGTGAAAGCAATGTCA
>WNGS01165751.1:11016508-11064399 GCA_020271785.1 Procambarus virginalis
AAAATACGTTTTTTATGTATAATAATACATATTCGAGTTCTATGTGTAGTGAGACATAATGTAGGTAGGTTAGGTGTTTAGGTTCTGTTGGCAATTTGTATTTACAGTACATGGGTGAAGCATGTACAGTATATACAGAGTTGCGATTCAAACAGAGGACATCAACGAAGCACTGTTCAAGAATTCCCCCCCCCCTCCCATGTGCCTCTTAACTTTTTCCAACCCCGTCCTTGACTTAAGTCCTATTACATCCAGCGGTCGACCACAAACGCATTCATATTTTACATGCTATTCATTCAAAATGGGAATTTTCTCAATATAAATTAATATTATAATACCTTAGCATATTGTGCATATATAGAGCATAGGTTAGGTTAGGGTGTTTAGATTCTGTTGGCAATTATTTGTATTTGTAGTATGTGTGGGTGAAGCATTTACAGTGTTGTGGTTCGAACAAAATTCGTCAGTGAAGCACCTGTTCCAGAAGTGTTCGAACAAATCAGCAGGACAAACATATAAATTGTGACACACTAGCTCTCCACATATGTCAGTTGCTTAATTTAGAACCTGTACTTGAGGTCGATCTCGAACCCATTGTTGATGGTGACGACTTATATTGAATTTTGTAACTAGCTCATCAAGATTGTAACTTGTTTAGCTAAATGAATTGTGGGGTTCAGTTCCCGAAGCCCATTATTGTGCCACTGTAACCCTTTCCACTACCGCCTTCGGGATGGGTATGGGGTGTATAATAAATGAACTAAATTAAAAAAAGTTGTGAGTCGTGTGTGTAAACCGTTTCTCACACCTAAACAGGGGGTTTGGCGGCTGCATGGAATCACTTTTGGGTCTTTGGAGTACAGGCTGTATATACAGAGTAGCGATTCGAACAGAGGACATCAATGAAGGCACTGTTAGAGAAATCACCCCCCCCACCCCTCCCATGTGCCTCTTAACTTTTCAACAAGTCTTGCATTGGGTGCAGTATCAAAGGCTTTGCGAATGTCAAGATAATGTTGCAATCCTTCCTACTCATCAATTGTGATTTAAGATTTTGATGAATGACTTTTCCGATTATTACTTAAAACAATTTTGCTATAATAGACATTAAGCACATTGAACAATATTTCAAGGCAAGTGATCAATCACCCCCTTTTAAAAATTGGCACATTTGCAAAACCTCCACCACTCTGGCTGACTAATGATTCATCAAGACAAAAATTCACCAATCTATTTACAATCTTTAAGCACCCTGGAAAATACTTTGTCTGGGCCTACGGACTTTATAGCCTTTATATTTTTAATAACTTCCTCTTTGATACTAGTCAACTTGTCCTCTTCACTTAAATAGATTTTCACAGATGCAGGCATAAATTATTTGCTAGTATATAAGAGTACTGTATTGTACTTAATTAAAATTTCGTCATTATCAGTTACACGACTCATTTTTCAATGGCCAACCCCGTTTATGAATGAAAAAAGTTTATACACAACTCGACTGATGATGTCCGAACACATCCGTAACAAGTGCTTCGCAGACGACTTATTCGAACCATAATGCTGTAAATGCTTCACCCACGTACTACAAATAATCGTCAACAGAACCTAAGTAATTATCAAAAGAAGGCACCAAACCGGGAAGGCTATGTAGCACCATCAAATGTGCGGAATAATGAGAGGGCACTTTATTTGTATCACCAAGGATGCCAATACGAGAACAAAAACGCATAAGGCGAACGACATCAAAAGTATCCGAGTCACCAAGAATTCTATTGAGGGACAGGTGACCGCAAGGGGCGGTCGGAAAGCAAGACACACGCTCGTCTCAGAAGTCAGGACATTCAAGAAGGACATGCACGACCGTGCATGTGCTTCTTGAGAAAAGTACTCAAGGAAAAGGCGTTTTAGAACCGTAGGAGGGGTAAAAGCTTTAGTGATGCGGGTCAAGGATGTACAAAACTGCAGAAGGGGGACTCTCCATGGGGGCAAAGAAGGAACAACACGAGGAGATACATTAGAAACACGAACGGAAAGAGAATCCTGCAAGCGAGATAACCGGACAGAAAGAGGTAGGTGGTGAAGAGGAACAGGAACCGCAGGAGGGGTAAAAGTTAAAGCACGACAGAGGCGAGAGGATGGATGTTGTAAGGACTGCGCAAGATAGCGAAGACAGTAGCGATCACGGCGGTCCTGGAGAGACAGGAAGCCAGTGTCAACATACAAGCTAAGGACGGGAGTCGAACGAAAGGCACCAGAACTGAGGTGCAACCCAGTATGGTGCAAAGCATCAAGACGGCGAAGAGCAGAAGGAGAAGTAGACGAGAAAGCAGGGCAACCATAATCGAGCTTAGACAGGACGAGAGAGGAATGTAAAGCAAGGAGTGCGCGCCTATCCGCTCCCCAAGAAGTATGGGACAATACTCGAAGGAGGGTAAGGGCCTTAGAGCACTCGACACGGAGGTAAGAGATATGGGGAGACCATGGCAAACGAGTGTCAAGGAATAATCCCAAAAGCTTCGCGGAATCTTTGTACTCAAGGGGATGACCATAAAGTGACAAAGAGGGACGAAGAACGACCCGTTTCCGAGAAAAAGACATGGCACAAGTCTTAGAAGTAGAGAACTTGAAGCCATAATTGGTGGCCCATCAACAGAACCTAAACAAATGCCTAAATATGCACAGTATGCTAATATATAACATTGGTATGCTAATACTAATCGTAACACAGTATGCTAATATATTAAATTTATATTTGAGAAAATTCCTATTTTGAATGAACATGTTCAAATTGATGATTTTGCATCTTTGGGGTCAACTGCTGGATG
The DNA here is from genome assembly GCA_020271785.1 of Procambarus virginalis. Lineage (NCBI taxonomy): Eukaryota > Metazoa > Arthropoda > Malacostraca > Decapoda > Cambaridae > Procambarus > Procambarus virginalis. Next base: position 11,019,334 of record WNGS01165751.1, read on the forward strand.
GAATGGACTTCGTCTAAGGACGGGATGATCAGGAAAAAACGTTAGGCTTTGACTTTGCCTGCTGTGGAAACAGTTATTCCCAGGTGGGAATAACTATTTGTAGCAATTTGCAGTGTTTTCTGTGTCAGTTATTTTTTTTATTGGTCTGTGGGACCAAGATTTTGTGAATATCTTACTAGTGTAGCAGTATGGTATCTGAAACAGCAAATTGGGAAACAATAATGAAGTTTACCCTGACGAGCTTCCTAAAATGTTTTAGAGAAGGCTCTCCTCGGAGCAAAACAATATTCTACAAATAATTCTTTTATTTTCACATCATAATTGTACTCTAGTCGTAGTGTGGGAAAACTTATGAAATGATAGGCATCACTTTACAATCTAACCTTTTTTTTCTATAATCATTCCAGTCTTTCGAAGTGTCAACACCTCATAAAACAGAGACAAGAAAAGGATGGATGTTATGCTAGAACAATTGATAGCCAAAGTACTCCATGCAAGTGGGAAATAGGGGAAGTAATGACTAGTTATTTAAAACAAGGGTGATACCTAGTGGCAAACTTTGTGTTCATCCTGTCAGGAAGAAATAGCTTTCTTACAACAAGATGCACAATGTGGGATAATCTTTGGGTATAATACACTCAAAACTGACTTTTACAAATGTTTTGTACTTAATATTACTCAAAAGCTCATACTTTTAATACAGTGCTATTGCAAATACCAATTGCTATGCTTAGATTCATACATGTTTTGGAGCTATTTAATACAGCTAGATCAAAAATTGTCTTTACAATAAAAATATGTTGTATGATTTAAAGTATTTTGTATGCACATGCATTCACTATTGTAAGTATCCTACCTCTCATTACACTATTAAATTATCAATTTATCGATTTCCATCATCAAATAAAACAATCGAGTATATGCATAAAATATATGTATAAAATCCAATTTCCAAATCAAATTTTATTTTTCATGGATTATTGACATCATGAAGGTGTTGAATGCCAAGATGTTATTCGTCATGGTAGTAAGCCAGCCTGAGGTATCGGCGACATGTAATATGGAGTAGCTGCCCAGGCTGTGCTGCCATTCACATATTAATGGCAAAATCTGAGGTACGAGTGATATGTAAAATGATGTATTGGCCCAAGGTGTGGCGTCATCAACACAGTAAGTGGCCAAACCTGAAATGCTAGTCTGCCATATGACATTAATACATTTGTTAATTCAATTGAATCATTTGAAGTAAAGGATTTAACAGAAAAGTTTGAAAGTCCTTGGCACTGGAATTGTATTCAAATTGTACAAATGTTAAACTGTTAGATACGAGATTAACGCGCAATTCAGTGTATGTAGGAGCATGTTGATTATGCTGGGTACGACACATTTCAACTAGACTTTAATGATACGAATTTGTAACACTAATGGGAAAAATTATTTAATATCTAGAAATTTAGATAGGTTCCTTGTCTATATTCTGGCTAACAAATATATGTATGACAATTTCATATAACCATGCACAATGCCATGAGTTTTCATATTCATACATCATAGGCCTTACATAAAATTCATAAGGATTTTATACAAGTATATTTACATAACAATGTTAAACCTATTCCTAGTAGGAAATATAAACATCAGGGGATTTTAAAAATCAAAACAATAAGTTGATAACTTGTAAAGCTGAACTTCACTTCTGAATATTGTCATGAAATGCTTCAGAAGTTTACATAAATTAAAATATATATCACAAACATTACCTGCATCGGACAAGTGTTTTGTGCTTCACTGGAATACTACGGCCGGGTCAACATATTTACCTTTCGATTTTAGGATTTTGTACCGTAACAGTAGTTTCACAAAAGCACCTATCTGTTGTAATTTCAAAATGGATACAGCTTTTCATTTCCAAATATTTATCTTTTTAAATGGCATTTTGAAATTACTATCTATTTCTTAGGTATAGGTCAACTTCTAAGAACCACGCTATAATTAAAAATTCAATGCGTTTAAACTATAATGCAAGTCTCAAGAATTTATTTTAATTTGCACCACTGGGATATTGACCATATTTAGACCCAAATATTGAGCATAACAAAGTTTGCTTTCATTTAAATAAAGCAATGCTTAACCCACTGTGGGTCACAGTAACATTACATGGAAACTGAAACTCAAAGAAAAATCAATATTATCCCCAATACATAATTAAATAATTGACCATTAACAAAACAAATTAGTCAAAATGCAAGGCACTGAAGCATTAAGCTTCTTTTATTGATGGTGGCACAGAGGATAATCCCCGATTAAAAGATGATCCTAAAATGACAAATGGGAATGAACAATGAGAGCTACTTATGTTCAAGGTAAGTATTTACACAAGCTTCCAGTTGTTCCATGGGTGTAGTCAGGATATGAAGGAAAACAGTTAGGATTTAGTTAAATCTTTCCTTTAGTCACACGTATACTTCCATACGTACTCATAAATAGATCTTCTAATATAAACACTATGGGAGAGCTAATTGAAGTGAAACTTAAAGCCTCCTCCGTGAAAGCCACCCCCTGGAAAACCGCCTTGATGAAAGTGGAAATGCTGGAATGGGTTGAAACCATGACCACCAGGTCCTCCCTGCTGCTGTTCTGGATCTAGTGGATCTTCTCCATTGTCAAACTTAGCACGCATCTCTGTGTGGAAGAAAAGGCATTACATTACGCTTAGCTTCACTTTCATTTGAATAAGTTAAGTCATATGTGAGAGTAGGATGAATACCACTGAAGTAAATGTAATAATAGCACAGTCTGCAAAAATGGTTGAATCATTACCAATATTAATCCTTAAATTGTGCAACACATTGTATGATGTGTTGAGTGACTTGCTATAAAATGCACATCACATCATATGATGTATTGGAGTACTATGCAAGATTTAAACGGCCCACGGATACACGGGGTTCACCTCACCTTCATCAGGGCTCTTTTAAACAGACGCCATTTAAAAAAAATCGTGGGCCAAATTCCCAGGTGTGAAGACCTCAGTATTGAGTGAGTCACAAAGCCTGATGCACGCAGCATGAGCTCACAGCACTGCTGTTCAGCTTGTGACCACAGCAGCGACTAAAAATGCAATATGTTGTTCATACTATTATTTAGCTATGATATTATTACAGAAGACCCCTGACTGATAAAAATGACCCGGATTCTGATAATAGCAGGATTGTTGTGATAATCAGCGCTATAGTGGGAGGAGTAATCTTGGTGGGGAGGGAGGTAGCATGTCTGCTCACTCTGTGTGTGACCACCTTTTACTGTCTGGACTCACTATACCAGCTTAGTTGTTCGCTATGGTGAACAAAACATGCAGATACTTATATATAACATCTGTATATAAAAGCAAAAACAGTATGGTGGGAGGAGAATGGTGACGAGTCAGGTGAGGTGAGGAAGGGAGGAAGTGGGAGCCAGTGGCGGGCTGCCGCTGCCACTCAGCATATCAACTTAGTGGTTCGTTATGGTGAACACGAATGTAGATACAGTGGCACCTTGACTTACGATTGCCCCTACTTATGATAATTTCAAGTTACTATGTAAATTTGATCGAAAAATGCGACTCGACATCCGATGGTGTCGTCGACTTCCGATATTTGTTGGTACACGTTCGGGTCGACTGAGCGCGTGGTTCCCGGTCATGCGGTCCGACCTGCCTCAGTTTACTACAGCTGCCCGCTTAGTGACGATCGCGCCTATAAGAAATTCTGCATTTGTGGTGATTTTTTTGCATTTTGAACATTAAAGTAATTATTATATATCATGCCATGAGTACCAGGAAAGTCAGTGGTAAGGCTCAACATATGAAAACCCATGTAAGGATGACCATAGAGCAGAAACAAGAGTTCAGAATGTCTCTTCCTCAACAATTAAGAAAATGTGTGCAGCATGGGAAGAATTGCAAACCTTTGCTGAAACGACTCGCCCAAATCAAGCTGCAGTAGGTCGTTGCCTTAACCTATTCAGTGACACTGTGATGCATTATTACAGACAAATATTAAAATGAAGGGAAAAACAAATGTCTCTTGACAAATTTGTAGCGAGACAAACAAGCACTTAACCACAACCAGGTCCTAGTGGTATGCAGGCAAAACGTGCCAGGGAGTGCACACCAGAAAGGTCCTCACTGCCTGATGTTATAATGGATGGGGACTCCCCTTCCAAACAGTAATAACTCTCCTCCTTCCCCCTCATAACCATCTTCCATACGCCATCAAGAGCCCTCCATAAAGGTAAGATCAACTTAGGTACTGTATTGTAGTTAGAAAAACACATTGTATTCAGTATAAAATGTATTTTTATGTAAATATTTTGGAGGGTGGGGAATGGATTTATTCAATGCCCTTTATTTCTTATGGGAAAAATCGCTTCGACTTACGATATTTCGAGTTACGATCTGTCTCTGGGAACGGATTAGCATCGTAAGTCGAGGCCCCATTGTACTTATATATAACGTCTGTATCTAGTGAATAAACACAAAAACAGTATGGTGAGAGGAGAATGTGGGCAAGTGAGGTGTTAAGGGAGCGAGTGGCAGCGAGTGGTTGGCTGGTGTGTGGCTGTCACTCCTCGTTGCTTTTTGACTCATAATACCAACTTTGTGGTTCGTTATGGTGAACAAAACATGCAGATACTTATATATAACTTGTGTATATAGTGTAATAACCGACAAAGTATTTGTTCACTGTTTGATGAACATGATTGAATTTGTAGCGAGTAGATTATCCCAATAATATACTCGCTCCAAATGCATTGTTAATATTCCTGTCAACCTTTGGTGAGGTGTTGCCTCGAGCAACCCGGTGAGGTGTTGCCCAAGCATATAAGTAGCAGAATAGCAAATAGTAACCAGTCTACTTTCAAGTGTGGTCTAGAGCAGACACTTGCGAGATACTGTACCGACGCTCAGTACGCTCTCCCACATAGAGCTCCGCGACTCCGGCCTCACTCGGCTCTCTGCTCTGCTCCAGGCTTCGTCTCAACGTCTACGACACTGCTGTATCCAGGACTACTAAATAAATATGAAACACTAAACACTGTATCTAATCAACCCAACAACGTAACATAAACGTACGTTACAATCAACAATATGCACACCATAATTTGAGTACAGCGATGATTCACTCATTTTATTATATAAATATATCACACTACACACTATGAATAATATTACAGCAAAAAAATATGAAAAATCAATCAGACACATTGAAATAATTAGTAATTATCTCTTTGTGGCCACTCCTGCCCGACAGCTGGGAGCAACAGACCATCTGGACGCACGCTGAGTCAGCGCCTGTTTTTTGCCAGACTTTCCCCGCCCTATAGCGGGCAATATATGCCACTTACGATTTTATTATTATTTTTTTCCCATGATCAGAGAACACAAATTAAACAGGTTTAGAAGAAAAGATAATTTTTTTGTTTTTTTTTGGTATGTGCCTGTGGGGTGACAAATGCTAATTAGCCCTGAGCAACACAAGGGGTTAATTCACATGCATGCATGGAGCAGCATGCACACTGAACATGTTTGCGGATGATGCTAAGACACTGAGGAAGATAGGAGATGCAGACAATTGTAAGGCCCTTCAAATTTCAAATTGATCTAGATCAAATAAGTGCTTGGAGCATCAAGTGGCAAATGGAATTCAATGTAAATAATTGCCGTGTTATGGAATGTGTAATCAGAGAAAACTTACACAAATTGTGACAAATTTGTCATTTGTCAAATTACAACTTACAAATTATATGATAATAAGGAATTACAGAACTAATACAGAGCGAGACCTAGGGGTGGTGTTGGATAGTAAGCTGTCCCCAGAGAAACACAAAGAACAGTAAGAGGAGCATATGTGTCGCTTTCCAACTTCAGACTTGCTTTTAATTACATATGGACGGTGAAATACTAAAGAAACTGTTCATGATTTTTGCAAGATCAAAATTGGAATATGCAGCAGTTGTATGGTGTCCAAATCTCAAGAAGCATAAACTGGAAAAGGTGAAATGGCATGCTATACAATGGCTTCTGGAATTGAAAAACAAGAGTTATGAGGAGAGACTTGAGGCATTAAACATGCCAAAACTAGAAGATAGAAGAAAAAGAGGCAATATGATCACCACTTACAAAATACTAAACTGGAATCTACCAAATTGATAAAGAGGAATTCCAGAAACCAGCAACTTAACGAACAAGAGGACGCAGATTCAAGTTAAGGAAACAAAGGTGCCAAAATAAATATTACAAAGTTTTCCTTTGCATACAGTGGTATACGGTTGGAACAAAATAAATGAGGTGGTGGTGGAGGCCAAAACCATCAGTAGTTTCAAGGCCTTGTACCATAAAGAGTACTGGGAAGTTGTGACACCATGAAGGTAGCTCTCGTCCTGTAACTACACCTCGGTAATTAAATACACTCCACTATGTCTACAATTAAGCTGGAAGGTTGTCATCAGAGCTTTCCAAACAAAAGTCCAAACATCTTGCCTAACCTGCCTTATGTCACGTGGGAATCATGGTGTACAATTAGGCAATCAAGACATTTAGCTAAAAAAAAAAAAAAATCAATTTTGTCAATTTAAGTCGACAACATTGAAAACAACAGGTCATACGAGCCAAGTGCCAACAGTCCTAAATTGTCTTTTACAGATGTGATATGTAACTCTGAGTTCAACAGATTTTATTGGAAACATCGTGATGTGAGAATGTAGAGAACCCCCCTATGTGGCACCCAAAAGTTGTGCTAAAATATACTCATGGAAGACAAACGGGTTCAACATCATTTGCACGAGAGCCAGAGAAATACAAAAGAAATATAAACCAACATCATAGTAGCATTCAAATTATGCTTTATAGAGCTATTGGTAATTTACCATAACATTACAATGATGCTAAATTCTGTCGATCTGAAATTTCTGAAAGCCATTTTCTAAATCATTCTATTTGACCTTTGATGACAAAAAAAAAAAACTAAATTTGTGAGCACAGTGCAACAGAGGTTATCAGAGAATCAACAAGAGATCACCTCAGCCAACCACCCCATTGCAAGATGATAGTTTCTGTCTATACATATTTTCAAATTGATTTGAAAATTACCCGACTGAAATGTACGAAAGCTTATAATTATTAAAGGCGGCACAACACCAGCAAGTTTATGTAGCACTGTCTGTCACAAGATACTCAAAAGGAGATGGGGAAGAGGGTGTCAGAGGGGAAGATGCAAGACGGAAGAACAAGAGAGGGGAGGGAAGAGACACAAGGACAACTGGGTAACCAATCTAGTGTTTATAACAAGTTCCATACAAATTATACAGTTGTTTATTACCTTTTTCCCAGTCCATGTAAATGACTTTTTTTTGTACTATATGATAAAGTTCAGTATTCCATAACAGTTATGCTTCATACACCCACCTGTCACACACCAGATGAACTGGGTCCAGGCAATAGGGGAAGCATTATATTTAAAGGTTTACAATTATTTTATATTTATTCAGATTTTTTTTTTTTTAGGGATATTCCTGCACAGGCCCTAAGCCTCTGGCTGGCCCACTAAGTGTTGCTTGTTTCTGTTTTACTTGGGCGGAGTATGAGTATTTATGATTCATATAATCGCTTCAGTAATATTTGCCCAATGTGTTTAACAACTTCTGCAGATATTTATTGTCATCCTTTTCTTATATATAAATGTTTGCAAACAATGGGTACAGAGAAATGACTTGCACTGCAATTTATAATATTACCATAATTGATCAACTAATTTTGCCTGTAGAGCAGCCAGCTTTCATGTTTATGTATATTTAAAATTGGTACAGTAGTTTAATGTAGTAGGCAATTTTTTTCCATTAAATTAATTGTTCCTATTCGATAGAATTGTGTATTGTACTTTTAGCAAACAAGCTGTCATATTATTAAAATGTCTTAAGAAAAAATTGATGAGCGACACTATCATCAGAACATGAGCACAAGTATTTGGGTTGATGTACATCAAATTAAAGCACAAGTATTTGGGTTGATGTACATCAAATTAAAGCACAAGTATTTGGGTTGATGTACATCGAATTAAAGCACAAGTATTTGGGTTGATGTACATCGAATTAAAGCACAAGTATTTGGGTTGATGTACATCGAATTAAAGCACAAGTATTTGGGTTGATGTACATCGAATTAAAGCACAAGTATTTGGGTTGATGTACATCGAATTAAAGCACAAGTATTTGGGCTGATGTACATCAAATTAAAGCACAAATGTTAAAACTGTACCTCCCATTTTTCAATCAATTATATTGGAAGGAGGAACTAGTGCCAAGTCTTACCTTCATCTGTTAACACCTCTTTGGCTGCTGCAATATCGATAAACATCTTTTCTGCCTTTTTCTTTTCTTCTCCATCAAAGTGATCGGGATGCCATTTCTGTGCTAGGCCTCTGTTGAAAATAAAAAAATAATTTAGTATAGAATTGCTGTGTTTAGTAAAAAATGATTTCATCACAGTATTTACAAAATTTGTCTTTGAGTCAACATGAAAAAGCACCTTTCTGAGCAGAACTATTTAGCTGCACCATAAGGAAAGTGAAGCATCCTATGGTCCTATCATAGGGTTTAGGTGCTAGTCAGACACGACCATTTACTGGCACCAAAACCATAGCCAACTTCACAAACTATCATTGAAAGGTCGTTATAGTGCTAGGGAGTAGATACTACTCAATTTAGACTAGAATTTATTAGGATTCAAAATAAGCAAAAGCCTTTTCAAATGCACCCTTAGCATCAAAAGAAAACTACCATGCAAGGCCTCATACTAACTGCTGGTTGCCTGAACCACAAACTTCCTGTGCAATGATTAGCACAGTCTGGAATTGTTCACTTGTCCCTGTCTTCCCAGTACTCTATGTTGCATGATGCTTTCAAACTACCGATAGTGTTGGCTTCCACCACCTCGACGCTCTCTAGGTGTGATTTAAAAAAGATAGAGATGTGGCAACCAGAGTTCCCATTACTGTTTCTAATCGATGTGAATGACCTATCAGGGGAGTCAGTTCGTACGTGTTAATGTTTGTAAACGATGCAAAATTAACAAAGAACATAAAAACCAAGGGCTATAGTATGCTGCAGGAATATCTTGAAACTCCAGGAGTTAGCAGGCAAATGCTGCAACAGTTCAACTTTAAGCTGAAGGTAATGATGGCAAAAAGGGAGAAAAGAGACTAGAAGCCACCTATTCAAGTGGAAATTAATTACATGAATAAGAAAGAAAGAGACAACAGTAGCAGCATACAAGAACTTTAAAAAGCAAAGATTTGCATCAAATTAGTATCTGAAGATGACTAAAGTAATACAACCTCAACCATAAAGAAAGAGCAGAAGGGAGATGATTACTACATCTAAAATACTAAGGGGAATACAGAAGGTGAACAAGGACAATCTCATTATATCGAGAGAAAAGAGGACAAGAAAGCATCAGTGGAAGCTGGATATCAAACTACAGTAGTCAGAAAATTAAGGAAATGCAATACTCTAATCCTGTGTAAAGGGAACTCCATTGTAAACAAAAATCATTTTTGTGCGTGTACCTGTATTATTCAATAATGTACTGTATACAGAAATTTAAGAACTTGTATTATGATGCATTTTTACACACACATGGTATAACAGGAAGATGGTGTCTAATATGGCTAAGACAGCTAATGACATTTCAACTTTCTTCCTTAATAATCCTTGTATTATTAAACAATGGATTATTAAACATTCTTCCTTGAATGAAAGCCTATTCAAGGAACATTCTTCTATCTTTAAACTAATACAAAGTAAATATCTTACCTATACGCTTTAGTAATTTCTTTTTTGTTAGCCGTTCGTTTAACTCCTAGGATTTTGTAGTAATCTCTCTTGCTTGCTTGTTTTTTAAGTTTCTGTGTTTTTTCCAGACCTTCCTTCGCTCTTTGTAAGTTTTCGTCAATATTCAAGGCTTTTTGGAAATCATTTACAGCTGTAACAAAAATGAAGTGTAAATTTTATGCAAGAAATGTACTGTAGTACAATTATGTAAAGTATCAACATTCAACAGCAACACTTTAACCAATTTAACTAAAGTAAAGAGGAAACATTGAACCCTACATACTTATTGTAATGTAGTTAAATAAAATATTTAAATGAAAACACATTCTCTCTCCCCTCACATCTGCCTTGCATGGTCAATAGGTATTCTGCAATTTCATCTTATCTTATGTCATGTCAATTAAAATTATCACTGGAACAGATGCAAAATTGTGTAAATATATAGTTTATATAATTTGCAGATTAAGCAAATTGTAAATGCACACCTATTTATAAATTATTTAAATTTGGTTTAGATATACAGTATAACCACATCAGTAGTGCTTATCAAGAGCTTCACACACCGACCTTCGTCAAGCATCTCGTCAGCAATGTGCGCTTCACCCAGATCACAATACAGTCTGGCTTCTTCTTTAATGTTTATTGCCTTATTGCAAAATTTGATTGCTTCACTAGGGTTCATATGAACTTCACACTGACACAACTTGTCATAGGCAAGGAACTGTACTTCTACCACTTCCTTTTCTTCTCTCAGAATCTGAAATGTTAAAATTATCAATAGCTAAAACAGAAACACTGCAAAAATAAAACAAAGTAGAGACAAGACAATCTTCAAAGTTTAATTCTTCAACTGCACATCACAAGGAGGGTAGCGTATGTACCTGGTTGATGGGGTTCTGGGAGTTGTTCTACTCCCCAAGCCCAGCCCGAGGCCAGACTTGACTTGTGAGAGTTTGGTCCACCAGGCTGTTGCTTGGAGCGGCCCGCAGGCCCACATACCCACCACAGCCCGGTTGGTCCGGCACTTCTTGATGGAAACAATCTAGTTTCCTCTTGAAAATGTCCACGGTTGTTCCTGTAATATTTCTGATGCTCGCTGGTAGGACGTTGAACAACCGTGGACCTCTGATGTTCATACAGTGTTCTCTGATTGTGCCCATGGCACCTCTGCTCTTCACTGGTTCTATTCTGCATTTTCTTCCATGTCGTTCACTCCAGTACGTTGTTATTTTACTGTGCAGATTTGGGACCTGTCCCTCCAGTATTTTCCTTGTATATATTATTTGGTATCTCTCTCGTCTCCTTTCTAGCGAGTACATTTGGAGAGCTTTGAGACGATCCCAATAATTTACGTGCTTTATCGTGTCTATGTGTGCCGTACATGTTCTCTGTATTCCCTCAATTTCAGCAATCTCTCCTGCTCTGAAGGGGGAAGCGAGTACTGAGCAGTCCTCAAGACGGGACAACACAAGTGATTTGAAGAGTACAACCATTGTGATGGGATCTCTGGACTTGAAGGTTCTCGTAATTCATCCTATCATTTTTCTGGCTGATGCAATACTTGCTTGGTTATGCTCCCAAACGTTAGGTTGTCGGACATCATTATTCCCAAATCCTTGACATGCTGTTTTCCTACTATGGGCAGATTTGATTATGTTTTGTACCCTGTATTATGTTTAAGATCCTCATTTTTGCCGTATCTGAGTACCTGGAATTTATCACCGTTAAACATCATGTTATTTTCTGCTGCCCAATCGAAAACTTTGTTAATATCTATTTGTAGTTTATCAATGTCTTCAGCAGATGTAATTTTCATGCTGATTTTTGTATCATCTGCAAAGGATGACATGAAGCTGTGACTTGTGTTTTTGTCTATGTCTGATATGAGAATAAGGAACAGCAGTGGTGCAAGGACTGTACCTTGAGGTACAGAGCTTTTAACTGCGCTCGGACTCGATTTTACTCGATTGACTGTTACTCTTTGTGTTCTATTCAACAGGAAATTGAGTATCCAGTGTCCTACTTTACCAGTTATACCCATTGACCTCATTTTGTGTGCAATCACTCCATGGTCACATTTGTCAAATGCCTTTGCATTCGATGCACCTGGATGGGGTTCTGGAAATTCTTCTACTCCCAAAGCCCAGCCCAGGGCCAGGCTTGACTTAAGATAGCTTGATCCAACAAGCTGTTGCCTGGAGCAGCCCGCAGGCCCACATATCCACTATAGCCCGATTGGTCTGGCACTTCTTGAAGAAAACTATTTTAGTTTTCTGCTGTACTAGTGGCTTTAGAAGAATGTAAACACATCATGCTATGTACTATCAAACCCAGTATAACTTCTTGAATATAAATAAATAAAAAGTTTGACCTAAACAAATTTAGGTCAAGATTTGCAAGAATTAAAATTCCTGTGCAATGATTGGTAAACATCAGCCATTTTGGAAAAATAATTGTGGGACCCTCCTTGGCACGAGGGCCTTTAAACTAACAACGCAACCATGAACAGTGCATGCTGCTGCAGCAGCAGCTCACAGCAGCTCGCAGCACAAACATGTACTATGTGCCACAGCATCACTTACTGATGAATGAAACAAATTAGAAACTGCAAGAATTTAACGATGATAGTAACAGTCTCGATCACCGTTGGAATCTTCTATGTACAAGGCTCAGATATCAGTGATATGGTAAACTTGATGCACATGTCAATGTTTCCAGCACGATGCCTACTCCACCAGCATAGCACACTCAGGAATCTGTACACCAGTAGATTGATGGTCGGGAGGCGGGACCAAAGAGGCAAAGCTCAACCCCCGCAAGCACAACTAGGTGAATACACAGCTACAGAGGTTTGGTGTGCAAGCACATCACACAACAGGACTTCATGTTCTTTTGGAACATTAATATGTGGAATAATTATTAATTTTCAGGATATAGTAACCTCGATTCTGATAACTACAGTGTTTTGGATTGTGTTAGAGCTGTGTTCATTCTAACAGCAGGAGTTCCACAAGGCTCTTGTACAAGTCCTATGCTGTTTAATATACAGTACGTAATTATAAATGACTTGCCTCAGCCAGAATACACGCACACACCACCACCACCATATATACCATGATCATTAGATCAGCGCTAGAATACCCATATACCCTCCTGGACCAGCTCACATGGACCAACTAAACACCTAGAGTCCAAAATAGAGTACTCTGCTTCTCTGTAAACATCACCTTGAGAGTAAAAAACAAACAAGTTTCACAGGACTCAGAATGAGGCCCCATGTACCCTCCTTGACAGGGCTGCTGCCTGTTAACCCTCAAACCGCTAGGGGCCCAAATGGAATTCACACCCACAGGCGCAACAAAAAAAAAATCCAAAAAATTCTTTCGTCTTATAGAATTTTTTATTTTTGTTCCCTGATCACGGAAAAAATAACAAAAAAATCGTAGGTAGCATATTTTAGCCGCAATAGGGTAGGGAAGTGTGGCAAAAAAGGGGCGTTGGCAGAGCCTTCGCCAGACGAGGTCTACTCCGCCCGAGCTGTCAGACAGCAGTTGCCACAAATATATTATTTCCTAATTATTTCAATGTGTCTGATTGATTTTTTCTTAGTTTTTTTGCAGTAATATTATTCCATACAGTGAATTGTGGTATATTTATATTATAAAATGTGTGAACCATCGCTGTACTCAAAATTATGGTGTGCATATAAGTGATTCAATTATTATGTTCATAAAACAAATAGTTTTGCTGTTGTTACACTATATACACAGGTTATATATAAGTATCTGCATGTTTTGTTCACCATAACGAACTACTAAGTTGGTCTTGCGAGTCAAAAAGCAACGAGGAGTGGCCGCCACACACCAGCGAGCCACTCACTGCCACGCCCTCCCTCAACACCACCTCACTCACCCTCATTTACCTCCCACAATACTGTTTTTGCATTTATTCACTATACACAGACGTTATATATACGTATTTACATGTTTTGTTCACCATAACTGTACATCTAAGCTTGTATGGTGAGTAAACGCACAAAGACGTAGCTACTCCACAGTCAGCTGATCGGCGGCCACCCTCAAGGCCACACGCACTAATATTTCTCCTCCAACAATATTGGTTGTGGTGTTATTATGCTATATACACACATTATATATAAGTATCTACCCGTTTTATTCACCATACTTGTACAAATAAGCTGGTATGGTGCCCAAAGACCCTTTGTGGTCACCAGTAAACAACACGATAATTCCTGCAGACGACGCTCCTCTCACCAAAATGGCGGCTCCCAACCTACTCCTCTCGCTGTTATCTCACACTATACACACGTTATATGTAAGTATCTACATTTGTGTTCACCATAGCGAACCACTAAGCTGGTATGGTGAGTGCAGTCAATAAATGGTGGCCACACACAGTCAGAAGACAACGCCACAATCCTCCCTCCACAGCCGTACTCCTCCCTCCATCGAGCACAGTGCTAAGTATCTCCACAATCAAGCTGTTATCAGAATCCTGGTCAGTTTTATCAAATTCAGGGGGCTTCAGTAATACTATCACTGCTAAATAATAGCAGTATCACTTATATTTTGGCATTTGTAGGCGATGCTGTGGTCACAAGCTGAACAGCGGTGCTGTGAGCTCGTGCTGCGTGCTCCAGCCTTGGTGGCTGGCGCAATGCTGACGCTCTCACTCCCAAGAATGTTGGGCTGGATTTTTTTTCTAGGTGGGATCTGGCAACTATCAGTCGTGGCTGTACTATAGCTGCCCCTATCCCAGGCGGGGTGTTTAAATTATAGCGCTAGACACGAAATCATATATAAATGATGTGCGCGGTTTCGGTTTTGTCACTGATATCATTTATATATGATATGCGCAGTTTGAGGGTTAAGGAAGCTACTCTACAGAATACAAGGTCTCTACAACCTGGACCATGAAGACCACCTTGGAATTATTAACACAACAAATAACAATGATGTCTAAGAACCAGAAGAATCTTTCTCCAACAAAAATTTATCTGACATGTTTGTAGCCCCGACTCGTATCCTGAATGACCTCACAGATGACCCTGAAAAATGGGTCTTCCTATATCCAATCCTCACTTGATCAACTAACTAAATAAACAAAGTAGTAACAATTTAAATTAAACACCATAAAATAAAGATATATAACAAAAACCCAAATAATAATCATATAAACAAGTAAAAACTTTTGTGAGGCAAGCAAGGAAGTAGTGCAAAAAGTTTAAAGTTTGGGGAAACGACCTTGAAGAAGCCAAAATCACCAGCTCAAGAAGACAGCACAGCAGCAGCCCAACACTGACATCCTTCACCAGCCAGCCTAGCTGATGCCTACCACCATTAACCCACATTTACATAATAACAACCACTATAAATCCAGGGTGGATGAGCTCACTAAATTTGTCATCCCACTCATGCTCCAGCCTCATCCTACATTTCCTGTATTGTATTTATAATCCCCATCCCTCTTTCCCTCCCCCCCCCATCATTTCCTTTTGGTCAACAAAGCTTAAAAAATAAAAACACACCATTCCTTCCCCCATCTCATCCCCAAATCCTTATCCTGACCCCTTCCCAGTGCTATATAGTCGTGATGGCTTGGCGCTTCCCCCTGATAGTTCCCTTCGCTTTGTCAAGTGCCGAGTGTGTTGGCCTAGGTGCACTTTGACAACTGGTTCCAAGATTATAACACCCACCAGAACTGTCGAGTGGTTTGTAATGGTGCATAAACATGTAGATAGATATGGATAACATCCGTGTATAGTGTAATAACAGCAAAAATAGTATGTTTTATTGTTCTAATAAATATTATAGTACACTTATTAGGACCATGAATATATCTATGGGTAGTGATGTTCAGTGATACAAATAACACTGACAACCCAATTCATCATTGCACTGGAAAAGAATGGTAAAACATTAAAAATAAATACAAAATGTATTCAATGCATGCAATTACAACTTGGTGCAAAATGTGCAGGGCTAGGCTGTGCTTTGGTAACTGGTTACGAGATAATCATCCTTTAGAATTTCTTATTGGCTTGTAACATGCACACGTAAGTCAACAGTTATATTCAACGTATGTACAGTGTTAACAGCAGTAACAATATGCTTTATTGTTGTAAGACTATACTGTGCTATGGTGCACATATTAGTGACACGAATATATTTGTGCATAACAATGTTACACACATTTTGTGTAATATAAATTCTGCTATTGACAGTTCAATAGACAAGTGCACTAAAAAATACAAACATATGTACACAGTATCCCTGGAGTTTGCTTCATCAAAAATCAAGATTCAATGGCATCATGGGGACTACATCACTTCACTACACACAAAGTAATTGACTTGGGATTTGTTTTTTCCCCAATGATCAGGGAAGAAGGTAGCAAAATAATTAAACATTTTTTTATTTCTTGCAAACATGGAATGCCTCCTGAAAAGTTTGCACAGTGAAGGAGTTAAACTAGATGTGGTATAATAAGCAATAAAAGGTATCCCAGGCGTCTTATGCTGACATCTTGCAATATGAAACACTACTGTATTCTTTACTCATCTCTTAGGGGATGCTGTGAGGACCCATCAAAATAGTTATAAAACTATTTGCTAAATTAACATACATGCATGTAATATATATACGAAACAATATACAGAATTTAGCAGAAACTGAAATCCTGCTTAAGCAAGACATCCTGGATTTTGATTTCACTAAGTAATAAGTGATTGAATATATTACATCTACAGTATAAACTAATCCATCCACCCAATGAACCAATTTCTTCACCAGTTAACATTTTCCCAAGTTTATCTTTAATCTTCCTGGTGGCTTTTCCACTAATTGTCTCTGTGTAATTTTTCTAATGTAGCCTAAACACATTAACTTAAAGAACATTTGGAACACTTTACCTTCTTGGCAGTGATGACACAGTCTTCATATTGCTTATCCTTAATGAAATCCTGAGCATCATTATTAAACTTGCTGACTTTTTTTATTTTCTTGTAAAACTGAAAGCATTCTTTGTGGTCTGGATCTAACTTCAAGCACTCGCGTATTTCACTGTTCAACAAAAGAAAATCGTTACAGAAGTTCTACATTTTTGTGACGAGAGAAAACTCATTTTAAGAATACTATAAGTTTATTTTTTCTACCAAAATATTAAACCATTAAGTTCAGAATTGTTTGACTGGTAAGCATTTAATTTATGCACTGGATGAGCATGTCTTTGTAATGACAAAACTTCATTACTGTTCTTTATTATCTTACACCTCCAGTTATCAAATCAAATTCATCATTCTCAATGGAAGGAAAAACACTGATAATTTCTGCTGCTTTTGCATTTAAGCTAAAGTACTTAAAAGTAAATCTGAAAAAGGCCCTATAATTTTACTAGCAATAAGCCATGGAAAGCACATTTTTGTTTATTGCAGCAATAATAAAAATAAAAACCAAGCATTGAATGTAATAATATGCCTTTTTCTGGTAGACCCTCTAGTAGCTCCCCTTAGCCTCTAGTAGCTCCCCTGAGCCTCTAGTAGCTCCCCTTAGCCTCTAGTAGCTCCCCTGAGCCTCTAGTAGCTCCCCTGAGCCTCTAGTAGCTCCCCTGAGCCTCTAGTAGCTCCCCTGAGCCTCTAGTAGCTCCCTGAGCCTCTAGTAGCTCCCCTGAGCCTCTAGTAGCTCCCCTGAGCCTCTAGTAGCTCCCCTGAGCCTCTAGTAGCTCCCCTGAGCCTCTAGTAGCTCCCCTGAGCCTCTAGTAGCTCCCCTGAGCCTCTAGTAGCTCCCCTGAGCCTCTAGTAGCTCCCCTGAGCCTCTAGTAGCTCCCCTGAGCCTCTAGTAGCTCCCCTGAGCCTCTAGTAGCTCCCCTGAGCCTCTAGTAGCTCCCCTGAGCCTCTAGTAGCTCCCCTGAGCCTCTAGTAGCTCCCCTGAGCCTCTAGTAGCTCCCCTGAGCCTCTAGTAGCTCCCCTGAGCCTCTAGTAGCTCCCCTGAGCCTCTAGTAGCTCCCCTGAGCCTCTAGTAGCTCCCCTGAGCCTCTAGTAGCTCCCCTGAGCCTCTAGTAGCTCCCCTGAGCCTCTAGTAGCTCCCCTGAGCCTCTAGTAGCTCCCCGCATGAAGTTATCTATATGTATACATTATGCATATAGATAACTTCAAATATTTCTATACTGTATTTCAGAAATATTTGAACACAAAGTACACTATAAATATATTTAGACCAAAACAATACAGTTAACCTAAATGTCCCAGACAAAAAGCAATCCATCATAGATAAAAATGTTATTTTAGTCTGAAAATATCAACAAATAACTGAAAGCTGGGTATTCTATACTGCACAATGCAAATGTGAACAGAAAACTGTAACAAGTTTAACTAACCTCAGTCCCTGTTCAACATCACCAATTTGGTAATACAGATTAGCTAGCTTCAGGAAGCCCTGAGTGTTATCTTGAACGAGTTTGGTGGTAACACGCATGTCTGCAATAGCATTCATCACATCACCCACGGCTTGGTAGGCTTCAACGCGCAACTCACGTAGGGAAGCATCCCATGGACAACGCTGTAATTAAGCAGGAAAATAGGTATTCATTAATGAGTACCCATGAATTACATGTTTAGTTCACAAAAGATTCTTTATACACAAATATAAAGTGTCTTGCACAATGAAATCACAATAATGTGATGTATCAGAGATTGTTGTGGGGTCAAACTCTCATCCCTGGATTTCTCATATTACAGTACTGACTGAATGGTGACAAGTTAAGAAAAACTCCACAATCAGGTAGAAATTCTGGACAAGATGCTTTTGAGCTCATCATAGTTCAGTCAGTAGAGTGTCTGGGGAGTCCAGTGAAAGTGAATTCAACCCAATCACACTGCCCCAATATTTTCTATGTAGTGTGTTAACAGTGATCAGTGTTATTTGGCATTCCTTGCAATTTCTAATCAGCTCTGAAGGGCAAATCGAGTGTTATAGCAGGCTGATTTCTCAGTGGTGGCCCAAGTTATAATTAAGTCAGTATCCATTCTTTCGTTAATTTCTCTAGCAAGACCATTTTGTCAAGTGCTTTATCAGGATCAAGTGCGATATCATAATTTGTGTGTGGGGCACAGGAATATAGACCTGTTGGACCATAATGACTGACTCAGGAAGTATATGAAGGGCCTCAGGTCAGATATCGTAAATAGTCTCCCTCAAAAATGTGTATTCACGAGTGGCAAGGTCAGTCATGCAAGTATGTATTGTATATGAACATTATCCCATCATCAGAAACAAGATTTTTCAATATTAAGTTAACTTACTTCAATGATGTTTTTTAACAAGAGAATAGCATGCTGGTGACGACTGGTTCTCACACTTGAATAAGCTTCCAGTATTTCTCGTTTCAGTGGTTCAATTAACGTGTAAAGTTTGTTTGCTTCCTCATGACCTGGCTCTCTTCGTAACTGAAAATAATAATGTACTAAATATTATTCCAATAGCATAATATATGAAAGTGATTTTTATGGCATTCCTTCTAGTAATATAGCAGCTACCAGTTTTAAGTTACTTGCTAGTAATAGTGTATCTATTGGTACCTGATACTGAAGGCTAAAGTTTCATCACTCAATTGTTCAATAAACCCTTGAAATATGTTTAACACATCTCTAACCCTGTCCATGGAGGACAGAAGAAAATGTATATATGCTGGTTAGCATTGTAAATGTGTGGCCACGTCTGTGGTAGAAAACAAAAAAAAAAAAAAAAAAAAAAAATCAATAATAAACCCAACTTCCAAGTTCTAATTCTTACAACTGTCAAACTGTAAAGCTTTGTACAGCAGACCCTCAATAAATTTGCCACCAAGAAAATAAAAATGTAATAAATTAAGACAACAGAAGTAAAATGCCCATTACAGTTGGACTTTCAACATATTCACAATGGACTGAAAACTGGCAGCAGTAGTTCAGTATGGATAAGTGTGGGATTCCCAACCTAGGAGGAAGGGAAGGGAACTATCAGGAGAAAGTGCCAAGCTATTACGACTATATAGCACTAGGAAGAGGTCAGGATAAGGATTTGAAATAAGGCGGGGAAAAGGAATGGTGCCCAACCACTTAAGACGGTCGGGGATTGAACGCCAATTTGCATGAAACGAGACCGTCGCTCTACCGTCCAGCCCAAGTGGATGGGTAACCTAGGAGGAAACAAATAAGTACTAGTTGTCAACTAAACAATTATGAAACTGCAAAATAAGATCAAGAAAAATAATATGAGTTATGACAGGAGGGCAATGTTCACAGTACGGCCAACATGCCACCAATATTCCAACACATCCTCCTAAATTTATACTATTTATAGCTATGTTCAAGTTTTGTACTATAAATTTTGTCAGATGGCATGACAAGAAACAAGCCAAAAACCAAACTCACATTCCTGGGCCTAGTATAGCACATATGTACAGTACTATATTAGACCTAGGATTGTTCAGACAGGTTAGGTTAGATTCTTGTTACTTTTCCAATTTTTTAGCACATTTAGGCTACAGTAATTCATTAATACAAAATGTGAATTTTTCTTGGTCCAACAGTCCATTTTTTAAGTTTAACCAGAGAGTGGCTGTAAGTGCTATCATTTTAGGAAGATGGGCTGTAATCTTGCATCTAGAAGCATTAGACAAACCTTATGTTATCCAACTTCATCTTGCTCTTCTGAGAGAGTACTTTAAATAGTACAGTACAAATTTGTGCACCCTTCTGAAGAATGGTTTCAAGTTCTCTTTATGGTAATGCACTATATACAGTATAAAGACATATTTCCCATTAGTTTAGTTCATTTATTATAGACTCTATACTCATCTTGTGGGCAATAGTGAAAAAGGTGCATTAAACTTAAAGATTAAATTTAGATTTGCAAACTAAACCAGTAAACACACTTTGAAATACGGTTGCAAATCTGAGGAAAAAATTACCAAGTGATATCATAATTAAACCCACATGAAAAGTTTACCTTCTGGTTGTATAAGTACTGTACATAATTATAAATTGGATAAATTTAGATTTAGGAAAGACCTGGGTAAATACTGGTTCAGTAACAGGGTTGTTGATTTGTGGAATCAATTACCGCACAACATAATAGAAGTAGGATCCCTCGATTGTTTCAAGCGTAGGTTCAACATATACATACATACATATATATATATGAATGAGATTGGGTGGATTTAAATAGCTACTGCCTCGTATGGATCAATAGGCCTGCTGTAGTTACCTTCATTCTTACGTTCATAAGAGAAAGTGGTTGGATATACTGTAATGTGAATAGAAACGGCCTACATGAACCAACAGACCTGCAATTCCTAATTTCTTATATTCTGGTTGTCCCTTACAGTATTTCTGCCGTGTACCACCATGTGACCACTATGACTTCTACCCCACACCATCTAACTAGTGCTGTGACTGGCCTAGATTATCCCACAATATATTTGTACAGATAAATTAATAGCTAATGGTTGTCAAGCTAAATCTCATTAGTTTAACTATGCTATGAGTGCACTTGAATTTCCAGACTGCTAGTAGCAATGTTTCACACTCGTGCTTCCATTATGTAGAGTTTAAAATTGTACAGCACAATATTTTAATGGCTTTAACAAATTTATTACAGAATGCATAAAGTAATGCAAATTAGAACAAAGACCTACTGTAAAGTACTGTAATAAGTAACATTTATACAAAATGAATCAGGCTTACTCACTTGGTGAAACATTTTGAAACCAGTAAAGGAAATGAGAAATTGTGTTTGTTAATGTGGTATTCATGTATGTGCAGTGTAAATCTACAGAGCACAATTACTACACTTTGTAAAAGTATGCCCTTTCATAAGCCCAACTCGTGGGAGAAGTTTGCTGAATTTGTCGCTGCTAAAAGTATGTTTATGATACCTACAAATAAAAATCTGTTGCAACACCCAGTTCATGGGAATTATTATGCCAAAAAGCAACATGCTTATGCTTACCACATTCTCCAAATCGATGTGTGCTTCTTCAAGTCTGCCTAACTTGACCAAGACTCCTGCACGTTGAGCTCTAGCTGCTGTAAAATCTGGTTTTCGTTCAATAACTTCATCTAAATCTTGAAGGCCTGGCCGTGATCGACCAAGAGCTAGATAAACAGTGGCACGGCGATAGTAACTTAGGAAGTTTGTGGGGTCTCCATCTGGAAGTTAAATTATGAAATTAGTTTCATTCTTAGCTGATAAAAGTATTATACTGTACAGTACTGTAAACAAGTTTCTAAAACATACAATCTTCTCTTCCATTACCCTATACCTTTCTCTATACCTCACTTCTATCTAAATAAGAATATAAAGCACTCCCACTTGGGTAACTTTTACAAGAATGGAATTTCAATTCACTCAAATCTATTCCAACCTCCTATACAAAGATCAAATAAGTATATTAAAACAAAGCACATTGAAATGAATATTTCATGCACATTTCATAAATACAATATTCAGTTTGCTGAAGTAGTTTGTCATGTAGACTTTTTTCAATTAAATATGCATTCATATGCCACTGTTATTGTCCTGAACATTATCAGCCGAATGCAATGATAAGCATTCAGCAATAACCTTTCATATCTTCTATGCATGTCCTCCTACCTCACTCCTCTGCTACTCCTGTGTCACTTTCCCTCCCCCCCCCTTCCTAATTCTCTTTTCTTTAACCTTTTATCCATCCTCTTCCACACTCTCTTCAGGTACGAAGCACTAAGCACCCAACTTTCTCAGGCACCAATCCCAAGTTTGATATAGTGTCTGAATTTATTTATGCATATGGGCTTTCAAAGTCCATAATCATAACTTCTTGGGCAGTCCTATATTCCATGATTCTGTCAAACAGACTACTGTATACACTGGTATAGGTGTTCATGGATTGCATGGTAAATATTATTTCTATCCATACAAGCTTTATTTTATCTAATACTGTACTGTTAGGTATTTTGTCACCCTATAACTTTTTTGACTATCAGGAAAAATCTCAATTCCATTCGATACCAAACATTTACTCATACATTGAGGCCACTAAACCATTTGAAAAGTATTTGTATTGTAAATACTAAATGTAAAACCAAAAAATATTTTTCACAATACAACACCAAAGACAAAAGAATGAACTGGCAGTATCATTCAAGGCACTGGAACAATGGAAGAAGATGAACACACAATACTGAGATTCCCTTGGAGAAACTTACCTATTGCAGCATGGAAGTGTGACAAGGCATCATGAAGCTGACCTTTAGCTAACATCTGAACCCCCATCTCCAAGTGACGGTCTACTTCTGCTACACTCGTACATTCTATCTCTGTATGGAATACAATTACACACTATACAGTATATTAATTTGTTCATTCTTTAGGATAAACAGTTGTCATGAAAAAAATTCTTATTACTCAGGAGAAAACCCAAGATAAAGTGGAGGAACAACACAAGATGTCTTAGTGCTGACATTTCTTGTTATGAATCCTAGTGTTCTATTTATAACAGTTTCCCCACTTGGCCTTCACTTCATTTACAATAATTTGGTTTACTTTTCGATAATCACACCTAAATTTACCTTGGGATAACCCCTAAAACCACATGCCTATCTTTCTAATGAGTTATGAAACAGTATTTCAACTTCATGAAATACTGTGCGCTGACAAAGAATGAGTGAATTTGTTAAACATGAGTAGGCCTTATTAAAGCCAGGGTGCAAATTTTTTATTAATATTTTTCCATGATGTAAACAAATGGCACTTATCAATTTAATTAATTTCCCAACACTTGATTGAGCTAATTGGCCACAAATTTGCCAAGTGGTCTATTGTTAAAAATCTACACAACATTCACAAGCCTACACAAATCAGTACTCTCAATTTATTAAATATGCAAAACAGGGGCTCACTAAGCTCATTGTTACATTCTCTAAGGACCCTGGGAATTGCTTTGTTTAGTCAAAGTATTACAATTAGTAATACTAATACAAAGTATTTAGTATTACTGGCCACTCTTTTTTTTTTTACTTAACTTTTCCCTGGTTACACAATCTTAATCTTATGATAGTTGCCCTCTAACTCCCCTTGCCACTTCGGAGGGGTAGAGGGTATTTATGTAGCTTCAGAATTAACTAGAATTTGTCATTAACATCCAACATAACCATCACCAAAATGTACTCTATTGATTCATTATACAACTACCAAGGCGGTACATAATCCTAGAGCTAAATGCTTTAACTTGAGGTATATTGAAAGAAAACCTAATACACCATCCTGCTTTGAGAAAATTTGTGATGTCATGTCACCCACTAAATTTAATCATATCTTTCCTTGCTTACCTAACAAAATGGACAAAACCAGAAAATAGTTTTCTTCATATACCTGTACTGGATATACAGTGTATATATTATATATATTGCATAGTAATAATTTTGTACTAAATTTTACCATACTAAATTTTTAAACAGTTATCGTCATAGCAATACATGCTTGTACATGAATTTGTATCAAAAGGAACAAATACATACAAGTATAATGATAAATAACAGTATTTCTATTTTCAAGGAAACTGTAGGGCAAATTTGCCCAGTACCTGAACACTAAACATTATTGACATTCTTAGTAAACTAACAAAAGCAATATTAGGTTTACTGCAAACTTATGGTATGAAACAAGAGGAAACATTCTGTAAAATTAAAATTTAAATGACACTGTACATATAATGCCCACAAAAATATTAACCTGAAAATGGCAATGCCCAGTAATTTGACTCCAAAACACCCTACTGCTGGTCTCCAGGTGATAAACCATATCTCCCATGAACAAAGGAATTTTTAAGTACTGTATAGTCATGAATATTATAATTAACAGCTTTAAAGGTTCAATAATAATTGTTAAAGTTATTATTAAACCTTTAAAGCTATTAATTGTAATATTCGTGATTATACAGTACTTAAAAAACAACACTTCTAGGAACACACACCTGGTTACCAAACATTCAACGCCCACAAACTGAGCCAGACAGCAAGCACAACTACGTGAGTACAGCAAGAGATGTTTGGGCAAGTTTCCCCTACACCTGATTTTTGCCTAATAGAAAGTCGGCACCTCGGAGTTAAGCAACCAATGTGGGTCAAATCATGAGAAATCAGTCATTGGTCTTGTGGGACCTTGATAGACTCAAAGACATCCTGTTCCCAACAATGGGAAACTATATTGATATGCATGATAACATGGTGCATGGGGAATGTGTCAATTGATTTGGAGCTACTGTACAGTGCTGTACTTTGTTCGATGTCGACACTGTAAATGTCCAGATTTTCATGCCAGTTTGAGACACTGCTTATTACCCATAGTGCAACTTTATGTTCCAACCTGCATCTTCATACAATATAAAGACCACAAAACTGTCTGAAAACAAAATGGGGAAATATTTGATTTCATAAAAATTTTTAGCTTCCAATATTTATTCAAAAAAGACATTGAAGTTTTAAAAGATGTCCAATACATGTTTTGGGGTATATTCGGAGTTCCAGGAATTTGCATTCAATAGAACTTTTTTTCGAACCAGTGAAACATAACTGGCAACCGATAGGATACCAGCGACTTTACCTGACTTTATCGGAGTATATGTATACACGAACCAGTCTGTATCCTCAAGACAAAAGGCATCAGTCACTCGTATTTATTTATTTATTTATATATACATACAAGAGTTCTTACTTGTACAGCGCACACTGCATTTCGGGCAAGTCCGTAATCCTAATTATTGTCGGGAATATGACCTGCCAAATTGTTAACAACCAGGTATCCATTCACTGCTGGGTGAAGAGGCTACAATTAAGAATTGGGGCCCAGTCAATCCTTCCCGGCAGGATACAAACCCAGGCCAAAGCGCTGGCAAAGCGCCAGGCAAGTGTCTAACCACTGTGCCACATAGACTGTGGTGAATGTTTTTTAAAGGTCTAATTCACACTTATCAGGTTAGGTCAAGAAAAATTGTAAAATTTATATATATATATAGTACATTAACTTTAAGACCAGCAGCATGAACTTAACACAACAGTAATGTGACGACACTGATGGCAGTAACCCTAGTGACCGCTCGCCCTATACCTTATACCCCATATACCTTATACCTGACTAACCCTGACGAGCTTGGGGCCCAGTGGTGGACACCTCAAACACCTCTAACAACCGTCATACCGAACTACTCACCGAATAGATTTATGTCCAAAGAAACGAAAAAGACCCATAAGGAATAGGCGGTCCTGTAATGGGGGCGAATATTGTCATTGTTGGTTGTTGTGGCTGTCAGGCAACCCCCTCGGTATCGGCGGCTGATAACAACAAACTCTTAATCCCACTGGTGCCAAACATATTCCGAATACATTCCAAGACGCCTCACAAGGGCACGCGGAATCGCCTTTAAGGGTTCCGACTCCAAGGATCGCTCAGGTTTTGTCTGAAGACGTTAGTACAGGTCAGCAGTCCGCAGCGTCGGGCACGGTCGTGGTCAGCACCGATTGGCTGCTCTCAGCGCGCGCATTTTGAATCACAAACTTGCCACCAGGTACCCAAATCAAATCAAATCAAATCAAATGTTTATTCAGGTAAAAATACATACATACAAGATGATTTACAAACATAATGTTGGATTTATTGATAGAGCTAGTACATACAATGCTTAAAGTCACTAATACGCACAGCGTTTCGGGCAAGGTGTGGGGAAAAAAACTTTTTTATGTAATAAATCTCACAGAATGCATTACCCAGTATGCATTCAGGTGGTTACAGGTAATGAATCCTCCCAATGGTGAACATTCTAATTGTAAACTACGTAAACAAGAGCTGGGACATACTCTCCAACACTATATCTGTGATTGCCCTGTTATATAAGTGACTTCAGATCAATTGGTATGAGATACTTTGAACTCTGTAATTACTTCATATACTCAGGAATATTGGGAGATATTCTTGTGCTGTACCCAGATTTTGCTAGTGGGGGCCATACATTTCATGTTCTCTCTTGATTTTTTAATCAGAGTTTATTTGTTTTTGTATTAAGGCTGATATTTTCTCTCCTGACTCCATGTATGACTAACCATCCTGTGAGATGGGAATATTAGGTGAACTTATAGCTAGTCTTTGATCTACACTGTATAATCTTTCATATATAATAGGGTAGCAGCACATTGCTGTGGATACCCAAACTTGTTAATAACACAAAAACCGTTGCCTTTTGATTCAGCTACTGGGAACATCCTCAGTTTGCTAACTGTAGGTAGTAACTAAGTGATTGTAACCTATCCACCGCTGCCCACTGGATGGGGGGCGGTGTGCAGGACAAACATATCAATTGTGACACTAGCTCTCCACATATGTCAGGTGCTTAATTTAGAAACTGTACTTGTGGTCGATCTCGAACTCATATTGTTGATGTGACGACTTTTATTGAATTTTGTAACTAGCTCATCAAGATTGTCACTTGCTTAGCTAAATGAATTGTGGGGTTCAGTCCCTGAACCCATTATGTGCCTCTGTAACCCTTTCCACTACCGCCCACAAGATGGGTATGGGGTGAATAATAAATGAACTAAACTAAAAACTAACTACTGGGAACAAGAATTCCAAGCAGCACAGGCCATGGTGAGCCCGTAGTTTAAACTACCCATGTCTTTTCACTCATAGAACACAACACACTCTCTAATATATTGCTTAATTAAGAGATATTCACAAATAAGGCTTATATATATGTGCGTGTAAATCACGAAAATTAACACGTGATGAAAAATGTAACAGTGTCAGACCACGAAGGAAGAACTGAAACAGAAATTTCCTTAAGTACTTACGTATTTAATAATACTTTATTAAATACATTAAATAATGTATATAATAATACATTATTAAAAAAGCTTATATATGTATATATATGTTATCAGAAAGGTCACATATAGTCACAGCCCCCTTTCATTCGAGGCCGGCTTCCATCAACACCAAGCAGACGGAAGAGTAATAATTAATTAGTTATATTATTGTTATAATAATAATTATAATAATAATAAGTGTTATAATTACTAATTAATACTCTTCCTTCTGCTGAATCATGAAGGAAGTAAGTAAGTAATTATCAATAGAAGGCACCAAACCGGGAAGGCTATGTAGCACCATCAAATATGCGGGATAATCAGAGGGCGCTAAATATCACCAAGGATGCCAATACAAGAACAAAAACGCATAAGGCGAACAATATCAAAAGTATCTGAGTCGCCAAGAATTCTATCGAGGGACAAACGACTGCGGGGGACAGTCGGAAAACAAGACACACGCTCGTCCTGGAAGTCAGAACATTCAACAAGGATATGTACGACCGTAAGAGGGACAATGCAATTTGGACAATAAGGAGCAGGGCGGCGCTCCATTAAGTGGCCGTGAGTTAAACGGGTATGGCCAAAACGTAACCTAGCTAGAGCCGTTTCCCACCGCCGGTTACGGTGCCAGGAGGAAGGCCACTGGGACACACGACTCTTGAGAGTACGCAGTTTGTTACCAATAACAGAAGACCAACAACTCTGCCAGCGGGCAAGGATGGAGGCATGAATAACTGGGTAAAAGTCGGAATAAGGAACACCTTTACGGGAGACGGGACAAGTAGGGATCATAGCGTCCTTAGCGGCAGTATCCTCACGCTCATTTAAAGAGACACCAACATGGCTGGGAACCCAGCAAAACGCAACCGACTTAAATTTACTGGAGATAAGTAACAGCCAATGTTGAATCTCGATGACCACAGGGTGGACTGGATTAAAGGACCCTAAAGCCATGAGGGCACTATGAGAGTCAACTACTACCACGAAGGAGGACTGCCCCCGGGAAAGCAGAAGACGAAGAGCATAGAAAATAGCATAGAGTTCTGCTGTGAAGATGCTAGCCTCCGGAGGAAAGCGACACATATAAGTGTGGTCAGGAAAAACAACAGAGTAGCCCACACCGTCAGCAGACTTTGACCCGTCGGTGAAGATGGGAACGGAGTGGGAGTGAGAAGAAAAGTGTTCAAGAAAGAGGCGTTTCAGAACTGTAGGAGGGGTAAAAGCTTTAGTGATGCGGGTCAGAGAAGTACAAAATTTGGGAAGGGGGACCCTCCACGGGGGCAAGGAGGGAACAATACGAGGAGAAACATTAGTAAGACGAACCGAAAGAGAATCTTGTAAGCGAGACAAACGGACAGAAAGAGGAAGGTGGTGAAGAGGAACAGGAACTACAGGAGGGGTAAAAGTCAAAGCACGATAGAGGCGAGAGTGAGGATGCTGTAAGGATCGCGCCAGATAGCGAAGACTGTAACGATCACGGCGATCCTGGAGAGACAGAAAGCCAGTGTCAGCGTACAAACTGAGGGTAGGAGTGGAACGAAAAGCACCAGAGCTGAGGCGCAACCCAGTATGGTGCAAAGGATCAAGACGGCGAAGAGTAGAAGGAGAAGCAGAAGAGTATATAGGGCAACCATAATCGAGCTTAGACAATACGAGAGAGGAATGCAAATAGAGGAGTGTGAGATTTTTCTCTACGCCTACCTCCCTTAGGAGGTGGACTACAAGTTTAAAGGCTGCTCTTGGCAGTTAAGCATGAGTCCAGTAGAAAAAGGAGAAGCGGGAGCAAACCGCCAGGCTTCCACCAGCAGGGGTGAAAACCTGTCCACAATAGGCCGCTGGTTCCTCCTAGTTAAACATGACGTTAAAACCAATAAAGGGTAACCGACGGGTTCTCACAATCAAATTTATATTTGTTGTGTGGCGCTATGAATTGGAATTCGAATTCCCAAGAGCGCAGCCGTCATATCAAAGATTTAAAACAACAATATCAAATATATATCAGAACAATGGGAGTGGTACAGAATAGTTGAAGGTTGACATCAAAGACTGTTAACAAATAACAATTTATTATAACAAGAGACTAGACTACTACATTAAAACAAAAGAATGTCAATGACGTTACTCGAACATAAGCGTGCCCACAGAGGAATCAACACGCAAGCAAGAACTAACAGATCTATAATCACAATTACAACAAATGACACAGTGAGTTCTGGAACACGTCTCCAGTAACCTCCTAACTGTTCTACGCCTCAGTGCAGTCTACACCTGCAATAGCGGTTGCAATGCAATCAAATCAGTAGCCTTTCAATGACATCAATAACTAATGGGTTCACTGGCAACTCCAGCACCCTTCCTCAAATTAATCTTTACGTTAATGTCCATCCAGTGGCACCATAACCAACAGCTAAATAGCAACCCTTGCTGTGTGGCTGCATACTGAACTAACCTGAACACAGGTGTGCCCACTGATGACGCAATAATGCAAACTCAAAAAAAATATCACAGACTAAGTTACACCACAGCGTGTGATTTAATTACGTTACAGTCCAACCAGTGGCATTTGCAACACAGCTATTCAACAGCCCCTCGAGAAATGACAGCAGGCTCCATCCTGCTGACACTTCGGGCTGACAACATGAACTAACTGAACAATTCGTCCACTGATGACACAAGCAAGCAATCAATAGTGACACGACTTCCTAGTGGCAGCTACTCTAATCACAAGCTTAAGGCCTCCCTCCTAACAGGAGAGACCCCCGTAATCCGGTGGGTAGTCTAACAGTGACTCCCCCTATCACAACTAAAGTGAACACAGTCAGGCAAGGTGGGATTCTGGGACACAGCTCCACTCATCCCTAAGTTACTTTACCCACGTCACTAGACGATAACCAAAAGAAATTGCCTTAATCAATTGCAACATTGATTATGTGAATAATGATGGAAATTGACTGATCACAGCAGTCAGCAACAAGTACTACTTTAATACAACAAGTGTCTCACTCTAGACAACAACATGATAGTACTCTACGTTAACACAAGTCCTCTTGTCACAATAACTCAAACTCTTAAATTACATCACACTTGACTCCTTGCAAGTATTCAGTGAGTAATTCTTAATTAAGGTCAAACGGACCACTAATTACATCCCAATTGAGTTAC
The DNA here is from genome assembly GCA_020271785.1 of Procambarus virginalis. Classification (NCBI taxonomy): domain Eukaryota; kingdom Metazoa; phylum Arthropoda; class Malacostraca; order Decapoda; family Cambaridae; genus Procambarus; species Procambarus virginalis. The sequence continues at coordinate 11,050,265 of WNGS01165751.1, forward strand.
GTTAACTAAGCCTACCCCAAGTGGGTGGCTTCTCAACAGTCTGTGTATCACTAATTACGTTTACTTACTAATGAGTGCTAATTACCCTAATTAGCCTTGAGCAATTAATTAACTGTCACCAGGACCGATAATTAATCATACATAAATACGTCTCACTCCGCACTGCCTAAGCAGGTCTCATCAAACACTGTGAATTCACGGAAGAGGAGTTAATTACCCTAATTAACAATGAGTGCAACTTAATCCACTGTCACCAGACAGAATATGATTAATATAACGTATTATGCTAACCCCATGACCTCGCTTTACCGAGTCATCTGAGTCCTCAAGACTCCAGACGTTAATTACTCCACTAATTATCATGAGCCACTAATTGCCCCAACCCTGAAAGGCAGTTAGTCTCGAGCAACTGACGTTAGCACTATCACTGACAGACTCTGACAGATCCTCTCCCACTACGTGAATTCATGATGAGAATGCTAATTACATAATTAGCTAGAGTGGTCAATTAATTGTCACACGGACAATTAATTGCACCGGACACGTATTCCCACAAGCTCAAGTTCAACACTGTTCTCCCATAACAGCACTCACTCATTCAACAACTTCAAGTGTGCACCCCCTTATCCAGTTAATTACNCAAGTGCTGCCATTTTCCTGCTTCAGCGCTCCATTGTGGCGGTCCAGAGGAAAAACGCCTGCTGGGTTCTGGGGTCCTACCCGGAAGCTGAGGAACTCGAAGACATTGGTAACATTGTATCTCCCATTGTATTCACCAACTTGTAACCTGTAAATAACTTGGATAATAACATTTCATTCGCTAGGATCATCAGAGCCTTCCTGCGTCTTCCTCTATTCTTATATTCTTATATAATACGATAATAAGGAAAGAGTCTTCAACATGTTGTACAGATCCCAGACCAAAACAACAGGTCTATGACTGCACACATAACAATAGGAGCCATGGTGTGCCAGCAACGTTCAGCTGTGAGACCATGAATATATCAGCTGACGGCTCATCATCCTGATCACAGCCCTTATCATGCTCAAAGACAAAATTACCATGTCATGTACAACAACAAAAATCTTGATATGAAGAAGGAAATATTTAAGTGTGCCCTTGAGAACACTGAATCATCCCGGCTACTGAGTACAATGGATGCCGTTCATCCGGTCATTAAAATAGCGTTCAATTGAAACGTTTAGCTGTCTCTGTACTTCCTGAGACAAAGTCCTCCTAGAAAGACATATTCATAGTCTAAGAAGATCTTAAATTGTTGCCTATCTACTTGCTTCAGATTCTTATATTTTACATAAATGTAATGGTTTCCATATTTTGTGTCGGCAGTAGATATGGAGGAGTGAGAGCGCCTCAGGTCTCAGATATATGTTCACAGAAAACGGGACCCCAAGCAGGAATCTCCAAGCTGGTTTGTGTAAGGCGCAGTTGACAAAGTTTTGGAAATTTATAAAGGAAGCAAATCATGCAAGGATTCATCTACGTGTTATTATATAGGAAAGAATATATTGATTCAAGCGGACACCTGTAGATATCAGCGTAGACGAGAGCTGGCGAGTCAAGAGTCAGGTCGTCCTGCCAGCATGATACTGGACGGTAGTGTTAGGGGCGACACATTCTGTCGACTTTACAGGATATATATTTAGGTGATAGGAAACCCCTCGATAAGGTTCAGAGATACTTTATTGGCCAGGCATGTTAATGATTGAGACAGTACTGCAGAACCGGTTCACGAGCTCAGAGTGCGGAACTAAGAAATGCCCAGAGACCTGAAAGCTGCAGTATTAAAAGTTATGACAAGTTTTGTAATAATAGGTATTTATATGGGCAGCACAGTAACCAGACCAGGCAATGTAATATAGTCATTGCGCGAATTCGCCTTGGCTATAGACACATCTGGCAGGTTAGTGAGGCTGAGCCACTACCAGAACACTCAGATTGTAAACTCTGTGATAAACCTTTAATGCATTCACTAGAACACTATATTGTTGAATGTGAAACCGTAAAGGACTTTAGACCTCCTGGCCTCTTGTACCACCAACTGTGTAACTATTTTATTGACTCAGGTGTTCTGGACGACATCCTAACAATTTATCCAAAATTTGCTTGTCCATTTAAAGAATGAAGAACAATTTTTATTTATAGTACTTCTAAGCTGCATCACCTATGAACCCATCCCTGCCCTTGTGTGGCAGTGCACAATAGAAAGTTGTTTTCACATATCCATACATTAAAACATTGATTGTAACGATGATATATATATATGTACTTCCGCCTACAGTTTAGACTTATTGTCTTATGTATGACCCTCTGTCCTGCGTGACAGTGAATACCAGCATTATCCTCACTTTAATAAGACTTAATCGAATTCCTCAGATTAGGCAAAATTGTAATTAATTTTGTCTATAAAGATGTTAATAATAATAATAAGAGTGCGGGCAAATCCTACCCAGGTATTCCAGGGATTAACGTCCGGGGTTGACCAATCTTTTGAAAACAGTGGATTGTGTTGGTGGGCTGCCTCGAACCAAGAGAGGTAACAATTGCTTGTTTAGTATTGTGTGCGTCAACATGGCTCACCAAAGTGGTGAGCCATATTGTTTTGATATAATTAACACAAAGGTATTGGTACGCACTCTCACGTCAAGAGTGATCCTGTATTTTGTTCTGTGGTGCTTCTCGTTCTTGTAATAATGAGGCTAGTGAAGTCGGAGAGGCAGGTGCTTGCACCTCCAGGCTATACCTAAGTCAATGGAGGAGTACACTTCCCAAGTCCTCCCTCTACCCAAAGTCACAACGTGTTCTGAATGACTACTGCGATACTATTGATTCGTCTTGGGATATATTGTGCCGAGAAGTGAACTCAGTAAAACGAGACTAGTCCTTCAGTGCTATTACTACTGATCACTCAGTGGTCAACTCACTGATTATCAGCACACAGTAGCTTACCTAGGAGCGTGAGATTCGAGGTCTCATCAAGGTGTTGAGTTAGGAGACGAGAGTGGCAGAGGCGGTGTGGGGGAAGTCAGCGAGGGCCGAGACATCTAACACGCCCTTGCCGCTCGTGTGCTGAAGGCGGTGAATTGAATATCTACCAAAGAGGATGATTAGCATAGTAGTGAGCTGAGGATACTACAATTTAAGGGAACGAGTGAAGTAAAAGAAGAACTAGCGAGTAAGAAAGATACTTGGATGCGTACACTTGGTGGGCTACTGGAGGAGCAGCGAGGACTGGCTGGCTGTAACCACCAGCAGAACCTTGGACACTTACTGTGTCTGCTGAGGGTTTACAATCCCAAGAGCAGTGGGAGCCGTGGAGACCCGAGACACTGGACTGGAGTCAGCAAAGTGTTATGCATAATGATAGTTCTGCTACTACACACAAGACTCCCTTGAGAAGAGTGAAAGAGTTTGAGTCTTAGTCTTAGTTTTTTTCTTAGTTTGAGGATTTAGAATGCTTGACTCCATTCTTGTAATTACCAAAGTGTAGTTACAGAATGAGAACTACGCTCGTGGTGTCCCGTCTTCCCAGTGCTCATAGACATGACGCTTTGAAACTACTGACGGTATTAGAGATCCCTTGATCAAAGTGAGAAAGACTTCAGTAGGTAAAATGTTTACAATTGCTAATGAGGATAACCTCAACACTTTCCTTTCCCAATGTGGTTTGTCTCGCCTTATTAGCACTCTCAATGAGTCAACATAATTAACCCCCTTGTCACCTAGTGTGGGCTAGGTATCCTAAGTCTCTTTGTTTCACTTTTTAAATTAATTTTTAATTTACTTTTTACTAGCATTTATGAGTGCTTTAATATTTCTTTAGGTCTTATTAATTATACGATCATAACTAAACTACTTATAGTTAATAATCTTTAGCTTAAATTTGCCTATGTTTATTATTCAACTTTTTTCTTTGATTTCATTTATTACCAAGGTTGCCTAGCCTCGCCATACTCCCTTACTCCATTGTACCCCTGGCTTTGTCTGTGTCTCAAAATGCAAATTATTACTTACAATGTACCTGAGAGTACCTGTAAGCCCCTTGTAAGCTACCTCATTTTTCTTTTTTTGTTCATTTTGTGTTTGTTTTGTATAGTTTTGTTTATATATTTTTTCCCCTTTTATCTCAAAATTCTATTTTGTAATTACCATTCTTGCTTGTTTTCCTGCAACCAGCCTTTTTATGCAGACAAGTTTAGACCCTGAACTAAACCTCTTATCCACTATCTATGACAATCATCACTTTAATGATCAAAATTGCAGATATTATACAGCACATGATGTAAACAATGTATTAACACATAATCACAATATCTCTGTAATCAACTTGAATGTTAGATCTCTAGGTAAGCACTTCGATGATGTTAGTGCCTTGATTGAAACTATTGACAACAAATTCTCTTTTATTATACTTACTGAAACGTGGTTAAAAGAGAATACTACTCAACTCTTTAACATGCCTAACTACTCGGCAATTCACAACTGTCGTCAAATTGAGAGAGGTGGTGGTACTGCTCTTTACTACCACCAAGAACTAACATGCTTAAAATTAATTAGAAGTAGAGACTGCTGTGGGGAGAATATCTTCGCTAGTTTCAGAGTCAAGGATGCCGAGTCTGTCCTGTCTGTGGGTGCAGTCTATTGAATTCCTAACACTGATGTGTCCGAATTCAACTCAAACCTTAGAAATCTAATACTAGATAACAGACTGAACAAAAACCATTTAATTATCGCAGGGGACTTTAATATTGACCTCTGCGAGCCTGAACACCCTACTGCTGTTAGCTTCCTCAACTGTATGAATTCCTGCTTCCTCATACCCTTAATCATTAGACCTACTAGAATCACTGATAGTACTGCCACGACTCTAGATCACATCTGGACCAACATAACCTCTCCGCTTACTTCAGGTATAATCACCGATAGAACTACAGACCATTACCCCACATTTCTCTTAACTAACATTAACAAACCTCCTCTAGAGACAAGGGAGTTAAGCTTTAGGCTGCACAATGAAACTGCTATAGACAATTTTATAACTGCTGCTGCTAATGTCAACTGGGAGTCCGAGTTAGGTAACATAGGGGACATCAACCTAGCAGTGCAATCTTGTCTTCAAAAAACTCTCAGCCTTTATAACACCCACTGTCCTATGCTTACAAAACAAGTCACAACCAAAAGGCTTAACAATCCTTGGCTTACAAAGGGAATACTTAAATCCATTAATAAAAAACATGACCTTGAGAAGAAGTATAGGTTAGGAACCGTCTCCAAAGAATTCTCAAAGAATTACTCGTTATTTCTATCTAAAATAATTAGATGAGCCAAAACTAAATACTACGAAGATAAATTTACCCAAATAAAGAGCAACATTAAAAAAAACTTGGAGCACAATTTCACAAATATTGGGATCAAAGAAGATTTTAAATAACAAACCAACACTCCTGTCCAATAACGATGGTCAACTTTCAGCCTCTGATTCTGCTATTGAGTTCAATAGGTTCTTCTCTTCCATTGGGTCATCCCTTGCAAATGATATTCCATCTTTCAGTACTGAGGTTAAGGACTATCTTACAGGTAACTATCCACAGTGTCTGTACCTAAAGCCTACTAATTCCACTGACGTTAATGAGATAATCCTTTCCCTTAAAACCAAGTCTAGTGCCCTTAAAAACCAAGTCTAGTGCCCTTGAAACCAAGTCTAGTGCCCTTGGGGAAATATCAACTTTAATTTACAAAAAAAACTCCAGATCTTTAGCCCCTGCTATTGCATTGCTCTTCAACAAGTCACTTGAACTCCAAACCTTTCCAGATATTCTAAAAAAAGCGAGAGTAACCCCTGTCCACAAATGTGGTGATCTCACAGATGTTAACAACTACAGACCTATATCAATCCTGCCTAACTTGTCAAAAATATTTGAAAAACTAATCTACAAGCAGCTTTACTCTTATCTAGCCAAACACAATATACTTAGCTCTTGTCTACTCTTATCTAGCCAAACACAATATACTTAGCTCTTGTCAGTATGACTTCAGACCCAAAAAAAGCACTAACGATGCACTTATTAGTATGATTAACTTGATTCATGCAGCTCTTGATAAAAATGAGTATACTGTTGGGTTATTTGTGGACCTGCGTAAGGCTTTTGACACTGTCAAACACCAAAACCTTCTTCTTAAATTACATCAATATTGAGTCAGAGGACACTCCCTGCAATGACCAATTCCTGTTCCTCAGGGCAGCAACTTGGCCCTCTCCTCTTTCTCATCTACATTAATGACCTTCCAAATGCCTCCCAACACCTCAAACCAATTCTATTTGCTGACGACACAACCTTCATTTACTCCAGTCCTGATCCCCTTGCTCTAAATGCCACAGTAAATACTGAGCTAAATAAAGTCCATCTTTGGCTAACTGCCAACAAACTCACCCTTAACATTGACAAAACTTTCTATATTCTGTTTGGCAATAAATCTTCTAATCAAATAAATCTCAGAATAAACAATACCCAAATTTGTAACAAAATAGATGGCAAATTCCTTGGCGTTCTCATTGACCACAAGCTGAATTTCCAGGGACACATTCTAAATATATCAAAAAAAGTTTCAAAAACTGTTGGCATTCTTTCTAAGATCAGATATTATGTACCCCGCCCTGCCCTGGTGACTCTCTATTACTCCCTCATCTATCCATATCTCAACTATGGTATTTGTGCTTGGGGTGCTACTACCCAAAATCATTTACGTCCTCTAATTACTCAACACAAAGCTGCTATTAGGACAATATCCAACTCTGGCCCCAGACATCACTCGGTACCCCTACTCAAATCTCTGAATATGTTAGATACTAAGTCACTGCACATTCTCTCATGTGTATTATAAATATATTAAACGCTGAACTGTAATGCCAATCCTGACCTCAAAAGCTTCATTGAAGGTTGTAACAGAACCCATGAGCACCACACCAGAAACAAATACAGTTTTGATATTCCAAGAGTACGACTTAATCAAACTAGAAATGCTCTACAAATCAAGGGACCCAGAATGTGGAATGACCTTCCCAATCATGTTAAAGACTGTACGTCTTTCAACCAGTTTAAGATAAAAACGAAGCACTACCTAATAAATTCCCTGTAACCTACCTTACTCCTCTATTGTCAACCCATGTCTGTTTTTTAAAACAACGCTGTTTGTCGACCTAATTGTATTTGTGCTGTTTTTTCAGCCATGTTCCCCCCCCCCTTTTTTTATTTAAATTGTTATTTGTTCTCAACACATTTTATTCTTTATACTCAATTAGTATTAAGTTTTAGTCATTAATGTTTTTCCTGCCCGAAACGCTTTGCGTAATAGTGGCTTTATTCATTGTATGTACTAGCTCTATCTATAAATCTTTCAATTTTTGTAAAATCTCTTGTATGTATGTACCTTACCTGAATAAATATTTATTTATTTATTTATTTATTTATTTATTTATTTATTTATTTATTAGCTTCCTCACTTATTCCAACCGTCTACTACTGTGTGTGTGAGCGTACTCACCTAATTTAGTTGTGCTTGCGGGGGTTGAGCTCTGGGTCTTTGGTCCGCCTCTCAACTGTCAATCAACTGGTGTACAGATTCCTGAGCCTACTGGGCTCTATCGTATCTGCATTTGAAACTGTGTATGAAGTCAGCCTCCACCACGTCACTGCCTAATGCATTCCATCTGTTAACTACTCTGACACTGAAAAAATACTTACTAATGTCTCTGAGGCTCATTTGGGTACTAAGTTTCCACCTGTGTTACCCTGTTCGCGTTCCAGCCGTGCTAAAAACTTTATCTTTGTCCACCCTGTCAATTCCCCTGAGAATTTTGTAGGTGCATGGTTTTCATGTCTCCCCTTACTCTTCTGTCCTCCAGGGACGTGAGGATTAGCTCCCTTAGCTTTTTACCTGTGTGCTTACCTGTTCTGTAACAGAACAGTGGCCATAACATCCTGGGGAAGAGAACAATGGCCATAACACCCTGAGGGAACAGAACAGTGGCCATAACACCCTGAGGGAACAGAACAGTGGCCATAACACCCTGAGGGAACAGAACAGTGGCCATAACACCCTGGGGAACAGAACAGTAGCCATAACACCCTGGGGAACAGGACAGTTACCATAAGCTTTACCTCGCCTCCTGTCCGTTGTCAACAAGCAGTGTCTCTGTTTCTGCTAGATCTGATCAATCACTTACATGTGAAATGCTGTCTTAAAACATTTTCCCCTTTGTGTTTCCGTGTTTACATCTTCCCGCATCTCGGCGTCTATATAACCATGTTTCAGATGTATTTAAGGTACCATGTGAATGTTAAGGTTGGCGATGCATTATGTAAATATTGGAGTTTCAGAGCTGTTCGCTGGGAGCTGTTTCAAGTATCGAGATATCATGTTAGTGATATTTAAGGGGTGCAGTCGGCGACTCGTTATCGTGTTATCAGTTTCGGGAATATAGTTCAAGTGTTTTGTAGTGTTTGAGATTCAGTTTAAGCTTGTTTCCAGAGTAGTGTCCCCGTTGAGTAGTGGCAATTGGTCCGGATTCCCGCAGAGGTGTTGGTCTAAGCTGCTTCCACACACCAACAGATGAGCAGAGATGACACACGACTTGGGTCATGTGAAAATAAAAGGCGCACTAAAGGTACAAAATGCTAGAAGGCGGGGCATGAAGGACTAACCCTCCCCCTCCCCCCTTCTCCGTAATCAATGACAGGATGTAGAATGTGTAGTAGAATGTGCCTACTAGGTAGGCACATTCCATATGCTATATAGGATAGTCTCATAAACGCTATACAGTATATTATGATCCTATACCATATGCAATAAAAGATTACTCCATATCTTTATCTATAAATTAGAATGTCTGTCCAGAGTAGGAAGCTTGGCGCTAGCCCCATCCACCTTTCCAAAATGACACATAGGGGGTATGTGAGTGTCATAAGCCAGTCGGGATCGGTCCTAGTTTAAGAAATATCGACATCCATAGCGGCTTCCTGTGATTTTCAGGGTCTGAAATCGGGGATGTGTTTTCTGTGAACTTTTAGCATTATTTCTGTGCTTCGTAATATTGAACTATTGACGTACAGCCTATTCGTTCTCGTGACATTGCTTTCACACAAGTCCTGACAAAAATAAAGGTTATTCCCCAAAACGGTCACCAGAGGGATACGCTGCCAGGTTTCATTAGAATGATTTGTGTTGTAAACTGGCAAGTGTTGCATACAAAGAACCGATTTAGTATTTGGAAACGAAATGTCAGTCAACAAAACATATTAAAAGGTCAAAGTCATAACTAGCATCCCAGTACTGAGGACACAGTATAAAATATCATGAAGTGTAAGAATGAGACCTTCCGAGCCATCTGGTACTGTTCTGGTATTTGCACAAAGCCAAAGACATGATTACCACATACAAAATTCTCAGGGGAATTGACAAGGTGGACAAGGATGGATTATTTAACACGGGTGGCACACCCACAAAGGGACAGGGATGGAACCTGAGTGCCCAAATGAGCCACAGAGACATTAGAACTTACTTTTTCAGTGTCAGAGTAGTTAGTAAATGGAATGCACTAGGATGTGATGTGGTGGAGGCTGACTCCATACACAGTTTCAAATGTAGATATGACAGAGCCCAGTAGGCTCAGGAATCTGTACACCAGTTGACTGACAGTTGAGAGGCGGAACCACTTGACAATAGACTTGAGAACAATAAGCCCAGCCTGCATGATAGGCAACCAGTCTACCATCCAGGAAGAGAGTAGTCTACAAAATCAGTTCAGTCACCAGCAAATTAAGGTTTTGGTTTGATGTCTGTGGACGGCGCTGGAAGGAATACAAAGGCACTTACTGTATCCAGGAACTGGACTTCAGTGCTTTTGTACAAAGTACATGCAAAAGACCTCAAACAGCAGCAGACAATGGAGGCCATTCAAGGTGTGTAGTGGATAAAATAAATTCAAAATCTATTTGTAAACATATATACAGTATTGCCATCAATTATTTGATATACTAATTGAAGACCCCTAACCTAATTAAGACCTACCTGTATACAAAATACTAATTATAATTTATATATGAGAACTAGTTGCCTGAGGTCACAAAATATTTTAGGACAGCAATATCTGAGTGGATCACTTAAACGTGCAAGATTTCATTCAAGTGTCTGTCTGTTGAACACATGTTATCATGATCTTTTAACATACACAGCAGCCAGCGCATAAAATTATCAGCCTTTGATACAACATAATGAATGAACGTACTGAAGAGAAGCAACACGTCACGCTGCCTGAACAATGTACTAGAGAGAAGCAACACGTCACGCAGCCTGAACAATGTACTAGAAAGAAGCAACACGTCACGCAGCCTGAACAATGTACTAGAGAGAAGCAACACGTCACGCAGCCTGAACAATGTACTAGAGAGAAGCAACACGTCACGCAGCCTGAACAATGTACTAGAGAGAAGCAACACGTCACACAGCCTGAACAATGTACTAGAGAGAAGCAACACGTCACACAGCCTGAACAATGTACTAGAGAGAAGCAACACGTCACACAGCCTGAACAATGTACTAGAGAGAAGCAACACGTCACACAGCCTGAACAATGTACTAGAGAGAAGCAACACGTCACGCTGCCTGAACAATGTACTAGAGAGAAGCAACACGTCACGCTGCCTGAACAATGTACTAGAGAGAAGCAACACTCACGTCAGTGTGGTAGATAAGAGGGAAGGGCAGCAGGAGGATGGGAACCAAGAGCACCACCAGGGACTTCCAATATGGCGACACATGACGCCTCCAGAACTCGCCCATCGTGATCTCTGCCGAGGAAACATAACACTGTCAACATGCATCAACATTAATTCGTGTTGTCGGGGACAGGAAGCCTGTGTGTGTATATGTATTATAGGCTTAATCGAGGCCCCCCCCCCCTCCAACAACAGTTGCTTACTTTCCAGTCACCTATTTACTGATATATGAACAGCCGCATTAGATGAAAGGGAAAGATGTTGAACCATTTCTAGTCCAACCCTTTCAGTGCCGTCAGGATTCGAACCTGGAATTCTCGATTGTGAGTCGAGAACGAACCCGACTGTACAACCGGGAGGGCCCTGTACCTAGTTTTTTTTAGCTTAGTTCATTTATTATGCACCCCATACCCATTTTGTGGGGCCTACAAAGACTAGTCAGGTGTAGTGGGCGTGGCGTGTTGGGCACTGATGTTATCGTTAACACCTTTGCGTTCCGGTCATGCACTCACTCTCATGGTGGGTAGAGTGCTCTCACTCTCGTGGTGGGTAGAGTGCTCTCACTCTCGTGGTGGGTAGAGTGCTCTCACTCTCGTGGTGGGTAGAGTGCTCTCACTCTCGTGGTGGGTAGAGTGCTCTCACTCTCGTGGTGGGTAGAGTGCTCTCACTCTCGTGGTGGGTAGAGTGCTCTCACTCTCGTGGTGGGTAGAGTGCTCTCACTCTCGTGGTGGGTAGAGTGCTCTCACTCTCGTGGTGGGTAGAGTGCTCTCACTCTCGTGGTGGGTAGAGTGCTCTCACTCTCGTGGTGGGTAGAGTGCTCTCACTCTCGTGGTGGGTAGAGTGCTCTCACTCTCGTGGTGGGTAGAGTGCTCTCACTCTCGTGGTGGGTAGAGTGCTCTCACTCTCGTGGTGGGTAGCGTGCTCTCACTCTCGTGGTGGGTAGAGTGCTCTCACTCTCGTGGTGGGTAGAGTGCTCTCACTCTCGTGGTGGGTAGAGTGCTCTCACGCTCGTGGTGGGTAGAGTGCTCTCACTCTCGTGGTGGGTAGAGTGCTCTCACTCTCGTGGTGGGTAGAGTGCTCTCACTCTCGTGGTGGGTAGAGTGCTCTCACTCTCGTGGTGGGTAGAGTGCTCTCACTCTCGTGGTGGGTAGAGTGCTCTCACTCTCGTGGTGGGTAGAGTGCTCTCACTCTCGTGGTGGGTAGAGTGCTCTCACTCTCGTGGTGGGTAGCGTGCTCTCACTCTCGTGGTGGGTAGAGTGCTCTCACTCTCGTGGTGGGTAGAGTGAATAGTTCCGTTATTTGAGTATGGTAGGTTGTTCGACTTTTATGTGGCGGGCATCAAGATTAAACATTCTTGAAGTCAGCTGTCAGTCAGCAAATCAAAGTTGACCTTTGATTTGCATCATTAGCTTACTGAGAACAATCCTCTCAAGGCAACCCGTCCTCCTAATTGCACGTCGCATTTTCACGTATACTTTACCTACCTTGAGGATACCTTGAGGTGCTTCCGGGGCTTATCGTCCCCGCGGCCCGGTCATCGACCAGGCCTCCTGGTTGCTGGACTGATCAACCAGGCTGTTGGACGCGGCTGCTCGCAGCCTGACGTATGAGTCACAGCCTGGTTGATCAGGTATCCTTTGGAGGTGCTTATCCAGTTCTCTCTTGAACACTGTGAGGGGTTTGCCAGTCATGTCCCTTATGTGTAGTGGAAGCGTGTTGAACAGTCTCGGGCCTCTGATGTTGATAGAGTTCTCTCTCAGAGTACCAGTTGCACCTCTGCTTTTCAACGGGGGTATTCTGCACATCCTGCCATGTCTTCTGGTTTCATGTGATGTTATTTCTGTGTGCAGGTTTGGGACCAGCCCCTCTAATATTTTCCACGTGTAAATTATTATGTATCTCTCCCGCCTGCGCTCAAGGGAATACAGATTTAGGCTCTTAAGTCGGTCCCAATAGTTTAGATGTTTTACCGAGTGGATTCTAGCAGTAAAGGACTCTGCACGCTCTCCAGGTCAGCAATTTCACCAGCAGTGAAAGGGGCTGTCATTGTGCAGCAGTACTCCACTCTAGAGAGCACAAGCGTTTTGAAAAGTGTCATCATCGGTATAGCATCTCTAGTGTGAAAAGTTCTTGTTATCCAACCTGTCATTAATTAACCTAAGGCCAAAAATTGTCGTACTAGAAAATGGTAGCGGCTCGCGGAATTGACATATTGTCCGTTTCTGTTCGTGGATCCTCTGGTAGGTTAGATTAGGGCACTTTAGTAAAACAGTTCTTGACGTGAACGCGTCACAAGAACAGCAGCTCAAAGACTTTGCACATGCAGAAGTTGAAGGTATCGGCATAAATTTGTTCAAGTTTGGCTTTGGTATAGGAATTATGAGGCTTCTGTCCAATGATATGTTGTTGTTGTTTAAGATTCGCTACTTGGAACAAAATGCTCGCCATAGCCCGTGCTACTTGGAACAAAATGTCCAAGTAGCACGGGCTATGCGAGCCGTAGTGGACTGGTAAGGACACCTTGGCGTAGACTTTGTACAATTCCAGCAGCGGACTGGAATGTATTTCGGCAAGAAGCCTCAGGGGACTGTGTGTTATGCCATCGTCTCCAGAAGTTGTTCTGTCCTTTTTGAGTGCAGTTTCAAGCTCAAAACTTTAGATGTCATAAACATCATCTGGACCCATTTCACTATAGGCAATCTCAATATTAAAACGCTGCCATGGTGGTGTGTCCCCTCACAGGATGAGGGAGCTGCCTAATAAACTCGCCCTTCGGGGCAAAACTAAACTTATTACCGTTAGTACTAGCAAAATGATGATGAAGTATATTTTTGGCAGATTCGATATGCTAGCAGTGATTCCTTACTGTTTTTAGCAGTATATGTCTACATAAGCTGTGGGGAGCAGCAAGAAGTTGAGGGATATTAGGTTTGGAGATATTTTGGCCAACATTTGAGCCGAGGATGTTGCATGATTGATGCCATTTAAAAATGGTTTCCAGTATTGACTACGTATATATATATGCTCGTACAGTTTCCTGAAAGCGCGGTTAGTTTGAAGAAATGCATCAAGGACTCGGTTGTTATGTGAGCTCTATAATGCTTGGCAACATGTAGCACATGATCATTGATGGACTCCAGGCGCGGGTCACACAACCACTTCTGTCCTCCATTTTAGTTTCTTGGCCACTTAGGTTTCACCCATGTTACAAAGTAGTGTATTTGGGATGGGACGGAGGGAAGAAATGGTGCCCAATCACTTGGACGGTCGTGGATTGAACGTTGTAATTAGGGAAAAGGTATGAGTGACGTCGTAGTACTAATGAGAGTTTTGCTTCTCAT
>WNGS01165751.1:11068035-11092702 GCA_020271785.1 Procambarus virginalis
TCCTCGAGTTTTATAGTGCATACACGAGCGTGAGAAGGTAGGGTGGGCTTCACCGCAATTGAGACAGCGAGCCTGGGAGAAGTGCACTCGGGCTTAGAATGACTATCGTCCCCACACAAGGGGCAGAGATACACAGTACTGGTGCATTTGAGGACACCGTGCCCCAACTTCCAACACTTATTGCAAATTCTAGGAGAGGGAATGTACTCCTGAACGGAGCATCTGGCACCAGCAAGAATAATAGAGGGCGGAAGGGTCCTACTATCAAAGGTGATTTTTACAACTCGAAGGGGCTGACGGCGACGACCACGAGGGGGTCGAGTAAACGTGTCCACCCGGAGGACAGAATGGCCTTGGGCTTCGAGGATATGTTTAATATCTTCATGGCAATCATTGAGGTCCCGAACACCAGTTGCAACATGGGGTGGGAGGAGAACAGTGCCAACACTGGCATTTAACCGAACGTTTTTGGAGACCCGAACAGGGGTCTCCCCAATGCAGGACAAAGCGGCTAAGCGAGTAGCTGCATCCTGAGAAGGAGCAGCGACGACACGCGTACCGGAACTGGTGGAGTTAAAAGTAACAGAGGCATCTACTGAATCAACAAGGTGTTTATGGAGGGAGAAATCGTCAGGAGGAGTAGAATCCAGATGGTGGAGATCAAAGTATTTAGTCCACGTAGCGGGACCAAACAAGGCGTTGTAAGTACTATTACGGGAAGGGATCGTGCGAGTGCGGCCGTGGTGGGAACGGCGATGAGAACCCCCGGAAGTCACGGGGGTAAAAGGTGCAGTAGTCACAATGAGAGACGAAGCCGCGCCAGGGGACGAGGTAGTCACCACTGGGGGCCTGGGGCTCGACCCAACCACAGAGGGAGGGGAGCCGAGGGGAGGAGTCAGAGAAGCCAAAGGAGGAGCAAGGTCGGGGCCCAATGTAGCGGAGGCTACAGAGCCCGGTCTTCCAACACGGACCGACTCGGGGGCTTGGTCGCCCACCCCACGAGCCTGAGAAGGTAAAGTAGAAACTGGGGGAACAGTATTTATCATCGCTACGAAAAGGAATATTCATTCACGAATGTGCCCCCACACCCACCATGGAGCCACAATTAGAGGCAGGACACCCAACATGAAGCTATCGCCGATCATGCCGGGGCCCCCCAGGGGTGCGTCGTGAGTATACGCCCCACAAACGCCACCTTAAGAACCGACAGTCCGTCGAGATCGGATTCAGTGACGAAAGGGGGATTGACAATAAAAGGTTCCCCTCGCTCTCGACGTTGGGTACTACAGTTCTACGGGTGCAAGAGTATGCCTCCCCAAGCACCCGGGCGTCAAAATAGAGGAAGTCCAAAGGAATAACCAAAACAAGCAAAAGGTCGGCAGGAAACGGCAAGCAGATAGGAGAAGAGGGAGAGAAAAACGAAACAGAAGGAAAAGGAAAAAGGGTGCTCGGCAAAATTAGAGAGGACGGTAGCAGGAGCACAAGGCTAGAAAAGGACAGAGGACTGTCCCAAGGAGCATCACACTCCGGCAGCCGCCCACTAAGCCCCCCTCACGGCATCAACGAGCCGAGCAGGGAGGGGAGAGTCATGAAGGAAGCCGGCCTCGGGTGAAAGGGGGCTGTGACGATCACTGTCTGGAACAGTGATCGTAGGTGTGGGGCTCGACCTTCCACCTCCTGGGGCTCGTGTGGCCCAGGCTCTGCTTCAGGAGGCTGGGGTCGTTCTTGCCCTTGCTGGGGTGGTTCTTCTCCAGCCCCGACCACGGCGGTCTCCGGGACTGGGGTACCACTCTTTGAATATGTTAGATATTATGTCACTGCACATCCTCTCATGTGTACTCTATATATTTAAAACTCTGAACTGTAGTGTCAATCCTGACCTTAAAAGCTTCTTAGAAGGTTGTAACAGAACCCATGGGCACCACACCAGACACAAATACCTATTTCATATTCCAAGAGGGCGACTTAACCAAACTAGAAATGCTCTACAAATCAAGGGACCCAGAATGTGGAATGACCTTTCCAATCATAACAAAGGCTGTGCCTCTCTCAACCAGTTTAAGATGAAAACTAAGTACTACCTAATTAACTCCATGTACCCTACCTTACCCCTAAATGTCAATATTCCCTCCTTTACTCAGTTTACCCATGCCCCCTAACCCTGACTTCGCTGATCCTGCGCTTCTTTAACGTGCTGTGTTCCCTTTTCGCCTTTGTTTCTTCGTTGTTCTCTGTTGCTGTCCTTCCTCTTCTCGTCGATGTCTATTCTTCAATGGAACGTTCGTGGTTATTACGCCAATTTCCTCGAACTTCAGCTTCTGATTTTGCGGTGTTTGCCCCTTTAATTGTGTCTGTCTTCAGGAGCCGATGCTTGGTGCTCGTCCTGCTCGCTTTCATGGCTTATTCCTTTCTCTTCTCCCCCCCCCCCAGCTGTTGCTGGGGATCCTAATTCTTCTGCTCTCTTGATTCGCTCTGATGTTCCTTTTGTCCCTTTACTTTTTCCTTCGCCTCTCCATTGTTCTGTTGCTCGTATCTTTGTAAGGAAATGGTACACCGTTTGTTTCATGTATCTCCCCCGAGTGTCCCGCTTTCTCTTCCCGATCTGAAACACCTACTGGACTCCTTGCTGGAGCCTGTGCTCCTGCTAGGTGATTTCAATTGTCGTCATTCCCTTTGGGGGTGATGTTCTGACGAACACCCGGGGACGCCTTCTTGAGCCGTTCATCCTCTCTTCTGATTTTTTTGTTTGAGGTATATACAAGAGTTATTTTTATTATTTTTATTTATATATATATACAAGAAGGTACATTGGGATTGTGAGGATACATAGCATAGTAATAACATTCTTGTAAAGCCACTAGTACGCGCAGCGTTTCGGGCAGGTCCTTAAATTAATATAAGAAACTTATAAGTAGGCAAATACTTGCAAAATTTATAAAAATGATAACAGTTATATAGCATGAAAAAAAAAAAGATGAGAGAAAAATTGTAGGTATATTAAAGTTGTTACATTCTTGTACAGCCATTAGCACCCATAGCGTTTCGGGCAGGTCCCTGGAATACGATCCCCGCCGCGAGTTAGTTAGTTTAGTTCATTTATTATGCACCCCATACCCATCTTGTGGGCCCCGCCGCGAAGAATCGTTTTTACAACCAAGTACACATTTTACTGTTGAGTTAAACAGAGGCTGCAGTTAAGGATTTGCGCCCAGTAAATCCTCCCCGGCCAGGATATGAACCCATGACAAAGCGCTCGTGGAACGCCAGGCGAGTGTCTTACCACTACACCACGGAGACTGGTAAATTCGCGTTGTCAGTCTTCAGGACAAACATATAAATTTTGACACTAGCTCTCCACATATGTCAGTTGCTTAATTTAGAACCTGTACTTGAGGTCGATCTCGAACCCATTGTTGATGTGACGACTTATATTGAATTTTGTAACTAGCTCATCAAGATTGTAACTTGCTTAGCTAAATGAATTGTGGGGTTCAGTCCCTGAGCCCATTATGTGCCTCTGTAACCCTTTCCACTACCGCCCACAAGATGGGTATGGGGTGCATAATAAATGAACTAAACTAACTAACTCAGTCTTCCTTTGTCATTGTTGTTGACTCGTGGTGCCCTCATGGCTCTCGGGTCCTTTAATCCAGTTCATCCAGTGGTTGTCGAGATCCAGCACTGGCTGTTTCTTGTTCACAGTAAATTTAAGTCAGTTGAGTTTTGTTGGGTTCCCAGCCATATTGGTGTCTCTTTAAATGAGCGTGCGGATGCTGCCGCTAAGGAAGCTGTCCGCTCTTGTCCCATCTCTCGTAAAGGTATTCCTTATTCCGACTTTTACCTGGTTATCCATTCCTCCATCCTTACCCGTTGGTCGTCTGTCTGGTAACAAACTGTGTACTCTTAATAGTTGTGTCCTCCTACTACCGTAACTGGTGATGGGAAACGGCTCTGGCGAGGTTGCGTATTGGCCATACTCGCTTAACTCATGGTCACTTGATGGAGCGCCGCCCTGCTCCTGATTGTCCCTCGGTCGTGCATATCCTTGTTGAATGTCCTGACTTCCGGGATGAGCGTGTCTTGTTTTTCGACCGTTCCCCGTGGTCGCTTGTCCCTCGATAGTATTCTTGGTAACTCGGATACTTTTGATATCGTTTGCCTTAAGCGTTTCTGTTCTCGTATTGGCATCCTTGGTGATATTTAGCGCCCTCTGATTATCCCGCACATTTGATGGTGCTATATAGCCTTCCCGGTTTGGTTCCTTCTTTTGATAATTACTTACTTACTTCTATGTCATCAGAAAGACAGAAATATAAGCATTTTAAATACTTTGGCATAAATATAACTGAAGTGAAAGCAAAGATATATGTATTTGTATAGTTACTTGATGGCTAGCTCTGGGAGTGTGAAGCCCTGCACACCACCAATCAACTGTGTAATTAATTTGCCTACTGTATATGGTAATTAACCTTAAAAGCTTATACTGTATGTCAAAAGAAAGATATAGACGTTAATGTGACTTCATTTCAAGAAATACATATCTTGTATATTGACTCAAGGACGTTATTTTTAGAAGAATTCATTATGATTGCACATATTTGGAGTTTTAAATTATGACTTTTTATACCGAAAATACTGTATGCAAATTAGTGCACACGGCGATGGGTGAGATTTTTGCCAAACTGACCTACTGTCATAAACATCAATAACACAGATGAGAATAACCAACAGCCATACAATGTTGAGAACAGTTTTTTCTCGTCCAGATGAAAATATTATAAACCTTGTTATCAAATTTGTAGATGACACTAAGATCTATGGTAAAGTAGAAAGCAAATATGATTTTGAGGCCTTACAAAGAGATCTATATGAATTATATAAATGGTTGCAAGACTGGCAAATGCGCTTTAATATTGAAAAAGGCAAGATCTTGCATATAGGGTATAGCAATACAAGTCACATCTATCAATAAAAAAAAGTGTTTATTTTTATTTATTTATATATACAGGAGTTTTTACATTCTTGTACAGCCACTAGCGCACACACACAGCATTTCGGGCAAGTCCTTAATCCTAATTTTCACAGACATCCCCAGGAAGCAGCCCATAGCAACTATCTAACTCGCAGTTACCTATTTACTGCTAGGTGAACAGGTACATCAGGGTGAAAGAAACTCTGCCTATTTGTGTCCCGCTCTGCCGGGGATTGAACCCGGATCCTTAGTACTACAAACCCAGAGCACTGTCCTCTCAACCGTCAGGCCCCCATCAGGAGGTCAAATGAACCTTTGACTTCAAGGAAATGAGGGTAGTTATTCAACTGTATAAATCTCTGGTACATCCCCATTTGGACTACTGTATCCATGAATGGAGACTTCATCTTCAGAAAGATACATCTCCTGCCTGGAGTCCATACCTAGTTAAACACAAAGCAAAGTTAGAGAAGATTCAGAGGTATGCTACCAGACTAATCCTGGAACCGAGAGGTAGGAGCTACGAGGAAAGGCTACAGGAGCTAAACCTCACGTCCCTGGAAGACAAGAGTAAGGGAAGACATCATCACCACCTACAAAATTCTCAGGGAAATTGACAGGGTGGACAAAGACAAACTCTTTAGCACAGGTGGAACACGAACAAGGGGACACAGGTGGAAACTTAGCACCCAAATGAGCCACAGAGACATTAGAAAGAATTTTTTCAGTGTCAAAGTAGTTAACATGTGGAATGCATTAGACAGTGATGTGGTGGAGGCTGACTCCATACACAGTTTCAAAGGTAGATTTGATAAGAGCCCAATAGCTAGGCTCCAAAACTCAGTACACCAGTTGATTGACAGTCGAGAGGCGGGACCAAAGAGCCGAAGCTCAACCCCTGCAAGCACAACAAGGCGAGTACACCTGCCTTTAGAGAAAGTACAATGCCTAGAGGCAAAAGTCATATCAGAAACAAGTCAACTCTCATGCTAGGAAAGGCTGAGAGCCACAGAAGTAATAACACTGCAAACCTGTCATGGCAGGATGGATCTCATAAAAACTTTTAAAATATTGAACAAACTGGAGGATATTAATCCAGACCATGTCATTAAAAAAGTGGAATGTAATGCATACAAGAGGCAACCACTTTAAGTGTAAAAAGTCACAATGTAGGACAGAAAAGATGCTTTTTCACCCATATGGTTATAAACCCATGGAACCATCTACCGGTGAAGCTGGAAATGTCATGATATACTGAAGTTTAAAATCCGTTAGAAAAATTCTAAGTAAAAATGGGGGATCTTTCGACAAACCCCTGGCCACCTGTCTCTGTCATAGCCACTAAATAGATGGTGGCCTTTGGGTAAATTAGTTAAGCTATATTTTATGTATTAAACTTCATCTGTCAAGCCATGAATTCTTTATGAAGAATTTAATTTTTTTTTTTTTCTGAACATAAAAGTTCTTATCATATATCATGCCATGGGTTTCAAGAAAGTCAGTGGTAAAGTTCAACCTAAGAAAATAGTTGTGAGGATGACAATAAAGGAAAAACAAGAGATCATTCATAGTGAGACCATGTGATGTCTCGCTACAGACAAGTGTTAAAAAATAGGGAAAACAAGTGTATATAGACAGATTCTTAGTAAGACAAGTAAGCAGTGAGCTACAACAGGTCCTAGTAGTATGCCTGCAAAACATAAGGGAGAGAGTACCCTAAGAAATGTCATCACTGCTGTTATAATGGAAGGGGACTCCCCTTCCAAACACTAACACCTCCTCCTCCTACCTTCCATACGCCAACAAGAGTCCTCAATAAAGGCAAGTTATACTTGTACGTACTGTAGTACAAAATATAAGTAGTAGTACTGTATGTATAACATTTATTTAAGTTAATATTTTTAGGGGGTGTAGAACAGATTGATTCAATTTCAAATCATATCAAATGTTTATTCAGGTAAAAGTATATCTATACAAGATGAGTTACAGACATAATGTTGGATTTCTAGAAAGAGCTAGTACACACAATGCCTAAAGCCACTAATACACACAGCGTTTCAGGCAAGATGTGTGAAAATACACTTAGGCTAAAACTTATACTAACTGAGATCAAAGCATAAATTGAGTTGAAAAAGGGAAAGGGGGAGGGGGAAACATGGCAGAAATAAGCAGTTATACAAGTTGGTCAACAAACAGTATTATTTGAAAATAGCAAGACATGGGTTGACATTTAGGGAAGTAAGTTTTCATGGAGTTTATTAGGTAGTACTGTAAAGTACTTAGTTTTTCTCTTAAACTGGTTGAGAGAGGCCTTTGATGGATGAGAGTCTTTGATGTGATTGGGAAGGTCATTCCACATTCTGGGTCCCTTGATTTGCAGAGCATTTCTAGTTTGGTTAAGTCGCACTCTTGGAATATCAAATAGGTATTTGCTTTTGGTGTGGTGCCCATGGGTTCTGTTACAACCTTCTAGGAAGCATTTAAGGTCAAGATTGAACTGTAATGCCCGTTTTAAATATATAGAGTACACTTAAGAGGATGTGCAGTGACTTAACACTATCGATCACTTTGGACCTGACTCGCGTCCATTATTTTTCTCTTGAATCCTAACTTTGGACCGGACTTGCGTCCACTACAAAAATATTTGTATAAAATAAATTTTTTATCCAATCGACCTAGGGATAGTATCAAAATAAGTGCCTTTAGAATGCGCACAATTTGATACCAAAATGAAAGATGTAACATGAAACTTGATGTCCGAACACTTATATGATTATAAATAGGTTTTTGGTAAAAATTTTAAAATATTTGTTAAAATTCTATTTATTGTGCTATTATATTGGGACTAGTTTTAAAATGCGCGCCTTTATGTCGCGAACAATTTGATACCAAAATGAAAGATGTAAGACAAAAATTTATGTTAGAACATTGGAAAGATATAAATAATTTTGTGATGATGAGCTTCCAGAATTAAAATATTTGTTAAAATTCCAGTTATTGCTCTACTATTATGGGACTAGTTTAAAATACGCGCCTTTTTATTGTGAACAATTTGTACCAAAATGAAAGACATAACACGAAAATTGATGTTATCAAACTGAACGAGTATACACATTAGGTTGCAGTGTACAAATTAGTGCTCGTTCACAGGTAACTTTAGGCTTTTCTGCGGGGAAGCACTCCAAACTTTTGTACATTATATTCATACACATCTGTAGGGAATTTAATTGCGAACACAATGATACCAAAACGAGTGACGTAGCACAAGAATTAGGTGAGAAAAATGGAACGAGTAAGCACATTTTACTGATTTTGTGCGCTCACAGGTAACTTTTGCTGACTTTAGGCTTTGCTGTTGGGAGTCACGCCAGGTTTTTGGACATTATATTTATACACACCTGTAGGGAATTTAATTGCGAACACAATGATACCAAAACGAGCGATGTAGCACGAGAATTAAGGTCAGAAAGCTGAAACGAGTATACACATTTAGGTGTCACCACGTGCTTACCCGCACGCTCGCCCGCATGTCGGGTGCATGACCCCTAAGTTGACCGTGCGCCTGTCAGGTGACCGATAGTGTTAATATGAAACATATTCAAAGATTTAAGCAAGGGTGCCGAGTGCTGTCTGGAGGCCCGAGTTTGTTATCGTTCTAATTGCAGATTTGTGTTGAGTAATTAGAGGACATAGATAATTTTGGGTAGTAGAACCCCAAGCACAAATACCATAATTGAGACAAGGATAGATGAGAGCGTTACCAGGGCAGGGCGAGGTACATAATATCTGATCTTAGAAAAAATGCCAACAGTTTTAAAAACTTTTTTGCTATATTTTAAATGTGTCCCTAGAAACTCAGCTTGTTATCGATGAGGACACCAAGGAATTTACCATTTTCTTTACTAATTTGGATATTGTTTATTCTTAGATTAATTTGATCTGAGGATTTATTACCAAACAAAGTATAGAAAGTCTTGTCAATGTTAAGGGTGAGTTTGGTAACACCCTTAGTCAGTTTGTTAGTTCTTAATCCTAATATTTGAGAAATAGTGCTCCATGTTTTCTTAATATTGTCCTTAATTTGGTCAAATTTATTTTCATAATATTTTATTTTGCACTTCTAATTATTTTAGAGAGTATTGATGAGTATCCCCTTGAAACTTTTTTGGAGATGACATTATTATAATTTACTATAATGTACTGTACTTTATTTCTTATGGGAAAATTTGTTTCAGTTTTTGAATCGTCTCTGAGAACGGATTAAATCTGAAAACGGAGGTACCACTGCATGTGATGTCAAAAATATATAACTTCAGTAATTACTTACATTGGAAACTTGAGACATTACACAATACATGATAGTAATATAGTAAGAATTGCATATATTTTTATTCAACTAATTTTCATAATATTAATGTGTAACTGTACACATTTGTGTGTTGCAGGAAACAATGCCCCACACTCATTTTCTGACTGTCATTTTAAACTAGTAACCTTCAACTGAACATATATTTTGAAGCAACTTTCAAGAGGAAAGAAAATTGTGCAATATAGATTAAAATCCTAATTTGTAATACCGTAATCTTCCTCTTATCGTCTCCTGGTACATACCTGCTTGATGGGGTTCTGGGAGTTCTTCTACTCCCCAAGCCCGGCTTGGGGTCAGGCTTGACTTGTGAGAGTTTGGTCCACTAGGCTGTTGCTTGGAGCGGCCCGCTCCAAGCAACAGCGCACATCCACCACAGCCCGGTTGGTCCGGCACTCCTTGGAGAAAATCATCTAGTTTTCTCGATATCCAAATTGAGAGGTACAAATTGAAGATTTTTTAACTTGCCTACTAATTGTAAGGTGTGAAGCTAAAGCCTTTCAATTACTGTAGCAGATACACGACTCCAACAGCTGAGCTGAGCTTTGAGCTGACAATGTTATACTGTAACAACAATTAAATTAAGTGCAGGCGATGAGTCACAATAATGTGGCTAAAGTATGTTGACCAGACCACACACTAGAAGGTGAAGGGACGACGACGTTAAGAATGACTTGAGAATGGTCCAGGACGGACTGAAATGCCGCCGTCCCTTCACCTTCTAGTGTATGGTCTGATCAACAATTAAATCAAATTCAAAATTAGAATGTGTAGGATTATTTTGACAAGATAATGAACAGTTCATACCGGGAAACATTCCAATACAGTATCACTGGACTCCACATTAGCGGAGGAAATTGTGGTGCAAGGCAAACCATGTTTATTTATATGTACTATCATGTTGCTAGGTGTTGGGGTTGGCAGGGTTACTGTTATGTTGTCTTTTTTACCTTTGTATCTTGCAACCTCACCTTTCCTGTTTTCTAACAAATTTGGAAAAATAGAACTACTTTTCACAGTTGCAGAAATTACGTTACTAGATTCTGTGCTGTTTACATCCGTAGATATCACACTATTGAGGGCTGATGAGGTTGCATGTTGTCCCTGGATGTTAGTGCCTATGGCATTTGTGTCCACTGCACCTTGCTGATCAAGTGAAAGAGCCTGAGTAATGTCTGTAGTAGTACAGGAAAACGAAGAATGACGAGTACACTTTCGCGTATTCTGACCACGAAGCCGAAATGAAGGTCGCCACTTGAGGCCACTTGGTGGCCTTGGTGGTAATGGTGGTGCTTGGGGACTAGTTTCTTGGGTGAGAGGTGCTGGAGAAATTGTGGCAAGAGGAGCAGTGATATTGTCAACTTCTATTTCTTGCATTGTTTCCACTAGTTGTTTGTACTCTTGACCCTCAGGTGAGTGGTAAAAGGATACCATTCTGTGATAAGAAAATTATTAACATCTGACTAAATGTGCTGCATGTATATTTACTAATAACAATTAAAACAAATGCATTGTACACACACACACAAAACCAAAAGGTGACACCCCTAGGGTCAACACTTGCATCAGAGGAGCTCCAGCATATTTCAGCACTCCTAAGTATTGTAGTACAGGTTGATGATAGTGAGTGGTGTCCCAGAGAACATAAAGGTATAGTGCGTTTTAAAAATAGGTGAGATAATAGAAATGTGCTAAGGGAAGTGAAAAATCAAATGAGAAAAAGTTGCCCTAGTGTTTCCAGTGCAGAGGAGAACATTAAAGATGGCTGCCGGCAAAAGGAAAAACAAAACAGAGCTTGATTTTGTGGGATTCAATGAAGAAAGCATTGATATTAGCAGTCTACATAACAAGTTGGTAAAATTAGATACTATAGTGAACTCTCATGTAGAAATAATTAGAAAATTGAAAGAAAGTAATGACCATTTGAATAGCAAAGTTTTATGTCTTGAGGATATAGTGAAAGACTTGTGCAAGGATAAAAATCAATTGGAAACAAATTGCAAAGCCATGGAAGAAAAAATAAACTCTTAAAAATAGCTTTGGAAGAAGTTAAAGTAAATTTAAACATAAATGACTACAATAGGTTAGGTACGGAAATTCAACAGGAGAAACAGCTTTTGTCAGCACAGATGGAGGAAGTTACACAGGGAAGAACAGTGCAAGAAAGATATGCAACTCACCTATGCACAAGTGGCCAAGGAGAAAGAAAAAATTGAAGAAACAGTAAAGGAAGCCAAACACTGCAGCAACCAAGATAAAACAAACATTAGGCTGGAAGTGAGAAAGGAATTGGCATCTAACCCAAAGTTGGTGCAAAACACAGTTGATCGGAGCAAATCCCTGATAATTTTTGGTTGCAAAGAAAAGGAGATAACATCTAGGTCAGAAAGAGCTGTAGAAGAAGCGAAAGTAGTAGATGAAATTGTTGGCCTTGTAGAAGGTCTTACTACCATAGAGAATGTGTGCGACTACAGGAGAATAGGCAGATACGTAAAAGGGAAAGATCGACCTTTGAGGATCACCCTAAACGGTGCCAAACAGATGGAAGAAGTACTAAGGAATGCTAGAAAATTACAAAGTGATGAGGATGGGAAAGTGTGGTCGTTAAGACGAGATCTTTCAAAAGAAGACAGAGAGAAGCTGAAACTGAACCTCGCCGAGGCAAAACGTTTAAATGAGAGCAGGAATGAAGAAGAAATCAATTCTTTTTTCTACAAAGTGATAGGGGTAGGCAGACCAGTAAAGTGGTACATAAAGGCAAACCAACAAAATCAATAGAGAGAGGGGGAGTGAAGAATAAGGAGAGGGGGAACAAGTTCCTGAAGATTGCATACACCAACATAGATGGAGTGAGATCGAAGATACTGGAGTTAAGTGATGTAATACAGCTGCAGACACCAGACATTGTTGCACTCACGGAGACAAAACTTGAAGATGTTATTTTAAATGAGGTCATATTCCCAAGGGGCTACTCAATTTGGAGACGGGACAGAAAAATTAGGAAAGGCGGTGGCGTTGCTGTGCTGGTGAAAGAACACCTAAAGGTGAAGGAAATAATGACTGCCAATCCACAAGAAGTTGACATAATAGCACTAGAGATCTGCCATGAGGATGATAAACTAATGATCATAAATGCATATAGTCCACCGCCAAGCAGCACATGGTCAAAGGAGGAGCTAGATAGTAAACGAGAAGGTCTTATAACAATAATGAGAGAGATTATAGCGAGAGCGGATAACGATAGATCACGACTGTTGATAGTCGGTGACTTCAACTTGAAATCCATAGACTGGGAAGCATATGAAGCTAAAACAGAAGATTTTTGGACCTGTAGATTTGTAGACCTCATCCTGGAAACATTCTTGTATCAACATGTTAAACAAGCTACGAGGATGAGGGAAGGGGACGTTCCCTCCATGCTAGATTTGATATTTACCAGGAAGGAGGAAGAGATATTTGACATTCAGTACCTTCCTCCCTTGGGTAAAAGTGACCATGTCTTTTTGGGAATAAAGTATGCAATGCGTTATAATCTGGAAGAAAATAAGGAGGTTGAAGCAGTTGAAAAACCTGACTTCAGGAGAGGACATTATGGCCACCTTAGAAATTTTTTTAGTGAG
Source organism: Procambarus virginalis (assembly GCA_020271785.1). Lineage (NCBI taxonomy): Eukaryota > Metazoa > Arthropoda > Malacostraca > Decapoda > Cambaridae > Procambarus > Procambarus virginalis. Next base: position 11,080,994 of record WNGS01165751.1, read on the forward strand.
TATAATTGGACAGACTTGTTGCTAGGCAAGGAAGTGAATGAGATGTATGTCAAGTTTTGTGAAATATATGATAAAGGCACAAAAAAATTTATACCAAAACAGAGATGCAGAACTAGGAAACAGGATTGGTTCAATAGAAATTGCGAGAGGGCCAGAGACCAAAAGACACAAAAATGGAATCAATACAGGAAGAGGCCAAACCCCCAAACATACCAGCGATACAAAGATGCGAGAAACAACTACACGGCAGTGAGGAGAGAGGCAGAAAGAAATTTTGAAAAAGGGATTGCAGACAAATGTAAAACAGAACCAGGTCTATTCTATAAATTCATAAACAACAAATTGCAGGTAAAGGATAATATTCAGAGGTTGAAAATGGGAAATAGATTCACGGAAAATGAAAAGGAAATGTGTGAAACACTAAACGAAAAGTTCCAAAGTGTGTTTGTACAAAATGAAATCTTTAGGGAACCAGACACAATAAGAATTCCAGAGAACAACATAGAGCACATAGAGGTGTCTAGAGACGAAGTGGAAAAAATGCTCAAGGAGCTAAGTAAGAACAAAGCAGTTGGTCCAGATGGAGTTTCACCATGGGTTCTGAGAGAATGTGCACCTGAGCTCAGCATTCCACTTCAACTGATTTTTCAGGCATCCCTGTGTACAGGAGTTGTAGCTGATGTGTGGAAAAAGGCTAACATAGTTCCAATCTACAAAAGTGGAAGCAGGGAAGACCCCCTTAATTATAGACCTGTATCATTGACAAGTGTAATAGTCAAAATATTGGAAAAAATAATTAAAACTAAATGGGTAGAACACCTGGAGGAAAACGATATAATATCAGACAGACAGTATGGTTTTCGATCTGGAAGATCCTGTGTAATGAACTTGCTCAGTTTTTATGATCGAGCCACAGAGATTTTACAGGAAAGAGATGGTTGGGTTGACTGCATCTATCTGGACCTAAAAAAGGCTTTCGACAGAGTTCCCCATAAGAGGTTGTTCTGGAAACTGGAACATATTGGAGGATTGACAGGTAAGCTACTAACATGGATGAAAAATTTCCTAACTGACAGAAAAATGAGGGCCGTAATCAGAGGCAAGGATTGGAGGAATGTTACGAGTGGAGTACCACAGGGTTCAGTTCTTGCACCGGTAATGTTCATTGTCTACATAAACGCTCTACCAGTGGGAATACAGAATTACACGAGCATGTTTGCTGATGATGCTAAGATAATAGGGAAGATAAGAAACCTAGATGATTGTCATGCCCTTCAAGAAGACCTGGACAAAATAAGTATATGGAGCAACACTTGGCAAATGGAATTTAATGTGAATAAATCCCATGTTATGGAATGTGGAATTGGAGAACATAGACCCCACACAACCTATAAATTATGTGAGAAATCTTTAAAGAATTCTGACAAAGAAAGGGATCTAGGGGTGGTTCTAGATAGAAAACTGTCACCTGAGGACCACATTAAGAACATTGTGCAAGGAGCCTATGCTACACTTTCTAACCTCAGAATTGCTTTTAAATACATGGATGGAGAAATACTAAAGAAATTGTTCACGACTTTTATTAGACCAAAGCTGGAATATGCAGCGGTTGTATGGTGCCCATATCTTAAGAAGCACATCAACTGGAAAAGGTGCAACGACATGCCACTAAGTGGCTCCCAGAACTGAAGGACAAGAGCTACGAGGAGAGGTTAGAGGCATTAAATATGCAAAAACTAGAAGATAGAAGAAAAAGAGGCGATATGATCACTACGTTCAAAATAGTAACAGGAATCGATAAAATTGATAGGGAAGAATTCCTGAGACCCGGAACTTCAAGAACAAGAGGTCATAGATTTAAACTAATGAAACAAAGCTGCCGGAGAAATATACAAAAATTCACTTTTGTAAATAGTGGTAGACGGTTGGAACAAGTGAGAAGGTGGTGGAGGCCAAAACTGTCAGTAATTTCAAAGCATTATATGACAAAGAGTGCTGGGGAGACAGGACACCACAAGCATAGCTCTCATCCTGTAACTACACTTAGGTAATTACACTTAGGTAATTACACACAGTCACCTGAGGGCAACATAAAGAACATTGTGTGAAGAGCCTATGCTATGGTTTCCAATTTCAGAACTGATTTTAAATACTGTACATGAATGGAGAAATAAAAAAATTCATGACTTTTGTGATAGCAAAGTTGGGATATGCAGCAGTTGTATGGTCCCAAAATCTTCAGAAACACATGGACAAACTGGAGAATGTACAAATACATGCAACTAAATGGTTTCTGGAACTGAAAGACAAGAGCTATGAGGAGAGCTTATAGGCACTAAATATACAAAAGCTGCCCTGATTCTCTAATTCCCATCATGTTCATCTCAAGGAATAACTTTTTGTATCCCCTTACATTTTATAGCTTGCTCTTCTTTGCTAGAATTTCCTCTTTTTGTGGACTTATTCATGAATGCTATCTTTATCAAGCATTCCCTGTGTGTTGAAGTGGAAGTCTTCAAGAAAACTAGACAGTTTTCCGTAAGAAGTGCTGGACCAAATGGATTGTAGTGGATATAATGTATGGACCTGCGGGCCATTCCAAACAACAGCCTATTGGACCAAGCTGTCACAAGCCGAGCCTGGCCCCAGGCTGGGCTTGGGGAGTAGAACTCCCAGAACCTCATCCAGGTACAATCCAGGTCAGCCCTCCTGGCTGATCATCTACCCACCCACCTGCTTGCCTCCCTTCGAACCAGCCATCTTGGCCACCCACGAACCATCCTGTTATCCTCCCAAATATGTCTAAAAAGATACTGACATTTATACACCTCCAGGCTTAGCAGAACCCTAAATTTAACAAGCAAGGTATAGACCCATATAGGTTATTAAATCGAGTAGATACTGTAGTTAAATTGCTAGATATTCCCACTATCTTCCTCCTGAGAGCTGCCCATCAGTTGGTGGTTATAGCAAAAGGGTTTCCAAGAGAATCTTACACCACACAAAAGGAAAGCTTTCACTCTTTCAAGTTCTCAGTTTCCTCCTTAGTTTCCCACTCGCACTGTATCGTGTGCTACCCCAAAATATGTGCCTAAGCCATATAACTTCACCGTTGTAATCACTGCCATCATCTTATATCATGGTGGTTATGTTGAAAGCAAATTTTCCTACAATGTACTTAGAAATAATCTTCAAATTATGCTACAATATACCTGTTGATAATCCTAAAATTTTACTAAAATGTACCTACTAATTTTCTTCAAATTTTCTTACAATGTACCTGTTAACTTTTTTCAATTTTACTACAAATTACCTAATTAAAATTATGTTTGATTAAGGACCTGCCCAAAACACTATGCGTGTTAGTGGCTTTACAAGAATGTAAAAACATCAATGCTATGTACTCTCATAAACCCATTGTACCTTCTTGTATATACTATATATAAATAAATAACTCATTCTTTCCTATACCGCTCAAACACACTTCCTGGTAAACTGTTTTTAGGCATTCTAAAGGTAAGTTGATTCTTTATTCAAAACCAAGAAGAATTACTTTACCTAAAGTGTTGAAGAAAACATGGCGAGGCACTTGGGAGTAATGCAGCAATTATCTGTGGAAAATAGGGTCTCTGGCAGCCATGAAATCTCCAACAGCTCACTGTTACTTTTGCTAGAAAGGTGGGTGTATCTCTTGGTAAATGAGTTTCCAATGAGTAGCCTTGGCTGACCTTCTCCCACACCTTGCTGTTGTCTTTCAGGTGCTGTGAAATATGAAATACTTTTAAATTATGTCATATTTCATTATTACAAGTTTGGATAAAAATCACCATATAAAATTTGGGTACAATACACATGTATAAACAATACTCCACTTTAATAGAAGTAAGCTGCTCGAAATCTTTTTCAATATGTCATTTTATTTACATCGTTGGCATTGACCTTAAGAAAAAATATAAAATCCCATTTGATAATATGCTAAATATCTGACTTTGTTGTGTAGACTAAGATTATAAACAGCATCTCTCGTACTGATTTCAAATATCCAGTACATGAAATTATTTTAAGTATTAACTTAGTAACTTACCTCCAATGTGGAATACTATATTGGTGTACACAGCAGTTGTAAAAAATATCTGAAGTCTTTTTGTCTATAAAATTAAAACCAAAACAAAGGACTCAGTAGGACCCTTCAAAGATATGTATCAACTATATTAACCCTTAAAGTGCGCATCACATCATATGATGTGCTAGGCGTTTCACCAGTCAACTGCTCTTCACGTCATATGATGTGTTGGAGTACTACGCAAGATTTAAACGGCCCGCGGATACACGGGGTTCACCACACCTTCATCAGGGCTCTTGTAAACAGACGCCATTTTTAAAAAAAATCGTGGGCCAAACTCCCGGGTGTTAGGGGCCTTAGTATCGCGTAAGCTACCAAGCCTGACGCACGCAGCATGAGCTCATAGCACTGCTGTTCAGCTTGTGACCACAGCATCGCCTAAAAATGCCAAAATATACTTGTTCATGCTATTATGTAGCGATGATATTATTACAGAGGACCCCTGACTGTGATAAAAGTGACCAGGGTTCTGATAATAGCAGGATTGCGATGATATTTAGCACTGTGCGCCATGGAGGGAGGAGTAATGCTGTGGGAGGGAGGGTGGTGGCGATGTTTTCTGACTGTGTGTGGCCACCTTTTATTGACTGCACTCAGCATACCAGCTTAGTGGTTCGCTATAGTGAACACAAATGTAGATACTTATATATAACGTGTGTATAGAGGGTATAAACAGCAAGAGAAGGTTTGGAGCCGCCATTTTGGTGAGGGCGGTGGCGTCGTCTGCACGACGCCACCGTGCAGACGACGGTGTTGTTTACTGGATACCACGATCGTCTTTGGGCACCATACCAGTTTATTTGTACAAGTATGGTGAATAAAACAGGTAGATATTTATTTATAATGTGTGTATATAGCGTAATAACATCACACAGTATTGTTGGAGGAGAAATATTAGTGCGTGTGGCCTTGAGGGAGGCAGCCATCAGCTGACTGTGTTAGGTCCTATGTCTTTGTGCATTTACTCACCATACAAGCTTAGATGTACAGTTATGGTGAACAAAACATGTAGATACTTATATATACCATCTGTATATAGTGAATTATAGCAAAAACAGTATTGTGGGAGGAGAATGTGGGCGAGTCAGATGACTGGAGGGAGGGCGGGAGTGGCTGGCTGGTACACGGCGGTCACTCCTCGTTACTTTTTGACTCATAATAGCTACTTAGTGGTTCGTTATAGTGAACAAAACATGCAGATACTTATATATAACCTGTGCTTATAGTGTAATAACCGACAAAGTATTTGTTCACTGATTGATGAACATAACTGAATCAACAATATGCACACCACATTTTTGAGTACAACAATGATTCACTCATTTTATTATATAAATATATCAAACTACACACTATTGAATAATATTACAGCAAAAAAACTATGAAACATCAATCAGAGACATTGAAATAATTAGGTAATTATCTCTTTGTGGCAACTATGGCCTGACAGCTAGCGAGCAACAGACCGCCTGGGACGCATGCTGAGTCAGCGCCTATAATTTGCCAGACTTCCCCGCCCTATAGTGGGCAATATATGGCACTTACGATTTTTTTTATTATTTTTCCCGTGATCAGTGAACACAAATTAACAGGTTAGGAAGAAAAAATATTTTTTTTTTTTCAAAATGACATGCGCCTGTGCGGATAGCAGGATATTAGACCCCGAGCATGTTAAGGGTTAAGAAGTAATATACTTCCTACATACTCTCAATTAGGTTCATGACAGATAATGAGATGTCGATTAATGCTACATAACCTACAAGTGTTCCACATTCCAAGAAGTTCTACACTAATCCTAGGTACACTAATTACAATTCCAAAGTGTACAACTAATTACAATTAATATCTCCTCCCAACCAGCTAGATGTTTGTCAGTTTGACCAAGGTGAGAAGCTTGTAATATAGGCCATTGTATGCAGATCAGAGTCAGTTGATTGGATGCTTGAAAGATACAGCAGAAATTATGAGAAGAATCAAGACAGATAAAGATAGACTACCAGATGACCTGGACAAACTGGAGGAATGGTCTAGAAAATGGCTACTAAAGTTTAACACAGTTAAGTGTAAAGTAATGAAATTAGGCGAAGGGAACAGGAGGCAAGAACACAAGGTACCATCTAGAAGGTGAAATCCTGCAAGAGTCAATAGAGAAAGATCTGGGGGTTGATATGGTCACACTGAACCTGTCCCCAGAAACCCACATCAAAAGGATATCTGCAGCAGCATATGCTAGATTGGCCAACATAAGAACTGCCTTTAGAAACTTGTGTAAGGAATCATTCAGAATCTTGTATACCACTTATGTCAGACCAATCCTAGAGTATGCAGCTCCAGCCTGGAGTCCATATCTAGTTTTAAATCAAAGCAAAGTTAGAGAAGATTCAGAAGTATGCCACCAGACTAGTCCCAGAACTGAGAGTTATGAACTACGAGGAATGGCTACTGGAGCTAAATCTCACATCCCTGGAAGACAGAAGAGTAGGGGGTGGGGGGGGGAAGAGACATGATCATCACCTATAAAATTCTCAGGGGAATTGAAAGGGTGGACAAAGACTAACTATTTAGCATGGGTAGAACACGAACAAGGGGACTCAAGTGGAAACTTAGTACCCAAATAGGCCACAAAGACAATGAAAAGAATTAAAAAAAAAAAAATGGAATGCATTATGCAGTGGTGTGGTGGAGGCAGGCTCCATACATACACAATTTCAAATGTAGATTTGATAAGAGCCCAATAAGCTCCAGAACTTGTACACCAATTCAACTTGTACAATTCAATTGTACAATTGTACAATTACAATTCAAAAGGTGACACCCCCAGGGTCAACACTTGCAGCAGAGGAGCTCCAGCATATTTCAACAATCCTAAGTATTGTAGTACAGGTTGATGATAGTGAGTGGTGTCCCAGAGAACATAAAGGTATACTGTAGTGCTCTTGAAAAATAGGTGAGATAACAGGAATGTGCCAAGGGAAGTGAAAAATCGGATGAGAAAAAGTTGCCCCTAGTGTTTACAGTGCAGAGAACAACATTCAAGATGGCCACTGGCAAGTGGAAAAGCAAAACAGAGCTTGATTTTGAGGGATTCAATGAAGAAAGCATTGATATTAGCAGTCTACATAACAAGTTGGTAAATTTAGATAGTATAGTGAACTCTCATGTAGAAATAATTCGTAAATTGAAAGAAAGTAATGACCATTGGAATAGCAAAGTTTCATGTCTTGAGGATATAGTGAAAGACTTGCGCAAGGATGAGAATAAAATGGAAACAAAGTGCAAAGACATGGAAGAAGAAAATAAACTCTTAAAAATAGCTTTGGAAGAAGTTAAAGTAAATTTAAGCATAAATGACTACAGTAGGTTAGGCAAGGAAATTCAACAGGAGAAACAGCTTTTGTCAGCACAGATGGAGGAAGTTACACAGGGAATAGAACAGTGCAAGAAAGATATGCAACTCACCTATGCACAAGTGGCCAAGGAGAAGGAAAGAATTGAAGAAGCTGTAAAGGAAGTCAAACACTGCAGCAACCAAGATAAAACAAACATTAGGCTGGAAGTGAGGAAAGAATTGGCATCTAACCCGAAGTTGGTGCAAAACACAGTTGATCGCAGTAAGTCCCTGATAATTTTTGGTTGCAAAGAAAAGGAGATAACATCTAGGTCAGAAAGAGCTGTCAAAGAAGCTAAAGTAGTAGATAAAATTGTTGGCCTCGTAGAAGGTCTCACTACCATAGAGAATGTGTGCGACTACAGGAGAATAGGCAGGTACGTAAAAGGGAAAGATCGACCTTTGAGGATCACCCTAAACGGTGCCAAACAGATGGAAGAAGTACTAAGGAATGCTAGAAAATTGCAAAGTGATGAGGATGGGAAAGGGTGGTCGTTAAGACGAGATCTTTCAAAAGAAGACAGAGAAGCTGAAACTGAACCTCGCTGAGGCAAAACGTTTAAATGAGAAGAGGAATGAAGAAGAAATCAATTTTTTTTCTACAAAGTGTTAGGGGTAGGCAAACCAGTAAAGTGGTACATAAAGGCAAACCAACAAAATCATTAGAGAGAGGGGGAGTGAAGAATAAGGAGAGGGGGAACAAGTTCCTGAAGATTGCATACACCAACATAGATGGAGTGAGATCGAAGATACTGGAGTTAAGTGATGTAATACAGCTGCAGACACCAGACATTGTTGCACTCACGGAGACAAAACTTGAAGATGTTATTTTAAATGAGGTCATATTCCCAAGGGGCTACTCAATTTGGAGACGGGACAGAAAAATTAGGAAAGGCGGTGGCGTTGCTGTGCTGGTAAAAGAACACCTAAAGGTGAAGGAAATAATGACTGCCAATCCACAAGAAGTTGACATAATAGCACTAGAGATCTGCCATGAGGATGATAAACTAATGATAATAAATGCATATAGTCCACCGCCAAGCAGCACATGGTCAAAGGAGGAGCTAGATAGTAAACGAGAAGGTCTTATAACAATAATGAGAGATTATAGCGAGAGCGGATAACGATAGATCACGACTGTTGATAGTTGGTGACTTCAACTTGAAATCCATAGACTGGGAAGCATATGAAGCTAAAACAGAAGATTTTTGGACCTGTAGATTTGTAGACCTCATCCTGGAAACATTCTTGTATCAACATGTTAAAGAAGCTACGAGGATGAGGGAAGGGGACGTTCCCTCCATGCTAGATTTGATATTTACCAGGAAGGAGGAAGAGATATTTGACATTCAGTACCTTCCTCCCTTGGGTAAAAGTGACCATGTCTTTTTGGGAATAAAGTATGCAATGCGTTATAATCTGGAAGAAAATAAGGAGGTTGAAGCAGTTGAAAAACCAGACTTCAGGAGAGGACATTATGGTGACCTTAGAAATTTTTTAGTGAGTATAATTGGACAGACTTGATGCTAGGCAAGGAAGTGAATGAGATGTATGTCAAGTTTTGTGAAATATATGATAAAGGCACAAAAAAATTTATACCAAAACAGAGATGCAGAACTAGAAAACAGGATTGGTTCAATAGAAATTGCGAGAGGGCTAGAGACCAAAAGACACAAAAATGGAATCAATACAGGAAGAGGCCGAACCCCCAAACATACCAGCGATACAAAGATGCGCGAAACAACTACACGGCAGTGAGGAGAGAGGCAGAAAGAAATTTTGAAAAAGGGATTGCAGACAAATGTAAAACAGAACCAGGTCTATTCTATAAATTCATAAACAACAAATTGCAGGTAAAGGATAATATTCAGAGGTTGAAAATGGGAAATAGATTCACGGAAGATGAAAAGGAAATGTGTGAAACACTAAACGAAAAGTTCCAAAGTGTGTTTGTACAAAATGAAATCTTTAGGGAACCAGACACAATAAGAATTCCAGAGAACAACATAGAGCACATAGAGGTGTCTAGAGACGAAGTGGAAAAAATGCTAAAGGAGCTAGGTAAGAACAAAGCAGTTGGTCCAGATGGAGTTTCACCATGGGTTCTGAGAGAATGTGCACCTGAGCTCAGCATTCCACTTCAACTGATTTTTCAGGCATCCCTGTTTACAGGAGCTGTAGCTGATGTGTGGAAAAAGGCTAACATAGTTCCAATCTACAAAAGTGGAAACAGGGAAGACCCCCTTAATTATAGACCTGTATCATTGACAAGTGTAATAGTCAAAATATTGGAAAAAATAATTAAAACTAAATGGGTAGAACACCTGGAGGAAAACGATATATCAGACAGACAGTATGGTTTTCGATGTGGAAGATCCTGTGTAACGAACTTGCTCAGTTTTTATGATCGAGCCACAGAGATTTTACAAGAAAGAGATGGTTGGGTTGACTGCATCTATCTGGACCTAAAAAAGGCTTTCGACAGAGTTCCCCATAAGAGGTTGTTCTGGAAACTGGAACATATTGGAGGAGTGACAGGTAAGCTACTAACATGGATGAAAAATTTCCTAACTGACAGAAAAATGAGGGCCATAATCAGAGGCAAGGTATCGGATTGGAGGAATGTCACGAGTGGAGTACCTCAGGGTTCAGTTCTTGCACCGGTAATGTTCATTGTCTACATAAATGATCTACCAGTGGGAATACAGAATTACATGAACATGTTTGCTGATGATGCTAAGATAATAGGGAAGATAAGAAACCTAGATGATTGTCATGCCCTTCAAGAAGACCTGGACAAAATAAGTATTTGGAGCAACACTTGGCAAATGGAATTTAATGTGAATAAATGCCATGTTATGGAATGTGGAATTGGAGAACATAGACCCCACACAACCTATAAATTATGTGAGAAATCTTTAAAGAATTCTGATAAAGAAAAGGATCTAGGGGTGGTTTTAGATAGAAAACTGTCACCTGAGGACCACATCAAGAACATTGTGCGAGGAGCCTATGCTACACTTTCTAACCTCAGAATTGCTTTTAAATACATGGATGGAGAAATACTAAAGAAATTGTTCACGACTTTTATTAGACCAAAGCTGGAATATGCAGCGGTTGTATGGTGCCCATATCTTAAGAAGCACATCAACAAACTGGAAAAGGTGCAACGACATGCCACTAAGTGGCTCCCAGAACTGAAGGACAAGAGCTACGAGGAGAGATAAAGGCATTAAACATGCAAAAACTAGAAGATAGAAGAAAAAGAGGTGATATGATCACTACATTCAAAATAGTAACAGGAATCGATAAAATTGATAAGGAAGAATTCCTGAGACCCGGAACTTCAAGAACAAGAGGTCATAGATTTAAACTAACGAAACAAAGCTGCCGGAGAAATATACGAAAATTCACTTTTGTAAACAGAGTGGTAGACGGTTGGAACAAGTTAAGTGAGAAGGTGGTGGAGGCCAAGACCGTCAGTAGTTTCAAAGCGTTATATGACAAAGAGTGCTGGGAAGACGGGACACCACGAGCGTAGCTCTCATCCTGTAACTACACTTGGTAATTACACTTAGGTAATTACCAGTTGGTTGACAGTTGAGAGGCGGGACCAAAAAGACAAAGCTCCCCCCCCGCAAGCAAACAAATATGGTGAGTACATGTGTCCTTCAAAATAAAGCTAGCTATGACAAGAGCTCCAAGAAACTAACTACAAAACTTAACAAAATAATTTAAAAACTTATATGATTATAATGCATACCTTTAATCCTTTTAAAATAATTTACTTGTATGGCTGTGCACCTCCTGACAGGATTTCCCATAGAACCACACCATAGCTCCATACATCACTCTGACTAGTAAACTTTGAGCTGATGAGGCATTCTGGAGGCAGCCATCGCACTGGGAAGTATCTTGTTTCTCCTACAAATTACATAAATGAAAACCGAGTAACGAAAGGAGGTACACTGTTCAAAATGGATAACCTAAATATAATGTCCAGTAAATTCTACATTTAAACACATACCAGTAAGTTCTATTTAATTAAATTATGTATACTTTTGCAAATGCTATACAGTACATGCAATAAAAGAATTATCTTCTATATGTTCTGAAAGTACAGGTGCAGTATTATAAACATTATTAAAAATAATCTAAAATAATAATAACAATACATTAACTGCTTGGCATAAGTTGA
>WNGS01165751.1:11101884-11162490 GCA_020271785.1 Procambarus virginalis
AAGAGCTCCAAGAAACTAACTACAAAACTTAACAAAATAATTTAAAAACTTATATGATTATAATGCATACCTTTAATCCTTTTAAAATAATTTACCTTGTATGGCTGTGCACCTCCTGACAGGATTTCCCATAGAACCACACCATAGCTCCATACATCACTCTGACTAGTAAACTTTGAGCTGATGAGGCATTCTGGAGGCAGCCATCGCACTGGGAAGTATCTTGTTTCTCCTACAAATTACATAAATGAAAACCGAGTAACGAAAGGAGGTACACTGTTCAAAATGGATAACCTAAATATAATGTCCAGTAAATTCTCAACATTTAAACACATACCAGTAAGTTCTATTTAATTAAATTATGTATACTTTTGCAAATGCTATACAGTACATGCAATAAAAGAATTATCTTCTATATGTTCTGAAAGTACAGGTGCAGTATTATAAACATTATTAAAAATAATCTAAAATAATAATAACAATACATTAACTGCTTGGCATAAAGTTGAACCCTCAAACTGGTCGAATACATCATATATGTGCTCAAGGAGGTTCTCCACAATGTATGTAATGTTTGCTTAACCCTTTAACTGCGCGGCCTATAAATATGACACCCCCCCCCCAGTGCGCAGGAAATAAATTATCTTGAAAAAATTCTTTTGTTTTTTTAAAGTGTCAAAAACCCTTCCCTCAGTATGGGGTATGTCAAAAAAATTTCAAACTTGTACTTACTTTGGCTGCTATGGGGTCCATAAGTTGGCGCGTGATGTAATCATTCCCTGTTTGCCCGTGCCATAAGCTGCCGGGGCCAGTAGGGCACCCGGGGCGGGGCGCGCGAGTTGCCGCGAATGTATTTGTTCATTTTTTGGGCACAGTTCCAAATACATTTTATTTGTTTTTACGTGCTAATCCTATGTATAATGAACACGTACATTATATTATGACAGTAAAACATCCGTACTGTCTGAGGACACTGTGTTACGTGCATGACACTTGTGTACACATATGTTGCACATATTTGCTATGTATCATGCTAATTTATGTATATATACAATCTATTTACAGACTATACACTGTCACACACTACATACATTCACCAATCAACACATTCAGAACACTGCGAGTGTGAGCTGTCACACCCAGCCAGTCTCCCTCACTCCTCCAAATCATCCAGTTATTCACACCAATGTTTCATGTTTATTTATGTATATTTACTACATATGTACACACTATATACATTCACCATCAACACATTCAGAACACTGCGAGTGTGAGTAGCCACACCCAGCTAGCCCTCCCTCACTCCAACATCTTACTCGCCAACATTGCTCCTCCCACCATACTGTTATTGTATTTATTACACTATTTACACATGTTATATATACCTATCTACATGTTTTATTTACCAGAACTATGCAAGTAAGCCGGTATTGTGTCCAAACAGTGCAGTGGCCACCATACACTGCATGACAAATCACACAGCAGACAGCAGACGACGCTACGATTACGACGTCACCTCCCTCACCAAAATAGCTCCTCACAACATACTCCTGGTGCTGTTATTACACTATTCACACACACTATATACCCATGTACATGTGTGTTCCCCATAGTGAAACACGAAGCTAGTATGGTAAGCAAAACAAGAGTTACTGTCACACTGTGAGGCTACCTCAATTCTCTCCCTTCCTTTCTCCCTCACCAAAATTCCTCCTTCCTACGCACAATGCTAATTATAACCACAATCCTGGTCACTAATACCTGTAAATGAATAATTGACCACAAGTTTATTTTGAAAAGGAATCTAAAAAGTCGTTTAAAGATTCCTAGATGGACGAAATAATGCTGTGGTGCTGTGGCTAGCGCTGTGAATATCGTGAACAGCATTGAATCACTGATATTTGAGCATTGTACCCAGTCATTATCACACTCGGGCTCTTCTATAATACTATCATGGCTAAATAAAACAGATTATATATATATTTTGACAATATTAGGTGATGCTGTGGTCACACGCTGAACAGCAGTGCTGTGGTCACACGCTGAACAGCAGTGCTGTGCGCTCATGCTGCGAGCACCAGCCTTGGTTGCTCACTCACTACCGAGGCTCTGACACCCGGCAACGTGGACCATGATTTTTTTTAAAATGGCATCTGTTTACAAGAGCCCTGAGGAAGCTGATGTGAACCCCATGTAGCCGCGGGAGTTTTGAATGGAACGTGAAAAATAAAAACACCCGGAGCCTGGGCCTGCAGGCGCGTTGCACAGTTAAAGGGTTAAACAGTACTGTTTAATAATACTCAAGCATACATAGTTATGTTTGCTTCATGATACTGTAATTTTATTAATTCCCTAATTCAGTGTGAAGATTGGTAAAAAAAGATTTATAAGCTTTTGCTATCTTTCAATCAAAAACATTTTTATCTTTCAACCAAAATCATCCGATATTTTTCAAGAAGAGGTTTTTGATAATATCATTCAACATATGTAGAACACATCTGCCTTACTGATTTTGTAGTAGTCATTGTCTGTCAATCTTGTCATGCCGAAGTCTGAAATCTTAATGTTAAGTTGGTCATCAACTAAACAATTGCGAGCGGCCAGGTCACGATGTACAATTTTGTGACTTGCTAAGTATGCCATTCCATCTGCTATCTGTATTGCCATGGCACACGCATGCTGCAAGGAATCGGTGAATACATGATTTTTAATACTGCATTTGAATTATTAAGAGAGAACTCTCTCCCCTATTAAGAGAGAATGGGGTTTGGAGAGAACTGGACAACTGAGAGATGGTTCCCCATCCAAACATATTTGACTCTCTGGAAGTCACATGAAATTCTAGTTAATAACTCTTGGCCTAGGATATAACTGGTTCACACATTATTAGGCTGCTATGTCAAATTTTACACAGCATGCAAATATATCATTTGCCCTAGTTTGCTCAAGCACTCGGACTGATCGGTACAGCACTGGTTTCGCTTCTTGTAGGTCAGCGTTCAATCTTTAATAGTACAAGTAGTTAGGCACTGTTCCATCCCTCTGCCTTATTCTACCTGTTTGTCCTCAAATTCCTTTCAAGTGCTACATAGATGTATTGGTTTAGCTCTTTCTCCTCATAATTACCTACCTACCTTGGGTTAGCAAATGTGCCAACACCTATTCTAAGGTTCTCCAACCCAGTATGTTGGTTTTACACCCACTTAATACAGTCCATAAACAAATTATGTATTGTATTAAACCCTTTGAATACTAAATAGAGGATGCAAAACAAAACTACTCTGTACAAAAAATCCACTGTTTAACGTAATTACATAATGAAATGCCTTTTTGGGGGGCCCCTTAATGGTTCACTGGTACCAGCCTCCTGGGCCCAGGTACACAAAGCAGTTACGCAAGTACAGTACTGTACTTACAAACGTGTACATCTTACCTCAATTTTTGACGACTTTGATTACATTTATTAAACAGTTTACAAGCATGAAAACATCCCAATGAACTGTTGTTATTGTTATAAACAGCCTCCTGGTGCTTTGGGGTTCATTAACTGTTTAATAACTGGAAAAAAAGCCACCACAGATTGAAGGGAAGGGAACTATCAGGAGAAAGTGCCAAGCCATTATGACTATATAGCACAGGGAAGGGGTCAGGATAAGGATTTGGGATGGGATGGGGGGAAAAGGGAATGGTGCCCAACCACTTGGATGGGCACCATTTCCGTCCAATCTTGGAAAGATTGAGAAAAGATGTGCAGGTTCGTAAGTGCTTGCGTAACTGCTTCGTGGATCTGGCCCCTGGATACCTAGGTAGAGACAAAATAAAAAATGCAAGAAAAATATTAGCAACCCTGACAACTAGGGACACAATAATTAGGTTATTACCACACAGTTATTCTCATGATCAGGGAACACATTTCAACAATATTAGAAGGAACTTTTTTCTTTTTTAAGCATACCTGGGTGTTGCACCATATAAACAGGTGCACAGCTCAGGCGCTAAGGAAGTGACTCCTTAACACTCCAGAGAAGAAAACTCTGGGAATGCAAGGGCAGCACTAGGGGGGGCACAAAGGGGAAGGTTACCCTAAGCACATACCTCTTCACTCTGAAAAATTGGCTCGTGCTACATCACTATGTACAGGAAACGCCACCAACGGCAAACACCATATCACACCACTTTGCTGAACAGGCAGAACACCAGAGCCATCACAGCGGAGAGGCGACCCAGTACTCACTACATTAGCGAAAGAACTGGGAGAAGACACCTCAGCATGCAGTGAGTTACCACCCCCCCTCTCCCCCAAAATAAGTGGAGGAGGTGGGCCAAATGAGCTCGCTCTAGTTCCTAGAAAATTTGATAATTTCTTTACATAGTTGGGAAGAGTTCTTTAGGCAGGTTTTGAGGCTTTGGTCTCTCTGAAACCAGCAGGAGTTTGTTTTAATTCCCACACTTTTGGTTGCCCTCCCCAGTGAGGAGGAGAAAACAAATGTTATCGCTCCTTGCACTTCTGTGAGGGAGTGGGGGGGGGGGAGCAGATTCTGGCTCTGGTCCCTAGTAGGCCTATAGAACTGATGATGTGATCTAGTAGATGGTACCCTTTCAGTGTATAGCTTCAAGGAGCCACAAGGGGCTCCCCCAGAAAAGTTAACGAGATGCTAATAGGTTTAGGAAAGGCCTCACAACAAAGAAATGTCAATGATCCTAGAAGGATAAGCAAATATGGAAAAGATAAGAATTGCCCCCTAAGGGTGACATTTAATGGAATGAAACAAATGACAGAAGTGCTTAGAAATGTATGGAAATTGCAAAATGAAGATGTCTGGCAATACTGGATCAAACTAGTCAATGGGAAAACCCATCAGAAAGATGGAGCAACAAGCAATTGATGATACATTCACAATACTTAGTTTACAAGCATACCCTAATTCCAACAGGTAAATAAAAGATATGAAAAATATACAAAACATTCTAAAGGCATACCTGAACACTATAGACAGACTTGGGCACAGTAAACAATTAGTACCCCAACATATGTAAGTATGTATGAAAAATTAAATAAATGAACTTGTGAAACAGAAAAGCTTACATCAACACTGAGAACAGAAAATATGTCATCATCCTGTGCCTTCAGTGATCTCAGATACTTTTGCAGATCCCCTCGACTCATTAGCTCCATCACCAGCAACATGTGGTTCGGACCAGGTACAACTCCATAGGCATGCACAAGGTGATAACAATTTAACTTCCTGAAAGTAAACAAAGTAAATAACAGAATTGAAATTGGAATTTGTTTTATTTAGCTTTGAATCAAGAGTGAATGATTTAGTTTTAAATAAAATTAGTCTCAATGAAGATATATGCCAGGGCCTAACCCTTATTCATTATATGAACACGGCAAAATTTAAATTTATCTTTTTTTATCCCATCGCCCAATGATGAATTACAGATGCAGGCTCAGGTATGGCCTAAATCTTAAGCATACAATGGTGCTTAGAATCTTCAGGTCAATAAATGATCCTACTTTTGTTGTAATAAGGGAATCCAATAGCAATTCTACCCCATGACCTTAACCACCGTGCTGCGCGGAGTTTATTGAGAAATTCCCCCGGTGCGCATGAAATGAAGTGTTCCCAAAAAATTCTTTTTTCTTCGTAAAATGATAAATTCCCTTCCCTGAACATGTCTATGTAAAAATAAATACCAAATTCCACTTACTTTGGCTGTAGGGACGTGGACAAGATGCGCTGTGACGTCATCAGGGCCTGGTCGCCCGTGCGTGACTCGCCCAGACACGGTCGCGCGGGCCATTCAAGCACCGGGTGTTGCCACAAATATATTTTCAATTATTTGTTTTATGTATTTTCAATGTGGTTTTATTTGTTTTTTTATCGTATATTATGCATATTTGTGTCCTTTATAATATGCATACAGTAGAACGTTCATAATGTTCCATGGAACTGTGATACATGTGTCAGTAGTGTGTCCACAATAAATGTTTATTGTCTCAATATTACCTGTTAAAAATTCACTAAAATTACAATATGTACAGTTTCACACACTATTTTCACAGTAACACACTGTATTACACACTCAGTACTTCGGAATTGAGTAATAATCAACGAAGTAACCCATGGTACACAGTGCGACTTCGCTCTCAGTGCACCAGGTACAGATAAATTTTCGCTGCTTGTTTCTTCATTCTGTGTGCTTGCAAATAACGCACTCACATACACCCTTGGCTTTAGTACTTGTAGGTTGTATGTAACCAAGCTTGTAAAGCATAAGGTAGTATTGAAAAGATTATAGGAAAAGATCAATTTGTAAGATAGTCTTGAAAAGATCGCTTTGTATGGTCCCACACAGAAAGAGATTCAGCATACGTAAAGAGTGTCCGTCAGTCAGGAAGAGATTCAGCTAGCCTCAAAAGTGTCCGTCAGTTGAGAAGAGATTCAGGTATTCTTGAAAATATCTATGGAAAACACCAAAATGGAAGCCGCTAACACTGTTCATCTATGCCATTTGTATCAGATGCATCATCACTGAATGCAAAAAATGATTCATCTAAGTATCATCTAAATAAATAGCATAGAATTGCAAAGATGACGCTCAGAGCTACAACTGGATACGCTCCCTGTATCGTCCTCATAGGTGCTGTATCACTTGCATCCGACCTTTGTGTTAGGTCCTTATTGCGCCTGGCTTCCCCAACATTATGACCCTTATGTTCTTCAAACAATAAGGTTTGAATTTCACTGACGGAGCATTATCTTCAACACCGCGCGTCGGACAGGTGTTTGGGAGCCAGAGGCGCGTGCGCCACCCATAGTTGCTCATTCAGTACTAACCCAGCCAGAAGCCCCAGGGCATTCTGGGATTTTTTTCCAAGATGGCTGCCTCTCACTGGAGGTCCTAAGTGTCCATTTCGTACACAACCAAGCTCGTACACATTTAGAATTGGTTACAAAAAATCGAAAAGAGTTTTCTCGGTTGGCGCAGTTTCCCGCCGACCGAGAAAACTCGGTTGGCGCAGTTAAGTGGTTAATTCTTACAGGGACAACAAATCTTGCAAAATTGGTCTGCCTCATCCATGTCCTTTCATCTAACTTCTTTCCTGTAAAACATCAAAATGCCACCTTCACTTTTCTATTTCTCAGTACTGTACTGTATTTTCCGTGTTTCTTATATTCTGCATACAAATTAATAATTCTGTAATGAAAAAAAAAAAAAATTGGAGGAATTTTTTGTGCATTGGCAGGCATGACCATTTCTCCAGTCTTTGTCTTAGGGCTAAAACACCAATTTTTAGGGGTTTTCCATTTCAATTTGTTACTTTCATCAGATTTTGTTGAAATTTTGATAGGATACACTACTCGGCAGGCTTAACATTTCTGATAGAGCTATTTAAGATGATAGAATTTTTTGTGACAAGCTAAATTCACCAAATTCATGATCATTATTACCAGGAAACGTAAGTTATAAATTTCCTCAAACAACTATAGAACTGTGTATGGTTTTTCCAATGATACCATAAAAGTGACTGCCGTAATGGATTAAAAAGAAAAAACCAGCGTTGAATGTAATGAAACACCATTTTCTGGGCGAGTCCCGGAGGCTCCCTGGAGCTTACTAGGCTGATATGCTAATGTCAGACTTTGGCATCAGTCATGTGTATGGAGCCGCTGGAAGATCTCAAGTGCGACCACCGAGCAGGAAGAGCCAGAAAACTGAGCTGGCAAAGGAGGAGGTGGAACGTCTGCCGGACAAAAACTTCCCAACACTAGCCAGTTCGCCAGGAGGTCTGAGACCACGGCCACGACTGAGTCTCTAGGGAAGGGACCCCGCGAGATGCAAAAAATGCTAACAGGCAGGGAAAGCCAGGAACCAGAAAACCAAACCTGGCAATCGGAGAGCCAAATGGCACATCAACAACACACAGACGATGGTCACGCCCCAACACAAGGCCAAAATGAAAAAAGTGCAAGGGTCGCTACGAGACCATCATCCAAACTGAGAGGTACGAGCAAAGATGAAAGCCTCGCACACACAAACTAGATAGTTGTCTCCAAGGAGTGCCGGACCAACCGGGCTGTGGTGGGTATGCGGGCCCACGGGCCGCTCCAAGCAACAGCCTGGTGGACCAACTCCCACAAGCCAAGCCTGGCCACGGGCTGGGCTTGGGGAGAAGAACTTCCAAAACCCCATCAAGCAGGTATCAAGCAGACAACGGGAAGGAAACTGCACGACACTGGGAGACATAAGAACCAGAGGGAACACCACCACCACAAGCAAGACCCCTCAGAGGAAGGAGAGGGTAGATAAAGACGTCCCAGGGGACACAGGTGGAACGGATGCCCAAGGAGCAGGAGAGATCACAAAGGACTCTAGTGTCAGGAGGA
Source organism: Procambarus virginalis (assembly GCA_020271785.1). Lineage (NCBI taxonomy): Eukaryota > Metazoa > Arthropoda > Malacostraca > Decapoda > Cambaridae > Procambarus > Procambarus virginalis. The sequence continues at coordinate 11,110,281 of WNGS01165751.1, forward strand.
GGAGATAAATGGAAAGCAGGAGGAAGGGACGAGCTGGAGGCCAACCCCCATACAGCGTCAAGCGGAGAGACGACAGAGCACAGCAGGCTCAGGAAGCCGTACAGAAGTCGAACGACAGGCGAGAGGAGAGACCAAAAACCCCGAGCTCAACCCCCGCAAACACAACTAGGCGAGCACAACAAGGCAAGCACAGAAGCCATGTATATGGCAGGTGAGCGACAGAGGAGCAGGACGAAAGAGCGAAAAGCACAACCCCTCAAGCATAATACAGAGAAACCAACGTACCTAGTAGGGCTAAGCCAGGCACTGCAAGGAATGAGTGACCCAGAAAAGACAATCATAACAAATAGCACAGACAAACAAAGAAAGCCCCAGCAGGAAAACACGCAAGGGCCAAACAAAACGCTACAACCAAACCCCAACACGCACCGTTGGTAACAAAACCTCATCAAAATGTCACCTCATAACATCCTGACACAGGAAACTGTACCTCATAACAGTCACCACCACCATTGTACCATGTAACCCATGGAGGTGGGGCCCTGGGACTAACTCGAGCATGGGTCGGACATGCATACGAGTGGGACTGGATGGGTACAATGAGGAGCTGTCCCGCATGGGCCAAGAGGCCCCCTGCAGGCACCTGCCGTTCCCACATTCGCACTCCAAAAACCAAGAATCAACGCATGACTGAAAGACGCCAGACCGCATAAACTCACCTGCAGACTGGAGGCACGAGCGTGTCACTACACAACGTAGCCAAGAAGATGTCGGGAGCACCGCCAGGGGAAGAAGGCCTGAGCCGCACACGCAGAAGGGGAGGGGAGAGGCAAAGGAGGTGCCCCGCACCCATAACACGGGGGGGGAAACCCCGGCGTTCACCCCATAACCGCAACCCAGAACACCCCAGTAGCTACGGGGCACGGACTGAAGAAGGGAGAAGAATGAGAGGCGAAGCACACGAGAGAAAAGGACGCAAAACATGAGCACTCGTGCACACCGCCCAGACCAAAACAAACTCCCACGGGGCACGCGCACAACCCGTCCGGCGGGAAGGCGCTAACAAGGACTACTGCACAAGAAAAGTAGCCCAAACAGCCCGTGACCCGAGGGATGGGCGCAGGGGCAGAAACAGCCCAGTGCACAGGAACAGGAGCGAAAACAGGAAGCAGCGACATACATAGCCGGTGAAGGTAAGGTAGACCAGGAACCGAATCAGCAACCCAATTGGGCTACAATACAAGTAGCCCAAACTGGCACCCCGAACAAGGAGTATGTAAAGAAAACGAACAGTGCCGAGACCTAGCACAAAGAAAAACACAGGAACAAAAGAGCGAGACAGGACCGAAAACCCAGAATAAACCCGGAAGAGGATCAACAAGCCCAGAGAAGGCCGGAGGGAAGCCACACCAAAAGATGCCAGACGTTCCAATAATATGGGAAGTAGCGAAAGCCTTCCCGAACCTTCGAGAACACACACAAGCAAGCATAGTCGCACCAGAGACCAAAAGCCATGCAGAACCTCCAAAAAGAAAAGGGGAACATGACAGGGAAGACCCGTCCCAAGAAAAAACCAGCATTAAATGTAATGAAACACCATTTTCTGGACGAGTCCCGGAGGCTCCCCGGAGTTTACTACTCTGATATGCTAATGTCAGACTTTGGCATCAGTCATGTGTATGGAGTTCTTGTGGGCCTACTGGGGACCACGAGCCAGAACCTGGCCCTCTCTAGAGAGGCAAGGGGAGCAATGGCCTATAGAACCCCTGTGTGCTTGGAAGCATTCTATGTCTGCCATCGACCGGGTTAGGCACCCAGAAAGGTAGGCGGCGTCCCAAAACAAACCCCTTTTCTGGTAAAAATTGCAACCAAAGGGGGTGGATAGACCGAACGAGTGGATAAAACTCCCCAAACGAAAACAAGATAACTAGTATGACGTCACCCGTCATCGCGCCGCTGTCTGCGCAGCTCCCCCCTCCCCGGGAGGGGGAAGGGGTAGCCCCAGACCCACCATGCCGGCAACCCACACCCCAGTTCTGAGGCTGGATGTCAAAACACGCGAAAAACTGCCGACCGGAGGGAGAGAGGGATGCCGGGGAGCCTCCGGGACTCACCCAGAAAATGGCGTTTCATTACATTCAACGTTGGTTTTCTGGGGGGAGCCCCGACAGCTCCCCGGAGCTAACTACCCACAGAGGAAGAGAATACAGTATCCACTCAATTTAACGGCCTATATGGGGCTGTACCCTAGTCGTTATTTCCGGAGCTCCGTTATTTCCGAAGTTAGGTCGGGTCGGGTAATTTTTCAAGTAACATTCAGGTAAGATATATTTTATACTGTATAACTAAAATTAAATAAAGTTCATTGTGTAATTGCATTCCAGTTTAGTGCCACGCCGACGATTAAACCAGCTGTTGACTGCTGCATGGATGATATGTGAACACGGTCTGATCAAGTCCAGATGGGTGGAAAAAAATTTAATCATTCCTTTGTATTGCAAAATATTTCATGTATCAATCAGTGATTGTTAATATTTTCTCAATAAAATTTTAGAGATGTGTTTTGATTTACCCTGAACAGTGCAGGTAATGTATTTTTAATGTTATGACACAGGGCGTGGCGGCCAGGCCATAACAATGGCGATCGAGACTTGTCACTGAGAGCTAGCCAAGACGAAATATTTTGAGCTCACCTTTTCTCTGCTAATGATAGAATATACATTTGCAGAGACTAATATGTAGCTTTTGTTGAAAAAAAAAATATCTTGTAATACTATAATAAAATTGGTAAATTGACTTACTTTTATTGAAGCTGAAGATTACGAAGCTTTGAAGATTACGTCATCCTCTGCAGCGCTTGTTTTATATTGTTTATATTGCATACAGGGTACATACAGTATGCACACTTATTTTCAGGCATTCACTTCACACAACAGCTAGCCTTACTACTAATTCACACGAGTTCTAATTCTAATTCACAATTGAAAATTATTTCTACTGTATATTTACACTGTACAGTATCTTTTTGTCAAGGCTTAAATAATCATTAACACTTACAATAATGTACTCTATCAACACTTTTTACACTAATTTATATGTCTTTCAATCATATTTTATATAGTTAGTGGAGGCTACACGACTTTTGATGGGAATTCAGCATCAGCGGGTGCAACATGGCTTGCAGACCATTCGTTGCTGGCGGATGCTCCATGACTTGTCGATGGGAATTCAGCATCGGCGGGTGCAGCATATCTTGCAGAGCATTCGTTGCCGGCGGAGGCTGCACGACATGTTGATGGGAATTCAGCATCGGCGGGTGCAGCATATCTTGCAGAGCATTCGTTGCCGGTGGAGGCTGCACGACTTGTTGATGGGAATTCAGCATCGGCGGGTGCAGCATAGCTTGCAGAGCATTCATTGCCGGTGGAGGCTGCACGTCATGTTGATGGGAATTCAGCATCGGTGGGTGCAGCATAGCTTGCAGAGCATTCGTTGCTGGTGGAGGCTGCACGTCATGTTGATGGGAATTCAGCATAGCTTGCAGAGCATTCGTTGCCGGCGGAGGCTGCACAACTTGTTGATGGGAATTCAGCATCGGCGGGTGCAGCATGGCTTGTAGGGCACTCGTTGCCAGCGGATGCTGCATGACTTGTTGAATTCCCAGTGGGTACTTTCACGAACTGTTGAAATCATGAATTTATCTATTTTTGTCTGAATCTGATTTTCTCTGGCTAATATTCTGAGACACTGCTCTCAGCCGCGTGAGTTAACAGTAAACAAAGCGGTCACATGGCCAGGCGCAGTACGTTCTAGGTCCGTGGGAAAAAAAATACCTATTGCGTATACTATAAAAGGTATTTAATAAGAAAACAAAGAATTTTGTTTAATAACAATTGTTTTAAAATATTTTATTAATAATTTAGAATTTTCTTCATGAAACTGAATCATTTTGAAAGAAAGTTAAGATTTAATATACCACTCTGGATGATCGCCTGGTCGCCATGTGAGGGGCTGCCGATGCCAAAACAAACCCAATACCGACCGTCGGTAATATCGACCACCAGACCGGTATACAAGGCTCCAGATACCGATCCCTCAAACCGGTCGTTAATACCGGCAGATCGGTATAAAAGAGGCCGTTAAATTGAGTGGATACTGTAGGGACTTAAACGGGAGGCAGTTGCCGTTCACTCCTCAATGCGAAGTCGAGACAACTGGCTGCATCCGCCACCCCAAAGCAACACAAGACCGACTGGGCCCAGGAATGTTTACAAGGTAACGAGCAGCCAGGACCCTGTTCGACCGCCAAAATCCCCGCGCCCAAATGTCAGCCCAGAACATATTGCCAAAGACAGCGGCCAGAGCCGTGAACTTGCGGACGTCATGAGCACGGGGATAGACCGCAGGCTGGCTAGCCTTAATTATCCTGCGGACGACCTAGGAGACCCATACCCTCGAACAGGGAAGAAGGGAAACCGGATCAACCCAAAGCCCGTCCACGGATACAGAAGCCGTGGCGCGCAAATAATGGGGGAGAGCTGTAACCAGACACAAAACATGATGCACCCCCAGCCGAACCAACCAAGCACCAACAACCCAGGGACCCCTCCAGAAAGCAGCAGTCTCATTCTTCGCCATAAAAGAAGGAGAAGGCTGCAGACGAAGAAAACGATCACCCCGACCGAAAGAGCAGAAACCTCTATGCTGGAAGAGAGCATGAAGCTCGCCAACCCGACCCCCAGAGGCCAATGCCAACAGGAAAAAAGAGCCTTTGAAAAACAATCTGGAACCGAAGGGGCCCACAACAAAACGAGGAGAAGAAAGAGAGCACCCTGTCCAATGACCAGGACGGCTCAGGTGGCGCATGAGCAGGCTGGAGGTGAGACAACGCCTGAGACAGCTTGCCAAACGGCGCAGACATGACATCAATACCGAAAGCAAGCTGCAGCGGCTCTGCCAGCACCGCACGATACAAGGCAACAATGTTAGGCATAAGGAGACGGTCATGGAACAACCAAGAGAGAAAGGACAACACCACTAACAGAATGCGAAGCACAACGACGAAGACGCAAGAAGAACCAGAAGGACCGCCAGGAAACTTCATACTGGCGCCGAGATGAAGCCCACGGGTAGGACACTAATAAGGAAGCCACCTGACCACCATAGAGATGATGATAAACTTGAGTCAAAAATACCATACGTGAAGACTCGAGGAGAAGATTGAACCAGCCACGTGACGGACCTGACCATTTTGCTGGAAGAGGCGGAGCCGCGGAAAAACCTCGGGGTTCGGACACCGAGCAAGCAGCGCCTGAAACAACGGCTGGGCTGGCCACCAAGGGGCTAAGAGGACAACTCTCCGCTGCTAAGTCTTCAAGCGAGTCAGGACCTGGAGCAACAGCTGAACCGGGGAAAAGAGGTACAGGAACCCCCACCTCGACCAGTCCTGCCGAAAGGCGTCGACCCCGACGGCCTTGGTATCGGGAAAGGATGCCACATACAAAGGAAGGCGCCGCGACCACACCCACGCGAAGAAGTCCACCTTGGGGTGTCTGAACATCTGGCAAAGCCAACAGAAGGAGTCAGTGTCGACCATACATTCCGTAGAGAGGAACGAAACGAGACAGGCCGTCGGCCAAGATGTTAGACACTATCCATACGTGAACCACCAGGAGAGCCAAACCCCAAGAACTCAGCAGACGAGTCGCCCGAAGCGACCAGCGTCAAAGAGCCAAGGACCTCATCGAACCCCCCCAGTTCAGACAATGAACCACCAGGGAGCAGTCCGAATGGAGCCGGATCGTCGACCCGCGGGCGACTCGAATCCTCCAAAGAGCAAACCACAACCCCGTGAACTCCCGCATAGTGCTGTGGGCTTGATGGAAGGACGGACCCCACCGTCCCTGGCCGGCCTGATGAGCACTGGACACAAAGCCCCAGCCGAGAGACGACGCGTCCGTGAACACATCAAGCGAGGGCTCAGGTAGGCGCCAAGGCACTGAACCCCGAAAAACCCGAAGAGGAAGCTGGCAACACAGCAACCGACGCAAAGCCCCCGGGGTCCAAACCCAGCGAACGCGAGAGAGGCGGAAGGGACGTCCCTGAAGGAACCAGAACAGCCGACGAAGTGAAACTGGACCCTGTGGATAGATGAGCATCGCGCAGTCCAGGCTCCCGCACAGGCCCTTGAGCAACCGCCGGGAGACCCGAGAGCCCCCTCAGAAACAGGCACAAGCAGACCGCAGCCGCAGAAGAGACTCCAGAGGAAGGGACAAAGAAGCGGTCCGAGAGTCCCACACAAGGCCCAGCCAGGTCCAAACCTGGGAGGGAACCAGATAGGACTTCCTCCAGTTCATCAAGAATCTGAACCCAGCGAGCTGAGAAAGAACCAGATCCCTGGCCAGCAGACAAGCGGACTGGCTGGGAGCCCAAACTAGCCAGTCGCCCGAGGTAGGCCAACACCCGAACACCTAACAGACGCAGACGGGTCACCACGACACACGTGAGGTGTGTGAAAACACTAGGTGCCAGGTTTTAAAGCGAACGGGAGACAACGAAAGCGGTAAGCACGAAGCCCCACAACAAAACCAAGCCAGTCCCTGAACCCCGGATGAATTGGGACGTGCCAATAAGCGTCCTGGAGGTCCAGGGACACCATCCAAGCGCTCGGCTCCAACAGAAGCCGAACCCGAGACAGCGTAGTCATCCGAAAGTAGGGGAAATGAACCCAGGGGTTCAGACGGGATAAGTCCAGAATGAACCGCAGGTCTGCACAGTCCCGTTTCAGGACTGGAAACAGACGGGAAACCCATCTGAGGGATGGAGTCGTTTCGACCACACCCAAGCGAACCCACTCCAGGACGACCTGACACAGCGCAGGGAAAGAAGCCTGCCCCGCCAGCTCCAAACCCCCTGCAGGAGAAGGGGCTACCCAACATCACCGGAGGCCGTGTGAAACAACCCAAAATGCCCACAAATCGTGGGACCAGGCGTGAGCGAACAGCGCAAGCCTCCCCCTCCCCCATTGCGCCGTCAACGGGGCAAACCGTGAAAGGGCCGGCTCCCCTTACGAGACCCAGAACCTCGCACAGAGTGAACACCGTGCCAACCAGAAGGAGGCAGGTCCGAAGGAGGAACCGAACCCGAACCAGACACCAGTGGCCTACCACAACGAGAGGAACCCTGAGCCTTGGCACAACCCTTCCAGGAAGGTCCACCACGCGACCCCCGGAAAACCAGCAAGTCCGACATAGGACAGCAAGAAGCCGAAGCAGTCTGAACATACTGCGCAACAGTGGAAGCTTCAAACAAGCGAGGACAAAAGGGAGAAGACATCCGAAGAGCCAATGCCCAAGCGGATTCCATAGAGAAGGCAAGCACCGTCTGCCGACAAGCGAGCCGGGAAGCATAAAACTGAGCAACCACATCCCACATGATCGGCGAGAAAAGCTTCAGCAAGGCAGCCGACGAGCGAGCCGCCAAGGTCAAGGCACCAGACCCAGGAACAGCCCCAAGTGCCCCCATATTCGCTGTGAGCCAGTCCGAAGACAGCTCCAGGAGGGAAAAGAAGCGCAAGGCCGCATCCAAAAGACCCCGAGCGCACAAGTCCCCCGCCACCTGCGCCGCCGAAAGGAGGGGGACTTGCACATGAAGCTGAACGACACCAACATCCCGGGGAAGGGCAGGAGTAAACAAGCACTCATTGAGGTGCTCAAGGTCACCCCCCCCCCCAGGAAAACCTGAAGCACCGTAGAAGCCTCCCTCCACTCAAGCGTGCGAGAACGGCAGAAAGAGTGCCAAGCCTCCAAAGCAAAGACAGGACAGTCTGCCAGCCAGGAAGACTCCGGAACCTCGTAACGGAGCCAGAAAGAGAACGAAATCCCAAACCTGAAAGCAGAGGGATCCATTGCCGAGGCATAATCCGGATCACACAGGAGGTTTGCTGTAAGGGCCGCCCGCATCGCAGCAAGTTGGATGTGATAAGCCAAAAACCTCCAGAAAGACAGAACCGAAGGACCCGGGGGAACACGGAACCGAACCAGGGGAGGGGGCAGACACCAAGTCAAACTCCTACGCAGAGGGGGGAAAAGAAAACCCCACTCCTTGTAACAGTAAGCCCTGCTCAGAGGGCAGAAAAACCCAGGCAGGATCCAGCGGAGCCCAAGGCCCCCAAGCCAGCCCCTCCCCAGCCCCAGGGTCCTCTCTAGCAGGACCCGGGGCCGAGTCCTCCCACAAGCACCGACCCCACCAGACAAGGCCGGCGCAGCTGTAAAAGCCGGACAGAATGAGGCCCACTGGTCAGACCCCGAGGCTTCGGCCGGGGGAGGAGACTCGAATGCCTCCGTCGCCACACCGGAAGGGGCATTCCCCGAGGCTGCCCGAGTCTCAAGACCAACTAACCCCAGTTTCGGCCCCGAAACCCTCAGACGTTTCGAGGCCGGAAGCAGGGGAGGGGGACCAGAACGAACAACAGAAGGGGAAGGACTAGGAGGTGTGGACTGAACCAGGGTTGAGGCGACCCCCACCCCCAAGTCCGGGTCCCTATAAGCAAAACGGGGCAGCTGCAGGGCATCCGAGTGCGCAACTAACCTAGCGCGTTGCAACAAACGAAACCTAGAATGCAATGCCTGCGCAGCCTGTACCCGAAGATGATCATCCACAGATTGGGTAAATTGAGTCACCAGCAAGCAACAAAACTCACAGGACTCAGGGTCGAAACTGTCACCGACCCAACAAGCTGCGTGACGGAGGCAAAAACGGCGAGGGTCGCCCTGAGACAAGGAAACCGAACAACCCTCAAACTTGCACGAAGCGAGGGAAGGGGGGGCCCGGGGTCACAGCCATCAGACCCACGCATCCCCTAGGGGATTCCCAGGGTCCTGAGCATTTAAGAGGACTCGCGCCCAGGTAAACCCAGGCAGGGTACTGCTAACCAGTGCCCAAAACTACCAACCAAACAGACTATAGCTGATCCCCAGGGATGTGTACACTCACGGAACCAAGCAGGGGGCACCACCAAGTATCAGGGTGAGGCCAAACACCAGTGGCAAGTAGGGCAGACCTCCCCCCCCCCCCAACGGCAAGAACAAAAATGAAAACAAAACCCCCTGCAAGAGGACAACGTACCCCAAGGAACAGAGCCAGCCGCTGTGATAGGTGACAACTAGCTGCGCAGCACCCTGCACCCCTACTAGTGCAAAAACTGCCTCTTACCCTAAAGTAATAAACGAGGGAGACAAAACACCCAAGTATCCAAAGGGCGGCCGAAAAACTAAGCAATGAAACGGACACACAGAGGCAGACCCGAGGAACTTGTGGAAGGTAACCCCAAGCTCCAAGGGCAGTACTTACAAGGCACCTAGGGAAGGGAACCCTAGGCGCATGCAGCCCGAGTACTGAAGAATAACTCCCGGCTCTCGCACCTCTAAGGACAGCAACCACACACAAGGCACAGCGCCGCAAAAGACCATAGCCAGAGCACACAACCGAGCTGATAGCATCAGCCTCAAGAACTGGGGTGTGGGTCGCCGGCGTGGTGGGTCTGGGGCTACCCCATCCCCCTCCCGGGGAGGTGGGAGCTGCGTAGACAGCGGTGCGATGACGGGCGACGTCATACTAATTTGCTCATTTTCATTTGGGGAGTTCTATCCACTCGTTCGGTCTTTGGTTGCAATTTTCACCAGAATAGAGGTTTGTTTTGGGACGCCTACCTTTCTGGGTGCCTAACTCGGACGATAGCAGATATAGAATGCTTCCAATCACATGGGGGTTCAATAGGCCATTGCTCCCCTTGCCTCACTAGAGGGGGCCAGGTTCTGGCGCGTGGTCCCCAGTAGGCCCACAAGAACTCCATACACATAATTGATGCCAAAGTCTGACATTAGCATATCAGCCTAGTAAGCTCTGGGGAGCCGTAGGGGCTCCCCCCCAGAGAAGGGGGTGAAAAAACAGCAAAGAGCACCCACCAACAGGACGGAACCAACGGACTCAAGGAACAAGGAACTGAGCCCGGGGAGGGGCCGATGCCCAACAACTTGCACGAAGAGGGGGGAAGGAAAAAACCCACTCCCTGTAACCACAAGCCCTGCTCTAAGGGTGGAACAACCCCGGCGGGGTCCAATGGGGCCCGGGGCTTCCCAGGCAGCCCCTCCCCAGCCTCAGGAACCTACACTGCAGGCCCCAGGGCCACGCCGTCCCCCCAAAGCCCCGGTTTCACAAGAAAAACCCGGGGCAGCCGTGAAAAATACTAAGGAAGGGAGCCCACTGGCAGACTCATACAACACAGCTGGAGGAACAGGCTCGAATGCCCCTGTCGCTACCTGGAAGGGGAATTCCCCAAGACTGCCAGAGTCTCAAAACCACTGAAGCCCCGCCACGACCCCGAACCCAGAGACGGTAAGGACCCGATTGCAGGGAGGAACGGGAGGGGGTGAGGGGAGGGGGGAACAGACTAGACCACAGCAGGGAAGAGACAAGGGGGCGTGAAAGGAAACAGAAGCAACCAACACCCCCCCAAGCCCCGTCACCAAAACGAGGCAGCCTCGGGGCTTCCGGGGAGCAAACCACCTAGAGCGTTGCCAACACTGAAACACGTCGTGCAATGCCCATGCTGCCCGCATCCACATAGTCAGCATAAGACTGGGTAATCAAGCCACAAACAAGCAACAAAAACTCACAGGGCTCCGGGTGGAAGGTGCCAATGACCTCACAGGCAGCAGACGGAGGCAAAACAGTGAGAGTCACCCTGAGACAATGGGACAGAGCAACCCTCAAACTTGCACAAAGCGAGGGGGAACCCCGGGGTCACATCCATCGGACCCACACGTCCCCGTGGGGATTCCCAGGGTTCTGAGCGTTTACTTGAAGAGGACTCGTGCTCAGGTAAACCCAGGCAGGGTACTGCTAACCGGTGCCCAAATCTACCAAACAACCTTCTAAGAACTGAACCCCCGGGATGTGTACACTCACAGGGACCTAGCAGGGGGAACCACCAGAAGAAGGAAGAGTACTCAGTACACAGGGGGCAAGAACCAAGGCAGACCACCCCACCAGGCAGAAAACAAAAAGAAAAAAAACCACAAGAGGACAGCGTACCCAGGCAGAACAGAGCCGGCTGCTATGATAGGTGAAAACAAGCTGTGCAGTACCCTACGCCCCGCCAGTGCAAACTGCCCCCTACCCCAAGGCGAACAAGGGAAACAGAACACCCGAGCACACAAGGGGCGGCCGAAAACCAAGCAGTAAACGGCCTAGCAGGGGCAGAACCAAAGGAACTTGTGGAAGGTAACCACAATCCCCAAGGGCAGTACTTAAAGGGCACCTAGGGAAGGAAACCCCTAGGCGCATGCAGCCCGAGTACTGAAGAATCACTCCCTTCTCAGGCACTATCTAGAAGACAGACACCACACTCTAGGTACTGTGCTGAAACAACCACTGGAGCCAGAGCACACAGGATCTCAGCCTTTAGTATCAGCCTTAGAACTGAGGGTGGATAGCCGGTGCGATGGGTCTGGGGCTCCCCCTTCCCCCTACCGGGGAGGGGGGGGGAGCTGCGCGGACAGCGGCGCGGGGACGTGTGACGTCATGATTGTTTGCTAGTTTATTTTTGGGAAGTTCTATCCACTCATTCGGCTTGTGGTAGCAATTTTCACCAGAATAGGGGTTTGTTTTGGAACGCTTACCTTTCTGGGTGCCTAACCCGGTCGATGGCAGACATAGAATGCTTCCAACCACATGGGGTTTTCTATAGGCCATTGCTTCCCTTGCCTCTTCTGAGAGGGCCATGTTCTGGGTCGTGGTCCCCAGTAGGCCCATAGAACTCTATACACATGACTGATGCCAAAGTCTGACATTAGCATATCAGCTTAGTAAGCTCCGGGGAGCCGAAGGGGCTCCCCCCAGAAAAGAAATTAAAATACTAGTGTGTGTATTATTTATGTTATTTGAATTTGTTTAAACTTGGTTTGGTTTAAACCAGATTTTAGGAACCATGTTTAAGCTTTAAAGTTAATCTTTTACTAAAAGTAAATAAAAATAAAAACTTCTAGTCAAGTTGATTCGGAGCCCCTTAACCTTTATACTGCGCATAGCGTCTTTTCCCGTGTAGCGCCTCACCTTACTTCTACCAAAAACTTGCAACTTCTCCTGGCCATTACAGCTAAACTACACGAGACTGAGACGTTATTTAGATTTTTGTGCATCCAGGATGCTAATTAACAATGTTAAAAAAACAAATAATTTGTTCAAAACAATTTTTTGTGTGCACCACAGGAGTGTCACATTTAACATGTGTGCAGTGCAGGGATTAAGAGGTCACTTACAGCATTAACTTGGCCTCTTGAAGTATATCATCTCTAGCCTGGTAGTTGGTGACTTGCTTGACAGCAACAGGAGTGAGTCCTGACTCAAGACGAAGCTGTCCTTTCATTACTATGCCAAAGTGACCTTTGCCAAGCTGGCAGCTCTCCTCCAGTAAAAGATTAGAGCAATCTAAAATATGTTGACTTGAGATCATGGCATAGACATCTGGGGTCCACAGTGGCCCTGAAGAGAAAAAGGGATATATATGATTATATATATGACTAGTATATTTTCTTACTATGAATATATGTTAACTTATGAGGTAACATATCTACCTCATATATACACAGTCACATGCTTTTCAGATGCCTTGGGATCGAGACTGATTGAATAACATGTGTCTGGAAATGTGGTTTGTCATCCTGAAAATCTATTCTGTAGAGTATTTTGTTTGTACTCGCCAATATGAGAAATTCTCGTCTGCTTATCAATTTGATTATTGTTGATGGAGCATTGTAATTTAGATGTGAGAGGTGGTGGTGGTTGGTTGATGGCGTTGTGTTGACTGAAGTAGAGATTAAACACTGCACTGCGCACACTGTGATGTCATAGACAAACAGGGTGCGCACACCGGTATATCATGTTTGTTTGTACAGTATATTTGTAAGATTCAAAACTCCCATGGGTACATGGAGCTCATCCTGTTCTTCAGGACTCCAGTACACAGACGCCATCTTTAATAAAAGTCGTCTGCATCCCTCCTGGCTGAGAAAGCTTCAGTAATGCCAGAGCAACCAAGCTCTGGTTGCAATGTTAACATTTTTTTTTTAAGTTTCCTGTGATTAGAGAATGCATTTTAACAATAAGAAAACAACATTTATGAAATAATTTTTTCTGCACACTGGAGGCCCTGTCATTCTGTGGTACAAAAGAGTAGTGCTGCAGTGCAGAATAGTAGTGCTGCGGTGCAGCATAGTAGTCAAGAAGCACATCACTAAACTAGAAAAGGAGCAAAGATGTGCAACTAAATGGCTTCCGGATTGGAAAAATAGGAGCTAAAAAAAGGTTAAGAGGCATTAAATGTATGAAAGCTAGAAAATGGAAGAAAAAAAAGGTAATATAATCACTATTTACGAAATAGTAGTAGTAATTAATAATATTAACGAAGAAGAATTTTTGAAAACTGCAACTTCATGAATAGGATAAAGGTTCAAACTAAGGAAACAAAGCTGCCAAAAAACATCAGAAAGTTCACTTTAGCAAACAGTGGTAGATGGTTGGAACATGTTAAGTGAGAAGGTGGTAGAAGTAAAAACTGTCAGTAGTTTCAAAAGGTTATACTGTATAATAAGAATTACTGGGAGGATGAAACACCACGAGTGTAGCTCTCATCCTGTAACTACACTTAGGTAATTACCTTTCTAGGGATGCAGTGGCAACTTTTTGAATTCATTGGAAGATACAGTTAGCAAGACTGTAAACAGTTAGACACTAGACATCTGGGTGTGAATGTGAACAATATGAATATGAAGGTAGCATGGGACAGGACACAAAAATACAAATCAAAAGTTGGGAAGTGAAAGAAAAAATGTAAAATAATAGTGTATACATAGGCACAAATATAACACCCTAAGGGGTATATTGTACTGTACAAACAGCTGTCTTTGGGTTGTGTTACAGGATGCCCATGGCCCAACTGCCAGTTTTAATATTGGCCAACAAGCACAATCAATAATTCTAAGCCTAAATTAGACAGATATCAAGGTACAGCAGGATTCTCATGTTCACAAGCCAAGGCTCTCAGATGATGATGATACAACTTCTGGTGAAAAACTTAGGAGGCAGTTTGATCAAGAACAGAAGGCCAAATAAGGTAGCTGGTATGCCCCACCCAGATGTCTAGGCAATTCATGAATCTCTAAGTGACTAGTACATGCTAATAGGCATTCTTAAGATCCAAGGAAGTAAGCCAAAAGTGACCCCGAGGAAACCAAAACCCAGGCATATTTTATTTATATATACAAGAGTGCTTACATTCTTGTAAGTATACAAGTCAAGACATAGTTGAACAACACCCAAGGCAACTCACCTGTTTCGTGATGATAGTGTGGGTTAAGAGTTTCCTTTACGGGTTCCTTTCTGGACTTCATCTTGAAAATTAAAAATGAGGTACCAAACAGCAACAGTACCAACAGTACAGTTAGTACTGGCCAAAGCTTCATATCATGGGATGATTCCTCCTCCTCTCCACCCTGAGTTAAAAAAAAAAAAACCAGCGTTGAATGTAATGAAACGCCATTTTCTGGGCGAGTTCCGGAGGCTCCCCGGACCTGCACCCTCGAACAGAGAAGAAGAGAAACCGGATCAACCCAAAGTGCATCCACGGACACAGAAGCCGTGGCGTGCAAATAACGTCAGAGAGCCGCAACCGGACACAAAACATGATGCATCCCCAACCGAACCAACCAAGCATCAACCACCCAGGGACTCCTCCGGAACGCAGCAGTCTCATTCTTCTCCAGAAAAGAAAGAGAAGGCTGCAGATGAACAAACCTATCAGCAGGAGCAGGACCAAAGGAGCAGAAACCTCTGCGCCGGAGGAGAGCATGAAGCTCACCCACCCGACCCCCAAGAGGTCAATGCCAACAGGAAAAATAGCCTTCGAAAAAAATCTGGAACCGAAGGGGCCACAACAAAACGAGGAGAAGAAAGAAAAGAGAGCACTCTGTCCAATGACCAGGACGGCTCAGGTGGCGCATGAGCAGGCCGGAGGTGAAACAACACCCGAGACAGCTTGCGAAACGGCGCAGACGTGACATCAATACCGAAAGCAAGCTGAAACTGCTCCGCCAGCGCCGCACGATACAAGGCGACAGTGTTAGGCATAAGAAGACGGTCCTGGAACAACCAAGAGAGAAAGGACAACACAACCCTAACAGAAAGCGAAGTACAACGACGAAGACGTAAGAAGAACCAGAAGGACCACCCGGAAACTTCATACTGCCGCCGAGATGAAGCCCGTAGGTGGGACACTAATAAGGAAGCCACCTGATCACCATAGAGATGATAAACTCGAGTCAAAAATACCATATGCAAAGACTCGAGGAGAAGATCGAACCATTCACGTGACGTACCGGTCCGATCTGCTGGAAGAGGCGGAGCCGCGGAAAAACCTCCGGGTTCGGACATCGAGCAAGCAGCGCCTGAAACCACAGCTGGGCCGGCCACCAAGGGGCCAAGACGACAACTCTCACCTGGTAAGTCTCTAAGTGAGTCAGGACCTGGAGCAACAGCGCTGAACCGGGGGAAAGAGGTACAGGAACCCCCACCTCGACCAGTCCTGCTGAAAGGTGTCGACCCCGACGGCCTCACAGTCGGGAAAGGGTGCCACATACAGGGAAAGGCGCTGCGACCACGCCGACATGAAGAGGTCCACCTCTGGGCATTTGACCATCTGGCAAAGCCAACGGAAGGAGTCGGCTTCGACCGTCCATTCCGTGGAGAGGGACACGAAACGAGACAGGCCGTCGGCCATGACGTTGGACACTCCCCGCACGTGAACTGCCAGGAGAGCCAAACCCCAAGAACTCAGCAGACGAGTCATTTGAAGCGACCAGCGGCAAGGAGCCAAGGACTGCATCGAACTTCCCCGGTTCAGACAATGAACCACTGGGGAGCAGTCCGAATGGAGCCGGATTGTCGACCCGCAGGCTACTCGAATCCTCCGAAGACCAAACCACACCGCCACGAACTCCCGCACAGTGCTGTGGGCGCGACGGAAGGACAGACCCCACCAACCCTGGCCAGCCTGGTGAGCACTGCTTACAAAGCCCCAGCCGAGAGACGACACGTCCGTGAACACATCGAGCGAGGGCTCGGGTAGGCGCCAAGGCACTGAACCCCGAAAAACCCGAAGAGGAAGCCGGTGACGCAGCAACCGACGCAAAGCCCCCGGGGTCCGAACCCAGCAGTTGCGGGAGAAGTGGAAGGAACGTCCCCAAAGGAACCAGAACAGCCGGCAAAGCCAAACCCGACCCGGCGGGTAGACCAGCATCGCGAAGTTCAGGCTCCCGCACAGACCCTCGAGCAACCTCCCGGTGACCCGGGAGCCCCCCAGAAACAGGCACAAGCAGGACCGCAGCCGCAGAAGAGACTCCGGAGGAAGAGACAAGAAAGCGGTCCGAGAGTCCCACACAAGGCCCAGCCAGGTCCGAACCTGGGAGGGAACCAGATGGGACTTCCTCCAGTTCACCAAGAACCCAAACCCGGTGAGCTGAGAAAGAACCGAATCCCTGGCTAGCAGGCAAATGGAATGGCTGGGAGCCCAAACTAGCCAGTCGTTGAGGTAGGCCAACACCCGAAGACCTAACAGACGCAGACGGGCCACCACAACCCGCGTGAGGCGCGTGAAAATGCGAGGTGCCATGTTCAAACCGAACAGAAGACAACGAAAGCGGTAAGCACAAAGCCCCACAACAAAACCAAACCAGTCCCTGAACCCTGGATGAATCGGGACATGCCAATAAGCATCACGGAGATCCAGGGACACCATCCAAGCACCTGGCTCCAACAGGAGCCAAACCTGGGACAGCGTGGTCATCCGAAAGGAGGGGCAACGAACCCAGGGGGTTCAGACGGGACAAGTCCAGAATGAACCGCAGGTCGCGGGACTGGAAACAGACGGGAAACCCATCTGAGGGATGTCGTCGTTTTGACCACCCCCAAGCGAACCTACTCCAAGATGACCTGACAGAGTGCAGGGAATGAAGCCTGCCCCGCCAGCCCCGAACCTCCCGCAGGGGGAGGGGACACCCAATGCCACTGGAGGCCGTGCGAAACGACCCGAAATGCCCACAAATCATGGGAACAGGCGTGAGCGAACAGCACAAGCCTCCCCCCCCATTGATGGGGGGGGGGGAGCCTAACCCGAACCTGACACCAGTGGCCTACCATGACGAGAGGAACCCCGAGTCTTGGCCTGACCCTTCCGGGAAGGCCCACCATGGGACCCCCGGAGAACCAGCAAGTCCGACATAGGACGGCATGAAGCTGAAGCAGCCTCAATATACTGCGCAACGGCTGAAGCCTCAAGCAAGAGTGGCAAAGAGGGAAAGACATCCTAAGAGCCAAGACCCAAGCAGATTCCACAGAGGGGGCAAGCACTGTCTGCTGGCACGCGAGCCGGGAGGCATAAAACAGAGTCACTGCATCCTGCAAGATCGGCGTGAAAAGCTTCAGCAAGGTAGCAGATGAGCGAGCCCCCAAGGTCAAGGCGCCAGACCCAGGAACAGCCCTAAGCGCCCCCACATCCTCCGTGAGCCAGTCAGAAGACAGCTCCAGGAGGGAAAAGTGCAAGGCCACAACCAAAAGGCCCCGAGCGCGCAAGTCCTCCGCCACCTGCGCCGCCGAAAGGGAGGGAACCTGCACATGGAGCTCAATGACACCAACATCCCGGGGAAGGGTAGGAGCAAACAAGCACTCATTGAGGTGCTCAAGGTCGCCCCCCAGGAAAACCTGAAGCACCGTCGAAGCCTCCCGCCACTCAAGCGTGTGGGAACTGCAGAAGGAGTGCCAAGCCTCCAAGGCAAAGACAGGAGAGTTTGCCAGCCAGGATGACTTCGGAGCCAGAAAGGGAATGAAGTCCCAAACTTGAAAGCCAAGGGATCCATTGCCGAGGCATAATCCGGGTCACACAGGAGGTTTGCTGCAAAGGCCGCCCGCACCGCAGCAGGTTAGATGCGATAAGCTGAAAACCTCCAGAAAGATGGAACCAAAGCACCCGAGGGAACACGGAACCGAACCAGGGGAGGGGCAGACACCAAATCCAACTTGTATGCAGAGGGGGAAAAGAAAACCCCACTCCTTGTAACAGTAAGCCCTGCTCAGAAAGTAGAAAAACCCAGGGGGGGTCCAGCGGGGCCCAAGGCCTCCAAGTCAGCCCCTCCCCAGCCCCAGGATCCTCTTCCGCAGGACATGGGGCCAAGTCCTCCCCCACAAGCACCAACCCCACAAGACAAGGCCGGCGCAGCCGTAGAAGCCGGATAGAATGAGGCCCACTTGTCTGACCCAGAGGCTTCGGCCGGGGAAGGAGACTCGAATGCCTCCGTCGCCACATCAGAAGGGGGATCCCTCGAGGCTGCCAGAGTATCAAGACCAACTAACCCCTGCACCGACTCCGAAACCCTCAGACATTTCGGGGCTGGAAGCAGGGGAGGGGGACCAGAACGAACAACAAGAGGGAAAGGACCAGGAGGTGCGGACTGAACCAGGGTTGAAGCGACCCCCACCCCCAAGTCCGGGTCCCTATAAGCAAAACGGGGCAGCTGCGGGGCATCTGGATGAGCAACCAACCTAGCGCATTGCAACAACCAAAACCTAGAATCCAACACCTGTGCACCCTGAACCCATAGATAATCATCCATAGATCGTGTAAATTGAGTCACCAGCAAGCAACAATACTCACAGGACTCGGGGTAGAAAGTGTCACCAGGGGGGGGGACCCCGGGGTCACATCCATTAGACCCACGCGTCCCCTAGGGGATTCCCAGGGTCCTGAGAGTTTACTTGAAGGGGACTCACGCTCAGGTAAACCCAGGCAAGGTACTGCTAACCGGTGCCCAAAACTACTAAACAAACTGTCTAAAGCTGAACTCCAGGAACGTGTACGCTCACGGGGACCAAGCAAGGGGCACCACCAAGTATCAGGGTGAGGCCAAACACCAGTGGCAAATAGGGCAGAACCCCCCCCCCCCATCAAGGCAAAAACAAAACGAAAAACAAAACCCTGCAAGAGGACCACGGACTCCAAGGAGCAAACCGGTCGCTGTGATAGGTGACAGCTAGCTGCACAGCACTCTGTGCCCCTACCAGTGCAAAAACTGCCTTTTACCCTAAGGTTAACTAGAAGAGACAACCCCCCCCCCCCCCAAAGTACCCAAAGAGCGGCCGAGAAACTGAGCAATAAAATGGACACACAGAGGCAAACTCTGAGGAACTTGTGAACGGTAACCCCAAGCTCCAAGGGCAGTACTTACAAGGCACCTAGGGAAGGGGACCCTAGGCGCATGCAGCCCGAGTACTGAGGAATAACTCCTGGCTCTCGCACCCCTGGAGTACAGCAGCCACACACAAGGCACAGCGCCACAAAATACTGGAGCCAGAGCACACAATCAAGCCGATAGCATCAGCCTCAAGAACTGGGGTGTGGATCGCCGGTGCGGTAGGTCTGGGGCTGCCCCTTCCCCCTCCTGGGGAAGAGGGGGCTGCGCAGACAGTGGCACGACGACGGATGACATCATACTAGTGTGCTTGTTTTTGTTTGGGGAGTTCTATCCACTCGTTCGGCTTTTGGTTGCAATTTTCACCAGAATAGGAGTTTATTTTGGGATGCCTACCTTTCTGGGTGCCTAACCCGGTCAATGGCAGACATAGAATGCTTCCAATTACACAGGGGTTTCTATAGGCCATCACTCCCCTTGCCTCTCTAGAGGGGGCCAGGTTCTGGCTCGTGGTCCCTGGTAGGCCCACACACGACTGATGCCAAAGTCCGACATTAGCATATCAGTCTAATATCAGTCTAGTAAGCTCTGGGGAGCCATAGGGCTCCCCCCAGAAAATCAGTGTTTTAATAAGCCTTGATATAAAATTATTATATTGAGTACATTCTTAATAAAATGCTTTAAAATTCGGGAGCCGACACCAGTAATCAACATGCAGATGAATTCGACTTCGAGCATACAACTGACTGACGGTCCTCTATTGATCCAGAGGGAAGATGCAAGACCTGGCAGACAGCTAGAAGCCGGAGTCAGGCAACAATCACCTCACCCTGTTCTTCGGCGCTCCCTACGATTAAGGAAGTTAGGTGAATCATAGAGTGAATTGTACCCACACTAATAAATGTCTAGATTCCTCCTTGTAAGCTCAGTACAGTATACCTGTGTTGGTATACTGTGTCAGTGACCCCTTAAAATGTCACATTGCTGACAAAACGTCAAACAGTAAAAATGGAGTGATTAAGTGATCTAGTATTTCTCCACCCTCCAGATGATATATTTGCATAGAATGGAAAATATCCAGCAGTTAATTAATAATAGTCACAATGCTGTTGTGTTTAATGACATGTGTATTAGAGAAAACCTGCTACCAAAATATACTAATATATATAGATACATATGTACATAGGCTTACTGTCCCTGACAAAATTAATGACTATTATTATGATGAATTGATGAATATAATTAATAATTTTTTAAGTGCTGACCTCAATACTAAAGAGAACTTGCACAGACGACTCATAGAGGTCTTCAGCATCTCTTGTATATGGTCGCACACTGACCCAGTAACTTCCCGGCTCCATTAAGGTTACATTGAGATTATAGGTGTTGTTGTTTTCTTCAAACACCTGAGAACTCACACATCTCTGCAAGTAATTCACAAAATAATAGAGCATGCAAAATGAGATACAGCAATGTATATATTATATATAATCAAAGTATTGAACATTGCCAGTTTCATTTATATATGTGGCAAGCACTGACCTCGTAGGGAGAAAACTGCATGAATATATTTTCTGGTTGAATAGTGAGCATGTAAGCGACAACCTGACTATTGGGCTCAGTGGGGGGTGACCAAGCCAGTACTTTAACACCGGGCTTGCTGCTGTTGCTCACTCTTAATTCCCTCACTAAGTTACCCCCAGCTGAAAGTTAACAATTATTATTTTAAAATTATTTTGGAACAAAGTACAAATCCTCATTATTCATTTTCTAATATAAATACTGTAATGGGAAGGTGTTTCAGACACCTCACATTATTCAAGTGATCTGCATGTTTTTTTCAGGCGTCCCATAGACAAAATGGGATGCATTCGGGACCAAAACTGGTATTAAATAAAAATTTAAATAGAGCATGTACTTTAATCTTAAGTTTCTGAGCAATCACCATTTGATTACTTTCCAATTTGTTCATAGCCCATCCCAGATTTGGGTGAATTCAGAGATTCCAAAAAATTTGTCTTCATCGTCGTCTTTGGTTATCACAAAATTGTTGGATTTCTTACTGCAAATTATATATATAGATCACATTTTGGTAAACATTTATACATACAAATAATATACCTGTTTAAACAATGACTTTGTAATATATAATTAAACTACACCTGTTTATATTAAGTATACTGTATATTAGATATTCAAACTACACCTGTTTATATTAAGTATATATTAATTAGATATTCAAACTTTCATATTTACCTATATGTACAGTACATTATAATCCAATGGAAGTTTACCAGTTGAGTCAAATTATCTCCTTCAGTTCTCATAAATATAATCCAGTGCTAGGTCAGTATCATATAGCCAACTGACACTGTACTATACTCTGTATAAATATTAAAACACATTTAGAAATAACTTGCCTTAGGCTCAGAAGCAGGCTATACAATAAAGGAAAAATGGACATGCAGACTACAAAATATTAACAGAAATCAATAAAATTAACAAATTCTTAAAACCTGCAACTTCAGGAACAGGAGGTCATAGATTCAAAGTAAGGAATCAAAGGTGTCAAAAACAAAATGGAAAGTTCTCTTTTGTGAACAGAGTAGAAGACATTTGGAACAAGTTAAGCGAGATCGCGGTGGATTCGAAAACTGTCAGTAGTTTCAAAGTGTCATAAGACAGAGTGCTGGGAAGACAGGATACCACCCATTTAACGCTCATCTTGTAATTAAACTCGGCTAATTACAGAAAACACAATACATGATCCTTGTATAACAGTGCTGGACAGTAAAGAGGAGGATTGGGAAGGGGAGGGTGTGACAGAGCAGGAGAGCAGCAGCAGCCTGAGAGAACCCCTTTCCCCAGAAAAGAGACCCAGCCTTTGAGACAGGAACCAATCCAGAACAGAGATTCCACAACAACAAATGTCACAGACCTCAGAATATAACGGATCAACCTACCTAACATGCACCATTGCAAAGGTAGTAGGAATGACCATTGTTGGCATGTATCAAGGCGGGTGAGCATCCATCAAACTGCAATCAGCGAGTGTGGTCTTGGCAGGCAAGTTCACTTAAAATCACACCAAAGATTATGGGGGGCTCTCCAGGAGCTAAAGATAAAACCAGGCAGGGACTCCAGGCACAGAAGCCATTCTCTGAGAAGAGAATAGGCACAAAATGCAGCCTAAAGGATCAAACGTGGCTGTAAAAGGCATCAGCAATGTGATGTATAAACAAGGCTCATACATCCCTGTGCACCCCGGTAAAGAATATACCCCAACTCCTGAGCCTCACAGAGGAGTTGCCAATTCATGTACGACTTAGGACAAAGCACTCTACACTGATGGTCAGTCTCTCAGAGACAGATAATAAAACCCACCTGAGAAGGTAACATTAGCAAACACGTAGGGAAGGCAACCCTAGTCATGTGCA
The DNA here is from genome assembly GCA_020271785.1 of Procambarus virginalis. Classification (NCBI taxonomy): domain Eukaryota; kingdom Metazoa; phylum Arthropoda; class Malacostraca; order Decapoda; family Cambaridae; genus Procambarus; species Procambarus virginalis. Next base: position 11,133,016 of record WNGS01165751.1, read on the forward strand.
GTTCAAGGTGAAGAGCAGACCACACACTAGAAGGTGAAGGGACGGACCGAAACGTCGTCGTCCCTTCACCTTCTAGTGTGTGGTCTGGTCAACATACTTTAGCCACGTTATTGTGACTCATCGCCTGCTTCAAGGTGAACAGTTAATTAGAGTCCATGTAACAAGTGAGGCTTGTAAACACACACTCTTGAAATATAGACAAAAAATTTGGAACAATACACAATTAAGCATGTGCTAATAACCCTCCCCCACCAAAGACAAAGTCCAAACTCTGAACCTTCCCTAATATTCTGGAAAAAAAGCTAGAGTAATCCGAGTCCATAAAAGTGGTGATCTCACTGAAACAAACAATTTTAGACCAATATCAATCCTGCCCACCTTGTCTAAAATATTTGAAAATCTAATGTACAAACAGCTCTACTCCTATCTAGCTAAACATAATATAATTAGCTCTTGTCAATATGACTTGAACCCCCCAAAAAAGCACCAACAACACCCTTATTAATACTATTAGCACCAAGAACTCTTTCATTAATATGCTTGACTTTATACATGCAGCTCTTGATAAAAATATATACCCTGTTGGTTTATTTGTTGATCTGTGTAAGGCTTTTGATGCTGCTAACCACAATTACCTTCTCAAACTCCAACACTATGGAGTCAAAAAGGTCACTCCCTTCAATACCTACAATCTTACCTCAGTGACAGACTCCAGTATGTTTCTGTGAACGATACTACTTCTCCAACCCTGCCAATTAATACTGGCATTCCTCAAGGTAGTATACTTGGTCCATTCTACTTTCTAATTTATATCAATGACCTTCCAAATGCCACTCAACACCTAAAGCCACTACTATTTGCTGATGACACAATCTTCATTTTCTCCAATCCTAACCCACTTATTCTAAATGCTACAGTGAATACTGAACTTTAACAAAACAAAAATCCATCTGTGGCTAACTGCTAACAAATTTACATGATGACTGCTGTCAAAAAACTATAAAAAATTATTATTATTATTATTATTATTTGGAAAAATCTGGGACCCCAAGGGTATAGGCAACTGGGAGGAGCAGTAACGACCTAGATCCCACCAGGTGATTGACTGAGGTGGCTCACTAACTGGTTTATGAGCTATCAGTGCTGCCACCTGGTGATGGGCAGTCAGAATTAGAGGGTGGCCTACCTAAATATTTTTTGGATTATTTGCAATGTTGTTGACTAGCCTTGCTGTTGTCTGGTTTTGTTTTGCCCTATATTTCTGGTAGCTGCTATCATAGTTAAGATGATCACAAATCCTCTCCACACTTCTGTATGGGAGCCAGGTTTTGGTCTCTGGTTCCTAGTAGGCTCTTATTGATTTGCATGGGGCTGGTGTGACTGGAAATGTGACACACTAACTACAGCAGCTAACAACAGGGAGCCACCTCGGTGTGCTCCCAGAAAAGGCCAACAATGAATGTAATGAAATGCCTCTTTCTGGTAGGACACTGAGGATCTTCCTGATGATATAACATGGATTTTACAGAACCTTAGACCTTACAGAACACACCAGACCCCTATATCATGAGCATCTACCAAAGACTAGGACCAGAATCTGGCCTGCTCAAAGAAGCAAAGTGGAGCTAAGGGGGATCAGTGACACTGTTGATATTGATGACTTTTCTCAGCACACAAACTGGAATAAAAAACCCTGTGACTGGTTTGTATAGACTATCTCAGTACTCTGCAAACATAAAATCAATCAGTTAATGCTGAATTCCTTTGAGTTCAATTAAGAGTCACTAACCTAATGAAAAATCAATATATTTCCAATTTACATAAATAAATTACTAAAAAGTTCAAGTCACTGCAACTATGTATGAAGAATAAAAATAAGAAATATAAAAGCTTACCTAATCTTAGAGTAGTTTCTACAATTTTTAGAGGATGAAAGGAACAGAGTGCACAAGACTTCATCCCAGAACCCCTCGGGCAAGTGTTCGTAGGTTCATGACAGGCGGTCACCTGCAGCCCACAGTCACAAACAGGTGTCCACACACAACCATCACCATGGTTGCCACAGTAGTAAGTAAAAGAATAATTATTATTATTCCTATACTGAATGTATGTATGCATACATACACATACTACATACATAAATACATACATTGTAAAGAATAAGCCATAAATGCTGATTTCTGCCATGTTCCCCCCCCCCTCTCTCTTTTCCACCTTCAATTACATGGATGGTGAACTACTAAAGCAACTATTCATGTCTTTTGAGAGACCAAAATTGGAATATGCAGCAGCTGTATGGTGCACATATCTCACGAAGCACATCAATAAACTGGAAAAGGTGCAATGGCATGCTACAAAATGGCTTCCAGAACTGAAAAACAAGAATTATGAGATGTGTTAAATATGCCAAAGATAGAAAATACTGTAGAAGAAAAGAGGTGATATGATCACTTACAAAATAATAACAGGAATCGACCAAATTGATACAGGAATTCCTGAAACTAGGAACTGTAAGAACAAGAGAACACAGATTCAAGCTAAGGAATAAAAGGTGCCAAAAAAACATTAAGTTTTCTTTGCAAACAGAGTGGTAGATGGTTAGAACAAGTGAGAAGATGTGAGAAGATGTGAGTAAATGTGCTATCATATGCTGTATTGTGCCTATTAATCTTTGTTAACCACTTAAATGAGCCAACCGAGTATTCTCAGTTGGCGGGAAACTGCGCCAACCGAGAAAACTCTCTTTAGTTTTTCGGTACCAATTCTAAATGTGTACGAGGTTGGTTGTGTACGGAATGGACTCTTAGGACCTCCAGTGAGAGGCAGCCATCTTGGAAAAAAATTACCAGAATGCCCTAGGATTGCTGGCTGGGTTAGTACTGAATGAGCATCCATGGGTGGCACACGCACCTCTGGCTCCCAAACACCTGTCCGACGCGGTGTTGAAAGATAACGCTCTGTCGGTGAAATTCAAACCTTATTGTTTGAAGAACATAAGGGTCATAATATTGGTGAAGCTAGGTGCAATGAGAACCTAACACAAAGGTCAGATGCAAGTGATACAGCACCTATGAGGACGATACAGCAAGCATATCCAGTTGTAGCTTTGAGCGTCACCCTTGCAATCCTATGCTATCTCCAATTTATTTAGATGACACATGGATGAATCATTTTCTGCATTCAGTGATGATGTATCTGACACAAGTAGCATAGATGAACAGTGTTAGCAGCTTCCATGGTGGTGTTTTCCATATATATTTTCAAGAATACCTGAATCTCTTCCTAACTGACGGACACTCTGAGGCTAGCTGAATCTCTTCCTATGTGGGACCATACAAAGCGATCTTTTCAAGACTACCTTACAAATTGTTCTTTTCCTATAATCTTTTCAATACTACCTTATGCTTTACAAGCTTGGCTACATACAACCTACAAGTACTAAAGCCAAGGATGTACGTGAGTGCGTTATTTGCAAGCACACAGAATGAAGAAACAGGAAGCAAAAATTTATCTGTACCTGGTGCACTGAGAGCGAAGTCGCACTGTGTACCAAGGACTACTTAGCTGATTATTACTCACTTCCGAAGTACTGAGTGTGTAATACAGTGTGTTACTGTGTAAATAGTGTGTGAAACTGTACATATTGTAATTTTAGTGAATTTTTAACAGGTAATATTGCGACAATAAACTTTTATTGTGGACACATTACTGATACATTTATCACAGTTCCATGGAACATTATGAACGTTCTACTTTTTATTTATTTATTTATTTATTTATTTATTTATATACAAGAAGGTACATTGGGTTAGAGAGAATACATAGCATAGTATTTGCAATCTTGTAAAGCCACTAGTACGTGCAGCATTTCGGGCAGGTCCTTAATCTAACAGATAATTTTAAGTAGGTAAATTTTAGCAGAATTAATAAAATGATAACAGATACATTGCAAGAAAAAAAATGAGATGAGAGAGAATAGTAAGTATATTACAGCACATTGGTATATTAAAGCTCTGGTTGATTACATTGACAACTTGATTGGTAATTTAAACAAGATTAACAGACACCGTACAGCAGATTGACAGCACATATAAGAAGACAGCAATGATCACAGTGGTAAAGATGTTCGGATTGGGTACATAAAGATAGGGAGATTGGGTAGCAATAGATACAGTGCAATTTTAAAGCAACAAGGTAAAAAAACTATGCAGATGAGATTAGGTACTTTTTAGTTTTGTTTTTGAATGACGCAAAAGTTGGACAGCTTTTCAATTCATTAGGGAGTGAGTTCCATAGACTGGGTCCCTTTATTTGCATAGAGTGTTTACACAGATTAAGTTTAACTCTGGGGATATCAAAGAGATATTTATTTCTGGTGTGGTGATAATGGGTCCTATTACATCTGTCCAGAAAGAGTTTCAGAGCAGGATTTGCATTTAAGAACAGGGTTTTGTAAATGTAATTGACACAAGAAAATTTGTGGAGTGAGATTATGTTTAGCATGTTAAGGGAGTTAAACAAGGGGGCTGAGTGTTGTCTGAAAGCAGAATTTGTTATTATTCTGAGAGCAGATTTTTGCTGGGTGATGATGGACTTGAGGTGGTTTGCAGTGGTTGAAACCCATGCTGTATACATATTGTAAAGGACACAAATATGCATCATATACGATAAAAAAAAAAAAAAACCGCATTGGAAATACATAAAACAAATAATTGAAAATATATTTGTGGCAACACCCGGTGCTTGAATGGCCAGTGCGACCGTGTCTGGGTGATTCACGCACGGGCGACCAGGCCCTGATGACGTCACAGCGCACCTTGTCCATGTCCCCACAGCCAAAATAAGTGGAATTTGGTATTTATTTTTACATAGACATGTTCAGGGAAGGGAATTTATCATTTTACAAAAGAAAAAAGAATTTTTTGGGAACACTATTTCATGCGCACTGGGGGAATTTCACAATACAGTAAACTCGGCGCAGCAAGGTGGTTAAATTACCAATCAAGCAGTCAATGCTATCAACCAGAACTACTGATGTGCTTTAATATACCTACTAATCTCTCTCATTTTTTTCTTGCAAAGTACCTGTTATTTTATAAATCTTGCTAAAATTTACCTACTTAAAATTATCTGTTAGATTAAGGACCTGCCCGAAACGCTGCGCGTACTAGTGGCTTTACAAGAATGTAAATTACCATGCTATGTACCCTCACAAACCCAATGTACCTTCTTGTATATATATAAATAAATAGATAAATAAATAAATAAATAAGGAAGGTGGTGGGGACCAAAGCAGTCAGTAGTTTCAAAGTGTTATACGACAAAGAGTACTGGCAAGACTGGACATCACAATCATAGCTCTCATCTTGTAACCACACTTTGGTTACACTCTTGCCCAAGTTAGGAAGGTTTTGAATGTCAAATATACCCAAAACTACTCATAGCCCAGTCAACAGAGCTTCGGCCTCACACGGGGTCCAAAGGTTTGAGACCCATACAGCCTAGGTGAATGGAATCAAACATATCTTCATTCCTAGTGAATATCAGATTCAGCAAACATCCATCCAAGTGGCTAGCACCAGAAAGCTACCAAGGGAGCTCTCCAAATATATTAAGTGCTGTACATATATTTTACATCTCAATGAATGGGGGCCCCGAGAGGGGCAGAACAATTTACATCCAGGTGCTCAGAGAGAGGTTTGACTGCCATACAGTATTGCTAGAGCTAAGCCATATATTACTTCACAAATTCCTGCAGAGTCCATTTTATCTTACCTCAATTTCGTAACGAGAAAACTGACGAAGGTTGGTGATATTGATTCTTTGTTCTTTATGGAAGAATACTTTCACACCTGAATAAAACAAAAATTAGGCTATTAAATATCATTATATGATGAAATTGTAATGCACAATTTAAAATATTTCATGGGCATCCATTTAATTTTCCACTAACATATAGGGTACGGTATTCTAAATCAGTAATAAGGTTTACCTAGTTGATACCTGGTTGATGGGGTTCTGGGAGTTCTTCTACTTCCCAAGCCCAGCCCGAGGCCAGGCACGACTTGTGAAAGTTTGGTCCACCAGGCTTTTGCTTGCAGCGGCCTGCAGGCCCACATACCTACCACAGCCCGGTTGGTCTGGTACTCCTTGCGTAAAACAATCTAGTTTCCTCTTTAAGATGTCCACGGTTGTTCCGGCAATATTTCTTATGCTCGCTGGGAGGGTGTTAAACAACCGTGGACCTCTGATGTTTATACAGTGTTCTCTGATTGTGCCTATGGCACCCCTGCTCTTCACTGGTTCTAATCTGCATTTTCTTCCATATCGTTCACTCCAGTACGTTGTTATTTAACTGTGTAGATTTGGTACTTGGCCCTCCAGTATCTTCCACGTGTATATTATTTGATATCTCTCTCGTGAGTACATTTGGAGGGCTTTGAGACGATCCCAATAATTTAGGTGCTTTATCGCATCTATGCGTGCCATATATGTTCTCTGAACAGTATTCCCTCTATTTCAGCAATCTCTCTTGCTCTGAAGGGGGAAAGTGAGTACTGAGCAGTACTCAAGACAGGACAACACAAGTGACTTGAATAGTACAACCATTGTGAAGGGATCCCTGGATTTGAAAGTTCTCGTAATCCATCCAATCATTTTCCTGGCTGATGCAATATTTGCTTAGTTATGCTCCCTAAACGTTAGGTCGTCCGACAACATTACAATGGGGCCTCGATTTACGATGCTAATCCGTTCCCAGAGACGGATCGTATGTCGAAATATCGGAAGTCGAAGCGAATTTTCCCATAAGAAATAAAGGGATTTGAATTAATCCGTTCCCCACCCTCCAAAATATTAACATAAAAATACATTTTATACTGAATACAATGTTTTTTTCTAACTACAATACAGTACCAAAACGTCACTTACCTTTATGGAGGGATTTCGATGGCGTATGGAAGATGGTGATGAGGGGGGAGGAGGAGAGTTGTTACTGTTTGGAAGGGGAGTCTCCTTCCATTATCACATCAGGCAGTGATGTTTTCTCTGGGGTACTCTCTCTCCTACGTTTTGCCTGAATACCACTAGGACCTGGTTGTGGTTCAGTGCTTGTTTGTCTCACTACAAATTTGTCAAGAGACATTTGTTTTTCCATTCGATTTAACATTTGTCTGTAATGATGCATCACTTTAGCACCCATAATGTCCTTTTTCTTAACCAGTAGGGTGGATATCGTTGACTGAGATTTGTTGTACTGCCTAGCCAGTTCACCGACCCGCACACCGTCTTCATATTTACGAATGATCTCTTGTTTCTGCTCTATGGTCATTCTTACATGGGATCTCATATGTTGAGCCTTACCACTGACTTTCTTGGGAATCATGGCGCGATAGAAAATAATTACTTTAATGTTCAAAATGCAAAAAATCACTACAAAAGCGGAATTTCTTATAGGCGCGATCGTCACTAAGCGGGTAGCTGTAGTAAACTGAGGCAGGTCGGACCGCGTGACCGGCAACCACGCGCTCAGCCGACCCGAACGTGTACCAACAAATATCGGATGTCGACGACACCATCGGATGTCGACGACACCATCGGATGTCGAGTCGCATTTTTTTATGAAATTTATATCGGAACTCGAATTTATCGTAAGTAGGGGCAATCGTATGTCGAGGTGCCACTGTATTCCCGAATCCTTGACATGCTGTTTTCCTACTATGGGCAGATTCGATTGTGTTTTGTACCCTGTATTATGTTTAAGGTCCTCATTTTTACCGTACCTGAGTACCTGGAATTTATCACCGTTAAACATCATGTTATTTTCTAATGCCCAGTCGAAAACTTTATTAATATCAGCTTGAAGTTTTTCAATGTCTTCAGCCAATGTAATTTTCATACTAATTTTTGTGTCATCTTTAAAGGATGATACGAAGCTGTGACTTGTATTTTTGTCTATATCTGATATGAGAATAAGGAAAAGCAGCGGTGCAAGGACTATACCCTGCGGTACAGAGCTTTTAACTGCGCTTGGACTAGATTTTATATGGTTGACTGTTACTCGCTGAGTCCTGTTGGACAGAAAACTGAGTATCCAGTGTCCTACTTTACCAGTTATTCCCATTGACTTCATTTTGTGTGCTATCACACCATGGTTACATTTATCGAAAGGCATTGATAGCTTACATTAAATTTTGATTACATTGTATGAGACTCCATCTGTTACATCCAGCTTTTGCTTGACTTAGTCCTTGTCTCAAGGGGCTGAATGGTGGCTCCCTGTCACTACTGTATGTGCATGGAGATAGCTCCAACAGAAGTCACATCAGCTCCCTTATATACCTACCAGAGGCCAGAGACCAAAACCTGACACCCTCAGAATAACAGGGAGTAGGTGATCTAATGATTAGCTCACTAAAATAACATCTAGAAAGGAACCAAGGTGAAACAGACAATTGCAAGCTCCCCAGAGGAGAGAGAAACAAAGAAGCAAATAACTCAAATGATATACCCAGTAGTTAGGTCTTACTCCCTAGTTACAGTTGACCAGTGCTAGGTTGCAGCACCACCAGAGCTGACAGCCCTCAATGTTAACAATCCTCAGTCCTTTGCCTGTTGCCTGACATGTCTGACACGTCCAACGAGGCATAACTTGTGACCAGCGGATTGCAGCAAAGAGCTGCGACTGGATACAACAAATGATGCACCCCAGGCAAGTACCAGCTTTTCAGATTCCAACTATTTCTCAGACAACTGTTGATCATCCTTTATACTTTGCCCTGTTGGGGCCCATTTTCTTGTGTATCATTTTTATATTTTAGTGTTTGCTCCATGTTCATGTACTTACAAGCCTCCCTTGTTGTGTGGACTTTTGGAAACTGTTCACCTTGAACTGCACATACTTAGGGTTGCCCTTCCCTATGCGTTCGTTGTCATGACCACACTCCATGTCCTGAGTGATACCACCACCACCCTCGCTAGTGGCTCAAAAAATTTGTCCAGTTTTCCCTATGTCCTTGTTGTTGCTGTTCCAAAGATGGAAGAAATTCAAATTGCTTTTTCCTGAGTTGCTATCTCTTCAGTGATTTTGGCAGCAGTTGTTGCCTTCCAGCCTCTTAGTCAAGTATTCTCACAGAGAGGTTCAGTCCCTGTTGCTCAGAATCAGTTCTCCTGGGTTAGGGCGTCACCTGTGGTTAATTGGCGTAGGCTTCTGTTGGAGACAGATTCTTGGCCTGTTGAGCTTCCTCTGGCCTTTGCCTCTTATAGTTGGCATTGTTCTTAGGCATCGCAGAAGTGGGGTGGTTTGTGCCGGCCCTTTATTAGTGCACTCTTTTGACAACACTGGGAAACATATGGTTGTTTTTGCCAGTTCTTAGGCCCTGAGTGCATGGACCTTCCTGTTTATCTACTGTGGTCTTCAGTGCATTTAGTCCTACACCCTTCCTCTCGTTTCAATTATATGAAAAGTCATTAAAGAAAATGGACAAAAAAATGATCTAAGGAGTGTAGACTGTCATCATAGAATCATATAAAGGACACTGTGTGCGGAGCCTATTCTATGCTTTCTAACTTCAGAATCTGTTTTAATTATACGATGGTGAAATACTAAAGAAATTGTTCACAACTTTTGCAAAACTAAAACTGGAATATGCAGCAGTTGTATGATGCCCATATCTCAAGAAGCACATCAACAAACCAGAGGATGCAATGACATGCTAAATGGTTCCTGAACTGAAAAGCAAGAGCTATTAAGAAAGGCTAGATGTGCTAAATATGCCAATGCTAGAAGATGGAAGAAAAGGAGACAATATGATCATTATGTACAAAACAGTAACAGGAATTGACAAAGGAATTCTTGAAAACCTGTAACTAAAGAACAAGAGATCATAGACTCAATCTAAGGAAACAAAGGTGCAAAAAAATATATTCAGTTTGCCTGAAATGCTATGCGTATTAGTGACTTTAGGTATTGTATGTACAGTGGTACCTTGGTTTAAGAGTTTAATCCGTTCCTGGAGACAGCTCATATTCCAAAAACTCGTAATCTGAAGCTAATTTCCCCATAAGAAATAATGGGAAATGAATTAATCCGTTCCCGACTACCCAAAAAACCTCACCTCAAACTAAATTTTATACCTAATTCATCTAAATAAACCTACAAAACTATGTTCAAGTTATTACTTACCCTTGCTGATGAATGCTGTAGGTGTATGGAAGATGGTGAGGAGGGGGAAGGAGGAGAGGAGTTACTGTTTGGAAGGGGAGTCCCCTTCCATTATCACATCAGGCAATGAGGACCTTTCTGGGGTGCACTCCCCTGGCACGTTTTGCCTGCATACCACTAGGTCCTGGTTGTGGCTCACTGCTCGATTTTCTCACAACAAATCTGTCCATGGAATCTTGTTTTTCCCTTCTTCGCAAGCTGTCTCTGTAGTAAGGCATCACATTGTCATTGAAAAGATTAAGGCAACAGCCTACTACAGCTTTCTCTGGGCGAGTCTTTTCAATAAAAGTTTGCATCTCTTCCCACATCTGACACCACTTCTTAATGTGTGCAGAAGGGACATTCTGTACTGCCTCATCCTCCTCCACTGGAGAAACATCCTCAGCTGTGTCTTCTTGCTGTTCGTTTTGAAGGGCTTGGAGTTCTTCGGTGGTCAGTTCTTCATTGTGTTCTTCCACCAACTCCTCCACACCACCACCATCCGATTCCAAGCCGATTTGCCAGCCCACAGAAACAATTTCCTCAACAATAGGCGCATCATTTACAGGCTCAAACCCCTCAAAGTCTATTTCTGTCACACATTCAGACCACAATTTTCTCCAGCCAGAGATCAGGGTTCTCTCAGTCACTTCTTGCCAGGCTTTGTCAACGAGTTTTAAAGCGCTACAAATGTTAAAATGGTCTTTCCAGAACTCTTTGAGAGAGAGGTTTGTGGCTTCAGTCACTTCACAACATTTCCGGAAAAGTGCCCTTTCACAAAGTTTCTTAAAATTCGCTATGATTTTCTGGTCCATAGGCTGAATTAGAGGAGTGGTGTTAGGAGGAGGGAACTTTACTGTGAGAAATTTACTGTATCTGTGCATCAATTCATCTTCCAAGCCTGGAGGATGAGCAGGACCATTGTCGAGGAGAAGCAGGGCCTTGAGTGGCAAATGTTTCTCCTGCAGATATTTTTCCATGGCAGGGCACACCACTTCATTCACCCACTCCAAAATCAAAATCCTAGTCACCCATGCCCTTTTATTAGCCTTCCACATCACACACATTTGGTTTTTCTGCACTTTATACTGTTTGAAACCCTTGGATTTTCAGAATGATACACTAGCAAGGGTTTAATTTTCAAATGGCCACTCGCATTTGAACACAGCACAAGCGTAAACCTATCTTTCATAGGCTTGTGTCCAGGCAATGATTTTTCCTCCTTGGTAATGTATGTCCTCTTAGGCAATCTTTTCCAGAACAGTCCTGTTTCATCACAATTAAAAACTTGTTGCGGTAGATATCCCTCAGCCTCTGCAAACTCTTTAAATTCTTCAATAAATCTTTCAGCTGCTGGTTTGTCTGAGCTGGCTGCCTCCCCATGCCTCGCAACACTATGGATACCACTTCTTTTTCAAAATTTTTCAAACCATCCCCTGCTTGCCTTAAAGTCTATCGTATCTGCACTCGTTCCAGGGGTTTTCTTTACAAGGTCTTCGTGCAATACCCTGGCTTTCTCACAAATGATGGCCTCTGAAACACTATCACCCGCTAACTCCTTGTTGTGTATCCAAATTAATAACAACTTTTCCACTTTGTGGAAAAGTATTTGTGGTCTTTGTTTCGTGATTGTTCTTACACCTTTTGCCACATTAGCATTCATGATGTCCTTTTTCTCGCCAAGTTTAGTGCATATCATTGACGTGGCCTTGTTGTACTGCCTACAAACTTCAACAACACGTGTACCATTTTCTTGCTTCCGAATGATCTCTTGTTTTTCCTCTATTGTCATCCTCACATGTGCTTTCTTGTCTTGATCCTTACCACTGACTTTCTTGGGAACCATGGTGAGATATATAATAACAACTTTTATGATCAAATACCAAAAATCCAACAAAACACTGAAAATCCTGGTGAAGAATTGACGCGGGATAGTCACTGGGCGCGAGGCACTGGTAAACTGAGGGGTGAGGGGCAACACTCGCCGTACCACCACGCGCTAGGTCGGCCTGTACGCATATCAACACCCTCGCCTTCCGAGGAAATCCTGCTCGTATTCCAAAAAACTATACAGGGACACTCGTATTCCGAGTTACCATTGTACTAGCTCTATATATAAATCCAACATTATGTTTGTAAATCAACTACGTATGTAGTTTTCCTGAATAAAATTTATTATTATTAGAACGTTCTCTCTTACAGAGGGGTAGACAGTTGAAACAAATTGAATGAGGTGGTGGTGGATGACAATACAGTACCTTTAGTAGTTTCAAAGCATCATATGATAAAGAATACCAGGAAGGTGGGACACCATTAACATAGCTCTCATCCCGTAACTACACTTTGGTAATTACACAAACAATCATTACTGGAACCAAAATGCAAAAATGATTAAGAAGTTTCTCGCCAAGTTGTGGCGATGGAGTTCATTAATATTTTAATTTAAATTCCTTTGAGCAAGGATTTGGGGAAAGGAGACAATAAAGGTATATGTTGGCAGGGAAACGTTTGGGTAAAAGGAACAGGACTGGATCACATGTTTAACACTTACCTTTCTGAGACGAGTTGTTCACATTAGACAAATCTGTGTAAATACATGGACTCCTGCTACGAAGAATGGAGGATTCTTCTTCCTGTGAAAAGCAAATAAACATTGTACTTTTATCTTGTCCATTTTTCAAGTAGAAAAATATTAATCATAATGTCTAAATTTTAAAATATTTTCAATATTTTTATTGACAAAATTATTATTCACAATATATGATATTTTGTTTGCTAATCCACCAAGATGCTCTCAATGGCAAGTTTCCTTTATCTGTATGTCCTGTTAAACAGGATCATGATGGACAAGGCTGGGAAGACACAGCTGAACCGTACTGGTGCTAGAGCTTATAGCAACAACAACAGTACCCACTTTCTTTAACTACCCGTTTAAGGCTATTTCCTAACCCAGAGCGTTGCCAAGTGTTGGGAATATTTAATTCATTTTTGGGCACACAAAGCACTTTTCTTGACAGATTATATAACCTACAAATACTACTGTATACATATATGGTACTTCACTCTGCAATAAAACTCAACAGCTGAATATATAATACAGTACAAGAAATACTGTACAGTATATAAAAACAATGGTTTCACTTTCCTGAAAAGCTGTGCAGCCTTCTAACCCATGCAAATGCCTGAAAGTTCTATCCAGTATTCATAGAATAATTCCAGTATGTACTTACGTTTCAAATTAGTGACATGCACGTAAAAACACAGTTGGCTAATGTACTGTTAATGGTTGTACACAGCCCCATCAAAAAAACAGCGTTGAATGTAACGAAAGTCACTTTCTGGGTGTCCCGGAGGCTCCCCGGAGCTATCCATGGCTGATATGGATACTCTAACTATTTTGCATCAGCCGATGTGGGTGGAGTTCTAGGCCTACCGGGGACCACGAGCCAGAACCTGGCCCCCTCACAGAGGCACGGGGAGCAATGGTCCATAGAAATGCACATGTGATTTGGAGCATTCTATATCTGCCATCAACCGGGACAGGCACCCAGAAAGGTAACCGCAACAAAACAAACCCCTATTCTGGTTAACAACAAAAATCGACAAATGAGTAGACAGAACTCAAAGAAAAACAAACAAGCATGACGTCACACGAGCCGCGCCACATGTCTGCGCAGCTCCCCCCTCCCTGGGAGGGGGAAGGGGGGAGCCCCAGACCCCCGCGCTGGCGATCCCCACCCCAGTTCTGAAGCTGGATATCAAAATCGCAAAAAAAAAAAAAATAAACACCGACCGGAGGGCGGGAGGGAGCCGGGGAGCCTCCTGGACTCACCCAGAAAATGGCGTTTCATTACATTCAATGCTGGTTTTCTGGGGGGAGCCCCTATGGCTCCTCGGAGCTACTTCACCACAGACTACCTAAGAAAACAAGGGGACATACCCAGGAGGCGGTCGGTGCTCCACTCCTCAACACAAAGTCGAGACAACAAGCCGCATCCGTTGACCTAAAGCAACACAGGCCCGACTGGGCCCAGCAACGTTCACAAGGGAGCGCGCAGCCAGGACTGTCCGACTGCCAATAACCCCGTGCCCGAATGTCATCCCAAGACCTATCAACGAAGACGACAGCTAGAGCAACAAACTTACGAATGTCATGGGCACGGGGGTAGACCGCAGGCTGGCTAGATTTAACACTTTCGCCCGGTAACGACGCAGTATTGCGTCAATTTTTTAGTTGAAGCATTCCCGGTAACGACGCAGCATTGCGTCGTTTCCGGCGGCGGCTTCGGGAGGGGCGCACAGCAGTTTTGGATATTATATGCATATACTCTTGTAGGGAATTTTATTGTGAATACATTGATACCAAAATGAGAGACCTAGGACCAGAATTGAGGTAACAAGTTGAAAACAGTATACCCATTTTATTAGCATTCACTGGGATTATGCTCCGTCACTTTCTCTATTTGCTGTGGGTGGTACGCCTGGCTTTTGGACTTTATATTTGCATATACTCCTCTAGGGAATTCTATTGCGAACACAATGTTACCAAAATGAAAGACCTAGGATGAGAATTGAGATCTCCAAAGTGAAGAGAGTGTACACATTTATTGCTGTTATGTGCTCCTGGGTAACAAGCACTCACTTTCTCTGTTTGTTGTGGATGGTACGCCGAGCTTTTGGACTTTATATGTCTTTAGTCGTGTAGAGAATTCTGTTGCGAACACAATGATACCAAATTAAAAAACCCTGGGCGAGAATTGAGGTGACAAAATTTAAGAGAATATACACTTTTCACAATTACCGCGCGCTCCCGTGAAACGCCGGAGCCCACCCAGGACAGTGCAGGTCTCGTGGGCGCGGTGCGCCAAAGTGTTAACCCCGCGGAATACCCAAGACCCGAACCCACGAACAGGGAAGAAGGGAAACCGGATCAACCCAAAGCGCGTCCCCAGACACAGAAGCCGTGGCGCGCAGATAACGGTGGAGGGCCGCAACCGGACACAACACAAGGTGAACCCCCGGCCTGACAACCCAAGCAACAACAACCCAAGGACCCCCCGGAAAGCAGCAGTCACATTCTTCGCCAGAAAAAAGGGAGATGGCTGCAGACGAACAAAACTATGACCACGACCATAGGAGCAAAAAACCACTGCACCTGAGAAGAGCATGAAGCTCCGCCACACGACCCCCAGAGGCCAATGCCAACAGAAAAAAAACGAGCCCTAGCAAAGCAATCCTGAACCGAAGGAGCCACAACAAACCGAGGAGAAGAAAGACAGGAGAGCACTCTGTCCAAAGACCAGGACGGCACAGGCAGTGCATGAGCACTGCCACCACGGGGCCAAGAGAACCACACGACCCTGGGAAGCCTCCAAGCAAGCCAGGACCAGGAATAACAGCTGAACTGGGGGAAAGAGGTACAGGAATCCCCACCTTGACCAGACCCGTCGAAAGGCGTCGAACCCGACAGCCTCGCAGTCGGGGAAGGGCGTCACGGAAAATGGAAGACTCCTCGACCACGCTGACGCGAAGAGGTCCACCTCCGGGTGCCTGAACGTCCGACAGAGCCAAAGGAAGGAGTCGGCATCAACCGACCATGCCGTGGACAGGGGACGAACCTGGACAGGCTGACCGCCAGGACGTTGGACACCCCCCGGACGTGTACTGCCAGGAGAGCCAAACCCCGAGAACTCAGCATACGAGTCACCCAAAGTGACCAACCCCAAAGAGCCAAGGACCGCATCGAACCCCCTCGGTTCAGGCAAGGAACCACCTAGGAGCAGTCTGAATAGAGCTGGAACGATGATCGGCGGGCGACCCGAACCCCCCAAAGCACAAACCATACCACCGCGAACACCCGCATCGTGCTGTGGACCCGACGGAAGGACGGACCCCACCGCCCCAGGCCGACCTGGTGAGCACTGGTCACAAAGCCGGAGCCTAGCGACGAAGCATCCGTGAACACAACGAGCGAGGGCTCGGGCAGGCACCAAGGCACTGAACCCCGAAAACCCATAGACGAAGCCGGCGACACAAAGCCCCAGGGGTCGAACCTAGGAGCCCCCCAGAAACAGACACAGGCAAGACTGCAGCTGAAGGAGAGACTCCGGAGGAAGAGACAAGGAAGCGGTTCGAGAGTCCCATACAAGACCCAGCCAGGACCGAACCTGGGAGGGAACCAACGGGACTTCCACCAGTTCACCAGGAACCCGAACCCAGCGAGCTGGGAAAACACCAATCCCTGGCGAGCAGACACGCGGACCGACCAGGAGCCCAAACCAGCCAGTCGTCGAGGTAAGCCAACACCCGAACACGTAACAGCCGCAAACGGGCCACCACGACCTGGGTAAGGCGTGTGAACACGTGAGGTGCCAGATAAAACCCGAAGGGGAGACAACGAAAGGGGTAGCACTGACGCCCCACAACAAAACTGTAGCAATGCCTCCCGCAGGACCGACGCAAAGAGCTTCAACATGACAGACGATGCCCGAGCAGCAGAAACCAAGGTGCCAGACCCAGGAACGTCCCCAAGTGCCTCTACATCCTCCGCAAGCCAATCTGAAGACAGCTCCAGGAGGGAAAAGAAACGCAGGACTGAAACCAAAAAGCCACGAGCACGCAATTCCACCACCACAAGTGCAGCCGACAGGGAAGGAACCCGCATAAAGTGCCGCCCCGCACCAACATCCCGCAGAAGGGCAGGAGCAAAAAGACACTCATGAATATGCACAAAATTGCCACCTGGAAAACCCAGACCACCGTCAACGTCTCGCACCACTCAAACGTGCGGGCTCGACAGAACGAGTACCAAGCATCGAGCAAAAACAAGGAGCAGTCTGCAAGCCAGGATGAACCCGGAACCTCACAACGCACCCGGCAAGGACATGACGATCCAAACCCGAACGAAGAAGTAACCATTACGGAGGCAAACTCCGGGTCATGCAGGAGGTAAACCGCAAAGACCGACCGCACCGCAGGCAAAGAGATGCACCTAACTCTCATGCCGGCTATCCACCCATCAGTTCTGAGGCTGGATGTCAAAACACATGAAAAACCACCGACTGGAGGGAAGGAGGGAGGGTTGCCGGGGAGCCTCTGGGTCACACCCAGAAAATGGTGTTTCATTACATTCGGCGCTGGTTTTCTGGGGGCAGCCCCGTTGGCTCCCCGAAGCTAACTATCCACAGAGGAAGGTCAAAGGGACGGATCCAGGAGACGAACACCACGCACCCCTCAACGGAAAGCGAGACAACTGGCTGCAACCGCCAACCCAAGGCGACACAAGCCCGAACGAGCCCGGGAACGACACGAGACAACGAGCAGCCAGGCCCCTGTATGACCGCCAAAATGCCCCGTGCCCAAAGGCAGCAAGGACACGCCACCAAGACGGCAGCAAGAGCAGGGAATTCACGAACGCCACGGGCACGGGCAAAGAACACAGGCTGGCTAGCCGCAAAAACACGGCGGACAACCCGGAACACCTTCTCCCACGAAACAGGGAAGAACGGAACCGGATCAACCCAAAGCGTGGCCAGGACACAGAAGCAGTGGCGAAAAAATAACAGCGGAGGGCCGCAACTAAACACAAAACCCAACACCCCCCAGGACCGACCAACCAAGCACAAACCTAGAAGACAGACACCACAATCTAGGCACAGTGCTGAAACAACCACTAGAGCCGGAGCACACAACCGGTGCCTTTAGCATCAGCCGAAGAACTGATGGGTGGATAGACGGCGTGAGAGGCCTGGGGCTCCCCCTTCCCCTCTCGGGGAGGGGGGGAGCTGCGCAGACAGCGGCGCAGTGACGAGTGACGTCATACTTGTTTGCTTGTTTTGTGTTGGGGAGTTCTATCCACTAGTTCAACTTTTGCTAGCAATTTTACCAGAATAGGGGTTTGTTTTGGGATGCTTACCTTTCTGGATGTTTGACCCAGTCGATGGCAAACACAGAATGCTTCCAACCACACAGAGGTTTCTATAGGCCATTGCTCCCCTTGCCTTTCTGGGGGGCCAGGTTCTGGCCGTGTTTCCCGGTAGGCCCTAAGAACTCCATACACATGACTGATGCCAAAGTCTGACATTAGCATATCAGCCTGGTATAGCTCCGGGGAGCCGACGGGGCTCCCCCCTGAAAAAGCATTGGATATAATTAACTGTTTCTTCCAGGTGGGTCCTTGGTGGTTCTCTGTAGCTAACTCAATGAGGTATCTCCATGCCTGTAAGTTACATCAACCCTAGGAGTCTGTATGGCCTACCAGAGACCAGAAGGCATCACTCACAGAGAAAAGGGCCTCTGTGAGGAGGCCCTCACAGAGGCACAGGAAGCAGGCGACTGTTAGGATTACCCTCATCATGGAAATGCCAAGAAAGCAAGTGAAACAAAATAACAAACCTGCCAGGTTCACAGAAAGACAAGAAATTAAGAAAATGACGACATATATCTACCCAGCAGTTGCATCTGCTGGGTAGATACCACTGAACCATCTGGAAGTCTGGAGGTTTCTAGAGATTTCTGTGGAATCTATCTTAAGGTTATCTTGAGATGATTTTGGGCTTAGCATCCCCGCGGCCCAGTCCACGACCAGGCCTTCTTTTTGTTACACACCCCCAGGAAGCAACCCATAGCAGCTGTCTAACTCCCAGGTACCTATTTACTGCTCGGTAACAAGGGCATCAAGGTGAAAGAAACATTTTGCCCATTTGTCTCTGTCTCCACCGGGGATCGAACCCGGAACCTCAGCACTATGAATCTGAAGCACTGTCCACTCAGCTGTCAGGAGCCCTCATTGTATAACTTTTACCAAATCAAGGTGGAACACTTTAGGTATATCCAGTTCCTCCTAAGTACCAGCAAGACCCAGGAGGGATGCTTTAAACAAATATTAGTTTTGCACTGGGGCAGAATGTCACCATGCTCTATTATGAACTTGTCCAATGGAACATTCAGTAACCTTGCCTTAAACATTCACTTGTCATGCTGAGAAAGAAACTTTTCATTCTTTCAGTCGGATTTTCTGCTTAAAGAATTACAGCTACCACTATAAATGACTCAAGCCTTTACACATAGTTAATATGGATTTAAAAGTAGATACACTTTATCGAGGTAAATAATAAACAACTGTATAGCAAACCTGATGATGAAAATCCGCATTACTGCGCTTTTTCCTGTTAGAACGACGCCTGAAATAATAAAAACAAAAAATTAATACTGTATTACGGAAAGTGAAAAGTACAGATGAGCAGTTAACAGAAACAAATAAAGCATACTAAATACAATTTTAATAAGTAAAATGATAACTACTTAAAGAGAAAATAGGTTTTTACAAACATAACAGCTAGTTTGCTGCACCAGCACCCCAGGGCACCCCTACAATGAAAGGTTCCAGTGACACACTCAGTTCACCAAGAGCAAGCACTATCTTTCTACCTCCTTCAAACATTCAGTACCTTATTCTCACGGGAGACATCTTCCATCACGCAGGGTGCAGCCGCACCTCCACAGATCTCCAGTATCATCTATTGATACTGGTAATAGCTCAAAAGGGCCACCACTTACAGGCTATTCGTGCCCGTGCCACCTTTTGGGAGGCTTAATCTTCATCAATCAATCAATCTACCTTATTCTGGGTGGCTCACCAAAGTGAACTCCCCCCCCCCCAAAAAAAAAAATAGAGCGCTGCCTAGAAAGAAGTCTTTTCATTACACTCATTGCTCTGTTCCTAGGCTGGCCCCCTCAGCACCACCTCAGAGAGATTTTTCCCTATGGTGTCATGGAGGTAAATGAAGGCCTTTTTGAAAATAAAACACGATTAATGAAATGCAGACAGACATGCCAGAACTCTGTGCGACACAACTAATAACTTCTCACAGGTCTTGTACTGGCAACAGTGTTCTCAAGCACTTTTTACAATAGGGGGTAACTAAAGAAGTGTAAACTCTTGTGGTTAGCAAAGTTTACTAACAGTGCCAGGGGCAAGCTCACCCCAGAAATGAGAACTGAAGTGAACAATACAGCCAGAAACACTCAAGTTCACTGCCATACATGACTTTACACGCTCATGAAACATATGAAGGTTGATCATACTGCAAGTCCAAAGTAAAGGTTCTTACTCATCATGTCAAATTGACAGTGGTCTTAGCAGAAGCCTTAATGTTGCTGAGAGGAGGGGGGGGGGGAAACCAGGTATGTGCAAGATAGATGATTGGGAAGACACCTGTGTGACTGGCCACCACCTGATGGTAGTAGGGTGTGTTGAGAAACAAGCACAGTAGTTTGCCCGTTTCAGTTGATGTTTTGGCTTTCTTAATGTCTTTCTCAGAGATGTTTAGTATTTTCTGACATTTTCTGGGGAAGCCATGCCAGTGGCTTCCTGAAGCTTTCTTATTGAGATTGCTCCATACCAAAAGGACACATCAGTTGCAGAAATTGTGTTTGGCCTACTGGAGACCAAAACCTGACCCTCTCTTACAGAGGGACAGGGAAAAGCAAGTGACAATTTGCCACCCCACTGGGAAAGTATTCAGAAAGTCAGCAAAGCTTGATAGACAACTGGAGTTAGACATTTACAGCATATTGATCTTGTGGATACCCTGAGTTTGCCCCTATGGTGTCAAGGGACTATTGCTGGTGTTGGTGACCTCCACCTGGACTAAAGGTTACACAGTCAGGTTGAGGTTTAGCTCACGAAGTACCACGGCCTTCTCTTGAGGTGGTCACATCCTTTTCATGGCGGAGGATGTGAGAAGGTTGAGCCTTCTGGTCCCACCAGGGTTTTGGGGCATTCATCTTAAATGCCCTCTACCCCACTCCAAACCTTTTCCTTAGATGGATGAAGTTTTTGCGGGTGTTAGGCAAGTACTTTGGCTCTGCTCCAGAACCTTTATGACAGATTTCCAGAGCTGAGGATGAGCCGGAGCAGGGCCCATGGGTGACCTTCAACCCTTTGTGGACTTTGGTCCCCTCTGCAGAGGACCTTTTGCTCCAGGAAGAGTTTTTTTTATCGACTTTCTATATATGATGAGTGCTCAGCTGCTTCCTCAAGGGTTCGACTCCGGGTCCCGTTCAATGCCTTTGAGCCATCATATTTCCAGAGGTTCCATCTTCCCATGTTATGCTTTAGGTGGTTTACATAGATTTGTTTTAGTACCTCTTGTGGGACTCGAACCTATTATCCTTGATGGACCCAGTCTCTTTTCAGTATGGGGCTGTCTTGGCTTACTGCCTGCTGTGTGAGGTCTTTGGTTCATCCTGCTGGTTGACAACCCTCTTTTTCCTTGGGAGCTTAGCAGGTGGTTCCATCAGACCCCACACACTTGACTGGAAGAGGCAAATTTCATCTTTCAGGTGTTCCTGGGTAGTGCTTCTTATGCTCAGCTCTGGAACTGCCAATATGCTTCGTTGCTCCCCAAAAATATGGATAAGTGGCATATTACGTGTCTGGCAGTCTTACGTGTTTGAGTTCTCATGGAAGGGCTCTCTGAGCAAGTCTGTGGAGATAAGGCATCACTGGGTTCTGCTCCGAGTGTAGAGGCCTTCATTCTGGCCTTGGCAGCCTTGCTCAAAATGCATGCCCCTCTCCTTTGGGAGGTGGTGGCAACATTTTATTCGGCCTGCCTCATGTGGTGACATGCTGTGTTGGTCCATTCATTAGATTTGTTCTGGTCTCTTACTTTTTGACCTGCTTTGCCCTTTTCACCTCACCTATTTCCTGAGGACATCGTTGCACAGGTTTTTGTCTGTGATAGCTTTTTCTTGCCACTACTAGATTCTATATTGTTTTCTTGAGGTTATGCCCCCACTCAGAGGCAGTCAGGTACGGTGGGACTTCGCCTGTTATTGGTTGAGACAGGTCCTTGGATGGGTCTGATTCTCGAACTGTTGCGTATCCTGATGCAAATTCCTTCTTTGCTTGACGTCGCAACTATATGTTGTGGAAGGGCGATTCCACTTGTGGATCATGATGTCCCTTTCACAGTTCGCTCCTTTAATGCAGCAATTGGGGGCGATGACCCCACCTGATTTGTTTTGCCAAATCCTAGTCCCACAATTCGTGGGCTTTTTGGGTTATTTCTCTTGGCTTGTTAATGAGAGTTGGCCAGTCCCCCCCCCTCTCATTCTTGAGGTTAGGTCTTACAGCTTAGGAATCCTCCCAGCACTGTGTTAGGTCACTGCGGGTTGGTTGAGCTGACACATTGTTAAGGCAGCCTTGTCCCTTCAGTAGTTGTCCCGGTTGTTCTAGGTCCCAAAGTGGGATTCGGCAGACCAGTGGTACATCCTTGATCTTTCAGGATTGAACAGCTTCAATCTGTCCAACAGCTTCAACACACTGTCCAACCTTCTGCATGCCCACTTTAGCCCAAGTTTGCCTGCTCTAATGGCCTGGAGCTTGGATGGTGTCTCTGGATCTCAAGGATGCTTTATAGTCAGTCTGCATGTCAGCTAGCCAGGAATCTAGTTTTTACCTCCTTCTCTAGGGTTACATTGATCACGTTGATGGTGAACTAGAGAGTCCTGGTTGATTCCATCCTAGGTTCGAACTTGGCTGGGACTCGTTTAGAATGCTTGGCCAGCTTCTTTATCCCTGCCTCTGGTAGTTAATTCTAATCCACCAGAATTTTTGTCACCATCTAGTGTTGGACTGGCTCCAGGTGACTCACCAGTTGGTCAAGCTGTTGTGCAGGTGCCTGAACTTTGCCTGTGTGGTATTCCTGCTGGGCAGAGTTAAGCTCTTGGGCATTGTACCAGTTTCTCTGGTTCTGCCTGGTACACTGTCCTTGGAACTTGTCAGCTCTTGCTTCGCTGGCTTCCCCTTTGACCTTTTTGTGGTTCAGTTCCATTGTGTCATCCTCCTCTGTTGCTCGGTGTGTTCAAAGACATCTCGGCTCTGGGTTGTGGCTTCGTGATCAGCACTCACTAGGCCACCCACGATCAATGGTCAGCTCCTTTCCTAAGGGTGCATAGTACAGTGTGAGTTTGTGGTTGTGTGGCATGCTCTTAGAAGGACATGAAGGATACCATTTGTTGTATCCAGTGGCAGCTCTTTGCCGCAACCTGCAGGTCACAAGTTATGCCTCATTAGACGCGTTGTTGGTTGACTGTGTTTCCTTGATCGCTTATTCCAAGACTTATTACCCAATTCATCCATATTGTCATATAATCAAGCCAGCCTGTGGTCTACCCTTGGGCCTATGATATTCACAAATACATGACTGGCCGTGGTCATCAACAAATCCTAGACTGATATTTGGACTCATGGATTTTAGCATTTAAACAGGGTTCTCGTGGACTAGTATTTAGTCAATGTTCTTGGCCCATCAGTCAGTCATTTGTTGCATTGGGCCATGTCTCCCAGCCTGGGTTTTCTTCCTTGTCCTAATGCCTCTCTGCCTTCCTGGTAAGTTCTTTTTTGTTCTCTGTGGATAGTTAGCTTCAGTGAGCCATTTAGGAGCACCCTCAGAAACCCAGTATTGAATGAAACAAAATGATACTTTCTAGTGGAGCTCTGGCAGTTCCGATTCTCGCCCATCCCTTCTGGTTTATTGGTTCATTTGTGGACTGTACATTAGCTCCTAAACTGATTGGTCAGGGAAGCTAGCTGCAGGCTGGGGCTGAGCTGAATGATAGTGATCACTAGAACTAATGAGTTTCCAGCTAGTCTGAGTGAATACCTTGTTTGTGTGTGAATCATTTCACACAGAAATGAACACAGAAAATGAAATCATTTTCACACACTGTCTTGAGGCTTCATTTTCTGTGAATCCTCCAGTTGTCTGTAGTCTTGCTGACTCTCTAGAGGCTTTTCCAGTGGGGTGGCAGTTCTGGCTCTAGTCTCCAGAAGGCCAAGCAAAACTTTTATGACAAATGTGACCTTTAAGCATGGAGCAATCTTCAGGAAGCCACCAGGGCTCTACCAGAAATAGGTGCTTCATTACATTCAACACTGGGTTCTTGGCTTTTCACCTTGTTAAGTTGGTTATCTTCGATTCATTCTCACTTCCCAGCCCATACAAGTGGGCAATACATTGGTCCTTGTTCCTAGTTCATCGAGACTATAACAGGAACCCAGCATTGCAGGAGTGCCTGGGGGTATCTAGCAGAGGAAGCCACAGAGGGGGGGGGGCAGTCCAGATAGATACAAAAAACTTACATATAAACATAACTAAATAGTCTATCCTCAAAATCAATGTCCTCTTGCTGTTCTGTGTGCACCATGTCTGGAGAGCACTTGCAACATTTTCCAGAACCTGATCCTTCATCATCTGATTTTTCACTAGTTGGAGATAGTGTAGTTGTGCTTGTTGGGTCCTGGTAAAAGAAACTAAGTTCATTTTAAACTAGTTATTAAATACAATGCTTGTTTATTGAAGTGTCAATAAAGAGTAAACACTAAATCAGCATTTATATATAATATGATTTTCTCAGCAAATATGGGAAGTGGCAGCAAATATTGGGTCATGTGGAGAGTGGTAGTGTGCTAAGAGAACATAAGAATTAAGGACACTGCAGAAGGCATAGTGGTCCATATGAGGTAGCTATTTATTTACCTTAAGTTTACTGGAATTTACCTAAGTTTTACCTTAATTTACCCGAGGGGCCACTCTCTAGTGCTCTTGACGAGGACAGGAAACTGGCAGATAATCAAAGGTCTTCCTATTTATCCTGATTTTACTAAGCTGGATTATGAAATTCAGCAGTGTTTTGGTATTTATGGCTTCAGCAGGTAGGCAGTTCCAAGTGTTTATAACCCTATGGGTGAAAAAGCATCTGTTTTCTGTCCTGCATTGTGTTTGTTGAGCTTGAAACTATTGCTCCTTATTCAAGTTACATCTGACCTTTTGAAGAAGTGGTCTGGATCAATATTCTCCAAACTGTTCAGTATTTTAAAAGTTTCAATGAGATCAGCCTTGTAAATAAATTGTAAAAATGCAGGCAAATAAAATGAATTTCAGAATCAAGAAACAGAGTCACTGATGTGTAGGGCCCGGAGGAAGAGAGACAAGAACACTTTTCTTAACAGGAGGAGGAGGATGGTAGGGAAAGTACATACCACTGTATATAAGCTTGTGGTAAACAGAGAAAACGAAACCATACATGGAGCCGTGAATACAAATGTCTAGAAAAGGAAGGGAGAAAGGAATTAGATTCCTCATTCACTTTTGAAATTGACAGAAGGAACCATATTCACAGAGAAATGACACTAATGTGATATATATCAATATAGTAACCAGATTGTTAAGAGAAGAGAGGAGAGAAAAGGCTGGAAAAAGACTAGTCATGAGGCCAAAGCAAAAATACCATCAACAAAGCGAAGCCAGACAGGGAGAGATTAGTACCAAAAGTGGGAAGAAGAAGAATGCAAAGAAGACCTTTGATTTCTTTGTTTTAACCTTTCAAGTATGCCACCATTAATTCGTCCAAATTCAATCATATGTATATCTAACAAACAACAAAATCAAATAATCCCATATCTATTACCCTACTTGGCAATCTGTTCTACAAATTCCGTAGACAACATTGTTTAAAACCAGTATTTACCAAGATCTTTCCTAAATCTAAATTTATATCCATTGTTTTGTGTTTCATTTTGTGATGATATAAAAACATACATCATACTGTACTCCTCAAGAGAGAGAGTAGTCAACTTGTCTGGTGAGGCAGCTCTTCTTACTGCTAAAATATAAATGACCAGCAAGTGCAAGTAGGTGATGACATTTTATTTACAATAAGTATTTGCACCTCATAAGACAATTGAGGCATCTCAGCATAAATAAATACAATTAAGTTAATTTGAGAATCCATCAAAAAGATTTAAAGTTCATGTAAAACAAATATTGCTGGTGATGTGGAATGGGAAGGACGGGAGACAATACCTTGTATTGAGGGGTCTCTTAGTGGCTGGCAATGGGAAGATCCTTAACCCTTAGACATGATTATAGTTTATTGACAAGGGACTGGAGTTATCATCAAATAACGATTATTGTCTGGGCTTTACATGTATGATGCAAATATGGATATAATAGCTTTCTGTGGATGTAAATAAAGTAAAAGAAGTGATAAAACAACCAGTGAAACATCCGAAGACTAATCAGGAATCGTCAGCAAAGTCGAGCACCAGGCGTTGACAAGTGCCAGACTCAGACTTGCAGAGTGCCTCCACCAAGTGAAATGATAAATATCCACTTATTTTCATAATTTCCTTACATTTCACATACAAATTAATTATTCTATTAAGAAATATTATCTTACAGAATTTTTTAATTTTTCGTGCATTGGTGGGTATGACCATTTCTCCATAGACGCTGACCAAGGGTTAAATGTATGATATTTTACATTCTGCAGCAAATTATTGTCATGCATTTATTATTTTGATACAAAAATTATCATATATGACTGTACTGTACTGTTGTATTTTGTGAAAAGGTAAACACTGCGGCAGCCCAAAGGCATTGCTCTATTGTATCTGCAAATATGCAATTAACAAAGGATGCTGTACTGGCAGGGATTAATTTTGTTTAATAAAATTGCTCTGTATTTAGTATTCTATTCCATTAAAAGGTCAGTTAATAGAGAATATATAGACCTAATAATGAGAGTATTAAATATGCAGCTTTTTCAAATGTGTACAGTATTTCAAAGCAGTGGATATCACACAGAGAAATAAACACAAAATAGAAGGAATATTTATGTACCCCAGTACAGCACTTACCTGTCCTGACTGTTTAAGGTCACTTCTTGGAGTATGGCCTGCAGAATAGAGAGAACACTTGCAATTAATAATAATAATAATAATAATAATAATAATAATAATAATAATAATAATAATAATACACAAATAACACTAATGTGAAGTATCAATGAGAAAATCTGAAGACGCCGTGATGGTTCCTTCCATCGGTGGGCCCCCACATGCCAATGACAGACTTATATTTTATGAGCATGTATGGCAAAAAGAAAAATAAATAATGAGCCAGATGGAAACACACAGACTACAACACAGAGATACAGGTAGAACAAAAGAGGAGAAAAATGGGGATGTGTGAATAAAGGCAAGGAGAAGGGGCCAATATTTGAAGAGAGGGAAGGAGAGAGAGAGAGAGAGACGAGTGGAGAGGGAAGAGGAGAAGAGAGAGGAGGAGGAGGGGTAGAAGGGAGGGAGAAAGGATAGGAGGTGGGTGGGTGGGTGGGGTGGGTGAGGAGGAAAGAGGGGAGGAAAAGATGGGGCAAAAAGGCAAAGGGAGAGGTGAGAGAGAGGGTGGAGAGGAGCAAGAAGTGAGAGGGAAAGGGGAAAAGAGATCCGGCACCCTCCCCTAGTCTAGTGTAACAAAATGATGTAATGTTCTCCCGGGTCCTTTGACCTTCACAATGGTGCCTGGGTCTAGTAAATGCTGCCATCTGTGGGCTACAGAACCAAATGTCATGCTGTGAAACAGCAGATGATTTTGATATCCTCTTTTCGTTAAAATGTTTCAACCATTCACAACCCTGTTCTCAAGAAAGCGTTTGGACATTTTTTCGGCATCTTTGTTTCTTAGCTTGAGTCTGTACCTGTTATTCAACAAGTTACTGAGTTAAACAATTCCACCATTCACTGTCAATTCCAGTCACAATTCGAATGTGATCATACTTACTGCCTTGTTTTCTTATCTACTGTACTTAGTTTGGTAATTTGATATATATGTGGGCATGTCTATATGCACACATTTAGTGTGCATATCATGTGTGCTTCAGTCTCTAGTCACAATTCTTGCTTTTAGGTTTGGATGCTCTTTAGTAGCTTGTCTCAAACTTTTTTCTTTCACTGATGTACTTTTTGAGATATAATACACACATCATACAACTGCTCCTTACTCCAATTTCGGCCTCACAAATGTTAAGAACATTTTCTTTAGTATTTCCCTACCCATTACATTATTTCAAAGCAATTTTGAAGTTTGGAAGCATAGCATAGGCTATGTGAGCAATGACTTGTGAGGCTATGCTCACAAGTCATAGTGAGCATAGACTCACAATGACTTTGATGTTGTCCTCTAGTGAAAGTTTATCGTCCAGATTGCCCCCAAGATCTTTTTCTTGAATGTGTCTGGGCACACATACATAAATACATACATCATTGTGAGAAGGTGATGGAGGCCAAAACCATCAGGTTTCAAAACTTTACACGACAAAGAGTACAGTACTTGTAAGACGGGACACCACGAGCATAGTTCTCATCCTATAACTACACTTAGGTCCCCAGTAATTACAATTAACTATAAAAAACCAACGTTGAATGTAATGAAATACCATTTTCTGGGCGAGTCCCGGAGGCTCCCCGGAGCTATCCAGGCTGAATGGATATGTATAACTTTCTGGCATCAGTCAAAGTGCTTGGAGTTCTTGCCTACCGGGGACCACTACCACGAGCCAGACCTGGCCCCATCAGAGAGGCATGAGGAACAATGTACCTATAGATACAATCCGCCTGTGGTTTGGGAGCATGCTATGTCTGCCAATCGACCGGGGACAGACACCCAGAAAGGCAGGCACCCAGAAACAAACCCCTATCCTGACTGAAATATTGCTACTGAAAAGCTCGAACAGTTGTGGACAGAACTCCCAAACAAAATTATCACACTATCATGACGTTGCCAGTGCCACGGTCTGCGCAACCCCCCCTCCCCCGGGACGAGGGAATGGGGAGCTGCCCAGACCCATCCGCGCCGGCGATCCAACCGTGCAGTTCTCTAGGCTGGATGGCAAATACACACAGTAATAACACTGCCCAACCGGAGGGAAGAGGGAGGTGCATGCCCGGGGGGAGCCTCTGGCACTCACCCTGAAAAATGGTATGTTTCCATTACATTCAACGCTGTTTTTCTGGGGGGAGGCCCTCTCGGCTCCCCCGGAGCTAACCCTCACCAACAGATAAGTAAAATGAGGGAAGGACCAGGGAGGCGGACGCCATGCGCCCTAACCTAAAAAAAAGATCACAGACAATACTAAAAGACCCCTGCATGACAATCGCCGCAGCATAGCCTGAACCCCAGACAGGAAGGAGGGATTGAAGGGAACCCGGTCAAACCAAAACGCGCCACGACCCCAGAGGCCAGATGACTACGAACGCACGGGAGAACAGCGGAAGCAGACCAGCAGGAACAGCGAAGAGCCGCAATCTAACAACAAGAAGCCCCCCTGGCCTGACCAACCAAGGCAGCAACCCAAGGACAAAGACAATAACATAGGAGAAGAAAGAAAATAGACATCGGGCCAACGACCAGGACGGCATTGGAATA
>WNGS01165751.1:11183597-11232836 GCA_020271785.1 Procambarus virginalis
AGGGAGTGGCAGTGAGTGACTGGCTGGTGTGTGGCAGTCACTCCTCGTTGCTTTTTGACTCACAAGACCACTAAGTGGTTCGTTATGGTGAACAAAACATGCAAATACTTATATATAACCTGTGTATATAGTGTAACAACAGCAAACCTATTTGTTTATTGTTTCATGAACATAATAATTGAATCACTAATATGCACACCATAATTTTGAGTACAACGATGGTTCACATATTTTATTATATAAATATATCACAATTCACTGTATTGAATAATATTACTGCAAAAAATCTAAGAAAAAATCAGAGACATTGAAATAATTAGGTAATAATATATTTGTTGCAACTGCCGCCCGACAGCTCGAGCAGAGTAGATCTCGTCTGGCGAAGGCTCTGTCAATGCCCCTTTTCTGGGGGGAGCCCCATCGGCTCCCCGGAGCTTTCCCAGGCTGGTATGCTAATGTCAGACTTTGGCATCAGTCATGTGTATGGAGTTCTTAGGCCTACCGGGGACCACGGCCATAACCGGGCCCCCTCAGAGAGGCAAGGGGAGCAATGGCCTGTAGAAACCCCCTGTGGTTGGAAGCATTCTATGTCTGCCATTGACCGGAACAGGCATCCAGAAAGGTAAGCGCCTCAAAACAAACCCCTATTCTGGTTAAAATTGCTACCAAAAGCCCAACTAGTGGATAGAACTCCCCAACAGAAAACAAGCAAACTAGTGTGACGTCACACGTCGCCACGTCGCCGCTGTCTGCGCAGCTTCCCCCCTCCCGGGAAGGGGAAGGGGGAGCCCCAGACCCTCCTCACCGGCTACCCACACCTTAGTTCTTGTGGCTGATGCTATAGGCGAAGGTCGTGTGCTCTGGCTCCGGTGTCGCTACAGCACTGTGCTTTGCATGTGGTGTTTGTTTTTGTGGGTGTGAGAGCCAGGAGTTATCTTCAGTACTCGGGCTGCATGCGCCTAGGGCTTCCTTCCCTAGGTGCCTCGAAGTACTGCCCTTGGGGCTTGGGGCCACCTTCCACAGGCTCCTCGGGGTCTGCCTCTGCTGGTCCGTTTTACCATTTCGGTTTTTCGGCCACCTGTTGTGCTCTTGGGTGTTCTGTTCTCCCTTGTTACCGGCAGGTAAGAGGCAGTTTGCACTGGTAGGGGCGCAGGGTGCTGCACAGCTTATATTCCCGACATAGTGGCTGGCTCTGTTCCTTGGGGTTCGCTGTCCTCTTGCAGGGTTTTGTTTTTCTTTTGTTTTTGCCTGGTGGGGGTTCTGCTTTATTCTTCCACTAGTTTTTGCCCTTCCATGGTTCTCCTCGGTGGCGCCCCCTGCTAGGTCCCCGTGAGTGTATACGTCCCTGGTGTACAGCTATAGAAGTTCGCTTGGTAGTTTTGGGCGCCGGTTAGCAGCACCCTGCCTGGGACTAACTGGGTGCGAGTCCTCTTAAAGTAAACGCTCAGGACCCTGGGAATCCCCTAGGGGGCACATGGGTCCGATGGATGTGACCCCGAGTCCCCGCTCCGGGGACTCCGGGGTCACATCCATCATGGGTCTCATAAGGGTCACCGGCCCTTTTGCGGTTTGCCCCATTGACGGGGCGATGGGGGGAGCGGCTTGCACTGTTTGCCCGCACCTGGTTCCACGATTCGTGGGCCTTTTGGGTCGTGTCTGTCGGCCTGCGGCGGCGTTGGGTGGCCCCCCCCCCTTGGGGGGTCGGGGCTGGCAGGGCAGGTTTATTCCCCTGCACTCTGTCGGGTCGTCTCGGAGTGGGTTCGCTTGGGCGTCGTCGAAAAGACGTCGTCCCTCAGATGGGTTTCCCGTCTGTTTCCGGTTCCGAAATGGGACTGCGCGGACCTGCGGTTCATTCTGGACTTGTCCCGTCTGAACCCTGGGTTCATTGTCCCTCATTTCGGATGACTACGCTGTCTCAGGTTCGGCTCCTCTTGGAGCTGGGTGCTTGGATGGAGTCCTTGGACCTCCGGGACGCTTATTGGTATGTCCTGATTCATCCACAGTTCAGGGACTGGCTCGGTTTTGTTGTGGGGCATCTGAGTTACTGCTTTCATTGTCTTCTGTTCGGGTTGAACCTGGCACCTTGCGTGTTCACACACCTTACTCAGGTTGTGGTGGCCCGTTTGCGTCTCCTAGGTGTTCGGGTGTTGGCCTACCTCGACGACTGGCTGGTTTGGGCTCCCAGCCGGTCAGCTTGCTCGCTAGCCAGGGATTTGGTTCTTTCCCAGCTCGCCGGGTTCGGGTTCTTGGTGAACTGGAGGAAGTCCCATCTGGTCCCCTCTCAGGTTCAGACTTAGCTGGGTCTCGTTTGGGACTCCTTGTCTCTCCCACCGGAGTCTCTCCTGCGGCTGCGGTCCCGCCTTCGTATGTTTCTGGTGGGCCCTCGGGTCACCCGGCGGTTACGCGAGAAGCTGTGCGGGAGCCTGAACTTCGCGATGGCAGTCTACCCACCGGGTCGGGTTTGGCTTCGTCGGCTGTTCTGGTTCCTTCGGGGTCGCCCCTTCCGCCTCTCTCGCAATCGCTGGGTTCGACCCCCGGAGGCCTTGCGTCGGCTGCTGCGTCGCCGGCTTTCGCTTTGGGTTTTTCGGGCTTCAGTGTTGGAAATTACCAACAGTTATTCTCATCCCTAATACAATAGGATGTATTTCCTGTATTAGGCTTCATAATCATTTAATACTCATTTACTAATTCTTTGTCTGTAGTGCTCCAGGGAGCACTACAGACAAATGTTGCGAAGAAGGGAAAAATGATCATCAATGGACCGCTTTGTTGTGAGAAAATTGAGCAGTGAGCCACAACCAGGACCTAGTGGTATGCAGGCAAAACGTGCCAGAGAATGCACTCCATAGAGGTCCTCACTGCCTGATGTTATAATGGAAGGGGACTCTCCTTCCAAACAGTAACACCTTTCCTCCTTCACCCCGTCCTCGCCATCTTCCATATGGCAACAGCCGTCATCAGCAAGGGTAAGTAATAACTTGAACATAGTTTTGTAGTGTAGATTTAGATGAATTAGGTATAAAATTTAGTTTCAAGTGAGGTTTTTGGGTAGTCAGGAACGGATTATTTCATTTCCCATTATTTCTTATAGGGAAATTAGCTTCGGTTTATGAGTTTTCGGATTACGAGATGCCTCCAGGAACGGATTAAACTCTTAAACAGAGGTACCCCTGTACTCACCTAGTTGTGTTTGCGGGGGTTGAGCTCTGGCTCTTTGGTACCGCCTCTCAAATGTCAATCGACTGGTGTACAGATTTCTGAGCTTATTGGGCTCTATCATATCTACATTTGAAACTGTGTATGGAGTCAGCCTCCACCACAACACTACTTAATGCATTCCATTTGTTAACTACCCTGACACTGAAAAAATTCTTTCTAACGGCTCTGTGGCTCATCTGGGTACTAAGTTTCCACCTGTGTCCCCTTGTTCGTGTTCCACCCGCGCTAAAGAATTTGTCTTTGTCCACCCTGTCTATTCCCCTGAGAATTTTGTAGGTGGTTATCGTCTCCCCTACTCTTCTGTTTTCCAGGGCTGTGAGGTTTAGCTCCCTTAGCCTTTCCTCGTAACTCATTCCTCTCGGTTCCGGGACCAGTCTGGTGGCATACCTCTGAATCTTCTCTAACTTCGTCTTGTGTTAAACTAGGTATGGACTCCAGGCTGGAGCTACATACTCCAGGATTAGTCTTACATAAGTGGTATACAGGGTCCTGAACGATTCCTTACACAAGTTTCTAAAGGCAGTAATTATATTGACCAGTCTAGCATATGCCACTGGTGATATCCTTTTGATGTGGGCTTCTGGGGACAGGTTCGGTGTGATATCGACCCCCAGATCTTTCTCTCTATTTGACTCTTGTAGGATTTCACCTCCCAGATAGTACCTTGTGTTCAGCCTTCTGCTCCCTTTGCCTAATTTCATTACTTTACACTTTCCTGAGTTGAACTTTAGCAGCTATTTTCTAGACCATTCCTCCAGTTTGTCCAGGTCGTCCTGTAGTCTCTGTCTATCTTCATCTGTTTTGATTCTTCTCATAATTTTTGCATCGTCAGCAAACATTGAGAGGAATGAGTCTATACCCTCTGGGAGGTCGTTTACATATACTAGAAACAGGATGGGTCCGAGTACAGAGCACTGTGGGACTGCGCTGGTGACATCTCGCCACTCTGATGCCTCCCCCCTCACCGTTACTCGCTGTTTCCTATTGCTTAGATACTCCCTTATCCACTGGAGCACCTTACCTCTTACTCCTGCCTGCTGCTCCAACTTTTGTAACAGCCTTTTGTGAGGTACTGTGTCAAAGGCTTTCTGACAGTCCAAGAAAATGCAGTCTGCCCACCCTTCTCTTTCCTGCCTAATTTGTGTTGCTTGGTCATGGAATTCTATTAGGCCTGTGAGGCACAATTTACCATCTCTGAACCCATGCTGGTGGTGTGTTACAAAGCTGTTTCCCTCCAGATGCTCTACGAGCCTTTTCCCCACACTCTTCTCCATCACCTTGCATGGTATACAAGTTTGGGAAACTGGCCTGTAGTTCAGTGCCTCTTGCCTGTCACACTTTTGGTAAATTGGGACTACATTAGCCTGTATATATAATATATATATAATATATACAGTATATATATATATTATTAAATATGACCGAAAAAGTAAGATTAATAATTCTAACACGAATTTTCTCAATGTTCTTATATTCTTTTTCACTGTTGATGGTAACTGAAAAATCAATTCGCCAAAGTTCATTTTTATTTCTAGTCTGACGCGACACTAGAGCGCGTTTCGTAAAACTTATTACATTTTCAAAGACTTTAGTTTACACACACACACAACTATAACTGAACAGCTTTGGCTCTTTTATACCTGCATTTGGGTGAGGTGATGTAATACAATAGTTTTGGATGAGGTGAAAACAAACTTTCAACAAAACAGAGAACACGAAACAATGGTATAAGCTAAAGGAAGAATAGATCTGTAACTGCAGATGGCCTATTGGCCCATACTTCTTGATGCTTCTATATTGGAGCGGAGTCTTGAAGTGGGTAGAATATAATTGTGCGTTAATTGGCTGTTGATTGCTGGTGTTGAATTCTTAATGTGTAGTGCCTCGCAGATATCAAGCCGCCTTCTATCGCTGTATCTATCGGCGGCTGTATCAAGCAGGCGGCTTGATATCTGTGAGGCACTACACATTAAGACGTCAACACCAGCAATCAACAGCCAATTAACGCACAATTATATTCTACCCACTTCAAGACTCCGCTCCAATATAGATGCATCAAGAAATATGGGCCAATAGGCCGTCTGCAGTTACAGATCTATTCTTCCCTTTAGCTTATACCCATTGTTTCGTGTTCTCTGTTTTGTTGAAAGTTGTTTTCACCTCATCCAAAACTATTGTATTACATCACCTCACCCAAATGCAGGTATAAAAGAGCCAAAGCTGTTCAGTTATAGTTGTGTGTGTGTGTAAACTAAAGTCTTTGAAAATGTAATAAGTTTTACGAAACGCGCTCAAGTGTCGCGTCAGACTAGAAATAAAAATGAACTTTGGAGAATTGATTTTTCAGTTACCATCAACAGTGAAAAAGAATATAAGAAACATTGAGAAAATTGTGTTAGAATTATTAATCTTACTTTTTCGGTCATATTTAATAATATATGTCTACAGGAAAGACTGCTACCAAATATACTAATATNTTTGCGGTGGCGTGTCCCTTATTCCTGGGGTTTTTATGCTTCTGCTCTTTCGTACTGTCTCACCCCTGTCGTTTTTTCTGGCATCTCCTTTTGTCTGTTTTGCCTGCACTTGCTGCTATGTTGGGGGCGTGGTCGGTTTCCACCACTTCCTTGCTTGTGCGTTCCCTTGTTTTCCTCCTCTGCCGCAGGGGTGTTCTATGTGTGTTCCTTGGCTTCTTGGGCTTTTTTCGGCCTGGGTCCTGTGGTGTGCTTCTTTGTCTCTGTCTGTTGCAGTTGCTCGTACCTCTTGGTTCGGGTACGGTTCTGGCGGCAACCCGTCCGCCTTCTTTGGTTTCCTTGCTTGCCCTGCCAATTGGGTTTTTCGGGGTCTGGCGATGTCCCGCGTCGGACCCGTCATTTCTGAACTCCTGGCAGGTTTGCTTGCTTGGAGTTCTTCTGTTCGGCAGTTAGTTTCGTTCATTTATTATGCACCCATACCCATCTTGTGGGCGGTAGTGGAAAGGGTTAGAGGCACATAATGGGCTCAGGGACTGAACCCCACACTTCATTTAGCTCAGCAAGTTACAATCTTGATGAGCTAGTTACAAATTCAATATAAGTAGTCACATCAACAATGGGTTCGAGGTCGACCTCGAGTACAGGTTCTAAATTAAGCAACTGACATGTGAAGTGCTGGTGTCAAAATTTATATGTTTGTCCTGCACACCGCCCCCCATCCAGTGGGCAGCGGTGGATAGGTTACAATCACTCAGTTGCTACCTACTGTTAGCAAACTGGGGATGTTTGGCTACAATTTCTGGTGGCAGATCCTTTTGAATGAAAGCTTTGCACATCGCTGGAACATTGGTTATAGAATTCTCTAACTTCACGTATCTTTTCGCACTCCATCACATAGTGACGGAGGGTGTGCGAATAATTTTGTTGACCCAGTTTACATTTGGTCAGGTCTCCATCGACAGATGATGAGACTTCCCGGAGATACTTTGGGATGCTGGTCGGCAGACGTTCCATCTTGTGCCACCTGCGTTCGGTGGTCGCGCCCGAGATCTTCTTGCGGCTCCGCCTTTTCCTGGGCTTGGAGGGGCCTTGTCGGGGCTGTTTCCGTCTGCCTCGTGGTCTCGCCTCCAGCTGGTGGTCGGTGTCCCACCTGCGTGTTTCTCTTGGCGGCAGTATGGGGTGTTTTGGCGGTCCTTCCTTTTCCTGTCCCTTCTTAGGTGGTTCCTCTTGTTAGCGTCGGCTTGGTTTTTGGTGGGGGTTGGGGGCCGTCGTCGTGCCACATACTGTCGCCTCTCTTTTGTGCGGCGCTGGCGGGGCCGCTTTGGCTTGCTTTCGGTCTTGGTGTTGCTTCTACACCGTTAGTACGCTGTCTTGTGCGTCGTTTCCCCTCCGGCCTGTTCGTGCGCCGCTTGCACCATCCTGGTCTCCGCTGTGTGCCATGGCGTCTGTGTCCGGAGCGCGTTTTGCGTTGATCCGGTTCTGTTCTTCCCGGTTCGCCTGTGATGGTGTCCTGGGTTGTCAGCCGTGTTCTTGCGGCTCGGCTGCCTGTGTTCTTAACTCCTGCCCGTGATGTTCGTGGCTTTGCTGCTCTCGCTGCCGTCTGGATGACGTGTTCGAGCAGTCTTTCGGGCATGGATCTTTGGTGTTCGTTCAGGGCCTTGCTGCTCGTTGTTCTTGTGTGTTCCCAGTACTTTCCGGGGCTGTGGCGCCTTGGGTTGGCGTTGCTGCCGGTTGTATCGCTTCCAGGGGGAGGGTGCGTGGTGTCCGCCTCCCGGTTCCGTCCCTTTTGATCTTCCTCTGTGGGTAGTTAGCTCCGGGGAGCCGACGGGGCTCCCCCCAGAAAACCAGCGTTGAATGTAATGAAACGCCATTTTCTGGGTGAGTCCCGGAGGCTCCCCGGCAACCCTCCCTCCCTCCGGTCGGCGTTTTATTTTTTCGCGTGTCTTGACATCCAGCCTCAGAACTGATGGGTGGATAGCCGGCGTGGGAGGTCTGGGGCTCCCCCTTCCCCCTCCCGGGAGGGGGGAGCTGCGCAGACAGCGGCGCGGTGACGTGTGACGTCATACTAGTTTGCTTGTTTTTCTGTTGGGGAGTTCTATCCACTAGTTTGGCTTTTGGTAGCAATTTTAACCAGAATAGGGGTTTGTTTTGGGGCGCTTACCTTTCTGGGTGCCTGTCCCGGTCGATGGCAGACATAGAATGCTTCCAATCACACGGGGGCTTCTATAGGCCATTGCTCCCCGTGCCTCTCTGAGGGGGCCCGGTTCTGGCCGTGGTCCCCGGTAGGCCTAAGAACTCCATACACATGACTGATGCCAAAGTCTGACATTAGCATATCAGCCTGGGATAGCTCCGGGGAGCCTCCGGGACTCACCCAGAAAATGGCGTTTCATTACATTCAACGCTGGTTTTTTCTTCTTTTTTTACTCCCATGTTCCATAGTACATTGGCTTTGCCTGTGTCCTCTAGTATAAACTTCATCATCCAGTGTACCCGAGTGTATCTCTATTTAAACTACCTCATTTTGTTTTAGTGTAACTTTAGTATTCAACTATAGTGTACTTATAATATTATAGTAAGTAAGCTTTTTATTTTATAGATTTCATAATTGCTTTTTGACTCTTATTGGTCATATATTGTTATTAATTATTCTAGTTTATTTTTACATTCCTAAATTCCCATTAAGTTTTTATTACTTAAATTACCATTAAGATTATATTACTTTAGAATTTTT
Organism: Procambarus virginalis; assembly: GCA_020271785.1. Lineage (NCBI taxonomy): Eukaryota > Metazoa > Arthropoda > Malacostraca > Decapoda > Cambaridae > Procambarus > Procambarus virginalis. The sequence continues at coordinate 11,192,025 of WNGS01165751.1, forward strand.
ATTCTACTTTTTCTTTGTAACCCAGGTTGCCTAGCCTCACAACCATTGCTCCATTGTGCTCTTTGCTTTGTCTGAGCAATTTTGATCATTATTACAAATTATTACCTTCAGTGTACCTGAAAGTACCTTTAAGCAACCTACCTCATTTGTGTATATTTTTATATTTTCTTTTCTGGGGGGAGCCCCTATGGCTCCCCAGAGCTATCCATGGCTGATATGGATACCTTAACTATTTTGCATCAGTCGATGTGGGTGGAGTTCTAGGCCTACCGGGGACCACGAGCCAGAACCTGGCCCCCCTCACAGAGGCACGGGGAGCAATGGCCCATAGAATTGCACATGTGATTTGGAGCATTCTGTATCTGCCATCGACCGGGACAGGTACCCAGAAAGGTAAGCGCCACAAAACAAACTCCTATTCTGGTTAACAATGAAAATCTACAAACGAGTGGACAGAACTCCCCAAGAAAAATGAACTAACAAACATGACGTCACACGAGCCGCGCCGCATGTCTGCGCAGCTTCCCCCTCCCCGGGAGGGGGAAGGGGGAGCCCCAGACCCCCAAGCCGGCGATCCCTGCCCCAGTTCCTCGGCTGATGGGATAGTGCATGGTCGTGTGGCTCCAGCTCCGGTCTTGTCTCAGTCCTGTGACTTGTTTTCAGTGCTGCTCTTACGGTGGTCGTGTAAGCTGATAGTAGTATTCTCAGGTACTCGGGCTACGTGTGCTTAGGGTCACCTTCCCTGAGTGCCCTGTAAGTACCACCCTCGGGGCTTTGGGTTACCTTCCACAAGTCACCTTGGGTCTACCTCTGTTGGCTTTTCGCTGCTTGGTGTTTGGCCGCCCCGAGTGTTTTGGGGTTTTCCTCCCTTGTTTACCTTGGGGTAAGTGGTAGTTATAGCACTGGTGGGGCGCAGGGTACTGCGTAGCTAGTTTTCACCTATAAAAGCGGCCGGCTCTGTTCCCTCTGGGTTCGTTGTCCACTTGTGTGGTTTTTCTTTTATTTTTGTTTTTGCCTGGTAGGGGGGTCTGCCTTGTGTCCCCCCCCCCCTCTATGTTAGGGTCATTTGTGTGGTGGCACCCCCTGCTTCCCCCTCACAGGTGGACATGTCCTGTGGGTTCAGCTTTAGCAGTTTGCTTGGTAGTTTGGGGCGCCGGTTAGCAGTGCCCTGCCTGGGATAACCCTAAGCAGACCCAGTCTAGGGGCCCTGGGAAACCCCACGGGGCTCTCGGGTCCGATAGTGGAGACCCTTGCGTCCCCTCTTGCTTTGTGCGAGTTGAGGGTTGCTCTGTCCCTTTGTCTCAGGGTGACTCCTTGTTTTTGCCTCCGTCATGCTGCCTGTTGGGTCGGTGAGACATTTGACCCTGAGTCCTGCGAGCTTTGTTGCTTGTTCATGACTCAATTCACCCAGTCTGCTGATGAATTCCCTTGGGTGCAGGCAGCTCGCACGTTGCAGGGTAGGTAGGTTGCAACGCTCTCGGGTTGTCGCTTCCCCGGATGCCCCGAGGCTGCCCCGCTTTGTGTAGGGACTTGGGGGTTTTGGTCGTTTCGGCCTTGGTTCCGTCCATGCCCCCTTGTTTTGTTGCCCCTCCTGCTTCCAGCCTCTAGGCGTCTGCAGGCTTCAGGGTCGGGGCGGGGTTAGAGGTTTCTGAGACTTGGGCAGTTTTGGGGATTGCCCTGTCCGGGGTAGCTGCGGAGGCATTCGAGTCTGTTCCTCCGGCCGATGCTCCGGGATCTGACCAGTGGGCCCCTCTTCTTCCAGCTCTCTTGGCTGCCCCGGCTTTTTCTTGTAAGGCCGGGGCTTTGGATGTCGACTCGGCCCCGGGGCCTGATGTAGAGGCTCCTGCGGTTGGGGAGGAGCGGCCTTGGGGGCCTTTGGGCTCCATTGGGCCCCGCTTGGATTTCCGTCCTTCTGAGCGGGGCTTACTGTTGCAAGGAGTGGGGTTTTCTTTTCCCCCCTCTGCGTACGTATTGGACCTAGGTTCTGCTCCTCCCCGGGTTCCGGAGGTTTTCGGCTACCTGCATCTCTTCGTCTGCGGTGCGGTTGGCCTTTGCGGCTTACCTCCTGTGTGACCCAGAGTTTGCCTCCGTAATGATTCCTTCCGTTCTGGTCCGGGGTGTCAGATTGGGCTACTTGTGGCCGGATTGGGCTATTTGTGGCCGGATTGGGCTCCTTGTGGCCGGATTGGGCTCCTTGTGGCCGGATTGGGCTCCTTGTGGCCGGATTGGGCTCCTTGTGGCCGGATTGGGCTCCTTGTGGCCGGATTGGGCTCCTTGTGGCCGGATTGGGCTCTTGTGGCCGGATTGGGCTCCTTGTGGCCGGATTGGGCTCCTTGTGGCCGGTTTGGGCTCCTTGTGGCCGGATTGGGCTCCTTGTGGCCGGATGGGCTGCTTGAGGCCGCTTGGGCTGCTTGAGGCCGCTTGGGCTGCTTGAGGCCGCTTGGGCTGCTTGTGGCCGCTTGGGCTGCTTGAGGCCGCTTGGGCTGCTTGTGGCCGCTTGGGCTGCTTGTTGCCTTTTTGGGCTACTTTTCTTTCGAGTCCTGCGCATGTGCATGCACACATGTTGGTGTTCTGCGTCCATTTTATCCTGGGGGGGGGGGGGGCTTCGCCTCTCGCTTTTATCTTACTCCAGTCCGTGCAACGTTGCTCTTGGAGGTGTTCTGGAGTGCCGCTGTGGGGAAGTCACAAGGTTTTTCCCTGCATTTTACGGTGGAGGGAGCCTCCTTCGCCGCTCCCCTCCTCCTCCTCCGGCATGGGCGCCCTGGCCGCCTCCGGCGGCTACGTTCTCGTCGGCTTGCGTCGTGGCCCTTCAGCGCCTATGTTCTCCAGGTGAGTTGGTGCAGTCTGGCGTCTCCTTCGTCCTGACGCTGTTTTTGTTTTTGGAAGTAGGAGTGTACATGCGTACTTGAGAACATGGAACATAACAACCAGGGTGCCTGCTGCAGGGCTATTAGCCCATACGTGGCAGCTCTTGTTCTCGCCACCCGATTCCTTCCGCGGTTCACAGGTGACTGCGGGTGGCCTCTTAGCCTTTACAAGGCGGCTCCTGCCTGTACTCATCCTGTCCGCTCTCCTATGCTGGTCTAACCATGCTTGAATTCGGGGCCCCGCCTCCACCTTGTTCCACGGTGCAACGGTGGAGGTGCCTGTTTAGTGGTGCGTTTTCCTGTGTCGTGGGTGTTATGTGCTCGCCTCCTTGTGCTTGCGAGGTTGGGCTCTGGCTCTTTGGTTCTGCCTCTCGCCTGTCGTTCGCCTGACGTGCTGCTTCTGTATTTCCTGGGCGCTCTCATCTCTGCTCTTGGGGCTGTGCATGGGTCGGCCCAGGTGTGGGCTGCTTGCTGTGTTCCATCGATTGCCTGTTACACTGCACACGTTTTCTTCTACCGTCCCTGTGGCTCGGTTGGGTACTCTGTTTTCCACCTGTGTCCCCTTGTGTGCCACTCGTGTTCCGGTTTATTTTTATCTTCCCTGTCACTTCCTCAGGGAGTGTAATTACCTAAGTGTAGTTACAGGATGAGAGCTACGCTCGTGGTGTCCCGTCTTCCCAGCACTCTTTATCATATAATGCTTTGAAACTACTGACGGTCTTGGCCTCCACCACCTTTTCCCCTAACTTGTTCCAACCGTCTACCACTCTGTTTGCGAAAGTGAATTTTCTTATATTTCTTCGGCATCTGTGTTTAGCTAGTTTATATCTATGACCTCTTGTTCTTAAAGTTCCAGGTCTCGGGAAATCTTCCCTATCGATTTTATCAATTCCCGTTACTATTTTGTATGTAGTGATCATATCACCTCTTTTTCTTCTGTCCTCTAGTTTTGGCATATTTAATGCCTCTAACCTCTCCTCATAGCTCTTGCCCTTCAGTTCTGGGAGCCACTTAGTAGCATGTCTTTGCACCTTTTCCAGTTTGCTGATGTGCTGGTGACGTTTTGCTGTGGTTTTGGTACTGCGGCTGTGTGTAGGGGTGTGGTTGTGGTGTTTTGTTCGGCCCTTCCGTGCTCCCTCTGGGCCCTCCTTCCTTGCCGGTTTTGCTGTGCCGGGCCTGGTTTTTCCTTGTTCCTTGGATTCGCTGTCCTCACCTCATGCTGGCTGTGTATGAGCTTGGGCTCTTGGTCTCGCCCCCCCCCCCCTGCCTATTATTCGCTTCGATTCAAGTTCCGGAGCCCAGTGGGCTCCCTTCCTTAGTGTTTTTCGTGGCTGCCCCAGGGTTTTTTCTTGCCGCTGGGGCTTTGGGGGGACAGCTCGGCCCCGGGACCTGCAGGGTGGGTTCCCGGGGCTGGGGTGGGGCTAGTGTGGGGGGCCTCAGGCCCCGTTGGTCCCCGCCGGGGTTTTTTCTACCCCTATCGGCGGGCTTGCGGTTTTGTGGCGTGGGGTTTTTCCATCCCCCCTCTCCATGCGAGCTTTTTGGGCGTCGGCCCCTCCCCGGGCTCGGTTCCTTGTCCATTCTGCCCGTTGCTTCCATCCTGTCGGTGGGTGCTTTTTCTACGGTTTTTGCCCCTTTTTTTCCGGGACGGGCCTTCTCCGTTCGTCATGTCCCCCTCTTCTTGGGGTTCTGCATGACTTTTGGTCTCGGGTGCGATGAGGTTTTTGTGCCTTCGTCCTTTGTGTTTTGCTTCTTTTTGTTCTTGAAGGTTCAGACGGTTTTGCTCCTTCCCGTTTTCTGGTACGTCTGTCGTCGTTGGTGGGGCTTCCCTCCGGTCCTTTCTAGGGCTTGTGGGTCCTCTTCCGGGCAGCTTCAGGAGGTTTGGCCTTCTCGTTCTTTTGGTCATATCTCTTATCTTAGCGCTGTCTCAGCAACGCTCGTTTTCCTGGGGGCGCTTTTACACATCTTAATGAGTGTCTTTTCGCTCCTGCCCTTCTATGGGATGTTGGTGCATGGCGGCTCTTTGTGCGGGTTCCTTCCATGTTGGCTGCACTTACGGCAGTGGCCTTGCGCGCTCGTTGCTTTTTGGTTTCGGTCCTGCAATTCTTTTCCTCCTGGAGCTGTCATCGGATTGGCTTGCGGAGGATGTAGTGACGCTTGGGGATGTTCCTGGGGCTGGCACCTTGGTTCTGCTGCTAGCTTTGGTATTCATGTTCCTTCTGCGCCATTTCGCAAGCTGTCTCGTGCATTGTTTCGCCTCCGGCCTGCTCATGCACTGCCTGTGCCGTCCTGGTCTTTGGTCAGGGTGCTCTCCTGTCTTTCTTCTCCTTGGTTGTTGTGGCTCCTTCGGTTCAGGTTTGCTTTGCTACGGCTATTTTTCTGTTGGCGTTGGCCTCTGGGGATCGTGTGGCAGAGCTTCATGCTCTTCTCAGGCGCAGTGGGTTTTTGCTCCTATGGTCGTGGTCATAGGTTTGTTCGTCTGCAGCTGTCACCTTTTCCTGGCGAAGGATGTGACTGCTGCTTTCTGGAGGGGTCCTTGGGTGTTTGTTGCTTGTTGTCTCGACTTCGTGTTGAGGAGTGGAGCACCGACTGCCTCCCGGGTGTGTCCCCTTGCTTTCTTAGGTATTCTTTGGTGAAGTAGCTCCGGGGCCGTAGGGGCTCCCCCCAAGAAACCAGCGTTGAATGTAATGAAACGCCATTTTCTGGGTAAGTCCCGGAGGCTCCCCGACACCCTCCTGCCCTCCGGTTGGCATTTTTTTTNACAGGTTCGCTCTCGTTTTTTACGCTGCGCCCAAAGCGCTAAAGTGGTTAACTGCCTCTTAACCTCTCCTCGTAGCTCTTGTCCTTCAGTTCTGGGAGCCACTTATTGGCATGTCATTGCCCCTTTCCAGTTTGTTGATGTGCTTTTAACACTTTAGCGTCCCCAGCGCGCCACCCCTCAACTATGCGATTTGGGTCCCAGCCTTTCATGGGAGCGCGCGTTAATTTCAAAAAGTGTATACTCTCTTCAACTTTGTCACCTCAATTCTCGTCCTACGAGATTAAATTTAGTATCATTGTGTTCGCAATAGAATTCTCTACAGCACTAAATGCATATCAACTCCAAAAGCCCGGCTAATTACCCGCAGCAAACAGAGAAAGTGCGAACAAGTTACCCAGGAGCGCGCAAAAGCGATAAAATGTGTTCACTCTTTTCACTCTGGTCACCTCAATTTTCGTCCTAGGTCTTTATTTTGGTATCAATGGGTTCGCAATAGAATTCTCTAGAGGAACATTAGCATATAAAATAAAAAACCTGGTCAAGCTCCAACCGCCGACGAGTTGAAGACGGGCCACACGTTAGCCGCGAGTGAGCGCCCAGACGCCTTCCAGCTAAACTCCCAATTCCTGCCCACAAATGTTTAGTATTATTGTGTGTTGAACATGACATAGGCGTGTAGGGAAGACAAAGGCACGCATTTTAAAACCAGTCCCCAAAAAATCGGATAAAAACCTGATTTTTGGCGATTTAGTGGATGACGCAATGCTGCATCATCCCCGAGATTACCGACAGTAAACGGATGACGCAATGCTGCGTCATGCCCGGACTAAAGTGTTAAGATATGGACACCATACAACCGCTGCATGTTCCAGCTTGGATCTAACAAAAGTCGTAAACAATTTCTTTAGTATTTCTCCATCCATGTATTTAAAAGCAATTCTGAAGTTAGAAAGTGTAGCATAGGTTCCTCGCACAATGTTCTTAATGTGGTCCTCAGGTGACAGTTTTCTATCTAGAACCACCCCTAGATCCCTTTCCTTGTCAGAATTGTTTAAAGATTTCTCACATAATTTATAGGTTGTGTGGGGTCTCTGTTCTCCAATTCCACATTCCATAACATGGCATTTATTCACATTAAATTGCATTTGCCAAGTGTTGCTCCCTATACAGTACTTATTTTGTTCTGGCGGCAACCCTTCCGCCTTCTTTCGTTTCCTAGCTTGCCCTGCCAGTCCCCAGTTTGCTAACTGTAGGTAGTAACTGAGTGATTGTAACCTCTCCACCGCTGCCCACTGGATGGGGGGCGGTGTGCAGAACAAACGTATAAATTGACACTAGTTCTCCACATATGTCGGATGCTTACTTTAGAACCTGTACTTGAGGTCGATCTCGGACCCATTGTTGATGTGACGACTTGTATTGAATTTTGTAACTAGCTCCTCAAGATTGTAACTTGCTTAGCTAAGTGAATTGTGGGGTTCAGTCCCTGAGCCCATTATGTGCCTCTGTAACCCCTTCCACTTCCGCCCACAAGATGGGTATGGGGTGCGTAATAAATGACCTAAACTAACTAACTGACCCTGCAGGTTGGTTTTTGGAGTCTTGTGATGTCTCGCATCAGACCCGTCGTTTCTAAACCTCTGGTGGGCTTGCTTGCTTTGGGGAGTTTTTCTGTTCGGCAGACGTTCCATCTCCTTGTGCCGCCTGGGTTTCGGTAGTCGCGCCCGAGATCTTCCCGCGGCTCCGCCTTTTCCTGGGCTCGGAGGGGCCTTGTCGTTGCTGCTTATGTTCTGCCTCGCGGTTTCGCCTCCGGTTGGTGGTCGGGTGGCATCGTGGTAGGTGTCCCACCTGCGTGCTTCTCTTGGCGGCAGTATGGGGTATTTTGGCGGTCCTTCCTTTTCCTGTCCCTTTTTAGGTGGTTACTCTTGTTAGCGTCGGCTTGGTTTTCTGGTGGGGGTTGGGGGCCGTCGTCTTGCCACATACTGTCGCCTCTTTTTGTGCGGCGCTGGCGGAGCCGCTTCGGCTTGCTTTCGGTCTTGGTGTTGCTTCTGCACCATTAGTAAGCTGTCTCGTGTGTAGTTTCACCTCCGGCCTGTTCGTGCGCCGCTTGCACCGTCCTGGTCTCTGGTCAGCGTGCTCTGTCTTCTACTCGGTTGGTAGTGCCCCTTCGGTTCCGGTGTGTTTTTTCGTATGCTCTTTTCCTTTTGGCATTTGCCTCTGGGGGTCGGGTCACCGAGTTTTCTTGTTCCTTCGGTTTTAGCGTTTTGGTTGTTCGGTGGCAGCAGTCTCCATCTTTTCTGGCACGGGGTGGGACTGGTGCGTTCTGGAGGGGGTCCTTGGTTTGTTGGTGCTTCGTTGGTCAGGCCGGGGGGTGTGTCGTGTTTTGTGTTCAGTGGCGGCCCTCCACTGTTGTTTGCGTGCCACGGCATCTGTGTCCAGAGCGCGTTTTGCGTTGATATGGTTCTGTTCTTCCCGGTTCGCGGGTGATGGTGTCCCGGGTTGTCAACCGTGTTCTTGCGGCTAAGCTGCCTGTGTTCTTCCCTCATGCCCGTGGCGTTCGTGGCTTCGCTGCTCTCGCTGCCGTCTGGGCGACGTGATCTTGTGGTCTTTCGGGCATGGATTTTTGGTGTTTGTACGGGGGCCTTGCTGCCTGTTGTTCTCATGTTGTTTCCGGGACTTTTCGGGACTGTGGCGCCTTGGGTTGGTGTTTGCAGCCGGTTGTCTCACTTCCGTGGGGGGTGCGTGGTATCCGCCTCCCGGTTCCGTCCCTTTGACCTTCCTCTGTGGGTAGTTAGCTCCGGGGAGCCGACGGGGCTTCCCCCCCAGAAAACCAGCGTTGAATGTAATGAAACGCCATTTTCTGGGTGAGACCCGGAGGCTCCCCGGCAACCCTCCCTCCCTCCGGTCGGCGGTTTTTCGCGTGTTTTGACATCCAGCCTCAGAACTGATGGGTGGATAGCCGGCGTGGGAGGTCTGGGGCTCCCCCTTCCCCCTCCCGGGGAGGGGGGAGCTGCGCAGACAGTGGCGCGGTGACGTATGATGTCATACTAGTTTGCTTGTTTTTCTGTTGAGGAGTTCTATCTGCTAGTTCGGTTTTAGGTAGCAATTTTCACCAGAATAGGGGTTTGTTTTGGAATGCTTACCTTTCTGGATGCTTGACCCGGTCGATGGCAGACATAGAATGCTTCCAACCACACGGGGGTTTCTATAGGCCATTGCTCCCCTTGCCTCTGAGGGGGCCAGGTTCTGGCCGTGGTCCCTGGTAGGCCCTAGAACTCCATACACATGACTGATGCCAAAGTCTGACATTAGCATATCAGCCTGGTAAAGCTCCGGGGAGCCTCCGGGTCTCACCCAGAAAATGGCGTTTCATTACATTCAACGCTGGTTTTTACAACACACTATGGTTGTAATGAAGTAAGGTCAACCAATTATCAGTTGAACATAATAAATGAACTTCAGAAGGCCTATTGGCAGCTCATACTTATATCTTGTATCCTCAGTTCCTTGCACCTCTGTAGAGGGGCGATGTTTTAGATAAAATTGGGTGGAGTTATCTAGGTTGCTTAAAACATGCCCACCAGAAAAAAGCACTTCACTACATGTAATTTTTTTTTGTTTCTTCATTGGAATCTATTCTGTTTTTTTTTTTTCCAGAGCATTGATTTGTACAGCCTAACAGACATTTTACGTGGAGGTGTGAGAATTCAGAATAACTTCAACTTGTGTTACGTGAACGAAGTCAATTGGTCCATCATTGTTAAGGATGCTAGTGATAATGTCTTCAAGGTAAGATAACCGTGAAACGTATGTGTTATATGTATTAAATAAATTAAAAGGGGTTGGAAAAAGTAAGAAATGATGAAATTTATTTGTAGATTAATAGAGAAGAAATGTTAGATTTTGAGTGAATATTATAATAAAGGGCAGAGTATTGAATAAAAGGGAAGGGCAAATGAAAGTATGGGTTTTTGGGACTGGTAAATGAATTTGGAGGGGAACAGTTTTGAGAAGGTTGATGACATTTGTGGAAAAAGAAAAGAGGGTTGGGAGTGATAGAAGATGACTGCATTAAAAAGGCTAGAAAGAAAACATGAACTTAGATAGTAAAAGAGGTGTGTGATTTGAATGCACAACACAAGTTCTCCTTTGGATCTGTGCATCTATTTTTCTGATTAGTGTTTTCCAGAAATATTTTAGAATACTCTTAATGTAAAACATATTACATTATGATTGCTTGTATCAATCGTAATGTACTTAACCTCGTATCATATCTAACCAATTGCTTTGGTTAGGCCCCATTTAGATTATGCAGTTCAGTTTTGGTCGCCATACTATAGGATGGATATAAATTCACTTCAACGTGTCCAGCATAGGATGACAAAGTTAATCACCCAAATTAGAAAGCTGTTATATGTAAAACATATTTTATTGTTTTTCTCTTCAGAATAACAATGAAAGGCTCTGCGGTCCCTGCCATCCTAATTGTCCTCGTCAAGGGAAACTTGAACACTGCTGGTCCGCCAAACACTGCCAGCAAGGTGAGTATTTATTTTGTGTACTTCACTTTTATTCATGGATTGCAAAACTCCTAATATCGCAGTTGATGTACTTACACAAAGAAATCAATCAACGTGATGTATCGGTGAGAAAATGAGTACCTTTATCTATTCTTACCATAATATGTCTCATGATTATTATGGGCCCTCTATTTTTGTCATACGGCTCTTCCTTTGTCCACGTATTGCTTGCAGGTGGACTGTAGACATTTATGATTATCAGTTGCAGATGATGAGCTGCAATAATGTGGCTGAAGATATGAAGACTAAACCACACGCCAGAAGATATGATGATTCGGTCCGTCATGGACCATTATCAAGTTGATTGTAATAATCCACTTCATAATGGTCCAGGACGGAACGAAATGGCATCGTCTCTTCATCTTCTGGTGTGTGGTTTAGTCTTCATGATTATCAGTTCATCATCCTGGTTATAAATCTCCAGTGCCATTGTGTCAACTTCTCATGGATTGTCGAGTATTAATTCTTTGGCCTTTAGTTTTTTCATCAGCACACCAACACCACCACCTAGGATAAAGACAGGCTATTTAACACAAGGGACACATACACTAAGGGACACAGGTGGAAACTGATTGCCCAAATGAGCCACAGAAATATTAGAAAGAACATTTTTAGTGTCAGAGTGGTTGACAAATGGAATGCATTAGGAAGTGATGTGGTGGAGGCTGACTCCATACACAGTTTCAAGTGTAGATATGATAGAGCCCAATAGGCTCAGAACCTGTACACCTGTTGATTGACGGTTGAGGGGCGGGACCAAAGAGCCAGAGCTCAACCCCCGCAAGCACAATTAGGCAACCCGTCCTCGCAAATTTAATAAGTCAATATTGACTTATTAAATATGTGCATAGGTGACATACTTAACATAATAGTTTCCCTTGAAAATCTTCATAGAAAACACCGACCTTACCTAACCTTGTTAGTATGTTAAGACAAGCATCTTATTGCTTCGTAATTACAATTATTACCTAACCTATACCTATAATAGGTTAAGTAACAATTGTAATTACGAAGCTATAAGATGCTTATTCTAACATACTAACAAGGTTAGGTAAGGTCGGTGTTTTCTATGAATATTTTCAAGGGAAACTATTATGTTAAGTATGTCACCTATGCACGCAACTAATAAGTCAATATTGTCTTATTAAATTTGCGAGGACGGGTTGAATTAGGTGAGTACCTCTTCAATTTTTTGTCACGTTTCCAAATTGAGTAGTCCCTCAGGGAATACCAACTCAATTCAAATTTTATATTCAAGTTTTATCTCTGCTAGTGTAATTACCGAAGTGTAGTTATAGGAGGAGAGCTACGCTTGTGGTGTCCCGTCTTCCCTGCACTCTTTTGTCATATAACGCTTTGAAACTACTGTGATAGTATCTAGGATCTTACACTGTTATATCATTTGGTTCCAGTATTTGTTTCTTGCCCCGTCTGTATTATTCCTGAAAATTGTGTATACAGTACTATGTTCTCTCCTACCTTGTCCTTCACTCCTCTTCCTGCTAATGACTTTCCTATAGTTTGCTTTGCTTTTGCTATGTACAATTTCATTGGCTTCCTGACACCTATCAACTTGCTTCTTCATTTCTACCTTTATTTTAATATTTTGCTTCGTCTAGGTTCAGTTTTAGCTTCTGTCTTCCTTTAAAAGATCTAGTCTTCAAGACTAAATTTAAAGAATTTAGAAATTTAGTAAATGATGTACAGTGCAGTTTTCTAGAGCAATACTTTATTTTAGATTCTGGAGCTTTAGTTTTAACTTATAATAGTACATTTGCTGTATTTAAAATCAACATTAATAGTAAACACTTAGCTTAAATGAAGAAATATGAGAGATTTATGCTACTTGGTTTAGCAGATATATAAATGCCAACATTGTGTTAGTTACAGTACAGTATTTATATTATTTAAATTGGTTAAGAGAAGTACAGTACATTATTTTATTGCATTTGGGAGATCATTACACAATACATGTCAGTGCACAACATATGAAATAATGTTATACAGTAATTTGAAAGCGATTTTATGCTGTACTTCTCTCAACATACATAATTAAGTGCTAACACTATACAGTGGAACCTTGATTCATGAACTTAAATTTGGCAAATCTCTGGATGGAATACACTTTCCATGTCAGATTTAACGCCCAATTCGAGAACAATAGTTCATTGCAGTGGGAGATGTGTGGATTTGCTTAGGATGTTGGGACTGAGTTCATCAATGTACATTACAAGAGATAGTTGGCTCTTGGGAAAGCCACCGAGCATTTAAAATCAAATTCTCTACTTCACTTTTATTTCCAGTTGCAGATGTTTTTGTTCAATAAAATATGGGGCCGTTTTGAAAATGAGATTTCGAGGCTTGGACGTGGGAAATTTATTATATGTGGTTAAATCTCTCTACAAACAGGTTCTTGTAGTTGTTGTCCTTCATATGACGGGTTGAAATTATAATTTAGCTTGGTGAAATCAGCCCCTAGAACATGGGAAATATTAGGTATGAATGGTAACACTCCTAATATGGCTCCAATCACATTTTTAATTATATTTTTTGTTGGTTTGGAATTTTTTTGCTGGGTGTTTTGGATTTTTGTGTTGGGCAAAGGTAACAATTAATATTGATCTAATCATGTTTTTAATGATTCACTTTGAGGGCAGAACATTATACGAAATAGTAAGAGGCCTTGGGAAGGCATTGAGTATAATAAAACCACATTCTATGGTGTCACTTTAATTTAGAGATTCCAGTTTGTTCATAAATGTGAATTATTTTCCTCTGAAAATGAGTCTTCAAGGCTAGGGGTTGTGAAATATGCTAGATGTAGTTGCATCTCTTTACAGACAGGCTCCTTGGTGGTAGTTCTTCATATGACTGGTTGAAATTAAAATTTTGCTCATTAAACTCAGGCTATAGAGCATGGGACAATATTAGGATTATGAATGGTAACTCCTAATATGGCTCCAATCATGTTTCTTACAAATTTTTGTAGATGGACTCAAAATTATAAGAAACAGTGTGGAGCCTGGGAAAACTATTGAGAATATTTAAAATCAAATTCTGTAGTTTTTCATTTTGAGTTGGCAAGGTTTTTGTTCACTCAGTTATGGCCCTGCTTCCTTTTCAAAATGAGTTTTAAGGCTGGGGATGCGAGAGAGTGAGGTAGATGTGGTTAAATTTTTGTGCAGACATGTTCATTTGGTAGTTGTCTATTCTAGGTTGAAATTCAAATTTTTGCTAAGTGAAATTAGCCCATAGGGTATGGGAAATGCATACTGGAGGCATTTTTGGTTTCAATAAATTTCTCGATACATTCAATTGGGTTTGGTCCCATACAGTTCGTTGAATCGACGTTTTACTGTATTAATATTTATACAGAACTTTCAATTCTCTCGTCTTCCCAGTGTGTGAACAAAAATGTGAAGGTGGGTGTACACCCAATGGAGAGTGTTGCCATTATGAGTGTGTTGGGGGTTGTAAAATGGCTAATAACCCTTCCAGTTGCTCTGCTTGCCGTCACTTTAACTCCAGTGGCACATGCAGCAAGACATGCTTTTACAGCTTCTATGAGGTGAGTAACAAGTGTTTCTCAGTATTGTGCCAGGGAATCATAATTACAACCAAGACAACAGTAGCTTATAGTTTAGTATTTTTAATGCATGGTACTATAGTAGACTATAGGCATAGTGCCAAAATAATATTCTAGAAGACATGTGGGATGCTTGCTTGCTTTAACCTGTTGGCTATTATACTTGGTGGGAATGATAGGGATAGGAAGCCAGTGACTTTTGATGGGTAGTGCATTACTCGGTTCAAGCATTCACACCTTTGTCAGGATAGAAGACCATATTTTCTATTGTCTGTTCTGTATTGATGCTTGTTGATCAAAAAAATTTTGACTTGTTTTTCGATGAACATACTGAAGCTGGTCTTTGATTAAACACTCTTGGATCTTATGTACAATGAAATCACATTAACATGATGTATCAATGAGAAAATCAGTTGGAGCCATGAGGATGATTCGAACCCGCTCACTTGGTACTCCCAAGCTAGTGCCCTGGACCCTCAGTTTTTCTCAAAGATTTTCTTATTGATACATCACATTAATGTGATTTCATTGTGCATTTGACAAGAAGCATTGGAGAACTGCAGTAGAGTCACAATGTTGCTTGAAGATATGAGAACTAAACCACACACCACAAGATGAGGAGACAACGTTTTGGTTCATCCTGGACCATTATCAAGTCGATTGTGATGGGAGCGAGGGAGTCATGGGCATAATTGGAGGAGAACTATTAGACCCTTAGCCTGAGTGTATGGGGGGGGGCAATGCTTAAAGCCATAATTGGGCTTCAGTTGTAAGCTTCAGGAACCCTAGAGGGTTCAATACAATCCCAGGTTGCATTGCTTTTCCTTGCTGTGGTGTGTTGATCCAGGGCACTAGCTTGGGAGTACCAAGTGAGCAGGTTTAAATCCTCCTCATGGCTTCTACTGATTTACTCTTGGGTATGTTATTTCTACTTATTCAAGGCTTCATGTATGCATTCAATAAATTTGAGTGTGTAAACCTATACTAAATGTGTTGATTGTCAGAATCTATTTTGGCTGTGTAAGTTTATGGTGGAAGTTGGAGAGCTATCTTTGTTTATGCATGAACAATTACTGGTACAGTATCTGGTATCAAGAACTTTTTGTTCTTGAACTTCAAGGTCTCAGGAATCCCAGGTCCCTATCAATTTTGTCCATTCCCGTTACTATTTATACATAGTGATCATATCGGCTCTTTTTTCTGCTATCTTAGCTTAGGCATATTTAATGCTGCTAACCTCTTCTCGTAGCTCTTGTCTTTGTTATGGAAGCCATTTAGTTGCATATCTTTGCACCTTTCCCAGTTTGTTGATGTGCTTCTTAAGATATAGGCGCTACCTATGCTGTTTGATGCGGCTGCTTGCAGCTTGATGTATGAGTCACAACCTGGTATTGATCAGGTATCCTTTGAAGTTACTTGTCGAGTTGTCTCTTGAACACTGCTTGAGGTCGGCCTTTTTTATTATGCATCTTTCTAATATAAAAATAATCTGCTGTCTCGAGCAGTGTCATTAATATGAGAAGAAACACAATTTTATTTAATATTAGAAAATGTGATTCAAGTAACAGGAAGTTAAGATTGTTTTTAGTAATTATTTGACTAGGAAATTTTACCATGCCTTGTCTCATGTTAGGGAATTTCAGGTTTTAGAGCATTTCAAGAAAACAAGCACAAACACATACCCTTGCTCACACAATCTATATTCTAATCTATTTTGTTTAACATCAAATGTGTTTTGTACGAGGAAGGGCGTAGAACTGGCAGGAGAGAGAATAAAGTAAAAATAGTAAAAGGTACTATATGAAGGCAATAGCTTAGGATGATAATATTGTGCTATGAGATGATAGCATAGCTTGTGACTGAATCATATTACCTGCTGCTTGTACTGTATTTGTTTACCTAATTCTCTTGTCTAATCTATTATTGTTATTTAAAATCCTGAAATAATGATTCCTCTTGCAGTATCACAAATACAAGTGTGTGAGTAAAAAGGATTGCAGTGAAATGGGCCTTCTGCTGTATGAGTCTGAGGACAGGAGCAGAAGGGAATGTGTTAAAGTGTGTCCAGCTGGCTATTCAAATGAAACTGAACAAGTACGGAACAAAACTGTTATGACCTGCCGTAAATGTGTTGGTTAGTGCCTTTGGATCATGTTAGTAAGGATGCTAATTTTAAATGTTAAATTAATCTGTATAATTATTTAGTATATTCAGAATCAAAATTTTAGCTCATGACCCAGTCCTGATTCACATATTGTCAAGATTCTGAATGTTCAGCCTATTCTGCAGGCACCAAACGGTGGCTTCCTGAAAATATCTTGCCGAAATGGCTCCCCATACTGGTTCACATCAGCCGTAGGACTCCTGTATGGCCTTCCAGGGACCAGAGCCAAAACTTGGCCCCCTAACAGAGGCACAGGGAGCAGGGGATTGTTAAGATTACTCTCACTGAGGAAACATCCAGAAACTAAGAGAAGCAATAAGGTATAGACAATTACAAGGCTCAAAGCAAATGAAGCACTGAAGCAGCTAAATGACTGCAAACAATTCATTCAGATACTAGCTCAAACCCTCCCCCCCCTTTCCTAGTTATGACTGGCCACCAACAAATGGCAACACCATCAGGGGCTCCAACTTCTGAGCCATCTTTGCCCCAGTCCTGTCCCTGATGTCTTTGAGTTCAGATCTCCAAGTTGCTGGCTGTAGTGAGTTTCACGTCTTTTCAAGATAGTGTAGGCCATCCTTTAGGCATTGTCCTGTGTGGGTAAATTGTTTGCCAACACTCAGACTTTGGTTTTTGCTTCGTGTGTATTTTAAAGCCTTACTAGTTGTGTAAACTTGGTCTTTTCTCTGCTGCGAGCTGCATGTGCTTAGGGCAACCCTTCCCTTAGTGCTCATTTAGAATTGCCTCTGCTCCAATAGTTACTTCTCTGGTTAGTTTGGAAGTTTGCACCCAAGAGGCTTCACAACAAATAGGAATTCCTGAAACCAGGAACTTCATAAACAAAAGGACACAGATTCAAGCTAAGGAAACAAAGGTGCCAAAAAAATATTCAAGAGAAAGTCAAGTGAGAAGGTGGTGGAGGCCAAAACCGTCAGTAGTTTCAAAACATTAAATGACAGAGTACTGGGATGACGGGACACCACGAGCGTTGCTTTCATCCTGTAACTACGCTTAGGTAATTACTACTGTGTAGGATGCCCCACCCTGGGTAATGCACGAGTTTGACACCTCTGCAATTATCTAGATTCAGTTTGGTCCTTGATCCTTTTGTCCACCTTCCCCTTTTTCCTCTCCTGTTTCCTGAGGAGACTATTTCTTCAGTCAACTCGGTGGTTTCTGCTGCCTTTCAGTACCTCAGTCTGGTTCTTTTGTTGCAGCAGTATGGTTCTGTCCTTCCTGATCAGAGGTGGTTGTTAGTTGGGGCAGGCCTTCTGTCTGATTTCTGGGTTATTGCTCTTCCTTAGTTTCACATATTCTGGCCGATGTCATTCTCCTGTGTTGTAGAAAGGTGGCGCAGCTCAGGGATCTTCATGCTGACTCACAATTTACCTCCTTGGTGGTTCTGTTCGGGAACATCTGATCCATTCTGCCAGCTCCTGGCACATGATTTGAGAGTATGCCGAGTTGTTTCCCAGGGTCTCCAGTGGAATTGGCCCACCCTTTTTCCTCTTAGGTTCAGGGGTATTGGGGTCAGGATTCCTCCCCTCAGCTCTATGCTGTTATTGTTAAATTTGGCCTAAGTTTGCCTGCTACCACAGGCTGGTGCTGAGATGTCCCTGGACCTCAAGGATGCTGATTCGGCATGTCCCTATTCGTTCCAGGTTCAAGGACTGGGCTAGGTTTTGTTGTGGGGCATTATGTTTACCACTTCAGGGTTCTTCCCTTCAGCTTGAATCTGTTCCTCCCTGTGTGTTTACCAGGTTAGTGCTGGTCACTGTGCCTGGCTACACCTCTTAAGTGTTCGTGTGTTGGCCTACCTCAACAACTTGCTGGTGTGGGCGCCATGTCAGTCCATGTGTCAGCTGGCCAGGGATCTGATTCTTTCCCACCTCGCCAGGTTCAGGCTTCTGGTGAACTGGAGAAAGTCTCAGCTGGTTCTGTCTCAGGTCTGGACTAGGCTGGACCTTGTTTGGTACTCTTGGTTGGTCTCTCTCCTCCTCCCTCCTGGTAAGTCCCTTTTTGTTTTGTGGTTTGTTAGCTTCAGGGAGATACTGGAGGGGCTTCCCTAGAAACTCGGCATTCAATGTAATGAAACACCTCTCTGGATGAGCCTAGTAGCTTCCTTATTCCCACCCTCCCTCCAGGTTTTTTGATGGGTTGCTCATCTCCAGAACTGGCTGCTCAGGGGGAGCTAACTGCGGGCTGGGGGAGAGGTGCTATCTCATGGTGGTGGTTGGTACTAATGAGTTGGAACCTTGTTTACATGAATCCCTTGTTCTGTGTGAATTGTTTGTTTATTTAATTTGTTTGCAGTTTCAAGGTTGTTTATTGTGAACCCTTCAGTTGTCTAAAGCTTCACTATTTTTCTGCAGGCTTTTCTCTGCGGAGTGGGGAATTGTAATTACCTAAGTGTAATTACCTAAGTGTAGTTACAGGATGAGAGCTACGCTCGTGGTGTCCTGTCTTCCCAGCACTCTTTGTCATATAACGCTTTGAAACTACTGACGGTCTTGGCCTCCACCACCTTCTCCCCTAACTTGTTCCAACCGTTTACCACTCTGTTTGCGAAAGTGAATTTTCTTATATTTCCTCGGCATCTGTGTTTAGCTAGTTTATATTTATGACCTCTTGTTCTTAAAGTTCCAGGTCTCAGGAAATCTTCCCTATCGATTTTATCAATTCCTGTTACTATTTTGTATGTAGTGATCATATCACCTCTTTTTCTTCTGTCTTCTAGTTTTGGCATATGTAATGCCTCTGACCTCTCCTCGTAGCTCTTGCCCTTCAGTTCTGGGAGCCACTTAGTAGCATGTCTTTGCACCTTTTCCAGTTTGTGGATGTGCTTCTTAAGATATGGGCACCACACAACCACTGCATATTCTAGCTTTGGCCTAACAAAAGTCGTGAACAATTTCTTTAGTATATCGCCATCCATGTATTTAAAAGCAATTCTGAAGTTAGAAAGCGTGGCATAGGCTCCTCGCACAATATTCTTTATGTGGTCCTCAGGTGATAGTTTTCTATCTAGAACCACCCCTAGATTTCTTTCTTTATCAGAATTCTTTAAAGATTTCTCACATAATATATAGGTTGTGTGGGGTCTGTGTTCTCCTACTCCACATTCCATAACATGGCATTTATTAACATTAAATTCCATTTGCCAAGTGGCGCTCCATGTACTTATTTTGTCCAGGTCTTCTTGAAGGGCATGACAATCATCTAAGTTTCTTATCCTTCCTATTATCTTAGCATCATCAGCAAACATGTTCATATAATTCTGTATACCAATTGGTAGATCATTTATGTAGACAATAAACATCACTGGTGCAAGAACTGAACCCTGTGGTACTCCACTTGTGACATTTCTCCAGTCCGATACATTGCCTCTGATCACTGCCCTCATTTTTCTATCAGTCGGAAAATTTTTCATCCATGTTAGAAGCTTACCTGTCACCCCTCCAATATTTTCCAGTTTCCAGAACAACCGTTTATGTGGAACTCTGTCAAAAGCCTTTTTTAGGTCCAGATAGATGCAGTCAACCCAACCATCTCTTTCCTGTAATATCTCTGTTGCTCGATCATAGAAACTGAGTAAATTCGATACACAGGATCTTCCAGATCGAAAACCATACTGTCTGTCTGATATTATATCATTTCTCTCCAGGTGTTCTACCCATTTAGTTTTAATTATTTTTTCCAATATTTTGACTATTACACTTGTCAATGATACCGGTCTATAATTAAGAGAGTCTTCCCTTGCTTCCACTTTTGTAGATTGGAACTATGTTAGCCTTTTTCCACACATCAGCTACAACTCCTGTAAACAGGGATGCCTGAAAAATCAGTTGAAGAGGAATGCTGAGCATCTCGCACTCAATTGTGTCACACTCATGTGCCTCTGTAAGGGGGCCAGGTTCTAGCTCTGGTCCCAGGTAGGCCAAATACATTTTCTGTAACTGATGAGACTATTACACTTTCTCGCTCTCGCCAAACCCAAAAAAAACTTGCCCCAAGTGCGCTCGGCGTTTCAGGCGATCGAGCGGCAACGCTGAAGAGTGTACAGGTATACTCTTTTCACTGTCCTGAACTTAATTTTCGACGTAGGTATTTCATTTTTGTACCAATGTGTTCGCAATAGAATGTTCTAGAAGAACACAAGTATAAAATGTCACCAAAGCATGAGTTAGACCAGCACCAAATAAAGAACTACGTCGATCACTAGCCATGAGCGCCAAACAGTGACAAAATGTTTCTATTCTCTTCAGGGTTGTCAACTCTACACTTGTCCTACAGCGTTAAATTTGGTATCACTGAGATCACAATAAAATTCCCTACACGGACATATGCATGTAAATGTAGAGTCATGATCGCGGCCCACCCGCAAGAGTGTGGGAAGTGGCCGAAGTGTTACCCGTTACCGCACACCCGACGGCACATCGGTGAAACCCCTATTGAAAAGTGTGTATTCTTTTCACTGTCCTGACCTTAATTTTGATGTATGTACTTAATTTTTGTACCAATGTGTTCCCAATAGAATGTTCTAGAAGAACATATGTATAAAATGTCACACAAGGATGCGTTAGACCGGCACCAAATAAACTACGTCGATTACACTCGTGTCAACAATACTGTACAATGGTCTTACCACGATGATGCCGTTCTCCCAAATAGGCTATTTGGCTATTAGAGAAAACAAAAATTTCATGGCAAATATGTTTATAATATCCCCAAGTCGATTTGATAAGAATTGCATTTATAGAAATATTTTGCATTTGGGTGCATTCAAGAGAAAAAAGTATGTCACGCTCAAGCGACATATGGGTGCGAAAGGTAGGTTGCTCACCCGGATGCCCCACGGCTGCCCCATTTTGCTTATAGGGACCCAGACTTGGGGTGGGGGTCACTTCGAAGCAAGGGGTCGGGTCGAAGCAGGGAAGCTGGACCAGACCAGAACAGAAGGGTCGTGCCAAGGCTCGGGGTTAATCTCGTCGTGGTATGCTACTGGTGTCGGGTTCGGGTTCGGCTCCTCCTTCGGACCCGCCTTTGTCTGGTTGGCGTGGTGTTCGCTCTGTGCAAGGTTCTGGGTCTCGTAAGGGGCACTGGGCCTTTCGCGGTTCGCCCCATTGACTGGGCGATGGGGGTAGGCTTGTGCTGTTCGCTCACACCTGATCCCACGATTTGTGGGCATTTTGGGTCGTTTCGCATGGCCTCCGGTGGCGTTGGGTGGCCCCTCCCCCTGCGGGGGGTTCAGGGTTGGCGGGGCAAGCTTCTTTCCCTTTGCTCTGTCAGGGGAAGAAGCCTGTCTTGTTTCGTTCCCCTCTCCACAGAATGGACAGTTGACGACGATTCCTTCTGTTGGCTTTGCCAGACGTTCGGACGCCCTGAGGTGGACCTCTTCGCGTCGGCGTGGTCGCAGCACCTACCCCTGTATGTGGCGCCCTTTCTCAACTGCGAGGCCGTCGGGGTCGACGCCTTTCGGCAGGACTGATCGAGGTGGGGGTTCCTGTACCTCTTTCCCCCGGTTCAGCTGTTGCTCAAGGTCCTGACTTGCTTAGAGACTTACCAGGGGAGAGTTGTCCTCTTGGCCCCTTGGTGGCCGGCCCAGCCGTGGTTTCAGGCGTTGCTTGCTCGGTGTCCAAACCCGGAGGTTTTTCCGCGGCTCCGTCTCTTCCAGCAGATCGGACCGGTACGTCACGTAGATGGTTCGATCTTCTCCTCAAGTCTTCAGGTATGTTATTTTTGACTCGAGTTTATCATCATCTGTATGGTGATCAGGTAGCTTTCTTATTAGTGTCCCACCTGCGGGCTTCATCTTGGCAGCAGTATGAGGTTTCCTGGCAGCCCTTCCGATTCTTCTTACGTCTTCGTCGTTGTACTTCACTTTCTGTTAGGTGTTGTCCTTTCTCTCTTGGTTGTTCCAGGACCATCTTCTTATGCCTAACACTGTTGCCTCGTATCGTGCGACGCTGGTGGAGCAGCTTCAGCTTGCTTTCAGTATTGATGTCACGTCTGCGCCGTTTTGCAAGCTGTCTTGGGCGTTGTTTCACCTCTGGCCTGCTCATGCGCCGCTAGAGCCATCCTGGTCATTGGACAGAGTGCTCTCTTTTCTTTCTTCAACTCATTTTGTTGTGGCCCCTTCGGTTCCGGATTGTTTTTCGAAGGCTCTTTTTTCCTGTTGGCGTTGGCCTCTGGGGATCGAGTGGGTGAGCTTCATGCTCTCCTCCGGCGCAGAGGTTTCTGCTCCTTCGGTCGGGGTGATCAGTTTTTATCGTCTGTAGCCTTTTCCTTCTTTTTGGCGAAGAATGAGACTGCTGCATTCCGGAGGGGTCCCTAGGTTGTTGATGCTTGGTTGGTTCGGCCGGGGGTGCTTCATGTTTTGTGTACGGTTGCGGCTCTCTGCCGTTATTTGCGCGCCACGGCTTGTGTGTCCATGGATGCGCTTTGGGTTGTTCCGGTTTCCTTTTTTCCCTGTTCGAGGGTGCCGGTCTCCCAAGTCGTCCACAGGGTTATTAAGGCTAGCCAGCCTGTGGTCTATCCCCGTGCCCATGATGTCTGCAAGTTCGCAGCTCTTGCCACCGTCTTTGGCAATATGTCTTAGGCTGACATTCGGGCGAGGGGAATTTGGCGGTCGAACAGGGTCCTGGCTGCTCGTTACCTTGTAAACGTTCCTGGGCCCTGTCGGGCCTGTGTCGCTTTCGGTCACCGGATGCAGCCAGTTGTCTCAACTTCGGGTTGAGGAGTGAGCAGCAATCGCCTCCCGGGTAAGTCCCTCTTCTTTTCCTCTGTGGGTAGTTAGCTCTGGGGAGCCGTAGGGGCTCCCCCCCAGAACACCAGCGTTGAATGTAATAATAATAAATAATAAATAATAAATGTTTATTCAGGTAAGGTACATTTATACAAAAGGTTTAACATAAATTGATCAATTTATAGATAGAGCTAGTACATACAATGCCTAAAGCCACTATTACGCAAAACGTTTCGGGCAGGAAAAACATTAATAACTAAAACTTAATACTAATTGAGTGTAAAGAATAAAATGTGTTGAGAACAAATAAAAATAAAGATAAAAAGGGGGGAACATGGCTGAAAAAGCAGCACAAATACAATTAGGTCGACAAACAGTGTTGTTTAAGAAAACAGACATGGGTTGACAATAGAGGGGTAAGGTAGGTTACAGGGAATTTATTAGGTAGTGCTTCATTTTTATCTTAAACTGGTTGAGAGAGGTACAGTCTTTAACATGGTTGGGAAGGTCATTCTACATTCTGGGTCCCTTGATTTGTAGAGCATTTCTAGTTTGATTTTTGCAATATCAAAACTGTATTTATTACTGATGTGGTGCTCATGGGTTCTGTTACAACCATCAATGAAGCTTTTGAGGTCAGGATTGGCATTACAGTTCAGCGTTTTATATATGTATGATACACATGAGAGAATGTGCAGTGACTTAATATCTAACATATTCAGAGATTTATTTGAGTAGGGGTACCGAGTGATGTCTGGGGCCAGAGTTGGATATTGTCCTAATAGCAGCTTTGTGTTGAGTAATTAGAGGACGTAAATGATTTTGGGTAGTAGAACCCCAAGCACAAATACCATAGTTGAGATATGGATTGATGAGGGAGTAATAGAGCATCACCAGGGCAGGGCGGGGTACATAATATCTGATCTTAGAAAGAATGCCAACAGTTTTTGAAACTTTTTTTATATATTTAGAATGTGTCCCTGTAAATTCAGCTTGTGGTCAATGAGAACACCAAGGAATTTGCCATCTAATTTGTTATAAATTTGGGTATTGTTTATTCTGAGATTTATTTGATTAGAGGATTTATTGCCAAACAGAATATAGAAAGTTTTGTCAATGTTAAGGGTGAGTTTGTTGGCAGTTAGCCAAAGATGGACTTTATTTAGCTCAGTATTTACTGTGGTATTTAGAGCAAGGGGGTCAGGACTGGAGTAAATGAAGGTTGTGTCGTCAGCAAATGGAATTGGTATGAGGTGTTGGGAGGCATTTGGAAGGTCATTAATGTAGATAAGAAAGAGGAGAGGGCCAAGTATGCTGCCCTGAGGAACATCGATGTTGATGGGTAGGGTGGGAGAAATTGAATTATTCACAGAAACGTACTGGAGCCTGTCAGTAAGGTAAGATTTGAGGTATTGCAGTGAGTGTCCTCTGACTCCATAATGATGCAATTTAAGAAGAAGGTTTTGGTGGTTGACAGTGTCAAAAGCCTTACGCAGGTCCACAAATGTAATGAATTGCCATTTTCTGGGCGAGTCCCGGAGACTCCTCGGCATCCCTCAATCCCTCCAGTCACTGTTTTTTTCGCATGTTTTTGACAGCCAACCTCAGAACTGGGGTGTGGATCGCCGGTGCGGTAGGTCTGGGGCTGCCCCGACAGTGGCACGACGACGGATGGTGTCATACTAGTTTGCTCGTTTTTGTTTGGATAGTTCTATCTACTCGTTCGGCTTTTGGTTGCAATTTTTCACCAGAATAGGGGTTTGTTTTGGGATGCCTACCTTTCTGGGTGCCTAACTCGGTCGATGGCACATAGAATGCTTCCAATTACATAGGGGTTTCTATAGGCCATTGCTCCCCTTGCCTCTCTAGAGGGAGCCAGGTTCTGGCTCGTGGTCCCCGGTAGGCCCATAAGAACTCCATACACTTGACTGATGCCAAAGTCTGACATTAGCATATCAGCCTAGTATGCTCCAGGATTCGCCCAGAAAATGGCGTTTCATTACATTCAACACTGGTTTTTTACATATCTGTGATCAGGGTAAAAAGTATTTAACATTTTCAAAAGCAAAATAAATTTTTTGGCCAAGAATTTATTTCCTGCACACAGAGGGGTGGGTGCCATATTTGGATCCTGAACAGCACAGTGGTTAATAAGTTTATTTGCCCATTTTTTCCATCATCTGGTTGGCAGCAATAAAATTATTAGCACAGACTTCATATAATCAATACTCTCTTCACCTCGAGTTAAATGTATGTAAAATGCACGTGTTAGTTGTGATTCTTGTGTTAATAAGTACGTTATTTCTCCTATTTTTTGCTTTATCAAAGGTAGAATAACATAAATTTGGTGAGATGGAAGCAAAGATGTTATTTTCTGTACCAGCCCCAGACACCTGTAATAAGTGGCAGCACCGGGGTGCCACTCACCCCAACACTTGCTTGTTCTTTCATCATGTAAATTTGCTATTATTCACAGCTTCTCTAACTAAAAAATCATGTCAAATACATTAATTTACGTTAAAATTCTGAAAACTTTCCTTAAGACTGCTCATGGCCTAGTTGATAATGCTGTGGCCTTACACGCGTGTGGGGTCCGCGGTTCGAGACCAATACAGTCCAGGCGAATGGAATTAATTTACCTTTATTTAGGATAAAATAGTGTGAATAAGGTTGAATATTTGTAAGGAACTTAAGCGAGGAGAAGAGTTAGGGGTCAGTGAGAGGCGACAGCATGTTGCCTCTCTCAATCACAGACGACTGCCATCACACTGAATCACTGAACAAATGTGTTGCACCACTGAATACTGTACATGCAATCTTCTATAGTACTGTATTTGCACCTTACATAACGAAACGGTGCATTTTTGTATGTCCTTATATAGAATAGCTATTCCTCATCCTTTATGAAGTAAGTTTTGTCTGCATTTGAATTGTTTTGTATAAGTTTAAAAACATAAGTAATTCGAAATTTGCTTACTGCAGTACTGTGTAAGTCATGGCCCAAGTGGATGTAAATTCCTCAGTAGTAAAGGACATTCAGAATACAGTACTGTTCTGTTGACTCTTGGTTAGTAAAGTGACATGGCTTTCCCAGTGAAGGAAAGCAGTGTTTTCTCTTCTCTTGAATAGGGTGACTCCTTCCACAGTTTTTGTTTATTTAATCTTAATATTTACTTTCAAAAGACACATTTTAGTTAATTTCATCAGTATTAAATTTTTTTCCTAATTTTAGTTTTTAATACACAGAGAAATCACATTATCGTGATATATCAATGAACAAATCCATAGGAGCCGTGATGAGGGACGACAGAGCTCGAGTGCATGGGGGGGGGGGGGATTGTGTGAAACCCCATCTTGGCTTCAGTGGAAGCCTTGGGATCCTCGAGGGTGCAGTAGTACTCCAGGTTGCAATTCTCTTGACCATGTCGTGGCGTTGTCGACTAGAGCGTGCATCTGGGAACACCTAGTGCATAGGTTCGAACCTTCATCACTGCTCCTGTGGATTTGTTCTTTTAAGTTTTAATATTTTATAGTTATTTGTATATTATTGCATTAATTTGGCACTAGTGACAAAGAAATTATTTATTCGATGACAAAGATATTATATATTAATCAATCATCTTTCACAGAGCCCTGTGCCAAGACATGCCCAGGTCAGCTGGTTAACACGGTTGCCAAGGCCCAGAGGCTTATTGACTGCACTAAAATTGAAGGGCCACTTATAATCAGGTACTGTTCATCGAGGTTTTACCTTTGAGGTATGTTGATGTGTTTAAGCTGATGCATTGACAGCTTGCAGTAGGGATTGTAACAGTGCATGTATTTTGCACTCTTTCATGTATAATTGTGAGTTGTTATTGTGGGTGTGTGTGCGTGTGTGTGGGTGTTTGTGAGGAGCGAGATGGTAGTGGAAGAGCAGCCAGCCCAGCTTGTGCTGACGGCAGTACTTTTCAACAAAGAGTCCGTTGTACCAACATGCGAGAGTACCCAATCCTGGCTTGGCCAGCGAGGTGTTTTGAGCAGTTAGCAACCACCTTGCACAGAGAGAAGGTGACCAGCCAGTCTTCCCACCCTGACGGGTGACATCCAGGCAACCCTCAGGGTGCATCCGTCTGAGTTGAGAAGGTGAGAGTTCAGTTATGCATTGTACTCACCTAGTTGTACTCACCTAGTTGTGCTTGCGGGGGTTGAGCTCTGGCTCTTTGGTCCCGCCTCTCAACCGTCAATCAACAGGTGTACAGTTTCCTGAGCCTATTGGGCTCTATCATATCTACACTTGAAACTGTGTATGGAGTCAGCCTCCACCACATCGCTTCCTAATGCATTCCATTTGTCAACCACTCTGACACTAAAAAAGTTCTTTCTAATATCTCTGTGGCTCATTTGGGCACTCAGTTTCCACCTGTGTCCCCTAGTGCGTGTGCCCCTTGTGTTAAACAGCCTGTCATTATCAACCCTGTCGATTCCCCTGAGAATCTTGAATGTGGTGATCATGTCCCCCCTAACTCTTCTGTCTTCCAACGAAGTGAGGTTTAATTCTTGCAGTCGCTCCTCGTAGCTCATACCTCTCAGCTCGGGTACTAGTCTGGTGGCAAACCTTTGAACCTTTTCCAGTTTAGTCTTATGCTTGACTAGATAGGGACTCCATGCTGGAGCCGCATACTCCAGGATTGGTCTGACATATGTGGTATATAATGTTCTGAAAGATTCCTTACACAAGTTTCTAAAGGCCGTTCTTATGTTAGCCAACCTGGCATATGCTGCTGATGTTATCCTCTTGATATGAGCTATGAGATATTGTCTTAAACCAGAAGTGTTTTAGTGGTGACGAGCTAGTGAAGTCTGAACCATTTAGCCATGTATGGTGTGGGCGTGTATGGAGTGGGTGATCCTCCCCCGCCTTTTAATTTGGTCAATATCGTATTAAAATAATAGTATGTCAAAATGTTAAATAGTAAGAACTGTGGAAATATAAATAATGGAAATAAATGTCTACGTGTAGAATAACAAGCATGACTTTTGTTCAGTCCTTCTTTTTGAATCAATGTCCTCTTGAGTAAGAGTTTAAGATTAGAAAATACTAGATGAACAATGTAGGAATGAGAGTGAGGGCGCCGTGAGGTGAGTGAGGAATGAGAGTGAGGGAAGGTGTGGCCTGGTGAGAGTAGCTCGCGTGCCACCTCCCCTCACCTCACCTGTCGGGTTTACTTAGGAATTTATTTAGTAAAGATAAATTGAGCAGTGTTCCTATCGCATTGTTTAAGTGGAATTAAGATTTAGTTTGCGAAGGAGACAAGTGGTGGCAGCTTATATTAGAATATGTAAAGTAGAATTAACATCAGTACATCATAGATAGAACATCAATGAGTCTACTCTCCCTACTCCTACATCACTCTACTCCTCCTCCTTCCTTCTCTCCCTCCTGCCTCCCCTCTTCCCGTTCGCTTCCTGTTTTCTGTTCCCGCTCGCCTCTACCTCGGTTCCTGCCTCAACCTCCCCCATGTTCTATCCACCCATCCTCCATCCCTCCTTCCTCCTCCCCTCCTTCTACCTTTACTTTGCTTTACGTGACTTTTCTAATTCATCCCCTCCCTCATTACATACAGGGTGTCGGTAAATAAATTTTGAGTGCCTTTTCTTTATGTATCTTCCACTTCAAAATGGTTGATGAAAAATTTATTTTTACAATTAGCATCACTGGAGGAACTTCTATTGCCAAGGAGCTTAATGTCAGCTTGGGACTGATTGAGGAAGTGACTGATTATGTACGGGTCTTCGGCTCTCGTGCACTCCTGTCTCTCAACTTCTTAGCGAGTCTGAAAGTTATTGGAGGAAGGAATCTATATAATGGCAAGTGAGTTGTCTAACCAGTTAAATTGAATTTGAATTCTGTTTGTCACTTCCCTTGTAATGCCCTTCTAAGAGGGTACTTGGAATAAGAAGACCCTCTCCAAATTAACATTATTCTTATTACATTATGACAAGAATCCCTTGAGTAATCCTTCATTTTCCATTTCCATAAAGTAGATTGTCTATTTTTCATTAACCTACCATTAGTCTCCAGATGTCTAAACTATCATTGAGTATTTCTCGTCTCTGAAACATGGCAAGTCTCACACCTTGGGCCTTGGGCAATACAACCTTGGGCCTTCTCTTCTATCCCACATATTTCATGCTTTTAATTTTGTATTCTTTGCCACCTATCCGTTTTATAGTCATACTGGCTTAGTTTTCTTTTAATAATAATAATTATTATATTATAATTACAGTATTATTATTATTATTATAATTATTATTATTATAACTATAATAATAATAATAATAACACAAAAACACAGTGGTAGATCATTAGAATTAGTAGCCCATTAACACTTTTGCACCCAGGGCATGCGTGCCGCCAACTTAGAGGTCACGCCCTCGGCGTACGGGCGATTGTGCGGGCGAGCGTGCGGTGACACCAAAATGTGTATACTCGTTTCAGTTTTTTTACCTTAATTCTCGTGCTACATCACTTGTTTTGGTATCATTGTGTTCGCAATTAAATTCCCTGCAAGTGTACATGTATATGATGTCCAAAAGCCTTGCGTGACTCCCTGCAGCAAATCCTAAAGTTACCGGTGAACGAGTACCAATTTGCACACTGCTGCCTAATTTGTATACTCGTTCTGTTTGATAACGTCAATTTTCATGTTACGTCTCTCATTTTGGTATCAAATTGTTCACAATATAAAGGCACGTATTTTAATACTATTCCCATAATAATAGAGCAATAACTGGAATTTCAATAAATATTTTAATTTTGGACACTCATCATCACACAATTATTTATATCTTTCCAGTGTTCTGACATAAATTTTCCTGTTACATCTTTCATTACGGTATCAAATTGTTCACAATCTAAAGGCACACATTTTAAAACTAGTCCCATAATAATAGCACAATAAATAGAATGTTAACAAATATTTTAAAATTTGGACCAAAAACGTATTTATAATCTTTCAACTGTTCTGACATCAAGTTTCGTGTTACATGTTTCATTTTGGTATCAAATTGTGCGAACTCTAAAGGCACTCATTTTGAAACTATCCCAAAGTCGATCGGATAATAAATTAATTTTATACAAAATTTTTATCGGATGCAAGAACAGTCCGATACTCGGACACGAGAGAAAAAACAAACGCCAGGAACGTTCAAAGAGTGCGAAAGTATTAAAAAGCCAAGGTGCAGTTGGTACTCGGAGGCAATTCTTTCAACATTAGGGGCCCAAGACTTTTCAACACCCCCCTTTGAACATAAGGAGCATAACTAACTGATCTCTTGTAGTGTTCAAAAGAGAACTTGATGCACACCACCAAAGGATACCTGATCATTTGGACTGTGATTCATATATGAGGCTCCAAGCAGCTGCTTCTAACAACTTGGTTGACCAGACCACCAACTAAGAGGTTTGGTTAGAGACTGGGTCACAGGAATGTTGAGCCTTGGAACCAACAAGAGGTAAGGATAACGTTGTTGGCCAAACCACACATTAGAAAGTGAAGGGACGACGACGTATTGGTCCATCCTGGACCATTCTCAAGTCGATTGTCAAGACAATTGACTTGAGAATGGTCCAGGATGGACCGAAACGTCTTTGTCCCTTCACTTCCTAGTGTGTGGTTTGGTCACCATATTTCAGCCACGTTATTGTGACTCCTCGTCTGCACAGGTAATGATAACCCTACCCTACTCTACCCTACTCTACCCTACCCTGTTAGGTCCTTGCAACATCCCTGCTGCTGCTTTCATTGTGGTTTGACCACTGCCTCTCAGGAGGGACCTGTTATTTAATCTTTGCTAAAGATTAAACATAAATTGACTCTTGACTGCTTCCCAATTAGCCATGCATAAAATGTATAGTAATTAATTGTTTGCCTTTTGTTGCAGGTATGCCTTATATGTGCATGATAATGACAACTTGGAAGAGATTTGGTCTTGGGAAAACCATGCAGATTTCACCATTACTGAGGTTAGTTTTGTAACAATTATATTTAGTCTATTTTATTTGGTACAATGCTATTGTACCAAATAAAAATTTAATAATTTTTTTGAATAAATGGGATGTTTAAAAGCACCCACATAGTCAGTAACAAGGAAATGTAAAAAAATATTTTTTTAAGTATGTATAAAGATTGCATTTGTAGCTGTAAAGAGAAATGCAGAATTATTTAGGATACTGAATTTGTATCTGAGGCACACGACATTTCCAGAATCCACAGGCAGTCCTTAAGTAATAGCCATATTAGAATTAATTCTCTGTACCTATCAAATTGCCTATGATTATCACCTTAAAATTTCTTTTATTCTATTTGTACTACTCTACTTCTTTCTCTTCTGGCTTGCAACATCCAATATCCTTCTCCTATATTCTGTATTCATGCTATCACTCATTCAAAACATTCATTTTTATTGCAGTTTTGTTAATCCTTTTCCAAGATAACGTCAGTGTAACCCAGAATTGTATACCACTGGGATTACTCTAGAGGCTGCAATTGGCAACTCTCGCTAATTTTGTTCTCTTACCATCTGTACTGAAGTTGTATTTACATTTAAATTTTTAATCGTTTCCATAATAGTTAATTTTTGTTTTGGCATGTATTCTGTAGCTTATTACAGTATCAATTTTTCAGAAAAATGCTACTGTATTATTCCATTCCAACCCAAAACTGTGTTACAAGAAAATCAAAGAACTTATTGAGAGGACAAAAAGAAAATTCCAGAGGACTGCAACATGCAACTTACAAATGGAAATAAAATTGCATGTGAGATTTGTAAATCAAGTTGTAAATTGCCAAGTTAAATATATAGGAAGTTACAATGGGTCCTGTTGTCACTGAAATCTTAGTTTGGAATAAATTTACCTTCTGTTATATTTTATTTTAATCCTAACCAATGTTAGCGAATAGAGTATTCTTGCCCAATTTTTGTAATTTCCTTCATATTTTGTGGCAATTAACTTTTACAGCATTCTGTATGTTGAATGATTAAAGTTAGTTTCCAAAGTCTGCAGTAATTCTCTTAGTTGTCAGGCTAACTTGAGCTTGGCAAAGGCAATAGAGCTATAATTAGGTCAGGTCAAGAGAAGGCATATGCCTAACTCAGTTTTTTTTCCAAAATAAACCATAACCAGACTTATGACCTATTGAGAAGTAATAATCATTCAGATGCTATTCAATCAAAAGCATTTAGTATTTATGTAGAGTATTGACATTATCTTCTTAGGTACAGGAAACCTGTTAAGCTTAGAGGTCCTTCCAAAAGTGAGGCTGTGCACATGGTCACCCATTCAGTTACTGGCTAGACTCGGTGGTGTTTGCCTGGCATGGATATCTGCATATATTTCTCTTTTTTTTTTTTAATGCCTGTCATTATAGATGTTAATCCATATTTTAATTATATATGCATGATTTTGCATAGTGAACAAAAATGTGTCGCATTAGGATCCTAGAAAGGCAATGCCAATCAAGTTTTAACACATTGAAAAACAGGCAGCACTCTGAATTAATATTTTACAACAAAGTTTACGCTAGAGTTATTACACAATATTCCAACACCCACACATGTTTTAATTAATAGTGAATGAGTTAATTTGATTTATTTCAAAATGTTACTGGAATATAATTTTTAAATAGTCCTCTAGGTTCAGTACTTATATGTTTAATAAAAGGCACTAATCAAGTGCAGCATTTTAGGCATACCTTAAGATTAATGGGAGTGTTTTAGGTACTGCATGTGTTGGGTAGTACTAATACAGTACTATGTGATATTAGTTAACATAAAATATAAACAAAATTGGGAAATTTAGTAAATGTTGTAATTTAGTAATATTTAATGCTAATAGAATGCGTACAGTCTACTTTAGATTCCCTAACTTTAGCTGCCAATATTTTATGATGTTAAATATTTGTAGTTTTCAGAACTACAATATATAAAATAATAAATATAAAACATTTTCAGGTACAATAATGGAGCAGACTGTTACTGTNCTAGTTATAGCATTGGGCTGCCCATCACATTCCTCATTACTATAGCCTGGATAAAGTTGTTAATATCTCTCATAATTTTTAGAATTTATGCTAGTGCTGTGATAGAAAATGTGTGCACTTTTGTAAGTACTAATTCTTATGATGAGAAAATTAAGTTTTCCATTTCTTGGCATTTCTGTCATATGTATACAATAGTTGGCTATTTCTACCTTGACCAGAATAGGCCTGCTTGTCTGGAGAAGGTAGTTATCAAACCTGTGTGTGTGATATTTAATCACAGTATGATTTTCCTTAAACACAGTACTGGTATTCATAATTTGTTCAAAACTCCCACCTTGTCTGATAGACATGTCATTGCATTTACAGTTACATCATTCAGCTCCTCTTATGGTACCTTCATCACTAGAGTCATTGACATACTTGGCAGTCAGACTTTTGTCTCTTGTACTTGTCCATTTCCTGATATAACTATCTTACCATCATCCCCCATGTCTATCTTCCCACTCATTATATGCTTCATGCGCAGTCCTGTTATGTCCATCTCACTCTGTTTTGCATTCTCCATTCCATTTCTAGACTCAAACAATATTCCATTCTCACTTGCACCAACCATTTTATCCCCTGCTGCAACCGTCATCCAGTTGAATTTATTACTTAAATGCCCATGCATTTATGAACAATTGGGTGATAGAGACAACACAAGCAGACATGTCAGTAAGACATGCTACATGTCATACTACTTGAGCAAACTTTCTAATTTTTTTTGCATTGATGAAACTGCAAGAGTCAGTATACCACACAGAAAGTGCCTTTCGATGTGGTGGTGGGTGTTATTTTTTATTGTTTTGATAAATTTGGGTATTACAATGTGCTCTGCAAATGCCAGTTTTTCAACGTTTCAAGACTCAATGGGCCAGCTCTCACAACTGGAGTCAAAAGAACAAGTATTTGCAACACCAGTAAGCAGCATAACTAGAAGTACTTTACAAGAAGGTAAGTGTAATCTTTCAATTTGTGCTAATTTGCTGCTAAAATGAGACCCCTGTTCTTTAGTTACATGTGCACTGTAATTCAGTCACGTTCATTCTCAACTCTCCTGGGGTTTGAATCCAAGATGAAACCTTGTGAGCAGGCTTTGAAGGCAGAATCTATTTTTAACAAATCTATGTATTAACGAACCCCTCAGATGTATTCCTGTTGAATACATCTGTGGGGTTGATGCTAGCTGTAGAATCAGCTGAAACTATGGAGCAACTTTGGGTGTCAACATCAGCCAGAACAAGTCCTAATGTTACGAATTCATATTTAACTTAAATACTGTAGTTTTATTTTTACTCATTACTCAGTCTTGCAGATCCTTTGTAGTTTCTTCATCACCCGCACCCTCCACCCTCTCTGACGTTTCACATACATCCCACGTTGTATTGTCAAGACTTGTTCATTCTTTCCTGCATCACCACTATGACAAACATAATAACAAATATTTTTTTACATGAGCATGTACATAAAGATATTGTTTTCACATCGGAAATAAAGATACTGTTTTCACACTTTAGACATTTTTCTCTGCCAGTATGTGAGAGCAAGCGGATTATAAACTCTGTGAATGAGTTGGAAACTCTACGCAACTGCAGGGTGATTGAAGGCAACCTGCAGATAATTCTTATTGAAGATGTGAGTAGGTATAATGTTTGTTTAATCTTAATAAAACATTTTTATCAAGCATTTCACTAAATTGGGCAATAACAATAATAATATAATATTTATACAAAATGATGAAAACAGAGTACAGTGGTTACTGGATAAGTATTTATATTGTTATAAAGCAAATAATTTTGCACAGTACTTCAGGCAAACTTCAGGATTATTGTGTTTAGTTATTACATTTTATGGTAATATTTAATACAGAAAATGTCAATGTGGCCAAACACACTCTACCCAAGGCACACAGTTCTTTTGATATGTGTGTGTGATATGGGTTATTTGCTATGTATAATAATAATTTAAACAATCCATTTTGTTGAGGGACAGGCAGTCTGTCTTTGTATATATGCTAGGCTTGTATAGAGGTCCTCCAAGATTGAACTACAGTACTGATAAATAATTTTCTGGTGGGTCCTTGGTGGTTACTTGGGACCCCTCCCTTCACCATTCAGGGGCTTTGGTTCTTCCATCTTCCTGGCCAAATGAGGCTTAAGGCTAAGGGATTGAGGAGGGTGGTATGTATTATCTCTGGTGTGCAGAAGGAACTAACAGGAGCCGTTTCAAAACTGGATGGTTCATACATCTCGGAGCTTGGGCCATTTCATTTCCCATGCTTTGTTTACCTTGCTGTTGGTATGTTTTTGTTCACCCAACTTTCTGGTGGTCTTTTCTTGGTTAGGGTGGGCTATGATCCTCTGCTTCTTCCACCTCTTTAGAGGGGGAGGGGGCCAGGTTTTGGCTTCAGGTCCTCTTGCATGATGCGCAAGGGCCTGGCATAGATTGCCGGGTAAAGCTTGCTAGGTAGTAAGCATCAAGGAGCCACGAAGGACCCACCAGAAAGAGGCATTTCATTACATCCCACATAATTTTTTTGTTATCATTATAGGGGGTACATGAATGGTACAAATAATGTCCAAAAGGTACATAAGGGTAAAAGGTTGAAAAGCCCTGGGCTAAAGGTTACAAAAATATACCAACTATAAATGGTTTTGACATTCCTGCCATATTTTTATGGCATTTTATGTTGTAGCAAACATTTATAATTGGCCTGTTTAAATGTGAGGGCAAGTTGTATGAAAAGTATTTACGGCAGTAAACCTTTCACATTAGTTTTACATTAATTAATATCTTGTAATTTTCTTGGTTTCCCATCATTGTTTTTTATTTCTACTTTTTGCTATTTTTCAGGCCAAGCAAAATAATGAATGGAAGAAGTGGAGTTTCCCTGAGTTGGTACAGATCACTGGTTTTCTATTAATTTATCGTGTAAGTGGACTACGCTCTTTGGGCCAGCTCTTTCCCAATCTGGCTGTTATACGTGGAATGACTCTTCATCAAAATTATGCTCTTGTCATCTATGATGCCATGGATCTTGAAGTAAGTTTGTTTAGAAACATATAATGTGCTCTAGTAATTATTATTGTACGTATATTAGTTACCTTGCTATATACTGTACACGAGTAGTGGCATTTTAAAACATTTCAGTTCTTGAGAATTTCTTGGGGTTTTAAATATTCAATATACTGTACCCATTATAAACATGGTTAAGTAAAGACATTTTCTGTGACAATCTCCATGGTGGCTCCTGAAGCTTAGTCAGAGAGTTGCTTTTCATACGAGGTCATATTTTTTTTTGTTTTTTTTTTGAGATATATACAGAGTTGTTACATTCTTGTACAGCCACTAGTACGCGTAGCGTTTCGGGCAGGTCCCTGGAATACGATCCCCGCCGCGAAGAATTGTTTTTTCATCCAAGTACACATTTACTGTTGCGTTAACAGAGGCTACAGTTAAGGAATTGCGCCCAGTAAATCCTCCCCGGCCAGGATACGAACCCCATGACATAGCGCTCGCGGAACGCCAGGCGAGTGTCTTACCACTACAACACGGAGACTCAATCAGTTACAAGAGTCAGTTACAAGAGTCTTGTTTGGCTTACTGTGAACAAGAGGCAGAACCTGGACCCCTCTCAGAGGTACAGAGAGTAGGGGACTACTGTACAGTACTGTATTTTCATTACCCTCACCTGGAAAAAATTCAGTCGGTGAAGTGTTACAGACATATGCAAGGTTCATAGAAAATAGTGTCGAAATAAGCCAATCAACTCTGCAAAGATTCATGGGAACAAATGTATCACTTGAAACTAGTACTTAAAGGTACCATACGATGACCCAGAGTTCTTTCCCCACACTCGCCCCACCACAATCTTTCTGCCAAGATAGACTCGTCCACTCGTAGAGTGCTCCGAGGCCATTCATTCACAATAGGTCCCACTACTAATAGGTCCATAGGTCCTAAACTACAATAGGTTTGTTTCCTTTAGTATTTGTTGCATGTGCATGAGTTACATCCTGGCATAGTTTTGTGTGCACCTGGCATTTTGTATGCTTCGAGCTACACGACTTCAAGTTTGCCTTCCCTGGTGTTGTCTAGCATTGGCCTGCACTTAGTTTGTTCTCTGTTATGTTGGGAGTTTGCCCTTGAGAAGCCATATCACTGTGGGTGGGAGCCTCAACTTGGATGTGCAAGAGTCATTGACTGCATAAACCCTGGGAGGCTGAGAGAGGCCTATTTTAGCTGTGTGGATTGTTTCACTGTGTAATTACCTAAGTGTAATTACCCAAGTGTAGTTACAGGATGAGAGCTACGCGCGTGGTGTCCCGTCTTCCCAGCACTCTTTGTCATATAACGCTTTGAAACTACTGACGGTCTTGGCCTCCACCACCTTCTCCCTAACTTGTTCCAACTGTCTACCACTCTGTTTGCGAAAGGAATTTTTCTTATTTTCTTCGGCATCTGTGTTTAGCTAGTTTATATCTATGACCTCTTGTTCTTAAAGTTCCAGGTCTCGGGAAATCTTCCTATCAATTTTATCAATTCCTGTTACTATTTTGTATGTAGTGATCATCACCTCTTTTTCTTCTGTCTTCTAGTTTTGGCATATTTAATGCCTCTAACTTCTCCTCGTAGCTCTTGCCCTTCAGTTCTGGGAGCCACTTAGTAGCATGTCTTTGCACCTTTCCAGTTTGTTGATGTGCTTCTTAAGATATGGGCACCACACAACCGCTGCATATTCTAGCTTTGGCCTAACAAAAGTCGTGAACAATTCTTTAGTATATCGCCATCCATGTATTTAAAGCAATTCTGAAGTTGGAAAGCGTGGCATAGGCTCCTTGCACAATATTCTTTATGTGGTCCTCAGGTGATAGTTTCTATCTGGAATCACCCCTAGATCTCTCTCTTTATCAGAATTCTTTAAAGATTTCTCACATAATATATAGGTTGTATGGGGTCTATGTTCTCCTTTTCCACATTCCATAACATGGCATTTATTAACATTAAATTCCATTTGCCAAGTGGTGCTCCATATACTTATTTTGTCCAGGTCATCTTGAAGGGCATGACAATCATCTAAGTTTCTTATCCTTCCTATTATCTTAGCATCATCAGAAACATGTTATATAATTCTCTATACCAACTGGTAGATCATTTATGTAGACAATAAACATATTGGTGCAAGAACTGAACCTGTGGTACTCCACTTGTGACATTCTCCAGTCCGATACATTGCCTCTGAACACAGCCCTCATTTCTATCAGTCGAAAAATTTTTCATCCATGTTAAGCGTACCTGTCACTCCTCCAATATTTCCAGTTTATAGAACAACCTCTTATGTGGAACTCTGTCGAAAGCCTTTTTAGGTCCAGATAGATGCAGTCAACGCACCATCTCTTTCCTGTAATATCTCTGTTGCTCGATCATAGAAATGAGTAAATTCGATACACAGGATCTTCCAGATCGAAAACCATACTGTCTGTCTGATGTATAGCATTTTTCTATAAGTGTGAGGTGTGTTAGAGTACATGCAATTACTGCATAATAATAATAAAAATAAAAATAAAAATAATGTTTTATTTAGGAAAAGTACATACATAGATGCAGTTATAAACATACTGTTGAAGTTATAGATAGAGCTAGTACATACAATACTATATGAGGGGGAATGTCTCATATTGGACCACCAGCTGACCTTAGGGAACTGATTACAATTACCTAAGTGTAGTTACAGGATGAGAGCTACGTTCATGATGTCCTGTCTTCCCAGTACTGTCATATGATGCTTTGAAATCACTAACAGTTTTGGCTTCCACCACCAACCTCACTTAACTTGTTCCAGCTGTCTACCACTCTGTTTGCAAGAGTGAACTCCTTGAGATATGGGCACAAGACAACCACTGCACATAACAATTTTGGTCTTGCTAAGGTTGTGAACAATTTTGCCAATATTTTGTATCCATGTATTTGAAAGCAATGGTGAAGTTTGAAAGTGTAGAATATGCTCCTGCTAGGTTAATGTTAATAATGTTAATAATAATATGTTAGTGTTAATAAGCTCTATAGGATGTAATGGAGTTTACCTTGCCCCATGAAAAAATCCTGCTATAGTTTAATGATAATGCAGTTATCGTCACAAATGTTGTAAGGGCATGAGCTTGTAAGCAATACCCAAGAGTACAGACCAACAAAAGTAATACTGTATAGCTGAAAACTAAGTAACCTTCCCTAAGTTGCACAATAAGTACATTTTGGGTTACAACTTCACATACGGGTTTTATTGGTGGTATTGAAGTTAGGTTACAAGAAAAAACAATGGTTTACACTGTTATTGTATAGCATCACTTGGATGGAGGTGGGGATATGTTCAGTCTTTTAAGGTTATGTGAGTAATAGTCCTCCCACATCTGGACTTTACTTTAAGGTTGTTACTTTACTCTATACAATACAGGGATTCAGTATGTGTATTAACCATACATAGACTGTACACTTTACTACCCATGGACCAAGATTAAACACGGAACATGTGTTCAGTAAAGATGTAAGTGGTGAATGGACCAAAGTAACCGCATGGGTTCTGTGAAGAATGTGCACCTGAGCTCAGCATTCCTCTTCAACTGATTTTTCAGGCATCCCTGTTTACAGGAGTTGTAGCTGATGTAGGAAAAAGGCTAACATTGTCCAATCTACAAAAGTGGCAGCAGGGAAGACCCCTTAACTATAGACCGGTATCATTGACAAGTGTAATAGTAAAAATATTGGAAAAAAATATTAAAACTAAATGGGTAGAACACCTGGAGAGAAATGATATAATATCAGACAGACAGTATGGTTTTCGATCTGGAAGATCCTGTGTATCGAATTTACTCAGTTTTCTATGACCGAGCAACAGAGAATACAGGAAAGAGATGGTTGGGTTGACTGCATCTATCTGGACCTAAAAAGGCTTTCGACAGAGTTCCACATAAGAGGTTGTTCTGGAAACTGGAAAATATTGGAGGGGTGACAGGTAAGCTTCTAACATGGATGAAAAATTTTCTGACTGATAGAAAAATGAGGGCAGATCAGAGGCAATGTATCGGACTGGAGAAATGTCACAAGGGAGTACCCCAGGGTTCAGTTCTTGCACCAGTGATGTTTATTGTCTACATAAATGATCTACCAGTTGGTATACAGAATTATATGAACATGTTTGCTGATGATGCTAAGATAATAGGAAAGATAAGAAACTTAGATGATGTCATGCCCTTCAAGATGACCTGGACAAATAAGTACATGGAGCGCCACTGGCAAATGGAATTTAATGTTAATAAATGCCATGTTATGGAATGTGGAATAGGAGAACATAGACCCCACACAACCTATATATTATGTGAGAAATCTTTAAAGAATTTGATAAAGAAAGAGATCTAGGGGTGGTCTAGATAGAAAACTATCACCTGAGGACCACATAAAGAATATTGTGCGAGGAGCCTATGCCACGCTTTCAACTTCAGAATTGCTTTAAATACATGGATGGCGATATACTAAAGAAATTGTTCACGACTTTTGTTAGGCCAAAGCTAGAATATGCAGCGGTTGTGTGGTGCCCATATCTTAAGAAGCACATCAACAAACTGGAAAGGTGCAAAGACATGCTACTAAGTGGCTCCCAGAACTGAAAGGCAAGAGCTACGAGGAAAGGTTAGAGGCATTAAATATGCCAAAACTAGAAGACAGAAGAAAAAGAGGTGATATGATCACTACATACAAAATAGTAACAGGAATTGATAAAATCGATAGGGAAGATTTCCTGAGACCTGGAACTTTAAGAACAAGAGGTCATAGATAAAACTAGCTAAACACAGATGCCGAAGAAATATAAGAAAATTCACTTTCGCAAACAGAGTGGTAGACGGTTGGAACAAGTTAGGGGAGAAGGTGGTGGAGGCCAAGACCGTCAGTAGTTTCAAAGCGTTATATGACAAAGAGTGCTGGGAAGACGGGACACCACGAGCGTAGCTCTCATCCTGTAACTACACTTAGGTAATTACACTAGGTAATACAGG
>WNGS01165751.1:11240114-11254611 GCA_020271785.1 Procambarus virginalis
CCTACCAGAAGTGACACGCAATGTGGGAAATCATTCATATTTGCAAACATACAAGGCTTGAAACCAAATCAAGAAATAAAGTTAAGTTCATAAATGGCCTCCTAATAGAATCGAACTCAATATTTGGTGCATTTACAGAAACCCACACAAAAGACCACATGGATAGTGAAATCTGGATCCCGAATTATAATCTATATAGATGTGACAGAGTAATTAGGTCAAGTGGAGGAGTAGTTCTGTATATTAAAGAGGAGCTGGCATGCACAGAGCTCCTGAACTCGTCCAATGAGGTGGTAGAGGTACTTGGAATCAAGGTAGAAAATATGAATCTACTTATTATTTTAATATACAAACCTCCAGATGCAACAGTTGAGGAATTCACTGAACAGATCCACAAATAGAGAATATCCTTGATAACCTAGCAAACCCAGTACCAGACATCATCTTCCTTGGAGACTTCAATCTACCCAGTTTAAAATGGAGAATAGTAAACAATAACATTATAGCAGGAAGTCAACCTGGAAATAACCAACCACAGGTCAGAGAACTGAGATTTCTGTGACAAATTCTCGCTCAGTCAGCAGATTACAGAACCAACTAGGAACGAAAACACGCTGGACCTGATATTCACGAACAATGAGGAGCTAATCAGAGACATTACTGTCTCAGACACTACGTACTCGGACCACAAGCTCATTGAAGTGCAAACTAACATTAATAACGGTAGTAGGCCCAAGAGAAACAACAAGCGAGAAGGGCTATTCAATAAATTCATT
This sequence comes from Procambarus virginalis, assembly GCA_020271785.1. Taxonomy (NCBI): domain Eukaryota; kingdom Metazoa; phylum Arthropoda; class Malacostraca; order Decapoda; family Cambaridae; genus Procambarus; species Procambarus virginalis. Next base: position 11,240,891 of record WNGS01165751.1, read on the forward strand.
TTAATAATAAAAGATAGACTGGGAGAAAATAAACAGGGAACTTACAAACATTCAATGGGAAAATGTTCTAAGAAATAAAATCCTACACAAGGAATAGAAAACTGACTTCTGAAGCATATGAAGTCTGTCTGAAACATGTTCCTTTGAGGAAAGCCAGAAAGAGGTCCAATGTAGAAAGAGAACGCAGACGACATTACAAAAGGAGGAGAAATTAACGGAAATGCTTAAGCAGACACGACTCTCCATACAGAGAAGAAATAATTTAAACAGGGAGATTGAAGAAATCGAACAGAGACTGAAGCATTCCTATCAGACTGAAGAAAGGCAACTAGAACAGAAAGCAATTCAAGAAATAAAGAAAAACCCAAAATATTTCTTCACATATGCTAAATCAAAAGCGAAAACCACTGCCAGTATTGGACCTATTCGTATTAGTGAAGGTTCATACACTGAGGATGACAAAGAAATTAGTGAAATCCTAAAAAAGCAGTATGAGGACATGTTTAGCACTCCGATACTCAGCATGAAAGTGGAAGATTCGGACAATTTCTTTATGAATGATACTCAAACACCTGTAAATATAACTGATATCAACACGAGCGTGGCAGATTTTGAAAGAGAAATTGACAATATGCCCATGCACTCAGCCCCGGGTCCAGACTCATGGAATTCAATATTTATAAAGAAATGCAAAGTGCCAGTAGCACAGGCACTCAGTATAGTGTGGAGGAGAGCTTGGACACAGGGGAGATACCAGATGCGCTTAAAGCAGCAGACATTGCCCCTCTACACAAGGGTGGTAGCAAAGCATTGGCAAAGAATTATAGACCAGTTGCACTAACGTCCCACATAATAAAAGTATTTGAGAGAGTGATCAGGAGTCAGGTCACTAGATTCATGGAAACCAATGACCTCCACAATCCAGGCCAACATGGATTTAGAGCAGGAAGATCATGCCTCTCACAGCTACTTGACCACTATGACAAAATCACTGAGGCATTAGAGGAAAAACATAATGCAGATGTCGTATACACAGATTTTGCAAAGGCATTCGACAAATGTGACCATGGAGTGATTGCACACAAAATGAGGTCAATGGGTATAACTGGTAAAGTAGGACGCTGGATACTCAATTTCCTGTCGAACAGAACACAAAGAGTAACAGTCAATCAAGTAAAATCGAGTCCGAGCGCAGTTAAAAGCTCTGTACCTCAAGGTACAGTCCTTGCACCACTGCTGTTCCTTATTCTCATATCAGATATAGACAAAAACACAAGTCACAGCTTCGTGTCATCCTTTGCAGATGATACAAAAATCAGCATGAAAATTACCTCTGCTGAAGACATTGATAAACTACAAACAGATATTAACAAAGTTTTCGATTGGGCAGCAGAAAATAACATGATGTTTAACGGTGATAAATTCCAGGTACTCAGATACGGCAAAAATGAGGATCTTAAACATAATACAGGGTACAAAACACAATCGAATCTGCCCATAGTAGGAAACAGCATGTCAAGGATTTGGGAATAATGATGTCCGACGACCTAACGTTTAGGGAGCATAACCAAGCAAATTGCGTCAGCCAGAAAATGATAGGATGGATTACGAGAACCTTCAAGTCCAGAGATCCCATCACAATGGTTGTACTCTTCAAATCACTTGTGTTGTCCCGTCTTGAGTACTGCTCGTACTCACTTCCCCTTCAGAGCAGGAGAGATTGCTGAAATTGAGGGAATACAGAGAACATATACGGCACGCATAGACGAGATAAAGCACCTAAATTATTGGGATCGTCTCAAAGCTCTCCAAATGTACTCACTAGAAAGGAGACGAGAGAGATACCAAATAATATACACATGGAAAATACTGGAGGGACAGGTCCCAAATCTGCACAGTAAAATAACAACGTACTGGAGTGAACGACATGGAAGAAAATGCAGAATAGAACAGTGAAGAGCAGAGGTGCCATGGGCACAATCAGAGAACACTGTATGAACATCAGAGGTCCACGTTGTTCAACGTCCTACCAGCGAGCATCAGAAATATTACAGGAACAACCGTGAGGAAACTACTAGATTGTTTCCTTCAAGGAGTGCCGGACCAACCGGGCTGTGGTGGGTATGTGGGCCTGCGGGCCGCTCCAAGCAACAGCCTGGTGGACCAAACTCTCACAAGTCAAGTCTGGCCTCGGGCCGGGCTTGGGGAGTAAAGAACTCCCAGACCCCCATCAACCAGGTATCAACCAGGTACCTAAAAGAGCCACAAAAGAAAGAAGAAATAATTATGAGGGCAAGTGCCAAGCCATTACGTACCTCTTGGAAACGGTCAGAATAAGGATTTGGGATGGGACGGAGGGAAAGAAATGGTGCCCAACCACTTGGATGGTCGGGGATTGAACGCCGACCAGCATGAAGATAGGCCATCGCTCTACCGTCCACCCCAAGTGGTTGGACGAATGAGCCACAGAGACAACTTGCTTTTTCAGTGTTTGGAAAGTGAAAACTTGGAGTACACTAACATGTTAAATGGTGGAGGCAAATTCTATTCACGGCTTTAAATGTGTATGTACCAAAGACCAGTGCCCTCTGCACTCTATACACCAGTCAACTCAATGTTGAGAGGCGGGACCCAAGAGCCGTGGCTCATCCCCCGTAAAAGTAACTAGGTGAATATATCCTCGCCTTGACCAGTGATAGATAAGCAATGGGTAATATTAATACTCCACCTGGAGTACCGTGGTGGATGAGGGACTCGCCTGGAGTACGGTGGTGGATGAGGGACTCGCCTGGAGTACGGTGGTGGAGGAGGGACTCGCCTGGAGTACGGTGGTGGAGGAGGGACTCGCCTGGAGTACGGTGGTGGAGGAGGGACTCGCCTGGAGTACCGTGGTGGATGAGGGACTCGCCTGGAGTACGGTGGTGGATGAGGGACTCGCCTGGAGTACGGTGGTGGATGAGGGACTCGCCTGGAGTACGGTGGTGGAGGAGGGACTCGCCTGGAGTACGGTGGTGGAGGAGGGACTCGCCTGGAGTACGGTGGTGGAGGAGGGACTCGCCTGGAGTACCGTGGTGGATGAGGGACTCGCCTGGAGTACGGTGGTGGAGGAGGGACTCGCCTGGAGTACGGTGGAGGAGGGACTCGCCTGCAGTACGGTGGAGGAGGAGACTCGCCTGCAGTACGGTGGTGGAGGAGGACTCGCCTGGAGTACGGTGGAGGAGGGACTCGCCTGCAGTACGGTGGAGGAGGGACTCGCCTGCAGTACGGTGGAGGAGGAACTCGCCTGGAGTACGGTGGAGGAGGAGGGACTCGCCTGGAGTACGGTGGAGGAGGAGAGACTCACCTGGAGTACGGTGGATGTAAGCAGCTAGTGTGGTTGCCATGGCGCGAGACGCCTCACTGCTGACGGTAGCAAAAACAATCTGTGTTCGCCATTGTCACATCCCAGCGCCACTGTCCTGTCTGCCCTGCTCTCAGCGCTGGACACTCACCAGCGCCTCCCCACAACACTCCCAATGCCTCTCAGTATTGGGAGTGCCTCCCAACGTAAGTGAAGGAGGTCCAGGATGCCTGATCGAGGACCGGGCCGCAGGGACGTTGAGCCCCGAAATCAAAGCAAGGTAACAGAGAATACTCGACGCACACTCGGTACCTCTCGGAACACTTCTAGGATACTTGAGTTACCCAGTACTCTCAGCGTCTCTCATTACCCTGCCTTTGCTGTCGGCGTCTCCCAGAACCCTCTCAGCGCAGTCGGCGTCTGCCAGAACCCTCTCAGCGCAGTCGGCGTCTGCCAGAACCCTCTCAGCGCAGTCGGCGTCTGCCAGAACCCTCTCAGCGCAGTCGGCGTCTGCCAGAACCCTCTCAGCGCAGTCGGCGTCTGCCAGAACCCTCTCAGCGCAGTCGGCGTCTGCCAGAACCCTCTCAGCGCAGTCGGCGTCTGCCAGAACCCTCTCAGCGCAGTCGGCGTCTGCCAGAACCCTCTCAGCGCAGTCGGCGTCTGCCAGAACCCTCTCAGCGCAGTCGGCGTCTGCCAGAACCCTCTCAGCGCAGTCGGCGTCTGCCAGAACCCTCTCAGCGCAGTCGGCGTCTGCCAGAACCCTCTCAGCGCAGTCGGCGTCTGCCAGAACCCTCTCAGCGCAGTCGGCGTCTGCCAGAACCCTCTCAGCGCAGTCGGCTTCCCCCAGAACCCTCTCAGTGCAGTCGGCTTCCCCCAGAACCCTCTCAGCGCAGTCGGCGTCTGCCAGAACCCTCTCAGCGCAGTCGGCGTCTGCCAGAACCCTCTCAGCGCAGTCGGCTTCCCCAGAACCCTCTCAGTGCAGTCGGCGTCCCCCAGAACCCTCTCAGCGCAGTCGGCGTCTGCCAGAACCCTCTCAGCGCAGTCGGCGTCTGCCAGAACCCTCTCAGCGCAGTCGGCTTCCCCCAGAACCCTCTCAGTGCAGTCGGCTTCCCCCAGAACCCTCCCAGTACAATCGGCGTCTCCATCCCAGTCAGTCAGTTTCCCAGAACCCTCCCAGTACAGTCAGCGTTTTCCTGAACCCTCCCAGTACAGTCAGCGTTTTCCTGAACCTCCCAGTACAGTCAACGTCTCCAGAACACCTGACGAGAGGAAATGTAGCAGCCAAACGCGGTGGAAAACTAACTTATTGACGGAAGGTAGCGCGTCACTTCGAGGCTAAGTGACGTGTAATTATAATTAATAATAATAATAAATAATAATAAAACTAATAATTCTCAAATCAGAGTTATCGTGGCTAACTAAATTGGTATTCCTGTCCACAGTCTTATTTCAAGTTGCCGGATAAAATAATATGATAGTTGTACATATAGTGAGAAGCAAAATTATTGACCTTCTGTGGGACAACTAGTCTCGTCAACACGTGTGGTCTGTTTGTATTCTACAAAACTAAAAAAAATCGCGTACACCCCCCTCCTTCATTTAGTGTTTCAAGTCCCCTCAAGAATAAATTACCAAATAAAAAATGCGATATGTGGAACCCAGGTAACTGTCCCCTTTGCGCGACCAAAACATACCATCACTCGGCTATTAAAAATCTTGCAACTAAATGGGCAATGACACGTGACAGTATTCAGTAAAAGTATAGAGTTCTAGTACGTTTACAGAGACAATAAAATACATCTCAAAGGGAGAGTAGCTTAGGCTATTTCTACCCCCCCCATTGTTACAAATAAATGTATAGAAAAGGATACCTGTTTGCCTTGCAAACTTCAAAGGAAACTAGTGACGTCGAAAATAATAATAATAAAAGACTGGGATAGAGCCACACCACCAAGGGTGATGTGGCTCTATCCCAGGCTGCCAACCACACCAAGGGTGATGTGGTTGGCAGCCTCGTTCATCACGGTGGCCGACAAACAAGCCGTGATTTCACAATAGGCTAATTGTGATGGTAATCGAGTTGTTTACCACAGTTTTTGTCTGAGCTTGTCGTCTAATTGACGTTGATTTGATAAATGATTTGATGGTGTGTATTATGTCATACCAGCAGAACCTAAACCTTTTGTGCAGACGATGAGTCACAATAACGTGGCTGAAGATATGATGACTAAACTACATATAACATGAAAATGAAAATGTATTTGACCTCTAGAGGATTTAAAACACCCAAGTCTGCAGCCTACGAGTTCTCCCTACACAGCCTCAACAGCCACAGTCTGCAGCCTCAACACATTGATGGGATCTGTGGTGTGTGGTTCACTGCTAATTCCTTCAAGCTGAGCTCAGCTGAGGCTGCTGACCAAAGGCAGGGGCAGAACGCCAGTAAGCTGCTGCCTGGAGGTAAACAACCTTCTACAGGAAGTCTTTGGTAGCAATCGTTGCTGCCAATAACAACAATTCTGCATCAGGAGTCTATTGAGTTATGGTCTTCTGACGTATGTAGCTATACGGGATCATCGACCATGTGATAGCTTGTTGCTTGGTATGTTGTCTTGTTACTGTGGTGTTTTGGAATGTCACTTCCCGCCAGCCCTACAGACCCAGAAATATTTTTCAGGTTTTGGCGGGAAGAGCTCATAGTGATCCATCACCTCTTCGTGGCATCTCCCGATAAACATATCAATAACTGAACCATGCAGCGATCATTCCATCCTATCATTGGAACTTGCTCAATAGTTCACATAAACTACAGAAAACGGTTCAAATTATATGACTAATGTGTAGGTAATACAGATAAAGGATTTTATGTTTACGTCGATGGACACTGAGGTTTAAGTAAAGTTTAAGTTTAGTTTAAGATTAAATTAAGTAAAATGACAACATTGACTTTAATATGAAAATATCGAAATGAGTTGAGACTTGTGTGAACAGCATTGTTACCGTTCCATGCTCACTAAACTCCTGTAGGGACATTGTTGTGCGAGTCATAGCTGCTGGAGACAAGGAGGGAGGCTCTGTGGGGAACAGGGAAACTGCTTCGGACGGGGGTGTGGGAGGGCTCTGCTTGGGACGCGAGAGCTCTGCAGGGGGGGGGGGCGCAGGAGGGCTCTGCTGGATGGCGGGAGGGCTCTGCCGGGGACGGAGGGCTCTGCGGGGACGGGAGTGCTCTGCCGGGACGGGAGTGCTCTGCCGGGGACGGGAGGGCTCTGCCGGGGACGGGAGTGCTCTGCCGGGGACGGAAGGGCTCTGCCGGGGACGGGAGGGCTCTGCCGGGGACGGGAGGGCTCTGCCGGGGACGGGAGGGCTCTGCCGGGGACGGGAGGGCTCTGCCGGGGACGGGAGGGCTCTGCCGGGGACGGAGGGCTCTGCCGGGGACGGGAGGGCTCTGCCGGGGACGGGAGGGCTCTGCCGGGGACGGGAGGGCTCTGCCGGGGACGGGAGGCTCTGCCGGGGACGGGAGTGCTCTGCCGGGGACGGGAGTGCTCTGCCGGGGACGGGAGTGCTCTGCCGGGGACGGGAGTGCTCTGCCGGGGACGGGAGTGCTCTGCCGGGGACGGGAGGGCTCTGCCGGGGACGGGAGGGCTCTGCCGGGGACGGGAGGGCTCTGCCGGGGACGGGAGGGCTCTGCCGGGGACGGGAGGGCTCTGCCGGGGACGGGAGGGCTCTGCCGGGGACGGGAGGGCTCTGCCGGGGACGGGAGGGCTCTGCCGGGGACGGGAGGGCTCTGCCGGGGACGGGAGGGCTCTGCCGGGGACGGGAGGGCTCTGCCGGGGACGGGAGGGCTCTGCCGGGGACGGGAGGGCTCTGCCGGGGACGGGAGGGCTCTGCCAGGAATTGGTCATTTGCTCGAGTCCTTAAAGAATGTAAAGTCCTTGACTTGCTTATTTAGTAAATTATTAGTGATGCAAAGTGCTAAAGTCGTGGAAGATTGCCAGCATGGTGTCATTTATGGAGCGGGAGAGCTTAGATCACTTGCGTCGAACTTTCCACCAATTAGATTATGCCTATTGTCGGAAAATTGCTTAAACACATAATCGCAAGTCATTTGTATACAGTTCCGGATAATTATCTTAGATTAAGTAAAACAGAATACAGATATTCGCGATACCCGTGATTTAAAGTTGTTGTTGTTGTTAAAGATTCGCTACCTAGAACAAAGTTCCAAGTAGCACGGGCTATGGTGAGCCCGTAGTGAATGTGAGTGATTTAAAGGTAGGAGCCCGTGGTATTGTAAGGGGTAGCCTAAGGTGGACTAGAGTATGGCTATTTAAAGGAAATTGAGGTTTGGCATAAATGTAGTCAAATCCGACAACGGGAAATATTAGCAACAGGCTTTTAGCAGATTCTTCGTCTTATGCTAATTTTTACCAAGGTTTTTGCTTCAGTAAAGTTCCTTGGCAGCATATTCCCTTCGTCTGTGACTACATCACTTGCTAAGCTTTGCAAATTTGCGTCCATAGGTAAGAGTTCTATTACTCAACGAAATTACAGCTTATACAAATAAATTATTTAATTTTCATCTATATAATAAATATACTTTGTGTAATCAATGCAAACAATGTCGCTTTAATGCCAATTGTCAAACACTTCATCCGTTGCATCATTTGATTTCATTTTGTTAATTTACTATGATGACCTTTTATATCTTCTGTCATTCGTCTGTACTATTGCCCCAACCTCCAAGACATAAACCCATGGAACCGCCTACCCGCTGAAGCCGTAAATGCCAAAAAACTGTTAAATTTGAAAATCCAGCTGCAAAAAATCGTCAGGGCCATGGGGGGGGGGGGGACCTTGACAAGTCGCCGGCTTCCTGTCTTCGTCGAGGCCACTGGAATGTTATTGACCGTTATGTAAATTCAGGTAACAAAATGGTAGCAGCTTGCGAAATTGACATAATGTCTCGTTTTCTGTTCGTGGGTCCTCTAGTTGGTTAGGTTAAGGCACTGTAATACGACAGTTTCTTGACGTTGGGCACGCTGGTGAGAACGGGCTGGTTGCAAACAGAATGCTTACAGGGTGTAACAAAATTTCTCTATCTTCATATGATTAATAGCACTCGCTGTGCATAGCCAACTGAATAAAATCTCTACCCCTTTTTTCCCTATATTGTATCTTCATCTTTCTAGAGTTCCAGACATGCTCATTCTACCCCTCCCACAACCCTCCCTTTTCTATCTATTCACTTTCTCCCGTCCCCTGATGGGAGGGATTTGTTGTTATAGATTCAGCTACTCGGAACAAGTTCCAAGTAGCACGGGCTATGGTGAGCCCGTAACTTACCTGGCACAGGAGCTGGGCAAGAAGCACGGGCTATTGTTAGCCTCGTGACAGGAGATGTCTCCCGTGGGAAGGGATGATGATTGATGAAGATTAAGCCACCCAAAAGGTGGCACGGGCATGAATAGCCCGTAAGTGGTGGCCCTTTTGAGCCATCACCAGTATCAGTAGATGATACTGGACATCTGTGGAGGTGCGACTGCACCCTGCGTGACGGGAGATCTCCCGTGTGGGGAGGGATTGATTGATTGATTGATAAAGATTAAGCCACCCAAAAGGTGGCACGGGCATGAATAGCCCGTAAGTGGTGGCCCTTTTGAGCCATTACCAGTATCAAAGATGATACTGGAGATCTGTGGAGGCGCAACTGCACCCTGCGTGACGGGAGATGTCTCCCGGACCAAATGGTGACCAAATGGTGGTGGGGAGGGATTGAGTACCTTCCATATATATCTCGTATCTCTCTCTCCTGACTCCCCGTCCCCGAAAGGAAGGGATTGAGCAACCCCCCCCCCACAAACGCCATTCCCTCTAGTATTCAAACGAGAGGGGCTCGCTTTCCCTTCTTCCTCATCCCCCTTCCTCTCCCCTCATCCGAGTATCACGTGAGAGGGGAAAAAGTGGGTTGTTTTGAAGGTTTGACCTCGTTAATCATCGCCTCATCCGCCACCTCCTCTGCCCCAGTCAACCAGCCAGCAGTTATTATCAAAACATCCGGAAATCATTTAGTGTTATGGTGTTGGGGAGCTTCTGTTATGGTGTAGGCATATATTGCTGTGGCGTTGGCATATATTGAAGCCAGTCCTCAGACCAAATTCATTGCCATGAAAACCCACACTGCCTCAAATCACCTGGATAGTTTCTAGATATCTGTGATGGTCTAATAGCATATTACGATTCAAGTAATAGTCTACATGTAAACTGGGAAAGGAACCTTTGTCCTAAACAGAGATTATTCTTAAGTTATAACTTAATTGTATAATAAATTGTTAATTTAAAATATAAAAAGTGTATGCTGGAAATGTTTTCTTTGAAGAATTTGATTGTCTGTAATCGGAATTCTCGAGTACACTGAAATAATGTACAAGAGAAAATATGAATTCCATATTTCACATTAACGTCAATAATACTCCGTATTAGTGCAACCAAACGTAATGAAACATTAATCTAGCCTAACTTAATTTACTAATATTAAATATTAGTGATTTCCCGCATTCGAGCACTCTGCTCTCGCCCCGCATTTGAGCTCTCTACCCCAGACCTCGCTCAAGCGCTCAACTCTGCGCCAGGCCTCGTCTTAGATATCATCACATTTCCAGCATTCAACTGCTTTAACCAAAACTATATTAAATAAACATAAAAAACGCTAAACTCTTCGAGTCTTTGTCACCCCAAACTCGTATACGTAAACATGTGTTACAATCTATTAAGACCCCAACCCACACACTAAATAATATTGTAAATAAGGAATTAAAAATAGCCCACTTACGTATATCAACCAACAAACTCACACTAAACATAGAAAAGATCTACTAAGATCTTTTAAGAAAATTAAGCTTCAGCTTAATTAAATTTATTAAGAAAATATCTCTAAGCAAACACTTTGATGATGTTAGTGCCTTGATTCAAACTGCTGACAACAAATTCTTTTGTTATACTTACTGAAACGTGGTTAAAAGAGGATACTACTCAACTCTTTAACATGCCAAACTACTCAGCAGTTCACAACTGTCAACCAATTCAGAGAGGTGGTGGTACTGCTCTTTACTACCACCAAGAACTGACATGCTGAAAAGTAATCTTTGCCAGTTGCAGAGTCAAGGCTGCTGAGTCTGTTCTGACTGTGGGAGCAGTCTATAGAATTCCTAACACTGATGTGTCCGAATTCAACTCTAACCTTAGAAATCTAATACTAGATAACAGACTGAACAAAAAACATTTAATTATCGCAGGGGACTTTAATATTGACCTCTGCGAGCCTGAAAACCCTCCTGCTGCTAGTTTCCTCAACTGTATGAATTCCTGCTTCATCATACCCTTAAACCCTACTAGAATCATTGATCGTACTGCCTCTGCTCTTGACCACATCTGGACTAACATAACCACTCCACTTCAGGGATAATCATTGATAGGACCACAAACCATTACCCCTCATTTCTCCTAACCAACATTAATAAACTTCCTCTAGATACAAGGAAGATAAGCTTTAGGTTGCACAATGAAACTTGTATAAGCAACTTTATTGCTGCTGCTGCTAATATCAACTGGGAGGCTGAATTAGGTGATATAGTGAACATTGACCTAGCAGTGCAAACATTTCTTCAGAAAACTCTGAACCTTTATAACTCCTACTGCCCAATGCTAACGAAACAAGTTACAAGTTAAAGGTTAAACACTCCATGGCTTACAAAGGGTATACTTAAATCTATTAATAAAAAACATGACCTTGAAAAGAAGTATAGTGTTAGTAGCGTCTCCAAGGAATTTTCAAAGATTTACTCATCCATGCTGTCTAAAATAATTAGAAGAGCCAAAATATAATACTACGAAAATAAAGTTACCCAAATTAAGGGCAACATTAAGAAAACATGGAGCACTATCTCCCGATATTAGGTCAAATTTTTTTTTTTAATAAAAAACCAATTCTCCAATCCATGTGACGATGGTGTGCTTTCGGCCTGCAGACATTGCTATTGAAGTTCAATAGGTTCTTTTCATCCTTGGTACATCCTCCTTGCTCATGATATTCCATCCTCACTACTAATATTTAAGACTACCTTACAGGCAACGATCCAGAGTCCCTGTACCTAGCTCCCGCTATTCCTCTGATGTTAATGAGGTAATCCGTTTCCTTAAAACTAAGTCAAGGGCCCTTGATGAGATACTATCTAATTTACAAAAGAGCCTCCAGATTTCTAGCTCCTGCCATTCACATTGCTCTCACAATAGTCACGTGAACTCCAAACCTTTCGGATATTCTAAAAAAAAAGAAGCGAGAGTACCCCCAGTCCACAAAGTGGTGGATCTCACTGATGTCAACAATTACAGACCTATCTCAATTCCTAGCCAACTGTCAAAATATATTTGAAAGCTAATACACAAGCAGCTTTACTCTTATCTAGCCAAACTCAATATCAAACTCTTGCCATATGATTTCAGACCACAATAAAGCACTAACGATGCACTTATTAGTATGATTAACTTGATACATACAGCTATGATAAAAATGAGTTCCCGGTGGGTTATTTGTGGACCTGCGTAAGGTTTTTGACACTGTCAACCACCAAACGCTTCTTCTTAAGGTACAACATTATAGGAGTCCAGAGGTCACTCCCTGCAATACCTTCAGTCTTACCTTACCGACAGGCTCCAGTATGTATCTGTGAATAATTCCAATTTCTCCTACACTACCCATACACATTGGTGTGTTCTGCAGGGCAGCATACTGGCCCCTCTCCTCTTTCTCATCTACATTTAATGACCTTCCAAATGCCTCACAACAACTCAAACCAATCTTCTGTGGCTGATGACAGAACTTTCATTTTCTCCAGTCCTGCCCCCTTGCTCTAAATGGTCACTGCTGTGAATACTGGACTAAATAAAGTACGTCTTTGGCTAACTGCTACAAACTCACCCTTAACATTGACAAAACTTTCTAATTTTGTTTGGTAATACAGTCCTCAAATTAACATTAATCTAAGAATAACCCAATATTACAAATCAGTAGTAAAGTTGATAGTAAATTCTCTTGGTGTCCTCATCGATAACACGCCGAATTTCCAGGGACACATTCTAAATATCGCAAAAAAAGTTTCTAAAACGGTTAGATCTCTTTCTAAGATCAGATATTATGTACCTCGCCCTGCACTGGTGACGCTCTATTACTCTCCTCATCTATTCGTATCTCAACTATGGTATTTGTGCTTGGGTTTCCTACTACCCAAAAATCATTTACGTCCTCTAATTACTCATCACAAATCTGCTATTAGGACAATATCCAACTCTGGCCCCAGAGATCACTCGGTACACCTACTCAAATATCTCAATACTGTTGATATTAAGTCACTGACCATTCTCTCATGTGTATTAGACATATTAAACGCTGAACTGCTAATGCCAATCCTGACCTTCCCAGCCACCGAATATTCTCGCCTTGACTCCTTGTCCACTGAAATGTGTACTATTCTCCAAACTTGATACATAATTGTAAGTGACTCCTTATAATTTTTAATTGCTCTCAACTCTTTTAAGAGTAACTGTAACATGCTCGTGCTCGAAGCTAGACACAAATACACAAAACTGATTAAGGATGTAAACAGAGTCCATTTCATGTGGTCCCTCCATCTCATGTTGGCCTCCGAATGCATGATAGAGCTGATAAAGTTAGCCAAAGAATCTGCCTATAAAGAAGCCGTTGAGTGTACCTTGGATTGTTAATGAGAAATCTGAGAGCAGAAGTACACCGAGAACTAGATCTACAAGATCTTGTTGAATCTGAGGCAAAGTGAAATTGGAACCAGTAAGTTCCAGATCCATAGATCCATACTATCATGCAAGAGGAGCCACACATCTATGGAGTATCCAATAAATCAGGCAGACTTCTAGATGTTATTGCTGCTCGGCTTAGACTCGTTTACAAGTATCTCTAGGAATTCTCATTATCTGCCGATGTAGACCTGACCTCAATGTAAACTGTGTCAACAAAATTATTCGCACACCCTCCGTCACTAGTTGATGGAGTGCGAAAAGATACGTGAATTTAGGAACAATTCTATAACCAATGTTTCCTGCGATGTGAAAATATTTCGTTCAAAATGATCTGCTACCAGAAATTTTAGCCAAATATCCCCAGTTTGCTAACTGTAGTAGTAACTGAGTGATTGTACCCTATCCACCGCTGCCCACTGGATGGGAGGCCGTCGGTGTGCAGGACAAACATATAGAAGTTTGACACTAGCTCTCCACATATGTCAGTTTGCTTAATTTAGAAACCTGTACTTGAGGTCGATCTCGAACCCAGTTGTTGGATGTGACGACTATT
>WNGS01165751.1:11267192-11282684 GCA_020271785.1 Procambarus virginalis
TATGTGATACAATGTCAACAAAGATTTAGAAAGAGAATGTCTTGCCAGTCGAACAGTGGGGTTGCTAAAATAAGATAGGAAAAAGAAGGCTAGGTGGGCTGCATTTTACCAAGATTGTCGAGAAGCGTTCTCCAAGAGTGACAAGACGTTCCCCAAGAGTGACTGGGAAAACACTGAACTGGCTAAGACACTACCTGAAGGACATAGTGACAATCACATTGAGGTTGTAAGTTGTAGGAATGTAACAAGTATGGTCTTCAATTGAAGATCAACGGGCAGGACTGAGGAGGTGGAGCTCAACGCCCATATGCACAATTAGGGGAGCTCAACAAGGTGAATAACACACACACACACACACAGGGGCGCGCCTACAGGGACGCCAGGGAAAATTTGCTTTATGGTTTTCCCTGCGTAAGTTTCCTCATTTGTCTTGTCTTGCATAACATGTTATTTGCATACCCTGGGGGCCGTGACGGGGGGGGGGACCTGCCCCGGGGCTACCAGTGGGGGGGACCTGCCCCGGGGCTACCAGTGGGGGGGACCTGCCCCCGGGGCTACCAGGGGGGGGGACCTGCCCCCCCGGGCTACCGGGGGGGACCTGCCCCCCGGGGCAACCACGGGGGGGACCAGCCCCCCGGGGCCCCCCGGGGCCCCCTGGTAGCCCCAAGGCAGGTCCCCACCCCCCTGGCGGGGCTGCCAGGGGGTGGGGACCTGCCTTGGGGCTACCAGGGGGTGGGGACCTGCCCCGGGGCTACCAGGGGGTGGGGTCCTGCCCCGAGGCTACCAGGGGTTGGGGTCCTGCCCCGGGGCTACCAGGGGGTGGAGACCTGCCCCGGGGCTACCAGTGGGGGGACCTGCCCCCGGGGCTACCAGGGGGTGGAGACCTGCCCCCCGGGGCTACCAGTGGGGGGGACCTGCCCCCCGGGGCTACCAGTGGGGGACCTGCCCCCGGGGCTACCAGGGGGTGGAGACCTGCCCCCCGGGGCTACCAGTGGGGGGACCTGCCCCCGGGGCTACCAGGGGGTAGAGACCTGCCCCCCGGGGCTACCAGTGGGGGGGACCTGCCCCCGGGGCTACCAGGGGGTGGAGACCTGCCCCCCGGGGCTACCAAGGGGCTTGGTCCTCCTCAGATGGTGATCACTTTCTCCAGCACTTGCAATACTTGTCAATGACACTGGTTGCCTCTCAGCTTCTCTCCTAACTCGGGTGTATTCACTTCTGGTTCTCTTTAGGTGTGGCGGTGGGTGTGGCGGTGGGTGTGGCGGTGGGTGTGGAGGTGGGTGTGGCGGTGGGTGTGGCGGTGGGTGTGGCGGTGGGTGTGGCGAGGGGTGTGGCGGTGGGTGTGGGCGGGGAGGACGCGGCAGGACACACTAACCACCACCAGAACAAGAGCCTGCCATCCGCCGCCGTACACACACACCAGCGTGGCGTACAGTCTCCTCAGTGTGAGATGGACCTTCCTGGTGAGTGGATGGGACGTGCAGGAGAGTAAGGGTGGAAGTCCCGTCTGTATGGCCCGAGTGGGCGACCATGTCTTGGACCACACTAACCCAACCTTTGCGTCGCGCGACCATTGAATCAATATCGCTTGTGTTGGAGATTAATGACTTGTTTACTACCAACCTTTGAGCGAGTGAGTTTTAATACTGACGACTACGGCTGAGGTAATTAGGAAGGTGAGGGGAGGGGGGGGGGAGAGGTCCTGGGTGAGGGAGGGGAGAGGACCTGGGTGAGGGGGGGAGAGGTCCTGGGTGAGGGGGGGAGAGGTCCTGGGTGAGGGGGGGAGAGGTCCTGGGTGAGGGGGGGAGAGGTCCTGGGTGAGGGGGAGAGGCCCTGGGTGAGGGGGGGAGGGCCTGGGTGAGGGGGAGAGGCCCTGGGTGAGGGGGGGAGAGGTCCTGGGTGAGGGGGAGAGGCCCTGGGTGAGGGGAGGGGGGGGAGAGGTCCTGGGTGAGGGGGAGAGGCCCTGGGTGAGGGGAGGGGGGGGAGAGGTCCTGGGTGAGGGAGGGGAGAGGTCCTGGGTGAGGGGGGGAGAGGTCCTGGGTGAGGGGGGGAGAGGTCCTGGGTGAGGGGGAGAGGCCTGGGTGAGGGAGGGGAGAGGTCCTGGGTGAGGGAGGGGAGAGGCCCTGGGTGAGGGGGGGGGGAGGCCCTGGGTGAGGGAGGGGAGAGGTCCTGGGTGAGGGAGGGGAGAGGCCCTGGGTGAGGGGGGGGAGGCCCTGGGTGAGGGGGATATATTATTATATATCCATATTAACACAGCTCGTCCCACTTTGGTCTGACACCAGTCGCTTTCCAAACATCTGTGCCTCTTCAGTTTTAGTTTTATGCTTCACGTGGTGTCGATTCGATGCCGGTGTTGCATATTCCATTGCTGGTCTAACGTATGTAGCGTAGATGGCCTTTGAGGGTGTTCTGATATAGATTTTTAATGATGGTCTTATGTTTGTCAGCGTCACATATACCGCCAATGTAAACCAGTTTATGTGTACCACCGACGTTACTGTTAGAATAATATCTACTCTCAATTTGTTTTTTATTATTTTAGCTGTATTCTTCTATTGTGTAGATGCCTCCAGGTAGGGAGACAAGAGTAGTTTTTAATCTTTATTAAAAATATACAATATAATCATCAATACATCGATTTACAAGGAAAATACAACATTACATATACAGTAGTATAATTGACGGTAAACAAGTGTTTCATATCATCACCGAGCATGAACCTTAAACCCTAAATGTTATACTTGATCCTCACTTTCAAGAATTTCAATATTTTGTTTACTGCAGGGTGTTTGCAATTTTTTCTTTATTAAATAATATTCAATATAAAGATCACATTTACATCTACTATATTTATAAATATTTTGTATAATTCTCAGTAAACCAATTTTCCATATCATCACCGAGCATGAGCCGTAAACCCCAAATGTTATAGTTGATCTCCTGCCTCGCACGACGAGAGTATTCCTGGAATTGTTGTTGTTTTTAGATTTAGCTACCCAGAACGAAATGTCCATGTAGCACGGGCTATGGCGAGCCCGTAAAAACCCTCCTGTCCCCCCTAGCACGTGAGCCCGTGCTGGGGGGGACAGGCGAGGTGATATGGGGAAGGGAGTAGATGGGAACACAAGGTGTTTACATGCGGTTGGTGACACAGCCGGCAGGCACCTCACTGCTTGTCAACCATGGGCCTCACTCTTCTTGCTGAGTTGCTGCACCTGCCTCTCCCCCTCTTCCATTGTCTAACATAACTTATTTCCCATTATTTTGCTCACTGCACATTTTTAGTAACTTCTCAAGAATGGCCTCTCAGGTGGCTGCTGGAGTTTATCTCTGGCAAGTGCAAGATAATGAAGCAGTGTTGATAATGCAAGGTCAGCCACATGGTAGCACGCGGGAGAGGAAACCTTCCTGGAATCGGGGACGGAATGAATGAATGAACTATGATGGGAAAGCGCCACTCTATCACGTAAAAGACACATCGAACACTTTATGTAGGGCATACGTAAATCTGTGTACCTATGTATTTACGTATGTAAGTTGGCTTAGCATTTTAAAAGCACCGAATCACCTTCTGTGGTTGATCAACAAACCCCTGAACTATATGTTTAACACATCTCTAACCCTGTCCATGGAGGACAGAAGAAAATGTATATATGCTGCTTAGCATTATAAATGTGTGACCACGTCTGTGGTAGAAAATAATAATAAAAACAAACTATCACGACTATATAGCACTGGGAAGGAGTCAGGATAAGGATTTGGGATGAGACGGAGGGAAGGATTGGTGCCCACCACTTGTGGACGGTCAGGGATTGAACGCCGACCTGCATGAAGCGAGACCGTCGCTCTACCGTCCATCCCAAGTGGTTGGGTAATCGGAGTGGGAAAAAGACACGGAGTTCATATTACCCAAAAACTGTCACCAGAAGCCCACAGCAAGCGAATATCATCAGCTGTAAATGAAATTTGGTGCTTATGGGATATTCACGCCCGTGCCACCTCTTGGGTGGCTTAATCTTAATCAATCAATCAAGTTTGGCCAGCATTAGAACTATCTTTAAGAACCTGAACTAAGAGTTATTCAGAATCTTGCATACCATTTGTCAGCCCAATTCTGGAATATATAGCCCCAGCGTGGATACCTTACCTTGGGAGGCATCTCCCGTCACGCAGGGTGCAGCCGCACCTCCACACATCTCCAGTATCAGCTAATGATACTGGTAATGGCTCAAAAGGGCCACCACTTACGGGCTATTCATGCCCGTGCCACCTTTTGGGTGGCTTAATCTTTATCAGTCAATCATCTTACCTTGTTAAACACAAAACGGAACTCAAAGTTCAGAGGTATGCCACCAGACTAGTCCCAGAGCTGAGAGGCATGAGTTTAGAGGTACGACTAAGGCAGTTTAACCAAATGACAGTAACAAAAAGGGTGGCTTGTGCTAGGGGGAATCTAGTGCTATTCAGGGGTAAGGACAGTCAGAATAAAGATGTATCTATTTGGGGAGATCAGTAAGGCCCAGCCCCCAATAAATATGTAATCAGTGCTTAATACTTGGCTAACACAAGGTCAGTCTAGAGGTTGATCAAAGATCTCCTACACAGGAAGAATGGATACTCCTTTAACTAACTTATTTATTAACCCCTTAACAACCCCCATATACATTCACACCAATAACAATAATAATAATAATAACTTTACCACACTATCTTACGTTAAAAGCCTTGGTCCACATAGGCAGGATACAAGGATTTACACTGAACACAAGCTAGGGTAACGTTCTACAGGTTAAGAATTAAAGTTTGATGCAGCTTAGGGTAGTGAGCCCACGTGGTACCTAACACAACACAACACTAATGGGTACCCAAAACACTGACAAATACTACCACAGGTCTACACAAATCTACAATACCAGAGTAGGCACAATTACAAACACAGTATAGTAAGTATAGTATATAACTTAAGGTAAGTAAGTAAGTAAAAGGAAAGGTAGAAAGGGAGAGAGGTGCAGCCACAGAGTCCAGTTCTTTACACCTCGAACGCCAACAGAGAAGAAGGCTCCAGCGACCAGAATCAGGGCTCCCGAGTTGTTGTGGTGCTGGGGAAGAGCCTAATTGATCGTGCAGCTATAAACATTGAAAATCTTCCCCTATGCATCATATTGTTTACTTTATTCGTTCTAAGATAGTTAATCTTATAACAATGTTATACTTAATCCACAGCACGTAAGTAAGTCTGAATGCTTTGTGAGCAACAAGATTCGTCTTACGTCTGGCAAGGAAGATACGACAAATGCACTTCGCAATGCGTATCAAATATAAAGTCGTTTATTTAGCTCAATTTGACCTCTGGTTTCCAACTGAGGAACCCAGGGTCGTAACAGACACAGAAAACTAGAAGAAACAGGGGGAGACTTGATCGCTACATACAAAATGTACTACGTATTAGTGAGGACAGACAAATACAAACAAGCATGGAAAGTACTCGAACAAGGGGACATAGAAACTAAGTACCTACCTGGCACTGGGATGACCTGGGTCGAGGGAGGGTAAAGACGTATTGTGCGCGCTCCATTAAAATCGTGACATTAACCGGGATTTCTTAGGACTACAGCCATAGATTACTGATTACAGACATCACAAAGTGCATAGTGACCCGCTGGAAAATTGAAAACAGTCAATAACAATGGAACTTTGTGTTATATAGAGAATAAACGGGAGACCACGTGTGAGCCAGTGCACGAGGCTTTGTGTACATGTCTGTAGGCGGCATGAGGAAATAATAGTGAACAGTGATTCGTGGAACGGGTATCACAACACACACATAAGTTGGAAGTGTAGGAAAATCGTGCATAGAATATTATAAATAAAGAATACTAGAAATATAGAATAGTGGCAAGAGGCGGCATCAGCTCGTCTGTGTTTACACAAGCCACGAGGCCTCCCAGGGCAGTCCCACAGTAATGAAATACGAAAAATATATAGTGTAATATGGAAATGTGGATCTAGGAATTGGAAATAAAGTGAGTGACTACCATTGCAAGCCGGTAATTAGGCAGAAAATTCCTTGTAAGAATACAAGCAAAGAATAAATCAGTGTTATAAATCGAGTAACTGGAAACTGGTGACATCAACCTGGGACGACAAGAGGTCAACTGTACCGCACCCCACCGGGGACCAGTTTCCCTACCCTACGCTAAGTACCTGCCATAAAGTTTGAACAAAATAACATACATAATATCACAAATATACGGTATACATATAATATTACAAATATTAAATATATAAATATATACATATAATTTTATAAACGGTTAAAAGGACTGACATCAACAAGTGATCCATACCGTGAAGCACAAATACAATACAATACATCAGACAATGGAGAGGTGTGGCAAGTGTTCGGGAATATTGGGAAAACGTAATGTAGGCGTTAAGTGTTGCATCTGTAACAAAAGATTTCACCTGGGCTGTGCAGAATTATCTCCAGGATGCACAAAAAGGCAAGGAATTTACTGGGTTTGCAAAGATGACAGATTAATGCTGGAGAACATAACTAAACTGATGAAAAACATTCCCGAGTCAGAGATTTTCATTCACGGAAAAGCTACCAGTGATATATGCGGACTGGGAAAAGACAACATTGGATAACGACCAAAACTCAGGAACAGATAGTTTAGAGAACCGCAGCAGTAGTGTAGAGGAAGAGGGTATTGTGGTACAAAATAACAGCAATATTACAGAGCCAGGTAATATAAACAATGAGAGCAACAGTGAGACAGAGTGCATAAATGAAGGAATTGGGACGAAAGACGGAGATGGCTCCAATAAAGAGGTAGACAAGACAGACACAGGTATAAATACCTTGAAAAACGCAAAACCTGAACATATTTGCAAATTCTACGCTAAAGGAATATGCAAATATGGAAAATTAGGAGCAAAATGCAATTTTCTGCATCCTCGAAAATGCAGGAACATGTTGGCGAGGGGTACATGCCGTTTTGGAACAGGGTGTAGATACTTTCACCCTAAATTATGTCAATTTTCAATTAGGGACAAAAAATGCTACAATCTTCAGTGTCCGGAATTCCACGTGAGAGGTACACAGCGTTATAGACGGGAAGATCAATATGACACTACTGGAAATTTTTTAGAGGAAGGCAGAAACAGAGTAGAAAATATAAGGGAGAGGAACAGTCAGATGGAACCACTACAGGATTACAGAGGGGAAGGGAGATACCCACAAGACTGGAATACAAATTATCAACAAGCACACAGGTACTACACCACACAACACCCGTCCTACTACCAAAACTGGACGAATCACTTCCAAAACAACACACCCTGGACCTGGGTAGAGTGGGGGGAGAACTACCAAAGCCCACCAGAAGTGACACGCAATGTGGGAAATCATTCATATTTGCAAACATACAAGGCTTGAAACCAAAATCAAGAAATAAAGTTAAGTTCATAAATGGCCTCCTAATAGAATCGAACTCAATATTTGGTGCATTTACAGAAACCCACACAAAAGACCACATGGATAGTGAAATCTGGATCCCGAATTATAATCTATATAGATGTGACAGAGTAATTAGGTCAAGTGGAGGAGTAGGTCTGTATATTAAAGAGGAGCTGGCATGCACAGAGCTCCTGAACTCGTCCAATGAGGTGGTAGAGGTACTTGGAATCAAGGTAGAAAATATGAATCTACTTATTATTTTAATATACAAACCTCCAGATGCAACAGTTGAGGAATTCACTGAACAGATCCACAAAATAGAGAATATCCTTGATAACCTAGCAAACCCAGTACCAGACATCATCTTCCTTGGAGACTTCAATCTACCCAGTTTAAAATGGAGAATAGTAAACAATAACATTATAGCAGGAAGTCAACCTGGAAATAACCAACCACAGGTCAGACTACTGAGATTCTGTGACAAATTCTCGCTCAGTCAGCAGATTACAGAACCAACTAGGAACGAAAACACGCTGGACCTGATATTCACGAACAATGAGGAGCTAATCAGAGACATTACTGTCTCAGACACTACGTACTCGGACCACAAGCTCATTGAAGTGCAAACTAACATTAATAACGGTAGTAGGCCCAAGAGAAACAACAAGCGAGAAGGGCTATTCAATAAATTCAATTTTAATAATAAAAGGATAGACTGGGAGAAAATAAACAGGGAACTTACAAACATTCAATGGGAAAATGTCCTAAGAAATAAAAATCCTACACAAGGAATAGAAAAACTGACTTCTGAAGCATATGAAGTCTGTCTGAAACATGTTCCTTTGAGGAAAGCCAGAAAGAGGTCCAATGTAGAAAGAGAACGCAGACGACATTACAAAAGGAGGAAGAAATTAACGGAAATGCTTAAGCAGACACGACTCTCCATACAGAGAAGAAATAATTTAAACAGGGAGATTGAAGAAATCGAACAGAGACTGAAGCATTCCTATCAGACTGAAGAAAGGCAACTAGAACAGAAAGCAATTCAAGAAATAAAGAAAAACCCAAAATATTTCTTCACATATGCTAAATCAAAAGCGAAAACCACTGCCAGTATTGGACCTATTCGTATTAGTGAAGGTTCATACACTGAGGATGACAAAGAAATTAGTGAAATCCTAAAAAAGCAGTATGAGGACATGTTTAGCACTCCGATACTCAGCATGAAAGTGGAAGATTCGGACAATTTCTTTATGAATGATACTCAAACACCTGTAAATATAACTGATATCAGCACGAGCGTGGCAGATTTTGAAAGAGAAATTGACAATATGCCCATGCACTCAGCCCCGGGTCCAGACTCATGGAATTCAATATTTATAAAGAAATGCAAAGTGCCAGTAGCACAGGCACTCAGTATAGTGTGGAGGAAGAGCTTGGACACAGGGGAGATACCAGATGCGCTTAAAGCAGCAGACATTGCCCCTCTACACAAGGGTGGTAGCAAAGCATTGGCAAAGAATTATAGACCAGTTGCACTAACGTCCCACATAATAAAAGTATTTGAGAGAGTGATCAGGAGTCAGGTCACTAGATTCATGGAAACCAATGACCTCCACAATCCAGGCCAACATGGATTTAGAGCAGGAAGATCATGCCTCTCACAGCTACTTGACCACTATGACAAAATCACGGAGGCATTAGAGGAAAAACATAATGCAGATGTCATATACACAGATTTTGCAAAGGCATTCGACAAATGTGACCATGGAGTGATTGCACACAAAATGAGGTCAATGGGTATAACTGGTAAAGTAGGACGCTGGATACTCAATTTCCTGTCGAACAGAACACAAAGAGTAACAGTCAATCAAGTAAAATCGAGTCCGAGCGCAGTTAAAAGCTCTGTACCTCAAGGTACAGTCCTTGCACCACTGCTGTTCCTTATTCTCATATCCGACATAGACAAAAACACAAGTCACAGCTTCGTGTCATCCTTTGCAGATGATACAAAAATCAGCATGAAAATTACCTCTGCTGAAGACATTGATAAACTACAAACAGATATTAACAAAGTTTTCGATTGGGCAGCAGAAAATAACATGATGTTTAACGGTGATAAATTCCAGGTACTCAGATACGGCAAAAATGAGGATCTTAAACATAATACAGGGTACAAAACACAATCGAATCTGCCCATAGTAGGAAAACAGCATGTCAAGGATTTGGGAATAATGATGTCCGACGACCTAACGTTTAGGGAGCATAACCAAGCAAGTATTGCGTCAGCCAGAAAAATGATAGGATGGATTACGAGAACCTTCAAGTCCAGAGATCCCATCACAATGGTTGTACTCTTCAAATCACTTGTGTTGTCCCGTCTTGAGTACTGCTCGGTACTCACTTCCCCCTTCAGAGCAGGAGAGATTGCTGAAATTGAGGGAATACAGAGAACATATACGGCACGCATAGACGAGATAAAGCACCTAAATTATTGGGATCGTCTCAAAGCTCTCCAAATGTACTCACTAGAAAGGAGACGAGAGATATCAAATAATATACACATGGAAAATACTGGAGGGACAGGTCCCAAATCTGCACAGTAAAATAACAACGTACTGGAGTGAACGACATGGAAGAAAATGCAGAATAGAACCAGTGAAGAGCAGAGGTGCCATGGGCACAATCAGAGAACACTGTATGAACATCAGAGGTCCACGGTTGTTCAACGTCCTACCAGCAAGCATCAGAAATATTACAGGAACAACCGTGGACATCTTCACTAGATTGTTTCCTTCAAGGAGTGCCGGACCAACCGGGCTGTGGTGGGTATGTGGGCCTGCGGGCCGCTCCAAGCAACAGCCTGGTGGACCAAACTCTCACAAGTCAAGTCTGGCCTCGGGCCGGGCTTGGGGAGTAAAAGAACTCCCAGACCCCATCAACCAGGTATCAACCAGGTACCTAAAAGAGCCACAAAAGAAAGAAGAAATAATTATGAGGGCAAGTGCCAAGCCATTACGTACCTCTTGGAAACGGGTCAGAATAAGGATTGGGATGGGACGGAGGGAAAGAAATGGTGCCCAACCACTTGGATGGTCGGGGATTGAACGCCGACCAGCATGAAGATAGGCCATCGCTCTGCCGTCCACCCCAAGTGGTTGGACGAATGAGCCACAGAGACAACTTGCTTTTTCAGTGTTTGGAAAGTGAAAACTTGGAGTACACTAACATGTTAAATGGTGGAGGCAAATTCTATTCACGGCTTTAAATGTGTATGTACCAAAGACCAGTGCACTCTGCACTCTATACACCAGTCAACTCAATGTTGAGAGGCGGGACCCAAGAGCCGTAGCTCATCCCCCGTAAAAGTAACTAGGTGAATATATCCTCGCCTTGACCAGTGATAGATAAGCAATGGGTAATATTAATACTCCACCTGGAGTACCGTGGTGGATGAGGGACTCGCCTGGAGTACGGTGGTGGATGAGGGACTCGCCTGGAGTACGGTGGTGGAGGAGGGACTCGCCTGGAGTACCGTGGTGGATGAGGGACTCGCCTGGAGTACGGTGGTGGAGGAGGGACTCGCCTGGAGTACCGTGGTGGATGAGGGACTCGCCTGGAGTACGGTGGTGGAGGAGGGACTCGCCTGGAGTACGGTGGAGGAGGGACTCGCCTGCAGTACGGTGGAGGAGGAGACTCGCCTGCAGTACGGTGGTGGAGGAGGAACTCGCCTGGAGTACGGTGGAGGAGGAAGGACTCGCCTGGAGTACGGTGGAGGAGGAGAGACTCACCTGGAGTACGGTGGATGTAAGCAGCTAGTGTGGTTGCCATGGCGCGAGACGCCTCACTTGCTGACGGTAGCAAAAACAATCTGTGTTCGCCATTGTCACGTCCCAGCGCCACTGTCCTGGCTGCCCTGCTCTCAGCGCTTGACAGCTCACACTCAGCGCCTCCCCACAACACTCCCAATGCCTCTCAGTATTGGGAGTGCCTCCCAACGTAAGTGAAGGAGGTCCAGGATGCCTGATCGAGGACCGGGCCGCAGGGACGTTGAGCCCCGAAATCAAAGCAAGGTAACAGAATACTCGACGCACACTCGGTACCTCTCGGAACACTTCTAGGATACTTGAGTTACCCAGTACTCTCAGCGTTTCTCATTACCCTGCCTTTGCTGTCGGCGTCTGCCAGAAACCTCTCAGCGCAGTCGGCGTCTGCCAGAACCCTCTCAGCGCAGTCGGCGTCTGCCAGAACCCTCTCAGCGCAGTCGGCGTCTGCCAGAACCCTCTCAGCGCAGTCGGCGTCTGCCAGAACCCTCTCAGCGCAGCGGCGTCTGCCAGAACCCTCTCAGCGCAGTCGGCGTCTGCCAGAACCCTCTCAGCGCAGTCGGGTCTGCCAGAACCCTCTCAGCGCAGTCGGCGTCTGCCAGAACCCTCTCAGCGCAGTCGGCTTCCCCAGAACCCTCTCAGTGCAGTCGGCTTCCCCCAGAACCCTCCCAGTACAGTCAGCGTCTCCCAGTGCAGTCAGCGTTTCCCAGAACCCTCCCAGTACAGTCAGCGTTTTCCTGAACCCTCCCAGTACAGTCAGCGTTTTCCTGAACCCTCCCAGTACAGTCAGCGTTTTCCTGAACCCTCCCAGTACAGTCACGTCTCCCTGAACACCTGACGAGAGGAATGTAGCAGCCAAACGCGGTGGAAAACTAACTTATTGACGGAAGGTAGCGCGTCACTTCGAGGCTAAGTGACGGTGTAATTATAATTAATAATAATAATAAATAATAAATAATAATAAAACTAATAATTCTCAAATCAGAGTTATCGTGGCTAACTAAATTGGTATTCCTGTCCACAGTCTTATTTCAAGTTGCCGGATAAAATAATATGATAGAGTTACATATAGTGAGAAGCAAAATTATTGACCTTCTGTGGGACAACTAGTCTCGTCAACACGTGTTGGTCTGTTTGTATTCTACAAAACTAAAAAAAATCGCGTACACCCCTTTCCTTCATTTAGTGTTTCAAGTCCCTCAAGAATAAATTACCAAATAAAAAATGCGATATGTGGAAACCAGGTAACTGTCCCTTTGCGCGACCAAAACATACCATCACTCGGCTATAAAAAATCTTGCAACTAAATGGGCAATGACACGTAACAGTATTCAGTAAAAGTATAGAGTTCTAGTACGTTTACAGAGACAATAAAATACATCTCAAAGGGAGAGTAGCTTAGGCTATTTCTACCCCCCCCCATTGTTACAAATAAATGTATAGAAAAGGATACCTGTTTGCCTTGCAAACTTCAAAGGAAACTAGTGACGTCGAAAATAATAATAATAAAAGACTGGGATAGAGCCACACCACCAAGGGTGATGTGGCTCTATCCCAGGCTGCCAACCACACCAAGGGTGATGTGGTTGGCAGCCTCGTTCATCACGGTGGCCGACAAACAAGCCGTGATTTCACAATAGGCTAATTGTGATGGTAATCGAGTTGTTTACCACAGTTTTTGTCTGAGCTTGTCGTCTAATTGACGTTGATTTGATAAATGATTTGATGGTGTGTATTATGTCATACCAGCAGAACCTAAACCTTTTGTGCAGACGATGAGTCACAATAACGTGGCTGAAGATATGATGACTAAACTACATATAACATGAAAATGAAAATGTATTTGACCTCTAGAGGATTTAAAACACCCAAGTCTGCAGCCTACGAGTTCTCCCTACACAGCCTCAACAGCCACAGTCTGCAGCCTCAACACATTGATGGGATCTGTGGTGTGTGGTTCACTGCTAATTCCTTCAAGCTGAGCTCAGCTGAGGCTGCTGACAAAGGCAGGGGCAGAACGCCAGTAAGCTGCTGCCTGGAGGTAAACAACCTTCTACAGGAAGTCTTTGGTAGCAATCGTTGCTGCCAATAACAACAATTCTGCATCAGGAGTCTATTGAGTTATGGTCTTCTGACGTATGTAGCTATACGGGATCATCGACCATGTGATAGCTTGTTGCTTGGTATGTTGTCTTGTTACTGTGGTGTTTTGGAATGTCACTTCCCGCCAGCCCTACAGACCCAGAAATATTTTTCAGGTTTTGGCGGGAAGAGCTCATAGTGATCCATCACCTCTTCGTGGCATCTCCCGATAAACATATCAATAACTGAACCATGCAGCGATCATTCCATCCTATCATTGGAACTTGCTCAATAGTTCACATAAACTACAGAAAACGGTTCAAATTATATGACTAATGTGTAGGTAATACAGATAAAGGATTTTATGTTTACGTCGATGGACACTGAGGTTTAAGTAAAGTTTAAGTTTAGTTTAAGATTAAATTAAGTAAAATGACAACATTGACTTTAATATGAAAATATCGAAATGAGTTGAGACTTGTGTGAACAGCATTGTTACCGTTCCATGCTCACTAAACTCCTGTAGGGACATTGTTGTGCGAGTCATAGCTGCTGGAGACAAGAGAGGGAGGCTCTGTGGGGAACAGGGAAACTGCTTCGGACGGGGGTGTGGGAGGGCTCTGCTTGGGACGCGAGAGCTCTGCAGGGGAGGGGGGGGGCGCAGGAGGGCTCTGCTGGATGGCGGGAGGGCTCTGCCGGGGACGGGAGGGCTCTGCGGGGACGGGAGGGCTCTGCCGGGGACGGGAGTGCTCTGCCGGGGACGGAAGGGCTCTGCCGGGGACGGGAGTGCTCTGCCGGGGACGGAAGGGCTCTGCCGGGGACGGAAGGGCTCTGCCGGGGACGGGAGGGCTCTGCGGGGACGGAAGGGCTCTGCCGGGGACGGGAGGGCTCTGCCGGGGACGGGAGGGCTCTGCCGGGGACGGGAGGGCTCTGCCGGGGACGGGAGGGCTCTGCCGGGGACGGGAGTGCTCTGCCGGGGACGGAGTGCTCTGCCGGGGACGGGAGTGCTCTGCCGGGGACGGGAGTGCTCTGCCGGGGACGGGAGTGCTCTGCCGGGGACGGGAGTGCTCTGCCGGGGACGGGAGTGCTCTGCCGGGGACGGGAGTGCTCTGCCGGGGACGGGAGGGCTCTGCGGGGACGGGAGGGCTCTGCCGGGGACGGGAGGGCTCTGCCGGGGACGGGAGGGCTCTGCCGGGGACGGGAGGGCTCTGCCGGGGACGGGAGGGCTCTGCCGGGGACGGGAGGGCTCTGCCGGGGACGGGAGGGCTCTGCCGGGGACGGGAGGGCTCTGCCGGGGACGGGAGGGCTCTGCCGGGGACGGGAGGGCTCTGCCGGGGACGGGAGGGCTCTGCCGGGGACGGGAGGGCTCTGCCGGGGACGGGAGGGCTCTGCCAGGAATTGGTCATTTGCTCGAGTCCTTAAAGAATGTAAAGTCCTTGACTTGCTTATTTAGTAAATTATTAGTGATGCAAAGTGCTAAAGTCGTGGAAGATTGCCAGCATGGTGTCATTTATGGAGCGGGAGAGCTTAGATCACTTGCGTCGAACTTTCCACCAATTAGATTATGCCTATTGTCGGAAAATTGCTTAAACACATAATCGCAAGTCATTTGTATACAGTTCCGGATAATTATCTTAGATTAAGTAAAACAGAATACAGATATTCGCGATACCCGTGATTTAAAGTTGTTGTTGTTGTTAAAGATTCGCTACCTAGAACAAAGTTCCAAGTAGCACGGGCTATGGTGAGCCCGTAGTGAATGTGAGTGATTTAAAGGTAGGAGCCCGTGGTATTGTAAGGGGTAGCCTAAGGTGGACTAGAGTATGGCTATTTAAAGGAAATTGAGGTTTGGCATAAATGTAGTCAAATCCGACAACGGGAAATATTAGCAACAGGCTTTTAGCAGATTCTTCGTCTTATGCTAATTTTTACCAAGGTTTTTGCTTCAGTAAAGTTCCTTGGCAGCATATTCCCTTCGTCTGTGACTACATCACTTGCTAAGCTTTGCAAATTTGCGTCCATAGGTAAGAGTTCTATTACTCAACGAAATTACAGCTGATACAAATAAATTATTAATTTTCATCTATATAATAAATAAACTTTGTGTAATCAATGCAAACAATG
>WNGS01165751.1:11337132-11359931 GCA_020271785.1 Procambarus virginalis
GCTGTGTATTTGCACCAACCTCGGGTGGAGACATGCCAATTCTTTTCTCACTTCCAGCCTAATGTTTGTTTCTATCTTGGTTGCTGCATTTTTGGGCTTCCTTACCTGCATGCTTCCATTTATTCCTTCTCCCTGGCCACTTGTGCATAAGTGAGTTGCATATGTTTCTTACACTGTTCTATTCCCTGTGTAACTTCCTCGATCTGTGCTGACAAAAGCTGTTACTCCTCTTGAATTTCCTTGCCTTGCCTTGCCGGTGAGGATGTGAGGAGTGCTCCGTCAGCACGACTTGGCATGTTGTTTACTAAAAGCTACTATGGTCTTTGGGCACCACAGCAGCTTATTTGTACAAGTATGGTGAATATAACAGATAGATACTTATATATATATTGTGGTATATAGCTAATAACACCACAACCATATTGTTTGTGAGGAGGAAATATTAGTGCGTCTGGCCGTGAACCAGTAACGGCAGCAGCCACCAGCTGGCTGTGTGAGGTCCTACGTCTCTGTGCCTTTACTCACCATACCAAGCTTAGTTGTACAGTTATGGTGAACAAAACATGTAAAAGCGTATATATAACGTCTGTGTATAGTGCATAAATGCAAAAACAACAGTATTGTGGGAGGTGCGTGAATGAGGGTGAGTGAGGTGGTGTTGAGGGAGGGAGTGGCAGTGAGTGACTCGCTGGTATGTGGCGGCCACTTCTCGTTGCTTTTTGACTCGCAAGACCAACTTATTAGTTTGTTATGGTGAACAAAACATGCAGATACTTATATATAACCTGTGTATATAATGTAACAACAGCAAAACTATTTGTTTATTGTTTTATGAACATAATAATTGAATCACTTATATGCACACCATAATTTTGAGTACAGCGATGGTTCACACATTTTATAATATAAATATACCACAATTCACTGTATGGAATAATATTACTGCAAAAAAACTAAGAAAAATTCAATCGGAGACATTGAAATAATTAGGTAATATATTTGTGGCAACTGCCGTCTGACAGCTCGGGCGGAGTAGACCTCGTCTGGCGAAGGCTCTGCCGACGCCCCTTTTTTGCCACACTTCCCTACCCTACTGCGGCTAAAATATGCCACCTACGATTTTTTTTTATTTTTTCCGTGATCAGGGAACAAAAATAAACACTTTTATAAGACGAAAGAATTTTTTGGATTTTTTTTTGTTGCGCCTGTGGGTGTGAATTCCATTTGGGCCCCTAGCAGTTTGAGGGTTAAGGTGGCGTTTGTGGAGCGTATACTCACGACGCACCCCTGGGGGCCCCGGCAAGATCGGCGATAGCTTCTTGTTGGGTGTCCTGCCTCTAATTGTGGCTCCAAGGTGGGTGTGGGGACACATTTGTGAATGAAAGTTTTTCCTGGTTTTCATGGCTGATAATGTTTCCCTTGTATTTTCTCAGGCTTGTGGGGTGGGCGACCAAGCCCCCGAATCGGACTGTGTTGGAAGACCAGGCCCTGTAGCCCCTGCTGCATTGGGCCCCGACGACCTGACTACTCCCCTCAGCTTCCCTCCCTCCTCTGCGGTAGGGTCGAGTCCCCAGCCCCCAGTGGTGACCACCTCGTCCCCTGGCACGGCTTCGTCTCTCATTGTAACTACTGTGCCTTTTACCCCCATGAACTCCGGGGATTCTCAACGCCGTTCCCGCCACGGCCGCACTCGCACGATCCCTTCCTGTAATACTACTTGCAATGCCTTGTTTGGTCCCGCTACGTGGGCTAAATTCTTTGATCTCTACCATCTGGATTCTACTCCTCCTGATGATTTCTCCCTCCATAAACACCTTGTTGATTCAGTAGATGCCTCTGTTACTTTTAACTCCACCAGTTACTGTATGCGTGTTGTCACTGCTCCTTCTCAGGATGCAGCTACTTGCTTAGCCGCTTTGTCCTGCATTGGAGAGACCCCTGTTCAGGTCTCCAAAAAATGCTCGGTTAAATGCCAGGGTTGGCACTGTTCTCCTCCCACACCATGTTGCAACTGGTGTTCGGGACCTCAAAGACTGCCATGAGGATATTAAACATATCCTCGAAGCCCATGGCCATTCTGTCCTCCAGGTGGACACGTTTACTCGACCCCCTCGTGGTCGTCGCCGTCAGCCCCTTCGAGTTGTAAAAATCACCTTTGATAGTAGGACCCATCCGCCCTCTATTATTCTTGTTGGTGCCAGATGCTCCATTCAGGAGTACATTCCCTCTCCTAGACTTTGCAACAAGTGTTGGAAGTTTGGGCACGGTGTCCTCAAATGCACCAGTACTGTGTATCTATGCCCCATGTGTGGAGACGATAGTCATTCTAAGTCAGAGTGCACTTCTCCCCAGGCTCGCTGCCTCAATTGTGGTGAGGCCCACCCTACTTTCTCACGCCCGTGTGTACTCTACAAACTCGAAGAAGCCGTCCTTAACTTGAAGCACCGTGATCGTCTGTCTTTCCCTGAGGCGCGACGCCAAGTTTGTCGTCTCACCCTTTCGCAGGCGTATCCTACGCTCGTGTGTTGCCTTCTACTCTCCTTGTCCTTCCCACCTTCCTTAGTCTCACAACCGTTTCCAGGCTTTAAACCCGACCACACCCACCACTTCCCCCTGTTCCCTTGCCTCCTGTCCCGGATGGTCTCCCTCCTGGTTTCCATCTGGGGTTTCCCCCCTTCTATCCAGTCCACATATCTCCTTTGTCTTCTTCCCCATCTCCCCCCCCCCACTCTTCTTCCCGACTCCCCCCAGTCTCTTGACCCTCCACGCGTCTGTCCAGGTTGATATCCATCATCCCTCCCAGCAATCTTCGAGTTACACTCCTCTCCTCCTCTTCCTGCTGAGACCATTGAGTCTGTCGCTGGGACGTGTTACTGGAACGCTGTTCTTCGAATCAGAAACGTAGCCTGGCTCCTCTCCTTCCTCTCCAGCAGGTAAGAAGGCTTGCTCTCTTCCTCATCCTCTCTCTCTGACTCTGTCACTACATCCCTCCCATTTCAGTGGTTGAACCCCCTATCCCAGATATGGAGGTTTCTTTCACCTCCGATTCCCTCTCGGTTGCTGCCCTTGCTGAGGCGCGCACCTGCCTTCTGCCCCCCCTCCCCTCCGGCTGTCCTTGCCTGCCCCTCTCGGTTGTCTCCTCCACCCTCCGGACCCCGTCAGTCCGCCTCTGGTCTGTCCTCTTGCTCCTTCCCTCCATCCTTACTTAGTTTACCCATGCCCCCTAACCCTGATTTTGCCGACCCTGACCCTGACCCTGACCCTGACCCTGACCCTGACCCTGACCTGATCCTGATCCTGTTCCTGTTCCTGAGATTCCTTAATAAACTGTGTTCTATACCTTTATTTCATTATTTTTTTTGTTCTCTGTTACTGTCCTTTCTCTTTGGTAATGTCTATTCTTCAGTGGAATATTCGTGGATTTTATGTTAACTTCCATGAACTCCAACTTAATTATTAAGTTTCACTGCTTTGTGTTTGACTCCAGGGAACCCATGCTGGTGCTTGTCTTGGTCACTTTTTTGGTTTATTCCTTTCTTTCTCTCCCCCCCCCCCCAGCTCTTGCTGGGCCCATAACTCTACTGCTCTCTTAATTCGTTCTGATTTCCTTCGTCCCCTACTTTTCCGTCACCTATCCATTGTTCTGCTGCCCGTGTTTTTGTGGGTAAATGGTATACACGTCTGTTCCATTTATCTCCCCCCAAATGTCCCGCTTTCCCTTCCTGATCTTAAGCACCTCCTGGACTCCTTGCCAGAGCCGGTACTCATTTTGGGTGATTTCAACTGTCGACATTCCTCTGGGATGATGTTCTGACAAACACCCAGGCCATCTTCTCGAAACCGTTCGTTCTCTCTTCTTCTCTATCTCTTCTGAATTCTGGTGAGCCCACTCATGTGGACTCTCGAACTCGCACCCTTTCCTGTCTTGATCTTTCTCTCGCTCGTCGTTCTTTACTTAGATTTCACGTGGCAGGTTCTTGATGACCTCCATAATAGTGATCATTTCCCTATCCTTGTTCTTTTTTTCTTTCCACCCTCCCCTCTCCTTCCCTAGGTGGCAGTTTGCCAAGGCTGACTGGTGCCTATTCACCCTCCGTGCTATTCATCTGACCTCTCCTCTCTGCCTCTTCCTCGCGCTCCTTTTTTATGACACTGTCTTCAACGCTGCCCTCCACTCTATTCCTCGCTCTTCCTCCCGGGGCACACGAAAGTGCGTTCCTTGGTGGAATGCGGACTGTGCTCGGGCTGTCCGCTGTAAGCGTGCAGCCTGGAAGAAACACCGCCGCTGGCAGACGGCTGATTCTTTTATTCTGTTTCGGAAGGCAAGTGCGGTGGCCCGTAGGACCATCTGTACAACTAAACGTGAGAGTTGAAATCTTATGTTTCCACCATTACGTCCGATACTCCTCTGCCGCAGATTTGGAAGAAGATCCGCAAGATTGCGGACAAGTTCGTTCCGGATGTCTCGCCGGTTCTCCACTTCGTGGTACTCTTGTGGCGGATCCAGTGCAGGTCGCGACCAAACTGGGTTCCCACTTTCTTCTGTTAGCTCTGGTTCTCATCTTCCTCAATCCTTCCTTCTTTGTAAGCCTGTTCTTGAATCTTATCCTTTAGATTTCCGCACTCATCTCTGCTTTCCCTATAACGATCCTTTCTCTCTTTCTGAACTTCAGTCTGCCCTGGCCTTCTGCGGATCTACGGCGGCGGGCTCGGATGACGTTCACTACGAGATGCTTCGCCATCTCCCTGTGCACGTCTCAGTATTTACCGAGTCTGTATAACCAGGTCTGGGAGGTCGTCCGTCCCTGAGGACTGGCTCGATGCCATTGTACTCCCTATTCGGAAACCAGGGTCTCTCGGTACGTCCCCTAAGGACTTCCGCCCTATTGCTCTCACGAGTTGTGTTTGCAAGCTCTTTGAGCATATGGTAAATGTCCGTCTGATGTGGTTCTTGGAAACACCATCGCCACTCTCCTTCTCAATTTGGTTTTCGCAAGTGCCGCAGCGCGACTGATGTCCTGGTGAACTTGAAGGTCTATATTCGTACTGCTTTTGCTGCGAAGACCTCCGTTGTTGCTGTCCTTTTTGACCTGGAAAAGGCTTATGACACGACTTGGAGATACTATATTCTGTCCCAACTTCGTTCTTTGGCCTTCGTGGTAATCTCCCTCTCTTCCTTCAAAGCTTTCTCTCTCGTCGTACCTTTCGGGTCAGGTTTGGTGCCACTCTCTCTGCCTCTTATCAGCAGTATAAAGGTGTGCCCCAAGGTAGTGTTCTGAGTACTACTATCTTTCTGATTGCCCTCAATGGTCTTCTTTCCTCGCTTCCTTCTGGCACCTTCTCTGCTCTTTATGTTGACGATCTTACTCTTTGCTGTCAGGGTGATGATTCGCCTCTCCTTCAACGGCGGCTTCAACTTGTGATTGATGCCGTGTCATCTTGAGCATCAATCATGGCTTCAAGTTCTCTAGTACTAAGACTTGTGCCATGACTTGTACTTGGAAGCAGGTCGTTCTTCGTCCCTCTTTGTTACTTTATGGTCATCCCCTTGAGTACAAAGATTCTGCAAAGCTTTTGGGGTTATTCTTTGTCACTCATTTGTCTTGTCACCCCATGTCTCTTACCTCCGTGTTGAATGCTCTAAGGCCCTTAACCTACTTAAGGTTTTGTCCCATACTTCTTGGGGAGCGGATAGGCGCACGCTCCTCTATTTGCATTCCTCTCTCGTCCTGTCTAAACTCGATTATGGTTGCCCTGCATACTCTTCTGCTTCTCCTTCTACTCTTCGCCATCTTGATCCTTTGCACCATACTGGGTTGCGCCTCGGCTCTGGTGCTTTTTTGTTCAACTCCTACCCTCAGCTTGTACGCTGACACTGGCTTTGTCTCTCCAGGATCACCGTGATCGCCGTCTCTCGATCGCCGTGTCTCTGGTGCTTTTTTGTTCAACTCCTACCCTCAGCTTGTACGCTGATACTGGCTTTCTGTCTCTCCAGGATCACCGTCTTCACTATCTTGCGTGATCCTTACAGCATCCTCACTCTCGCCTCTATCGTGCTTTGACTTTTACCCCTCATGTAGTTCCTGTTCCTCTTCACCTCCTTCCTCTTTCTGTCCATTTGTCTCGCTTACAGGATTCTCTTTCAGCTCATATTAGCAATGTTTCTCCTCGTATTGTTCCATGCTTGCCCCCGTGGAGGGTCCCCCTTCCCAAATTTTGTACTTCTCTGACCCGCATCACTAAAGCTTTTACCCCTCCTACAGTTCTGAAACGCCTCTTCCTTGAGCACTTTTCTTCTCACTTCCACTCTGTTCCCATCTTCACTGATGGGTCTAAGTCTGCTGACAGTGTGGGCTACTCTGTTGTTTTTCCTGACCACACTTATATGTGTCGCCTTCCTCCGGAGGCTAGCATCTTCACAGCAGAACTTTATGCTATTCTCTATGCTCTTTGTCTCCTGCTTTCCCGGTGTCAATCCTCCTTTGTGGTGGTAGTTGACTCTCGTAGTGCCCTCATGGCGTTAGGGTCCTTTAATCCGGTTCACCCGGTGGTTGTCGAGATTCAACATTGGCTGTTTCTTATCTCCAGTAAATTTAAGTCAGTTGCATTTTAATGGGTTCCCAGCCATGTTGGTGTCTCTTTAAATGAGCATGCGGATGCTGCCACTAAGGAAGCTATCCGTGCTTGTCCCATCTCTCGTAAAAGTATTCCTTATTCCGACTTTTACCCAGTTATTCATGCCTCCATCCTTGCCCGCTGGCAGAGTTATTGGTCTTCTGTTCTTGGTAACAAACTGCGTACTGTTAAGTCGTGTGGCCCCAGTGGCCTTCCTCCTGCCACCGTAACGGCGGTGGGAAACGGCTCTGGTTAGGTTACGTATTGGCCATACCCGTTTAACTCACGGTCACTTAATGGAGTGCTGCCCTGCTCCTTATTGTCCACATTGCATTGTCCCTCTTACGGTCGTGCATATCCTCGTTGAATGTCCTGACTTCCAGGACGAGCATGTCTTGTTTTCCGACCGTCCCCCCGCAGTCGCTTGTCCCTCGATAGAATTCTTGGCGACTTGGATACTTTTGATATCGTTCGCCTTATGCGTTTCTGTTCTCGTATTGGCATCCTTGGTGATATTTAGCGCCCTCTGATTATCCCGCACATTTGATGGTGCTACATAGCCTTCCCGGTTTGGTGCCTTCTATTGATAATTACTTACTTACTTGGTGTAGCCAAGTCAACATGAGAAAGTATAGTGCACATTTTCGAGGGGTAAACAGTGGTTACATGCTTTTTTTTTAGTTTTAGTTCATTTATTATGCACCCCATACCCATCTTGTGGGCGGTAGTGAAAGGGTTACAGAGGCACATAATGGGCTCAGGGACTGAACCCCACAATTCATTTAGCTAAGCAAGTTACAATCTTGATGAGCTAGTTACAAAATTCAATATAAGTCGTCACATCAACAATGGGTTCGAGATCGACCTCAAATACAGGTTCTAAATTAAGCAACTGACATATGTGGAGAGCTAGTGTCACAATTTATATGTCTGTCCTGCACACCGCCCCCCATCCAGTGGGCAGCGGTGGATAGGTTACAATCACTCAGTTACTACCTACAGTTAGCAAACTGGGGATATTTGGCTAAAATTTCTGGTAGCAGATCATTTTGAATGAAATATTTACACATCGCTGGAACATTGGTTATAGAATTGTCTCTAAATTCACGTATCTTTTCGCACTCCATCACATAGTGACGGAGGGTGTGCGAATAATTTTGTTGACACAGTTTACATTTGGTCAGGTCTACATCGGCAGATAATGAGAATTCCAGAGATACTTGTAACCGAGTCTAAGCCGAGCAGCAGTAACATCTAGAAGTCTGCTGATTTTATTGGATGATCCATAGATGTGTGGCTCCTCTTGCATGATAGTATGATGATAGATGGAATTACTGGTGTCAATTTCACTTTGCCTCAGATCTACAAGATCTTGTTGAAGTTCTCGGTGTACTGCTGCTCTCAGATTGCTCATTGACAATCCAAGGTTACACTCAACGGCTCCTTTAAAGGCAGATTCTTTGGCTAACTTATCAGCTCTATCATGCATTCGGAGGCCAACATGAGATGGAGACCACATGAAATGGACTCTGTTACCATCCTTAATAATTTTGTTGTATTTGTGTCTAGCTTCGGACACGAGCATGTTACAGTTGTGTCTTAAAGAGTTGAGAGCATTTAAGGATGATAAGGAGTCACTTACAATTAATGTATCAAGTTTGGAGACTTGTACACATTTCAGTGCAAGGATCAAGGCAAATAGTTCAGTCTGAAGGGTAGAGGCCCAATTGTTTATACGGACTCCCCACTCAAAGTACAAGCCATCGCCCATTGTCAGAACAACTGCACTTCCAGCTGCACCCGTGGTGCGATGTAGGGAACCATCAGGACTGCAAGGTACAGTCCTTGCACCGCTGCTTTTCCTTATTCTCATATCAGATATAGACAAAAATACAAGTCACAGCTTCGTATCATCCTTTGCAGACGACACAAAAATCAGTAAGAAAATTACCTCGGCTGAAGACATTGAAAAACTTCAAGCTGATATTAATAAAGTTTTCGACTGGGCATCAGAAAATAATATGATGTTTAACAGTGACAAATTCCAGGTACTCAGGTACGGTAAAAATGAGGACCTTAAACATAATACAGGGTACAAAACACAATCAAATGTGCCCATAGTAGGAAAACAACATGTAAAGGATTTGGGAATAATGATGTCTGACGACCTAACGTTTAGGGAGCATAACCAAGCAAATATCGCATCAGCCAGAAAAATGATAGGATGGATTACGAGAACTTTCAAATCCAGGGATCCCATCACAATGCTTGTACTCTTCAAGTCACTTGTGCTGTCCCGTCTTGAGTACTGTTCAGTACTCACTTCCCCCTTTAGAGCAGGAGAGATTGCTGAAATAGAGGGAATACAGAGAACATATACGGCACGCATAGACGCGATAAAGCACCTAAATTATTGGGATCGTCTCAAAGCTCTCCAAATGTACTCACTAGAAAGAAGACGAGAGAGATATCAAATAATATACACCTGGAAGATACTGGAGGGCCAGGTCCCAAATCTACACAGTAAAATAACAACGTACTGGAGTGAACGATATGGAAGAAAATGCAGAATAGAGCCAGTGAAGAGCAGGGGTGCCATAGGCACAATCAGAGAACACTGTATAAACATCAGAGGTCCGCGGTTGTTCAACGTCCTCCCAGCAAGCATAAGAAATATTGCCGGAACAACCGTGGACATCTTCAAGAGGAAACTAGATTTATTCCTCCAAGGAGTTCCGGACCAGCCGGGCTGTGGTGGGTATGTGGGCCTGCGGGCCGCTCCAAGCAACAGCCTAGTGGACCAAACTCTCACAAGTCAAGCCTGGCCTCGGGCCGGGCTTGGGGAGTAGAAGAACTCCCAGAACCCCATCAACCAGGTATCAACCAGGTATCAGTGTATATGATTTGAGAGAGAGAATGCTCTGTGGACAGAGCATCAATATGGCTTAAGGCGTTGAGCTTTGCCTCAAGACGAAGCTTGGGCTTATCTCTAATTTGCTTCTTGGGTGGAAAGGGAGGGATTAAAACTGGAAAGGGTGTAACCTCCCACGGAGCAGGAAAGTGCCGTTGTTGTTTCTCTTGGTACAAATCATGAACCCCATACATTCTGAGTTGAGTTCCAGTTTTTGTTATCCATTTGGAACAATGCTGATCTTCAATAAAGTAAGTCTGGAGGGCTTCTGTGCAAGGATTAGGATGAGTTAGCCTAAGCATTTTTATACCAATTTGACAGTTAATTTCAGTAACACGATCAACAACGCTCAGAATATTAAGTTCCTTTCTCATATTAAGTATCTTTGTGGTACGAGGGCACCCAAGGATTATCCTCAGGGCTTCGTTCTGCAATTTTTCAAGCCCTCCAAGCTTTCTTTCAGGCATCAAAACAAGCAGAGGTGCAGCATAATCCACTAAAGATCTGATGTATGCAAGGTACATCATTTTGACAATTCTGACACATGCCATCACAGAAACATCGGTCTGGTTATGCCATGATGATGTCTTCAAAAGATCTGTAAACATTCTAAAACGTTAAATAGTTAGTACCCTTCTTGTTAAAGCAAGGGTAGACCTTGAAGTTTTCCTGGGACGACCAGACCAATGTGTCTGTGATGGCATGTCACCATTGTTTTCCCCTCAGAAATGCACACAATACTTCACATCAACTTCTATCTTGAGGTTATCTTGAGATGATTTCGGGGCTTTAGTGTCCCTGAGGCCCGGTCCTCGACCAGGCCTCCACCCCCAGGAAGCAGCCCGTGACAGCTGACTAACACCCAGGTACCTATTTTATTGCTAG
Organism: Procambarus virginalis; assembly: GCA_020271785.1. NCBI lineage: Eukaryota > Metazoa > Arthropoda > Malacostraca > Decapoda > Cambaridae > Procambarus > Procambarus virginalis. Next base: position 11,347,544 of record WNGS01165751.1, read on the forward strand.
GTAACAGGGGCATAGGGTGAAAGAAACTTTGCCCATTGTTTCTCGCCCAGGATCGAACCCGGGACCACAGGATCGAACCCGGGACCACAGGATCACAAGTCCAGTGTGCTGTCCGCTCGGCCGACTGGCTCCCTCCCAACTTGGCTACACCCAACAATTAACTCATTTCTTTACTTTGTTGGCCTGTTGATTTTAAAGCCATGATCTAAACAATGGTTTCTTTGCTTATTTCTTTGGTAGGTGCCATAATAAGTCATATCACATGAACTGCTAATAAGTGCAAAAAACAACACAGCCACGGAACAAATTGTAGCACATAACTACTCACGATGATAGCCAAGAGGCCACTGACTCTAGTACTGTGGTCACTTCAGAGAGCTAACTCCTGCTGTGACATCATATAGCCTTTGCATACTTCTGTCTAAAATCTTTCACCCACAAGACCATCACCCTTTTTTTTGTCATAAGTTTGCACTGCCTTGAGCAGGGCAGTGCAAACTTTTGAGTTCTGATTTCTAATAGAAAAAATATGATCAGGTGGAAAGAACTATTTTGAGTCGATCCTGATATCTGGTGATTATTTTAGAGAATATGTACAGTAATATGACATGCGTTATATTTTCCATTACAGCTTTGGTGTGTACAACTCTCTTCTGGCTGTCCTGAAGGGTGGTGCCACACCTATACTTAAATCGAAGTGGCTACTGCTTGTGCATCACACAGCCATGTTGGATGAATCTTTTGGTCAGTAATAACAAATTGTAATTTTGATTTACATGTGGATAAAATGAGGCTGCCCAAGAGCAATTATAGCCAAGTGACTAAATGGGGGTTAGACAGCTGCTATGGACTGCATTTTGAGGACGTTTGTGTGTGAGAAATTTATGTTGTAGATATGATAGAGAAAAATTAGGTCAGGAGTCAGTATATTAGATAACCGACAGCTAGAAAGTCTAGGTCCAAAAGTTACAAGCTTTATCCAGCAGTCTCAAGTAGTAAATACTATACACATATAAGTCAGATCAGTCCTAGGACTCATAAATAGCGTACAGAAGACTAGAGGCCAAAACCAGGCAGTCACTCAGTTGCACAGGGAGCATGCCATTCATAATCACTCACACCAAAGAAAGAAACCTCCAGAAAGGAAGTGAAAGAAAACATACAACTGCAAGGTTTACAGAAAGTTGACAAACAATGTAGAAAACAGGTCGGTAAATGGTCCACCCAATAGTTAGGTGATCCTCCCCTTAGTTACAGCTGGCCACATTAGGTGTTGCCAACATGGGAGCAGCTCCCTATGGCATAATGATCAGTCCTTTGCCTAAGTGTGTTGCCATCTCCAACTCCTGAGTTGTCAGTAATATAATCCTCTCACTTAAAACTAAATCATAACATTTCTGAGATACCAACCCTAATTTATAAAAAACAGCCTCAAGTGTTATAGCTCCCACCTAAACATTATACAACTTCAGAGTTCATTTGAACTCAGAACTTTCTCTAATACAGTATTATTAAAATGATAGTAATCCCAGTTCATGAAAGTGGTGATCTCGCTGAAATTAGCAACTTTAGACCAATGTCAATCCTGTCACCTTGTCCAAAATATTTGAAAATCTTGTGTACGAATACAGTAGCTTATGCCTACCTCCCCGAGTGCAACCTGTTCTCCTACAAAGAACATTGCCTTTATGCACATGCATAAAAGCAACATATGTGTATGCGTTACACAAGGGCAAAAATTGTTGTACTAGAAAATGGAAGCAACTCGTGAAAGTTACGTACTGTCACGTTTTCTGTTTTGGGTCCTCTGGTAGGTTAAGAAGAGGACAAATCGACCATTTTCTTGACGTTGGGAAACCTTATGACGATGTGCTTCTCAATGAGTGGTTCCGTGACATGGTGAAGGGGGGCACTTGTTCACCATCTGCAGAGAGGTGGGGTGGCTCCTGCACCCCGCTCCTGCCTGTTGATGCTGTGCACAAGTGAAATACCCTCACATGTGTTCACTATGCATAGAGACCTATGCATTCCCTTATGTTCCTTCATCTGGCTGAAAAAACATTGTAAAACTTATTACTGCACATATTGTTTTGAAAACACCAACTACTGTAATCAAATTGGGCTGTGAATAAGCAATACTGAAATTGTAAGCAGAGTAGATGGAAAATCTCTTGGAGTTCAAATTGACAACAAACAGTTTCAGTTCCATATACAGTACATACATGAAGTAAAAAAAAAAAATCTGAAATACTGTAGTTGGCATGTTCCCTAAAATCTGATAATACATGCCTTGGTCTGGCTTGGTAACACTTAAATCTTTACTCATCTATCCATATCTCTCATGCTTGGTGATCTATAACCCAAAGTTACCTGCTTGATGGGGTTCTGGGAGTTGTTCTACTTACCAAGCCCGGCCCAAGGCCAGGGTTGACCTCGTTAAGTTATCTATGATCCATTATTATTCAACATAAGTCAACAGTTAGAAAAGTAAACTCCAATCCCAGACATTCAGCACTTTATTGAACTCCTTGAATGTTAAATATCAAGTCAGCACCTGTACTCTCTCAAGTGTACGCTGTATCTTTAAAATTCTGAACTGCAGTCCTTATCCTGACCTTAAGTCCTTCCTAGATGGTTGTAAGAGAATCCACAGTCACCAAATGAGAAAGATGTCTATTTGATATTCCTATACTGCAACTCAACATAACAGAAATGGAATGCAAATTAAGGGTCCCAAATTGTGTAAAGGCCTCGCAAATAAGATTAAAAGCTGTACTTTTCTTAACCAGTTTAAGATAAGCTAAATATTTCTACTGGTAATTTACATCTTGTATTAATTTTCACTTACATTTACTTATCTAAAAATGTCAAATTTATTTGTTCTGTTTCTGCCAATGTTAATTACATTTGATATAATTAAAAAGTATGTTTCATAATAAGACACTTTCTGACAAGAAAGTGTCTTATTATGAGTACACGTCTTACCCTGTATCGTGTAAATCAGTTATTTACATCATTTTTACATTATGCATAGTACTTTACTGTTTGTTTACAATAATTTGAAGATATATTTTCTATTTATTGCTCTACAGATAAATTATTAGAGAAAGTGCTGAAGGACAGATTTTTGAATAGCTCTCACCACCACAGTGTATTTGTGCCCATCCTCACCCTCAGGACCTGCACTCACATGTACGTATTGTGTATATAAATGGATATCGTGTGCATTGTGAATTTTGTCTGTCCAGTAGTATATTTTCTAAAAGAATGGGAGTTTACACAGTTGTACTGAAACTGTATAAACTCCATTCTTTTGTATTAAAAGAATGGAGTTTGTTGCTGTTTTGATCAGCAGAGGAGCTGATGTAATTAATAGTTTGTGTTTATTATTGTTGTGCATCATGTTGGCTTGTTCATGTGGAGACACTGCACAATTGCTATCATTGAACGAAGGATAGCAATAAGTGGGTTTAGACTTTGACAGACACCCTACTGGCCTCTGCTGTTACACTTCCTGGGTTCAGAGTCCCTTTCATCAGTGTGTATTTGTGCAATGTCCATCAATGACCAAGGACTATCATTGGTCCTTTTGGATGGTTGTTCCTCTCGGGTGTTGAATTTCCAAGTGGCATTTCTCTTATTTGCTCATGCCTTGTGACTTAAATCATTGCAGTATCCTGCTTTAACTGATGTGGGAGAGGTTGGCCTTGGCCCTAGAACAAGGACCCTTGTTTTTGCATCCACCTGCACATCACAGGTGGCTGACTGGACAGCACGCTGGATGCTTGATCCTGTGGTCCCGGGTTCGATTCCCGGCGCCGGCTAGAAACAATGGGTAGAGTTTCTTTCACCCTGATGCCCCTGTTACCTAGCAATAAATAGATACCTGGGAGTTAGTCAGCTGTCACGGGCTGCTTCCTGGGGTGTGTGTGGTGTGGGAAGGAAAATAAAATAGTAGTTAGTAACAGTTGATTGACAGTTGAGAGGCGGGCCGAAAGAGCAGAGCTCAACCCCTGCAAGCACAACTAGGTGAATACACATTGTCACCTACAGGGCCTTGATCTTTTCTACTGCCATAACCATTGGTATGGACTTACTGAAGCTACATCCACTGGCACCATCAGTATCTGATGTGGAAAGAGGCATAAATTTGGTACATATTACTATCAACAACTGTCCTCAAGAGTGAAAAACTTCAGCCTCATCATGAGTCTGGAATTGTGCTAAGCTATAGCATAAGATGCTTGCCTGACAGTGAGCGACCAACTAAGGTGATACCACAGCTAGCACAGGTGATGAGCTACGACAATCTTCACACACCAGTACGTGAAAAAGCTCATGCTCAAGTTGAGTAATGGAGGAAACAGTGGTAACCATTTGTGTGAAAAAGCACACAACTCTGGGAAAATACACTCAGCAGTCATGCTCTAGACTCGTTAGTGACCATCTTGATCTAACGGACAGATTCAAAATAAACAGCCTCCCTGATGCATATAGTGGAACATCACTTCAAAGGTCCTTCAGATGGAAGGACTAGGATGAGAGCCTCCCAGATAGCTAGGAAACATGAGAGAGAGATGAGGGAAAGCATGAGCAACCACTGCCAAGACAAGTGGCCACTCGACACTAATCTCAGTCATATACCTGGTGAGATATAGAGATCTATACTTCTGAAATAGAAGGTATAGAGTTGCACCTTGCTTGAACAGACTAATTTGGCAATTTTCAGAGTAACATTTCTGGTATTTCTACCAAGCCAAATTCCAACCACATCTGAATGAAAATTTTCCAAAATCACCACTGTATGATTAAAAAAAAAAGCCTATTGGTTTTTACTTCCCAAATTATTACTTTGGGGTCAAGATTTTTATGTCCTTTTAATAACTCTTAACATCATTATTTAAGAAGATAAGGGCCAATATTCAGTCATAATCTCAGGAACTTTGTAGTCTATTAAGGCTTGGTGAAGCAGACACCATATTCCAACCCACCAACAAATTGTCAGTTGTCTTAATATTTTCTGGCCCTCCAAGCTTTGTGTTCCACTTCAGTTTGTTCGAGCAGTCGCACTATATAGTATTTGAGTTCACGAAGAACACTAAAACGCATGGCTTTTTGAAGAGGTTGGGTATTAGAGCTGGTTTTATCTATTATATTGTATTGTGAAAATGATAACTGGATGCATTATGCATGTGTTTTAATGTTTATCACATTATTTATTTATATATATACAATATAATAGTTTTTCATGATGATTTTAACACTTTCGCACGCCCGTCCCGTACATACACGACGGCTATATTTCTATCGGTTGTGCATCCGCGTCGTAAATAGCCGGCCGATCTAAAAAAAACATATAAAATCCAATTCTTATTCGATCGACTTGGGGTTTGTATGAAAATGTTTGCCATTAAATTTTAGTTTTCTCTAATAGGCACATGGCCTATTAGAGAAAACGGCATTGTATTGTAACTTAGAGGAGAGACTATTGAGTTGTTGGCAACGAGGGTAATCGCCCACTTCACACACTCTTGGTGTGGGCCGCAATCATGATTATACATTTATATGCATTTGTCTGTGTAGGGAATTTTATTGCGAGTTCAGTGATATAAAATATAACGCTGTAGGACTAATGTGGAGCTGACAACAAACAAAAGAGTATGAACATTTTGTTGCTGTTTGGGCGTCACGGCGAGTGATCTACGTTTTATTTATTTCGTGGTGGGATAGCTAATGCTTTGGTGACATGTTATACATATGATCTTGTAGAGAATTTTATTGCCAACACATTGATACCAAAAGGAAATACGTAGCTCGAGAATTGGTGTCAGGAGAGTGAAAAGATTACACACACTTTTTGGTGTTTACGATCAAGAGCCCAAAACGCCGTGCGCACACTGCGCTATGTTTTTTCACGGGCGCCGCGCGCATTAAAGTGTTAATTTAAATTTTTTGGGAAGATAATGCCTTCCCACCAAGTGAAAGTGTAAAATGAGGTAATAATTAATGTATGAATGAATGAAATACTTTCATTACATTAAGTTGTGGTTAATGGAGACATGTGACTGAAAACAGAGAATCTCTCTAATATACTCTTATATAAATTCATGAATATTGTACAGCACTGCTATTTTATTAGTTATCAGAGATTTAAAAAAAATTTAATTTAAACTTTTAAAATTTATATTTAACAGCAATATAGTGTGTTTAAATACAAATTTAATGGATGCATTTTTTCTTCTTTAAGACTATCGACCATTCAAAGAAGATCAAACAGGGAACAAGAGTTGGGTAATATTCTTCGGAGGAATATCATTGCACTCGATAAGTAAGTTTTGTTCATGCAATTAGTTCTCATCCTATTTTGTTACAATTTGTGTAGTGGTGCCTCAAAATCCCGATCATATTGTACCGGACATGATCCAGAATTTTGTCAAGTCCAGGTTTTCTGGGGGAGCCCCGTAGCTTCAGAGAGCCTCTCGGGCTTCACACAGAAAATGGGGTTTCATTATATTCAATGCTGGTTGTTTTAAGCAGACGATGAGTCACAGTGACGTGGCTGAAGAAAATGATGACCAAACATCTCTTATCTTCTGAGTTGTGGTTTGGTCATCAGATTTTTTTCATTTGCCCTTTTCTTGTGGCAAGTGTTACAGTACATGTTATCTAGACACAAATATTATACAGAAAGATTGTGCGCCAGGTAATAAGGTATGAAAAATATATGAAAATATATTTGCTCACTTATCTTCTAGTATCCCTGGCTGGTCTTGGTAACAGGTAACAAAATGCAGTTAAAATACTATGCCATGCGGTCTATTAAACTTGTGCAGTGACTGTGGAACGTGCCTTGAAGTCCTCAGTGCCCATGGTCAATACCTACAAACTCTTAACTGTTTGAAAAGTTTCTTGACTTCTTAACTCTTGCCTACAAACTCTCAACTGTTCTCCACAAACAGGCTACAGTGCTGCATAAATTATTGGGAAATAGTATAATCTAAATCATTATACTTTGAAGGTTTCAATATTTTTGTCACTTTTATTTCCACAACTATTCATTTTATTCACATTATGTAATGTTTCCTTGGCATTTGTCAGAAAAAGCACTAGTACTGGTGCTATACTACTCTTACTAGCTGCATTTATTTCTCCCCAGTCATGATCAGGTTTTTCTAATCACTTGGTCTTATTATCCAAGGAAAAGTAGTTTCTCTTATCCTTGTCTGATATATCCATACTTCTCTTGTCACAGAGAACCTTCAGTGTGCAAATTTACCTGAATTTACCTGAGGGCCACACTTAAGTGGCCTCAATGGGCACAAGAAGCCAGTGGTTTGTCACAGGTACATAGGGTTATATCAATCTTGTATAGTTGCATAATTATTGTATTCCTAAAGATTTTTCTCAAATGAAGTATTCCCCAGTACTTTGAACTGGAGTACTGTCTTGACATCTATAGTTTCAGTGGATAAGTGATCCCATGCATTTATTACCATATGGGTGAAAAAGCATCTCCTCTTTTATATTCTATATTGTGGCTTGTTGACCTTGAAGCTGTTGGCACTTGTATGAGTTAATCTGTATTAATATCTTGTAATTTGTTCAGCATTTTAAAGGTCTCTATATGATCAGCTCTGTCGTGCCTGGTTTGTAGTTTGTCCCAATGCCTTAAAACGTTCATCATATGACTGTTGAGTGAGTTCTGGAATTTTTGTCACTCTGCATTGAACTTTTTCCAAACCAGATATGTCCTTTTGAAGGTGGGATCTACATGCTTGGGATGCAATTGCCCATATAGGGTTACATAAGTCTTGTATGGTTGAATAACCATATCTCGGAGCTTTGCCATCTTATTTTCTCTGGTATATTAACTCAGTGTCATTCACATTGACTCACCTCCACCTCTTCCCTTTCTTTCAAGTGGCTTTTTCTTGAGTTGAGGAATTATGATCTCCTGCTTTAAGCCTCTAGAAGGGGGCAAGGTTCTGTCCCTTAGTCCTCTGTAGACTTGTAATGTCTTACTAGGACGTGATGTTGATTGACTTGGGTGCTACTTGGCAAGTAGCAAGCACAAAGGAGACACCAAGAACCCACCAGAAAGGTGCATTTTATTACATTCAACATGTGTTCTCCTTTAGTTGTGGCAATTTTCAGTTTCCTTCAATTGTGACAATTTTGAATGTCCTTTAGTTGTGGCAATTTTCAGTTTCTTTCAGTTGTGGCAAAAATAGTGGACATAAAAAAGACGCGACATAATAACTACATCCAAACTGATATAGTAATTGAAACGATTATAAGGAGGAACTATTTTTAAATATGCAATATCAAATACTATTGGCTGTAGATTAAAGCAAAATACTTTAAGTAATTAAAACAAACACTAAAAGTGCCTAAAAACATGCGTAAATATTTTTTTTTTAAATCCTTGGACAGCGGTTGTCATCAATTGTTGATTCACAGGGTAATGCAGTTATCATCATGTGAAGATTTAACAAATTATTGTCTGGGTTTTACATGTATGATGCAATTATGGATATAAAAGTGCACTGTGCATGTGAATAAAGAAAAACAAGTGATAAAACAGTGAAACATCGGAAGATAAAAGAGGAAGTGTCAGCAAAGTCAAACACCGGGCGTTGACAAGTGCCAGATGCAGTCTTACAGAGCACCTCCACCCAATGAACAAATATTCACATATTTCCATGTTTTTCCTTACATTCTGCATACAAATGAATAATTCTATAATGAAAAACTATTTGTTGGAATTTTGTATTTTTTGTGCATAGGCGGGTATGACCAATTCTCCATAGCCATTGTCTAAGGGTTAATAGGTTGGCCCTCAATAGTTCCCCAGTGTATTTGCTCTCATACCACAGACAGCAAATAATATTGATCAATAAATGAGGTGTATAAATTAAGCAGCTGTATAGTTAAAAATATTATAGCAGAATTTTGAATGTATTGTACACTGTTCACTAATAATTGCCTATATATTCTTTAAAAACATTGCTTAATCTTTGTTGCATTTAACAGATGTGTGGCAAATGGTGCTGCTCAAATTATTGATGGAGGAAACTGTTTTGCTTCATTAAGTCCCGAGTCGCCTACTTCAGAGTTCATAATGTGTGTGCGTGTCATCCACTGCTGTTTTGGATATGGTCATCGCCACACTGCTGTTCTTGTTGGTAGGAGATATGCTAATTAATTTGTCCTTGTAAGCATTTGTATTTTTCTTTATAAACAATGTCAAATTATAATTGCAGGTAATGTATTTTGATCTGAAGTTATCTTGAGATGATTTTGGGGCTTTAGTGTTCCCGCGGCCTGGTTCTCGACCAGGCCTCCACCCCCAGGAAGCAGCCCATGACAGCTGACTAACTCCCGGGTACCTATTTACTGCTAGGTAACAGGGGCATCAGGGTGAAAGAAACTCTGCCCATTGTTTCTCGCCGGCGCCCGGGATCGAACCCGGAACCACAGGATCACACGTCCAGTGTTCTGTCCGCTCAGCCACCGGCTCCCCGGCTGATATGTCAAGCTGTTGTGTAGATTTTGTAAACAAAGTTATCCACTAAAATACACAAATTCCCTTTGGGTAAAATTGCTGGTCTCTGGGTAGTCACTGATCTGGGTACACCGGTGTTTTAAACATATCCATTTCTTCCATCGTTTGGTTAAAAAAAATAAAATGATCACTAGATCATCCTGGCTGTGATGGCTATGCTGAATATGGCTATGCATTGTAATCTAAAAAGAGAATCAAGAAAAGCAATTAGTGGAAACCTTGATTTCAGAAGAGGATACTATGGGGAACTTGGCAAGTTCTTTAATGAATTTGATTGGCAAGATTTGTTAAGACAGTGAAGTAAATGAGATGCATGCCAAGTTTTGTGAGTTATGAAGAAGGCACAAAAGAATTACTGCATACAAAGATGCAGAACTAGAAAAACATGATTGGTTCAACAGAAACTGTGAGATGGCCAGAGAAAAAAGCTAAAAAAAATGGGTCCATTATAGGAAGAGACTTAACCCTCAACCATGCCAGAAATACAAACATGGAACAATTGGCAGTGAGGAGAGAGGAAGAACAAAACTTTGAGAAAGGGATGGTGGACAAATGTAAAACAAAACCAGGCCTATTCTTTAAATCCACTAATTGCAAATTGCATTGTAAAGGATAAAATCCAGAGCTTGAGAATGGGGAACAAATTTACAGAGAACGAAAAGTAAATCTGTGAAACACTAAATGAACAGTCCCAAAAGTACAGTACAGTATGTGGAAAATGAGGATTTCAGAGAAACGGACACAATGCCAATTTCAAAGAGCAGCACAATACATAGAAGAGTGTCAAGATGAAGTGGAAAAATTGCTGAAGTAGCCAGGAAGAAACATAGCAGTTGGCCCAGATGGAATCTCACCTTGGGTTCTGAAGAAATGCACACCTGAGCTGAGCATTCTATTAAAATTTATTTTTCAGTCATTTTTACATACAGGAATCCTAGTAGATATATGGAAAAAGGCAAACATTGTTCCAATCTATAACAAATATATAGTAACAGATCAGACCCTCTAAATTATCGACCTGTATTGCTGACAAGTGTGTTAGTCAAATCTCTAGTAAAAATAATTAAAACCAAATGGGTAGAATGTCTGGAAAGAAATGAGAAATTATCTTGAAAGAAATTGAGAAAGTACTGTTGTTGGATATTGTTGATTAACCTGAACATTTTTCTAGTACTTCCCATGCACTTTTAATAACCCTGCTGAGATTTTTAAAAATTTCCCTGTAGTGGTGTTGATGTCATACTAGGATGTTGTATTGCCTGACTACACAACTTTGGTTATATGAATCAGCAGGTACTTACCATAAAGAGCAACTAATTAATTCTTCTTGTATCCCCATTAGGTTCATTTTCTGCTTTACTGACCTTTACACATACAGTAAAGTACCTTTTGTTATCTTACTGTCATTATCTTACTTTCTTTGACTTCATATCTAGAGAATCCTTTACAATTGTACTTAATAGGAAGTATGTTTTTAACATTTGGTTATACCTTGTATGAACAATTGCCTCCTGCTTCAGCTTGCAACCACATTATTTGTGCAATCTACCTATACAGACAGCAGTTTTATTGCCTTACATTGCCTTACATGCCTTTATTGCCTTACATGGAAACAGATCTGTTCTGTACAGTACAGAGCTTCAACGTCATTAGCTTTTGAGTGAAGAATACCAATCAATATACTATTTTTTTTCTGTATATAGAATGCCTCATAAAACTTGTTATATTTTTTTAACAGGCAACACTATCCCAGAAAGCGATGCTACTCGACAGTCTTCTACAACATGAGCACTGTGCAAGATATCAACAAAGCTATTTATGTTAATGACTAGCAGGGTATGGTAATTTACATTGCCTAATTATTTGATGGTACAAATAAGGTGCTGCATGCACTTGAAGTAATGATAATGGGTGATAACAAATTTTATATAAACTATTGCATGTGATAACACTACTTGTGATGATAAAATATGAACTGTGATTATGCTTTATCTTTTATGTACTGTATGCTAAGTGAAAATTATATATTGTTTAAATAGAAGGTGCATACTGTATATACATATTTTAAGTATGTATGTTGGCTAACATATTTGACTCTAAATTTTCAACATTATTTTAAATTTGAAATAAAAGGAATTTCTATATTTCAACCTGTCCTTTTTTTTTTTTATCAGACAGATAATCCATGTTTATATTAATTTACACATCTTAAATGTGAAGGATTTTAGTATTTGTAATTTAGTACTAGTCAAACTTATTCTCAATAAACTGGCACCAGTAAACACTTTTATGTACGTTTTATACTTTTAACATATTGCTGGTGGCATAGAAGATGTGAATGTTGTTGAATGTATTACATATGTAGTGGTGTCATTATTCACCATTTAGCATTTAAAAAGTCTCCTTTTAGTCATCATTATATTTTTTCTCTTATTTTATTAATTTTTTTTTTAAGATACAATTTATTCATGTCATCCATAACCATAATGTTATATACTAGACAATTAACTATCACCGATGTTTCACTTGTTTAGTTAATGAGTGTCAGGCATAAAGCTGGAGGTGAAACATTGGTTATGGTTTTATTGTCTACCCTCGTATCCCCTCATGTCCCTCGTATCCCCTCATGTCCCTCGTATCCCCTCATGTCCCTCGTATCCCCTCATGTCTCTCGTATCCCCTCATGTGTCTTGTATCCCTCATGTCCCTCGTATCCCCTCATGTGTCTCGTATCCCTCATGTCCCTTGTATCCCCTCATGTCCCTCGTATCCCCTCATGTCCCTCGTATCCCCTCATGTCCCTTGTATCCCCTCATGTCCCTC
>WNGS01165751.1:11394026-11405879 GCA_020271785.1 Procambarus virginalis
AGATGGTTGGGTTGACTGCATCTATTGACCTAAAAAAGGCTTTCGACAGAGTTCCACATAAGAGGTTGTTCTGGAAAATGGAAAATATTGGAGGGGTGACAGGTAAGCTTCTAACATGGATGAAAAATTTGACTGATAGAAAAATGAGGGCAGTGATCAGAGGCAATGTATCGGACTGGAGAAATGTCACAAGTGGAGTACCACAGGGTTCCGTTCTTGCACCAGTGATGTTATTGTCTACATAAATGATCTACCAGTTGTATACAGAATATATGAACATGTTTGCTGATGATGCTAAGATAATAGAAGGATAAGAAACTTAGATGATTGTCATGCCCTTCAAGATGACCTGGACAAATGGCGCCACTTGGCAAATGGAATTAATGTTAATAAATGCCATGTTATGGAATTGGAATAGGAGAACATATCCCACACACCTATATATTATGTGAGAAATCTTTAAAGAATCGATAAAGAAAGAGATCTAGGGGTGGTTCTAGATAGAAAACTATCACCTGAGGACCACATAAAGAATATTTGTGCGAGGAGCCTATGCCACGCTTTCCAACTTCAGAATTGCGTTTAAATACATGGATGGCGATATACTAAAGAAATTGTTCACGACTTTTGTTAGGCCAAAGCTAGAATATGCAGCGGTTGTGTGGTGCCCATATCTTGAGAAGCACATCAACAAACTGGAAAAGGTGCAAAGACATGCTACTAAATGGCTCCCAGAACTGAAGGGCAAGAGCTACGAGGAGAGGTTAGAGGCATTAAATATGCCAAAACTAGAAGACAGAAGAAAAAGAGGTGATATGATCACTACATACAAAATAGTAACAGGAATTGATAAAATCGATAGGGAAGATTTCCTGAGACCTGGAACTTTAAGAACAAGAGTCATAGATATAACTAGCTAAACACAGATGCCGAAGAAATATAAGAAAATTCACTTTCGCAAACAGAGTGGTAGACGGTTGGAACAAGTTAGGGAGAAGGTGGTGGAGGCCAAGACTGTCAGTAGTTTCAAAGCGTTATATGACAAAGAGTGCTGGAAGACGGGACACACGAGCGTAGCTCTCATCCTGTAACTACACTTAGGTAATTACTCAAAACGCATACACAATGCAGAACCCTCAATCCCAGTGTTTCCACTACACGCAGTACCTTTTCCAACCGTACTATGAAACACTGGCGGTTTACCTATCCCGTGGGTCAGCCCACCGACATTATCACGAGGTGCCTATACCCCACGGCCACTCTCCACCCACTTGCTGCAGAGAACCCTCATCCACGTGCTGGGGCCACAACACAATCAATGTTTTAGCGAACACCTGGCAAAAGCCTCTAGCTACTGGCTAGCAGCGCTTTTCAACAGGCGCGCCTCTGTCGCTCGTTTCTCCCCCTAAGTCAGTCCCGGGATATGCTGATCTCTTCCAATACTACTCAAACAGCAGTCAACCCCCACTGCTTTAGATCGGCAGCGGCTTGCTTAGTAGTCTTGCAGGTCTCGGTTGGGAGAACGTCGGCTGCCCAATGTAAACTGCCGTCCTCAGTACAACCACCCCACACATCACTTCTGTGGAGACAAACACGTAATTAGTTAATTGAACAGTACTGGTGAAAACATTAGGTAACACTCGCTCACTGGGGAATTGACATTATGCATGTAGCACAATGTAGGTGGCACTGATCTTGATCCACCACCCAACCAGAGGTCATCCACAACGATCTCTGTCTAGTCAAGGCAGGAAATTTGAACCATTTGCCATGGTTACGCCACCATCCATAGATAGCATTGTCTACATAGCGTCCAATTTCAGGAGAGTTTGGGGACACTCATAGCTGGAAGTATGTACCAGTCTATACTCAGACGGCAGTGGCGAGTCCATAACAATAACCTTTACAAGAATTCGTGTATATTACAGGGTATTTGGAAATAATTTTCCAAGTAATCTTTACCTTGTAATGTCTTGAAACTACTGATGGTTTTTGGCATCCAGTGCCTTCTCACTTAACTTGTTCCAACCATCAACTCTATTCACAAAAAACTATTTTTTGTACCTTTCTTTGCAGGTTTCAAGAATTCTTCCTTGTCTATTTTATAGATTCCAATTATTTTTATTTAGTGATCATATCCATCTCTTCTTACCTGTCTTCCAGCCTTGGCATCTGCCTCTCCTCATAACTTTTCTTAAGTCCCAAAGTCCTTTAGTAGCATATCTTTGATCTTTCTAGCTTATTGGTCTGCTTCTGGACCACACCATTGATACATAGTGGAACCTCGGTACTTGAACTTAATTGGTTCCTGAAGGTAGGTCGAGTGCCGATCTGTTAAGAGTACTAAAAAATTTTCCCATAAGGAATAACCTAAATTGGATTAATCCATTCTAGACCACAAAAATAAATGTATTAATGTAATAAATAAATTAAATAAATGCAAATACAGTATACACTCTACCCGTACTTCGTTGATGGCATATGTGGAAGGTGGTGAGGCAAAGGAAGAGAGATGTTATTCTTTGGCAGGGGAGTTTCCCACCATTATCACAGCTTTGTCAGGGTGATATTTTTCAAGAAAACTTTACTTTCCCCCTTGTTTTGTACACATTTCTTTTATTAGAGAACTAGATTTAGGCATACCAAACTTGGTTATTACATACACCCACAGGGTTATTAACCCATGGAACTGCCTACCCGCAACTGCCAAAACTGTACTGAATTTCAAACACCTGGAAAAGATCAAGGCAAATGGGGGTGAGGGGGGACCTTCAACAAGCCGGCGGCTTCCTGTCCTCGTCGAGGCCATTAAGGGTAGTGACCCTATGGGTAAGTCGGGTAAAAATACTATAAGTGGATGTGTTGATGCAAGTCCAGGCAGTGTATGTATACCTTCCTTGAACGTTAGACCATGTGGGAAATGGGCGCCTGACAGCTGGGTAGACAGCACTTCAGATTCGTAGTTCTGAGGTTCCAGGTTCGATTCCCGTTAGAGGCGGAGACAAATGGGCAAAATGTTTTTCACCCTGTTCACCTAGCAGTAAATAGGTACCTGGGAGTTAGACAGCTGCTACGGGCTGCTTATTGGGGGTGGAGGCCTGGTCGAGGACCGGGCCGCGAGGACACTAAGCCCCGAAATCATCTCTAGATAACCAAGAAATTGCCAGAGATCTCGGGGGGGGGGGGGGGGAGGAATGTTGGGGAATTATTTAAACCTTCGGTGGTCTTGGAAACGAGAGACGTCCCTCTGCTGGGTCACCTGACAGTCTTGTCTAATTCTCATACAGGATACTCATGGATTATATTCATTGATGATTTTATCCCATTTAATTATCCCTTTATAAATGTAAATTTTTAATGTGTATTGTAGAAGGTTATTACTTAATGAAATGAAATAATTATACTTATTTTTCAGATGAAGGCTTTCTACACTCCCTCAATTGGATCTGAGCAGACCAACTGTAGCACAACCTGGAAAGCTAGTGATCATCAACCAAAAACAACAGAGGATATGAAAAAAAAATGTAGTATTGGGTACAAAAGTAGACGTGACAGCAGTAGTGATACAGAAATAGGCAATTCAAAAGATACAATGAAATCTAAACAAATGAATAAAAAATTACCAGAGGAAAAGGAAAATATTATTGAAATGGATGAAAATGAATGTTCTATAAATAATAAACTGAAACAAAAATCTGTCATAACTGAGGCTGGATCCACGAAGAGTAAATATGTCGCTGCAACACGTATATACCCCAAAAAGAGAGAGAAATCAAGTGTCTCCAACTTGGAGAAACTTTACAAAGTACAGTGGCTGGAAGGAAGAAATCAGATTCTTCTGTGAGCACAGCCTTAGTACCCGAGAACACTGTCACTCGAGCTGTTACAACAAATAGAAAGTCCATAGAAAATGAAGGAAATCAATACGTGGGATCTCGTGCATTCAGTATGTTGGATTCAGTGATGTTGAACAATAAGTTTTGTTCGAAGAGCATAAACAAGCCAGACTCAATTATGCCTAGTATGTTGAAGAGAAGTAAAAGAAAGAGTAGCTCAAAACGAATGTCAAATTGTAAGGAAATTGAGAAAGCAAGTAACGTGGATCATGTTCTTTCTCACTTGGTAAAGTCATCTGATATAAATAAAATTAGTAAGAAAGTGGATGGAAAAAATGAACAAGATTTGATAAAGGTAGAGAAAGATAGTTGTTTACCCTCCGGTGACAAAGTTTTGAAAAAACTGCCATCAACAAAAGGGAACCAGGAAGGTAAATACAAGAATGTAAAAAGTAAAAAAGTGGTAAAAATAAAAAATAAATCAAATAATGATGAAAAAAAGGTTCCTACAAATAAGTCTAAAATGCTAGTCTCTAAATTATCACAAGTTCTTGCTGTAGGAAAACAAAAGCCAGAAGTGGCAACTCCTAAGCTAAGCAAGTCTTTAGGTAACATAGAAAAAGGTTTTAATGCATCGGAAAATAATGAAATATGTATCAAGATTAAGTCAGGATTTGGTAAAGTTGACCAATTAATTGCAGATTTAGGATTTAAGAGAAAGATGAATGAGAGGGTAGGTTTGGGGCCTAGGAAGAAAATAAAGGTGATTGTTGAAGATATTATGAAGGGTTCTGTCAGTTTAAAGGTACAAGATGTACAGATAAATACGTGTAGTAAAATTACACAGTTAGATGCTAACTTAATGCCTGCAAGAAGAAATGGTAATGGAATGAAAGATGGAATTTACAACCCAAGTGTGAAGACAGCAGTAATCATGAACAGTTCAGAAAACATTAATGTAACAATAATTCCAAATGGGCAGGAGTGTAGTGCTTCAGGTAATCAAATATATAATGAAATAACAGATAAAGAAGTTACAAAGCCTCTTAATGTGGATGGTCTTCAAACGTCTTGTCCCAGAATATCTCAAAATATTGAATCTGCACACGAGGAAGCACCGGACTCATCAGAAACCCACACAGAAATTAAAAGACTACATAAAGTGAAAGATTATCAACATACTTTTGTTAGTGATAATGACCCTAAGCCTGATAGTAATGAAAATTCAACTAACGGTACTATGGATACGACACAATGGCTAAACATACAGCTACCCGTACCACTCAAATCGATACAAGTGCCAGAAGTTGAAAAGGCTGTAATTCTGGATGCTAGCAAGCTTAGCAAAGTTCAGGGCTTGACACCCATGGAAGATAAATCATTACCAAAATCATGTCAAGTGCAGCACCCTCCAAAAACCAGATATATTTCATATAATAGTTTGGAATTTCTGTCAATTTTATCTACTGATAAACTTGTTCATGAAAAAACAAACCACTCTTCTTTAGATGTAAGTGAAGTCCTTGATTATAGCTTTAAACATAGTAATAGAGCTCAAAATGAGGAAAATTTTAAAGGCGGTAATTTTTCAGTTCAACCACTTAGGAATTCAGAAAATTCAAAAATTCCCTCAAAACCTAATATGCTTAAATTTAATGCAGCTGAAGTTTTGTCTTCTAAATCCCAAGTAAACACACCTTTATCTCTCTTGCTTTGCAAGTCCTTTATAAAGAGACATCTTTCCTCAAGCTCTAACCTGTATATTCAAGAGAATGGGGATTTGTCACAGATGTGTAAATCATCAATGCTTGTTGACAATGATGGTAGGTATGCAGTTGGGTTAAACCAACATGAGAACCAGAAGAAAAATATAGACCAAATAAGTTTCAATGAAGGGCACAGAGTAATTGTGGATGAAATTCAGAAAACCAGTAATAAAGGAGAATATCATAGTATCAATAACATGCCTCATATTTGTGCACGGAAGGAAGTAAATACCAAAGATATTACTACTTGTATACCCTTGCAATACAATGCTTTGAATGAGTTTGGAAAGAGTAATAGTAGGAATTCATCAAAAATTTATATTGCATCTAAACAGAATCAATCTAATTTGAATTTCAAATCAAATGTCAATGTACTGAAACCTACAATTGAGGCATACAGTATGGTATTGGTAAGTAATGGGGAACAATCCCCTATTCTTGATGGGCTCAAGACACTATCACAGTTTATAACAAAACAAATGGTCAAGGATCAAAATGTTCATTGCCAAGATTCTGGTGTAAAAAGTAATACATGTGAAGGTCAGCAGCAGAGATATATTTTAGATCAACAACTCAAAGCATTAATTGTGAAACAAGTGAGAAAACTTAATGGACAATTGAAAAATAAAAATGGAAAAGCTTTGCCAACAAGTTTGAATGGAGTAAATTTTCTATCCAAATATCAAAATCCTAGGAACCTTCAGTTACCGGGTCATTATGAGAATGCAAAAAATTCTCTTGAACATTCAAAGAAATCCGTGACCAATACAGAAAACGTAATTATAGAAAAATACGCTTTATCTGATCATAGACTGAAATTAAGACTTTGCCCTCAAAGAACATCGGCCTTAGCTGAATGTGAAGATGCTTACACCTCGGATACACAAGATAGTTCTTATAATGGAATGTTTGTTCCTAAAACTTCAATATTTACACCAAATAATTTATACCAGCCAGACTGGAAAGATGGTTCTTCACCAGAGTCATCTCGGGAATTGCAGATGCAAAAGTGCATTCACCTTTTCAATGCTGATCAGCAGGATATTTTGAAATTGAAGGTTAGTTATAACAAAAATACCAAGTTTCTTTGAACAAATCCACAAGGGCCGTGATGAGGGTTCGAATCGAAGGTTCGGTTCGAACCCTCATCACGGCCCTTGTGGATTTGTCCATTTGATGCATCACACACTCTCACAAGTCAAGCCTGGCCTCGGGCCGGGCTTGGGGAGTAGAAGAACTCCCAGAACCCCATCAACCAGGTATCAACCAGGTATCACTATTGTGATTTCTGTGTGTACTAAGTTTCTTTATTTTTGTGTGTACATATAGATTGATAGTCAGACTGACTGACATATTTAATGAAATAACACTAAATTTTATTATTGCATGTTGTAATCTTTCCCATTAAATACTTTTCTAAATATACTCGGCTGAACTTGCAGAGGTTTCGCTTCAGCACTTTGGTCCCACCTGTCAACTAATGTACAAGTTACTGAGCTTGTTCAGCTCTCATCACATTTACTTTTACGACTGTTGGCTATAGTTATTTATTATGGACCCCATACCCATCCCATTAGGGATGGTGGTGGGAAGGGTTACAAAGGCATGTAATGGGCTCAGGGTCTGATAACCCACAGTTCATTTGGCTGATAAAGTAACAATCTTGTGAAGCTAGCTTCAATTTTAGTGCATATTACCTACTGCTAAGGTAATTACACTTGGGTAATTACCTTAGTGCAGTTACAAGATGAGCTATGCATGTTGTCCCATCTTCCCAGTATTTTGTGTTGACACGGGAGTCACCAATGCCTGAAAGTGGTTAACCAAGCATGACACCCAGGCACTAAGGACGTTTGCTAGAACAACAAGCACCAAATGCATCATATAGGATTAACTTTGCTAGGAAGGATGCCAGCAGCGTGACATGTAAATTAGCACACATACCCTAATGCACCCCCAGAAAACCCAGAATGCCCCTAACTACAAAGTTTTGCACAAGACTCGGACTCATGCACTACCCCCAGGGTGAGGTTCTCCATCCCGGTGGCCTGGTCTCTTGGGGACTGACACTGCCCATGCAGGGGGCAGTACTACAGGAGCACCTGGGGAAGGGTGCCATGGACATATGCAGCCCAAAGTGTAGATTAGTGTTCACTCAACATTGTGGCCCAGGACACAGCGGATTCCGTGGCTGCTTGGGTTCGAATTCTGAGGGGTCATAGAGTTTAAATGATTCTATACCACTTACTTATTGATGTAGACGATGCTCGGCCTTAGTGGTGCCTTGGACAAGTAATCCTCACTTAATCAAACATTTGTACATTCCACTAAGCAATTTGTTCAGACTTTTGAGGAATTCATTAGAGCGAGGTTAATAACAGCAAGAATCTACAAATTAAAGTGTTTTGAGACAAGTGACTTTATCCTACTGCTCATATGTGCTGTATGCTACAGTAGCAATAAAGTGACTAATTATGCATGTATATTTGTTTCAGTGTTTATTTGTTAATCATGAGAAGTCATATACTGCTCTTGAGGAGATAGAGAAATGTGGTGGCAGTATATATATCCGACCCTTGGTACTAGATCAGCTGCTTTCACACCCATCTCTTAGAAAGCTGTGTAATGAACCCAAAGTCCAGTAAGTACAGTACTTTTATAGTTTGAGATTTAATATACAGTATTTAAGGTCGGGAAATGTTTCGGTATAATGTACACTACTCGACGAAAGCATTCCTAGTCAAGGTAGCACTTACTTATGGCAAGACAGAAGTACTCGCCAGGTTCATGACATCACGATGTGCGCTATCTCCTAGGAGGACCACAGCTGGAATATGCTTAGTTGCCACCAGGCATTCATAGTGAGCAGTTAGGTTGTGTATCTCGCTCTGGCACCTTGCCATGTCTTATTGCATTTAACAGTGATGTTGGTGATATTTATATTCTTTTTTTTTTTTTTTGACACACAGCAAGGAACTAAAGAAAGAAACCATTGCTCAGATAATTTCTATACAGGAAGCAGGTCACCAGAGTAAGGAATGAGTTAATTGTTTGGTGTAGCCAACCCCCACACTGTCTGGCACGTTGTCGCCGTGAGGGGGCTTAGTGGGCAGCTGCCGGAGTGTGATGCTCCATGGGTCGGTCCTCTGTCCTTTTGTGGCCTTATGCTCCTGCTGTTGCCTTTACCAATTTTGCCAGGCCCCTTTTACTCGTGTTTCATTTTTCTCCCCCTCTTCTCCTATCCAATTGTCATTTCCTGCCGACCTTTTGCCTGTTTTGATTATTCTTTCGACCTTCTTTTGTTTTGACACTCGGGTGTTTGAGGAGGCATACTCTTGCACCCGTAGAACTGTAGTACGCAGCGTCTCGAGCGAGGGGACCCTTTTATTGTCAATCCTCCTTTCGTCACTGAACCCGCTCTCGACGGACTCACGGTTCTTAACCCTCAAACCGCGCATATCTCATATAAATGATATCAGTGACAAAACCGAAACCGCGCACATCATTTATATATGATTTCGTGTCTAGCGCTATAATTTAAACGCCCCGCCTGGGATAGGGGCAGCTATAGTACAGCCATGACTGATAGTTGCCAGATGCCACCTAGAAAAAAAATCCAGCCCAACATTCTTGGGTGTGAGAGCGTCAGTATTGAGCAAGCCACCAAGGCTGGCACACGCAGCACGAGCTCACAGCACCGCTGTTCAGCTTGTGACCACAGCATGGCCTACAAATGCCATAATATAAATGGTACTGCCATTATTTAGCAGTGATAGTATTACTGAAGCCCCCTGACTGTGATAAACTGACCAGGATTCTGATATCAGCGTGATTGTGGTGATATTTAGCGCTGTGCTCGATGGAGGGAGGAGTACGGCTGTGGAGGGAGGGTTGTGGCGTCGTCTTCTGACTGTGTGTGGCCACCATTTATTGACTGCACTCACCATACCAGCTTAGTGGTTCGCTATGGTGAACACAAATGTAGATACTTGTATATAACGTGTGTATAGTGTGAGATAACAGCGAGAGGAGTAGGTTAGGACCCGCCATTTTGGTAATTACCTAAGTGTAATTACCTAAGTGTAGTTACAGGATGAGAGCTACGCTCGTGGTGTCCCGTCTTCCCAGCACTCTTTGTCATATAACGCTTTGAAACTACTGACGGTTTTGGCCTCCACCACCTTCTCACTTAACTTGTTCCAACCGTCTACCACTCTATTTGCGAAGGTGAATTTTCTTACGTTTCTTCGGCATCTGTGTTTAGCTAGTTTAAATCTATGACCACTTGTTCTTGAAGTTCCAGGTCTCAGGAAATCTTCCCTGTCGATTTTATCAATTCCTGTTACTATTTTGTACGTAGTGACCATATCGCCTCTTTTTCTTCTATCTTCTAGTTTTTGCATATTTAATGCTTCTAACCTCTCCTCATAGCTCTTGTCCTTCATTTCTGGGAGCCACTTAGTGGCATGTCGTTGCACCTTTTCCAGTTTGTTGATGTGCTTCTTAAGATAAGGGCACCATACAACCGCTGCATATTCCAGCTTTGGTCTAATAAAAGTCGTGAACAATTTCTTTAGTATTTCTCCATCCATGTATTTAAAAGCAATTCTTAGGTTAGAAAGTGTAGCATAGGCTCCTCGCACAATGTTCTTGATGTGGTCCTCAGGTGACAGTTTTCTATCTAAAACCACCCCTAGATCCCTTTCTTTATCAGAATTCTTTAAAGATTTCTCACATAATTTATAGGTTGTGTGGGGTCTATGTTCACCAATTCCACATTCCATAACATGGCATTTATTCACATTAAATTCCATTTGCCAAGTGTTGCTCCAAATACTTATTTTGTCCAGGTCTTCTTGAAGGGCATGACAATCATCTAGGTTTCTTATCTTCCCTATTAACTTAGCATCATCAGCAAACATGTTCATGTAATTCTGTAATCCCTCTGGTAGATCGTTTATGTAGACAATGAACATTACCGGTGCAAGAACTGAACCCTGTGGTACTCCACTCGTGACATTCCTCCAATCCGATACCTTGCCTCTGATTACGGCCCTCATTTTTCTGTCAGTTAGGAAATTTTTCATCCATGTTAGTAGCTTACCCGTCACCCCTCCAATATGTTCCAGTTTCCAGAACAACCTCTTATGGGGAACTCTGTCGAAAGCCTTTTTTAGGTCCAGATAGATGCAGTCAACCCAACCATCTCTTTCCTGTAAAATCTCTGTTGCTCGATCATAAAAACTGAGTAAGTTCGTTACACAGGATCTTCCAGATCGAAAACCATACTGTCGGTCTGATATTATATCATTTCTCTCCAGGTGTTCTACCCATTTAGTTTTAATTATTTTTTCCAATATTTTGACTATTACACTTGTCAATGATACAGGTCTATAATTAAGGGGGTCTTCCCTGCTTCCACTTTTGTAGATTGGAACTATGTTAGCCTTTTTCCACACATCAGCTACAACTCCTGTAAACAGGGATGCCTGAAAAATCAGCTGAAGTGGAATGCTGAGCTCAGGTGCACACTCTCTCAGAACCCATGGTGAAACTCCATCTGGACCAACTGCCTTGTTCTTACTTAGCTCCTTGAGCATTTTTTCCACTTCGTCTCTAGTCACCTCTATGTGCTCTATGTTGTTCTCTGGAATTCTTATTGTGTCTGGTTCCCTAAAGATTTCATTTTGTACAAACACACTTTGGAACTTTTCGTTTAGTGTTTCACACATTTCCTTTTCATTTTCCGTGAATCTATTTCCCATTATCAACCTCTGAATATTATCCTTTACCTGCAATTTGTTGTTTATGAATTTGTAGAATAGACCTGGTTCTGTTTTACATTTGTCTGCAATCCCTTTTTCAAAATTTCTTTCTGCCTCTCTCCTCACTGCTGTGTAGTTGTTTCTTGCATCTTTGTATCGTTTGTATGTTTGGGGGTTTGGCCTCTTCCTGTATTGATTCCATTTTTGTGTCTTTTGGTCTCTGGCCCTCTCGCAATTCCTATTGAACCAATCCTGTTTCCTAGTTCTGCATCTCTGTTTTGGTATAAATTTGTTTGTGCCTTTATCATATATTTCACAAAACTTGACATACATCTCATTCACTTCCTTGCCTAGCAACAAGTCTGTCCAATTATACTCACTAAAAAAATTTCTAAGGTTGCCATAATGTCCTCTCTTGAAGTCAGGTTTTTCAACTGCCTCATCCTCCTTATTTTCTTCCAGATTATAACACATTGCATACTTTAT
>WNGS01165751.1:11431265-11453509 GCA_020271785.1 Procambarus virginalis
ATGCAGGTAAGAGTCTGTATAACCACGTTCCCAACCACTCTTGTAGCCAGTCAGTAATATCCTGATGACTTGTACCTAAACCTCCAACGCTGAAGCTTTCACAACACTGGGCAATTGGAGGCTGTTGACCCGGACAGTTTCGTCAAAAGGTCAGATGTAACACAAACAAGGAGCAACGGTTTCATACTCAACAGCCACAATGTAGGAAAGAAAAACAGGCCAGGCTTGTTCTCCCACAGGGTTAATCATCCCATGGAACCGCCTACCCGCCGAAGTGTTGCTAAAGGCAACTACATCAAATTATAAGAAAAATACTTAAATGTTATTGTACTCATCTAGTTGTGCTCGCGGGGGCTGAGCTCTGGCTCTTTGGTCCGCCACTCAACTGTCGAGAGGCGGGGAAAAAGAGCTGAAGCTCAACCCGAGCGGGACCTCACTCCCCGGAAACACTGTGGGTCTCGGTTAGCGCAGGTGGTGTCGTTCTCAAATCACAATCGGGAATCCGGGTTCAAATTCCTGGCGGGACAGAAATGACTGGGGACGTTTCATTTCACCTAGTGCCCCTGTTCACCTAGGAACCAGGAGTAAGGCACCTGCTGGGGGGGGGGGGGGTTGCATCCTGGGCAGGGTCAGTAGTCAACCTGGGGGGGATTGGTATAAGCCTAACGGACATGTAAACACAGGCTGCCTGTCCTTAAGAAAACAAATTTATTATGTACTCCCATACTTCCCCTTCCCGCCGTCACCCACGGCCTCCCCCCTTCCCGCCGTCACCCACGGCCTCTCCCCTTCCCGCCGTCACCCACGGCCTCCCCCCTTCCCGCCGTCACCCACGGCCTCCTCCCTTCCCGCCGTCACCCACGGCCTCCTCCCTTCCCGCCGTCACCCACGGCCTTCCCCCTTCCCGCCGTCACCCACGGCCTCCTCCCTTCCCGCCGTCACCCACGGCCTCCTCCCTTCCCGCCGTCACCCACGGCCTCCCCCCTTCCCGCCGTCACCCACGGCCTCCTCCCTTCCCGCCGTCACCCACGGCCTCCTCCCTTCCCGCCGTCACCCACGGCCTCCCCCCTTCCCGCCGTCACCCACGGCCTTCCCCCTTCCCGCCGTCACCCACGGCCTCTCCCCTTCCCGCCGTCACCACGGCCTTCCCCCTTCCCAACCCTCCTGCCTCACCCATCACCGCCCACCCTCACTGAACACCAACAGTCATCAACCACTGAACAACACCACCACAGTCATCAACCACTGAACAACACCACCACAGTCATCAACCACTGAACAACACCACCACAGTCATCAACCACTGAACAACACCACCACAGTCATCAACCACTGAACAACACCACCACAGTCATCAACCACTGAACAACACCACCACAGTCATCAACCACTGAACAACACCACCACAGTCATCAACCACTGAACAACACCACCACAGTCATCAACCACTGAACAACACCACCACACAGTCATCAACCACTGAACAACACCACAGTCATCAACCACTGAACAACACCACCACAGTCATCAACCACTGAACACCACCACCACACAGTCATCAACCACTGAACACCAACACCACACAGTCATCAACCACTGAACACCAACACCACACAGTCATCAACCACTGAACAACAACACAGCATTCTAGTCAAGCATAAGACTAAACTGGAAAGGTTCAAAGGTTTGCCACCAGACTAGTACCCGAGCTGAGAGGTATGAGCTACGAGGAGCGACTGCAGGAATTAAACCTCACTTCGTTGGAAGACAGAAGAGTTAGGGGGGACATGATCACCACATTCAAGATTCTCAGGGGAATCGACAGGGTTGATAAAGACAGGCTGTTTAACACAAGGGGCACACGCACTAGGGGACACAGGTGGAAACTGAGTGCCCAAATGAGCCACAGAGATATTAGAAAGAACTTTTTTAGTGTCAGAGTGGTTGACAAATGGAATGCATTAGGAAGCGATGTGGTGGAGGCTGACTCCATACACAGTTTCAAGTGTAGATATGATAGAGCCCATTAGGCTCAGGAAACTGTACACCTGTTGATTGACGGTTGAGAGGCGGGACCAAAGAGCCAGAGCTCAACCCCCGCAAGCACAACTAGGTGAGTACAACTAGGTGAGTACAGTCATCAACCACTGAACAACAACACAGTCATCAACCACTGAACACCACCACAGTCATCAACCACTGAACACCATACAGTCATCAACCAAAGAGCAGAAGCTCCCCCCCCACCAAAGATAACTAAGTGTGGGTTGAGCTTTACAAGACCTTGTGGTGGTGGTGGTAAGGATTAACGCGTCCCTATGACCTGGCCTTTTGATTGTTGCCGCCGGAGGCGGCTAGTTTATTGTGCACCCGATACCCATCCTGTGAGCGGTAGCGCAAAAAGCATTACAGAGGGCACAAAAGGTCTTTATCAGACCTCATCTTAGATTATTACATAAACAATTCCATCTATCCTTCACACCTTATAGTTACAATGTCAGCTAGTTATAGAGTAAGTGCTATTTCAAGAGCTACATATTTACAGTAAGTTATCATACATTAATGGTAGGTCTTATCGCTAATACATAATAGTTTGACTAATGGGGATATTACAGAGTCATAGGGGAGCTGCTGTTAATTATTAGTCTTCACAATACACTACTTGTTTCTTAATCTCATATGTCGTTTATCTACTGGAAGCGAAATGTGGATACAGTGCAAGGATTTCAGGTAATTTATCCATGGTAATAAGATAGGTTGCCATATCATATAGAGTGAGCTTAAATTTATCTCTAAATGGCTCAATTTTACTACAATCCAAGATATGGCCTCCTGCAACCCATCCTCCTGTTTAGACAGTACCTATTGTGACGGTATTGTCCACCGACCGTGAGAGGCGGGCAAGTTATTTCCCGTAGGATTAGAGGATGAGTGTTGAATAGTCTTGGGCTTCCCGGATGGGGTTCTGGGAGTTCTACTCTCCAAGCCCGGCCCGAGGCCAGGCTTGACGTGTGTTAGGTTGGTCCACCAGACTGTTGTTGCTTGTAGCGGCCCGCAGGCCTACATACCCACCACAGCCCGGTTGGTCCGACACTCCTTGAAGAAAATGATCTAGTTTTCTCTTGAAGATGTCCACGGTTGTTCCGGCAATATTTCTTATAGTCGCTGGGAGGACGTTGAACAACCGTGGACCTCTGATGTTTATACAGTGTTCTCTGATTGTGCCTATGGCACCCCTGCTCTTCACTGGTTCTATTCTGCATTTTCTTCCATATCGTTCACTCCAGTATGTCGTTATTTTACTGTGTAGATTTGGGACCTGGCCCTCCAGTATCTTCCCCTCCTTTCATTTGTATTACACAACTTGATAATGATCCAAAACGAACTGAAACATTGTCGTTTCTCCATTTTCTGATGTGTGGTTTGGTCATCAGTGTTTAGCCTTTGATATTGAGAGTTCTCTCTCAGCTTGCACCTCTGCTATTGAACGAGGCCATTTTGCACTTCCTACCATGCTTACTTGTCTCATATGGCATTATTTCTGTGCACAAATCTGGTCCCTCTAATATTTTCAAGTGTAACTCGCCTGCACTCTAGAGAATACAGATTTAACATTTTAAGCGGTTCCAATAATTTATATGCATTATTGAGTGGATTCGAGTGATAAAATACTTATTCACGCGCTTCAGGTCAACAATTTCTCCACTTTGAATATGGCTGTTAGTGTGTAACAAGACTTCACCCAAGAGAGCACTAGTTTCTTAAAAGCTATCATCATTGGTCTGGTATCTCATGTTTTAAAGGTTCTAGTTATCCAGTCTGTCATTTATCTTCCGGGTTGTGAGTCACTATATTGTGTTGTTGTTGTTGTTAAAGATTCGCTACCTGGAACAAGAAGTTCCAAGTAGCACGGGCTATGGTGAGCCCGTAGTGAATGTATATATTGTGTTGAGAGTAAAGTCGTCTGACACGATTACACCCAAACCCTTTTTGTTGCTCTTTCGCTCTACAGTGTGATTTGTCTTCATTTTATATGTGGTTTCCGTTTTGATACTTTGGTTCTTACAATAGCGCAGGTGCCTGAAGGGAGGAAGGAATTATCAGGGGAAAGCGCCAAGCCATGACGACTATATAGCACTTAGAAGGGGTCAGGATAAGGATTTGGGATGGATACGGGGGGAAGGAATGGTGCCCAACCACTTGTAGACGGTCGAGGATTGAACGCTGACCCGCATGAAACGAGACCGTTGCTCTACTGAAGCTGGGCCGCAGGTGCTGGAACTTATGTTTATTAAACATTGGCTTCCAGATTTCAACTATCAGTCAAACTGGTGTACAGGTTCCTGAGCCTACTGCAGGGCTCTATCATATCTACATTTGAAACTGTGTATGGAGTCAACCTCCACCACATCACTTCCTAGTGCATTCCATTTATTTACTACGAAACGTTAAGTTTACTGAATGATTGTTGTTGTTGTTTAAGATTCGCTACTTGGAACAAAAAGTTCCAAGTAGCACGGGCTATGGTGAGCCCATTTATCTTGAGGTTATCTTGAGATGATTTCGGGGCTTTAGTGTCCCCGCGGCCCGGTCCTCGACCAGACCTCCACCCCCAGGAAGCAGCCCGTGACAGCTGACTAACACCCAGATACCTATTTTACTGCTAGGTAACAGGGGCATAGGGTGAAAGAAACTCTGCCCATTGTTTCTCGCCGGCGCCTGGGATCGAACCCAGGACCACAGGATCACAAGTCCAGCGTGCTGTCCGCTCGGCCGACCGGCTCCCAAGTGGACTTCATAGTCCATATGACTTCATAGTTCGAAGTCCATAGTGGACTTCTTTTTACTGAATGATGTCCCGAGCCACCCTATGCTTGAATATCAAGAACCTGTCACAAGGTATCTTGCCAAAGATATGGACACAAAGTCATAGAACTAATCCTAAATCTTAACTAAAAATTCAGACTTATTTCACTGGCATCTTATCCACTTAATTATTATATTGTATGTGTAAAGTCTAGGAAAGAATTAGTTCTCAATCGTGTCATGTTTCAAGTCAAAGATAAATTGACTCCTAACCTGTATAGGTTAATGCTTAAGTGTAGTACACAAACATGTTCTGGTGAGTAATTTATACACTCCCAGGATGGGACACAGGCAGCCTTTATTGACCTAAAGTCAGCTTTCGACGTAGGCAACGGTAAAATAATATTAGAGCAACTTGCTGAATTTGGAATCAAAGGTAATTCTGAAAAATATTGGTCCCTCAGCACTATTCAAATTAAATTGAGATCCATTCTAAACAACTCTGACTGTTCCCTCAGTCCGCCACAAAAATCTCCTTACAGTGTGTATTTACTATTTGTGTCTGAAGAAACGAGCTATTAGCTCTTGGACCCCGCCTTTCTAACCAATCTATTTTTCCTCTATTATGTCTATTACATATATGCCTCCCTAACACACACACACACACAAAACAAACAAATGGAATGCATTAGGAAGTGATGTGGTGGAGGCTGACTCCATACACAGTTTCAAGTGTAGATATGATAGAGAGCCCATTAGGCTCAGGAATCTGTACACCTGTTGATTGACGGTTGAGAGGCGGGACCAAAGAGCCAGAGCTCAACCCCCGCAAACACAACTAGGTGAGTACAACTAAGTGAACTAGGTGAGTACACACACACATCCCAGGAAGCAGACCGTAGCAGCTGTCTAACTCCCAGGTGAACAGAGGCATTAGAGTGAAAGAAACTATGCCCATTTCTTTCCACAACAAACTGACTAACTCCTGAGAACCTACTCACTGCTAGGTGAACAGAGGCATTAGGTGAAAGGAAATGTGCTGAACCATTTTTGTCCCGCCCGGAATTCTCGATTGTGCGTCGAGAACGAACCCGACTGGGAGGGTTCGTAGAGGGAGGGAGGGAGTCAGTGTCGGAAGAGATTACAACCTCTGAAAGCCTTGGCATGCTGTGGAAAGGGAGTGTGAGTCTGTGTTACGAATGATATACTTGAGTACTGTAAGATCTCTTATTGATTATGCTGCACCTGTCATTTCTTGTTTTGGTAAAGGTAGGATGGGCAAGTTGGAGAAGGTACAAAATGAAGCCATGAAATTATCTTAGGATGCCCAAGAAATACTATGATTGAGATAATGAGGATGGAGTTGAATCTGAAGAGTATTGGGGATAGAATTGTAGAGATAAATGTAGCCTCTGCCATTAGATTAATGAGAGGTGGGGGAGCTAATGAATTAATCCTCTCAGTTCAAAAGGTGAGAAGTAATGAACAATGTATGATAAAGAAGAGAGCATATATGAATAACTTATGTTCTAATGTTATAAAGTATGATGTTATTACAGAGTGTATTGCTGTGCCTAAGAGACAATTCACACCACCATGGGAGGATTGTAATGTAGATGTAGTAATTATTCCCCTTGCAAAAGAAAAAAAGTATGTATGAAATAGGAGAGCTGAGGACAACATATGATTGTATAATTAGAAAATTACCCACAGAAAACACTCTACATGTATATTGTGATGGGTCAGTAGCTAGGGATGGGAAGGCAGGATGTGGAGTCTTGATCAGGGAGTACACTGACATCGGCACTGTAGATACTGTTATTGGACGCCGCTTAACTGACAATGCCTCTTCAACGCAGGCTGAACTCCAAGGTGTATTAGCAGGATTACAGGAAGTAGTTAAATGTGGTAAAAATGCTTGCTTCTTTATTGACAGTAGAGGAGCGTTAGAGTCTTTAAATAGCAGCCGCTCAGTATATCAGAACATTGTGATAGAGTGTAGAGAGAATCTTAAGAAATTAGAAAAAACTGGGTATAGAGTAAGATTCATGTGGATCCCTTCACATGTGGGAATACTGTTGAATGAGGTAGTTGATGACATAGCGAAGAGAGCCACGGAAAAATCTCTCTCTTTTTTTTTTTTAGATATATACAAGAATTGTTACATTCTTGTACAGCCACTAGTACGCGTAGCGTTTCGGGCAGGTCCCTGGAATACGATCCCCTGCCGCGAAGAATCGTTTTTTCATCCAAGTACACATTTTACTGTTGCGTTAAACAGAGGCTACAGTTAAGGAATTGCGCCCAGTAAATCCTCCCCGGCCAGGATACGAACCCATGACATAGCGCTCGCGGAACGCCAGGCGAGTGTCTTACCACTACACCACGGAGACTGTAAATGTCTTGTTGATGTTGTATGTCAGATAACCTTGAAACAAATAAAAACAAGAATCAAGATGATCCAAAAGGGTGAAGAAATGGTAAAGAGAACGGCAATGGGAGCCGGTCGGCCGAGCGGACAGCACGCTGGACTTGTGGTCCCGGGTTCGATCCCAGGCGCCGGCGAGAAACATTGGGCAGAGTTTCTTTCACCCTATGCCCCTGTTACCTAGCAGTAAAATAGGTACCTGGGTGTTAGTTAGCTGTCACGGGCTGCTTCCTGGGGGTGGAGGCCTGGTCGAGGACCGGGCCGCGGGGACACTAAAAAGCCCCGAAATCATCTCAAGATAACCTCAAGATGGTGGACAATAGTAACACACTTAAGAATTATTCAATAATAAATACAAACTCATTCTTCACTTATGGTAGAGGAATGTCTACTTGGAAGGATTCAATTTACATGAGATTAAGATTAGGATACAAATATATCTGGCAATACGGTGTTGATGTTAGTGGAAAAGATAAGGAGTGTAAATTATGTAGTATGCCGCACGCCCACACCTTAGAACATTATGTATTAGAGTGTCAACTTATTGATAACTATAGAAATAAGGAAATAAGTTGTGTACCACATCAAATTGTTTGGATGTGTGATAATGGTATGATAGACAGTATACTTAGGAGCTACAAGAATTTTGCCCCAAGAGTGTAACACTTATATGCTGTACTTAATATATTAACCTGCAATGTTAAATGGGATTCTTGTATTGTGATTTGTGTATTTGTACTCACTGACTTTGTGCGCCCCTTGAGGGACTTGAAGTAGAGGGGGTAGAAATAGCCTAAGCTACTCTATCTCTTTGAGGGGTATTTTTTTCTTGTCTCAACATACTTGAACTTGAACTTGGGAGGGAATTATCAGGAGAAAGCACCAAGCCCATACGACTATATAGCACTTGGAAGGGATCAGGATAAGGATTAAGGATGGGACGGTGGGAAAGGAATGGTGCCCAACCACTTGTGAACGGTCGGGGATTGAACGCCGACCTGCATGAAGGGAGACCGTCGCTCTACCGTGCAGCCCAAGTGGAAGGTAGGAAATGAAAATGAAATGATCATGTCTAGAATGCAGAAACTGAACGCATGGGCGAGCACAACACAAACTGAGCAGCTCGGTGTTTACCTGGCCACTGAGTACCTTAAACTGAGAAGTTCCGTGTTTACCTGGCCACTGAGTACCTTAAACTGAGAAGTTCCGTGTTTACCTGGCCACTGAGTACCTTAAACTGAGAAGTTCCGTGTTTACCTGGCCACTGAGTACCTTAAACTGAAAAGTTCTGTGTTTACCTGGCCACTGAGTACCTTAAACTGAGAAGTTCCGTGTTTACCTGGCCACTGATTACCTTAAACTGAGAAGTTCCGTGTTTACCTGGCCACTGAGTACCTTAAACTGAGAAGTTCTGTGTTTACCTGGCCACTGAGTACCTTAAACTGAGAAGTTCCGTGTTTACCTGGCCACTGAGTACCTTAAACTCAGTGGAAGGGGAGGGGGGGGGGTAGATTGGCATTTTGTAACTCATAAAAGTGCTCTGCAATCCATCAGTTACAGCCCCGCTCCTGTGCCAGGTAAGTCCACTACGAGCTCACTATAGCCCGTGTGCTACTTAGAAATTTTTGTTCCCAGTAGCTGAATCTTAAACAACAATGCTCTGCAGTCATTAAATACATAAACAGGTGGATGGACAGTCTTATTAGTACAATCAACTATGTAATTACTTCATTGACTCTAGCATAATGGAAGGCATTCTAACAATTTAAATTGGCTTGTCCATTTTAATGAATGAAAGCGATAATTGTATTTATTATGTATTTTGTTAAGCTGCATCTCGCATGAATCCATTCCTGCTTCGTGTTGTAGTGAACAATAGAAAACGGCATTTACACATTCGTATAAATGTATAGTATATAATGGATAGTTCACATAAACATATAATATCTGATGTTGTAGATTGTAACCTCATTAGATATATATATGTGCTTCAACCTACAATTTACACCTGTTGTCTTGTGTGTGATTATCTCTCCATATGTGTAAATATGAGCACCACCAGCATACGAGTAATAAGACCTTCCTGAATTACTTGGATTAGGCAAAATTATATATTAATTCCGCCAATAAAGATGCTAATAATAACTAATCCGACAATTAACAAATTCTTTCTAATGTTTCTTTGCCTCATTTGGGTACTCAGTTTCCACCTGTGTCCCTCCTTCGTGTATCACCCGTGCCGAGTAGTATGTCATTATCTATTCATATAAATTCCTCTGAGAATTTTGTATATAGAAATAATATACTCTTCTAGCTCTTATGTCTTCCAGTAACGCGTGTTAATTCCTGTAGCCTTTCCTCTTAACTTATACATCTCAGTTCTGTGGCAAGTTTGGTGTCATACATTCTCTAGCTTCGCCTTCTGTTTGACTAAATGTGGACTCCACGTTGGAGCCACATTCTCCAGGTCTGGTCTGACAATTGACAAGGGAATGGAATTACCAAGGGAAAGTTCCAAGCCATTACGACTATACAGCACTGGGAAGGGATCAGGATAAGGATTTGTGATGAGACGAGGGAAAGGAATGGTGCCCAACCACTTGGGCGGTCGGGAATTGAACGCCGACCTGCAGGAAACGAGTCACTCTACCGTTCAGCCCAAGTAGTTGAGCTGGACAGTAGACACCTCGACCTCCTTTGTAGGCGCTCTGGGTTTATTTGCTCTGGGACAGAAAACCAATGATTTATCATGGTTCAAGAGAGAAAGGCTACCTAATCAACCAGGCTGCGAGCAGCCGCTTCCAACAGCCTGGTTGAATAGTCCAGCAACCAGGAGGCGTGGTCGAGGTAACCGCAAGGTATGGTCTTACTAATCATGGGCAAGGCTGCGTCAATATGGTCACCTATTTAGTTACTTGTTATAGCCTGACCGACCGAACGACGCGCACATTACACACACAAAAATATATTAGAGTATATTAATATATAGAGACCACATCATTCTGGGAGGAGACTTTAATATTGACCTGGGTCAACAAAATTGCTCTCAAGTTGACTATTTCCTTAACAGCATGAACTCCTGTATGCTAATCCCCACAATCACCAAACCTACCCGAGTCACTCAAACATCAGCCACTACCTTGGACCACATATGGACAAACATAACAGCTCCCCTTGTATCTGGTATAATCTACGACAGAACAACTGACCACTATCCTACCTTTCTCATAGCGAACATGGACATAACACCACCAAAAAGCAAGAAACTTTCATTTAGGCTACACAGTGAATCAGCTTTGGGCAATCTTACAGATGCATTTCACAATATTAACTGGGATTCTGAATTCAATAATACCCAGGATATAAATTCATTAGCTAACCTCTTCCTCTCCAAAACTCTAAGCCTCTACAACCTTCATTGTCCCCTTCTTACCAAGCAAGTAACTGACAAAAGATTAAACAATCCATGGCTCACAAGCGGCATTCTCAATTCAATCAACAAGAAACATGAATATGAAAAGAAACTTAGGATTGGCCTAGTTTCAAAGGAAGTAGCTAAAAGGTACTCATCAATGCTTACCAGTATCATAAGAAAGGCAAAACTTGCATATTATGTGAATAGATTCAATGAAGCAAAAGGCAACATGAAAAGCACTTGGAAAACCATCTCTAGTATCCTAGGAACTAAACAACACTCACATAACCAAATAAAACTCTACAAGGATGGGGATATACCGTCAACTGATTTAGAAATGGCAAATGAATTTAATAGTTTCTTTTCATCGGTTGGTGCTAATCTTGCCAGTAAAATCCCACAGACTCAGACACATATTAACACATATCTCTCAGGCAGCTATCCAAACTCTCTTCTCCTTTCACCAATCAGCCCGGAAGATGTTGTGTCCATCATACACTCTCTAAAAACAAAGGCAGGGAACACCAGTGAAATTCCGTCCATTGTATACAAGAGAGCCTCCCATGCCCTTGCCCCACCCATAGCCCTACTGTTCAACAAATCTATAGAGTGTCACACCTTCCCTGATATCCTCAAAAAAGCAAGAGTAACGCCAGTCCATAAAGGAGGCAATCCGGCGGACATAAACAATTATAGACCAATATCAAATCTACCCATTCTATCAAAAATATTTGAAAAAATTATTTACAAACAGCTCTATTCCTACCTCGTAAAATTCGACATACTCAGCCCCTGCCAGTTTGGCTTCAGGTCCCAAAAGAGCACCAACGATGCAATCATTAGTCTCCTTGACGTAATCTACTCAGCACTTGACAAAAATGAGTTTCCGATTGGACTCTTCATTGACCTAAGAAAAGCCTTTGATACTGTTAATCACAACTACCTCTTACTTAAACTCCAGCATTATGGAATCCGAGGCCTTGCCCTTGACTACATCCGATCCTATCTTAGTGACAGACACCAATATGTAACTATCAATGAAACAACTTCTTCCACTCTACCAATTACCGTTGGAGTGCCACAGGGCAGTATCTTAGGACCTCTTCTATTTCTTATATATATAAACGATCTGCCTAATGTCTCTAATATTCTCAAACCTATATTGTTTGCTGACGATACTACTCTTATCTATTCAGACCTCAACCCACATACACTAAATAATGTTGTGAATAATGAATTAAAAAAAGTCCACTTATGGATGTCAACTAACAAACTAACATTAAACATCGAAAAGACTTACTACATCTTATTTGGAAGCAAATCATCAAATGCAATTCAGCTACAGATAGACAACATTAACATCAGTAATAAAAATGATGGCAAGTTTCTTGGCCTATTCCTAGACAAGAGACTCAACTTCAGCACCCACATTCAACACATAACTAAGAAAGTCTCTAAGACAGTTGGTATACTCTCCAAAATCAGATATTATGTTCCTAACTCTGCTCTCCTCTCTCTCTATTATGCTCTAATCTACCCCTATCTTAATTATGGTATCTGTGCATGGGGGTCTACCACTGCAAACCACCTTAAGCCCATCATCACCCAGCAAAAATCTGCTATCAGAATAATAACTAACTCTGCTTTCAGACAACACTCAGCTCCCTTGTTTAAATCCCTAAACTTGCTAAATATTAACTCCCTCCACACATTCTCTTGTGTCAACTACATCTACAAAACCCTGTTCTTAAATGCAAACCATGCTCTGAAACTCTCTCTGGACAGATGTAATAGGACCCATTATCACCACACCAGAAATAAATATCTCTTTGATATCCCCAGGGTCAAACTTAATCTGTGTAAACACTCTATGCAAATTAAGGGACCTAGTCTATGGAACTCACTCCCTAGTGAATTGAAAAACTGTAAAACTTTTGCCTTATTTAAAAACAAAACCAAAAAGTACTTAATTTCATCTTCTTAGTTTCCTACACTGAGCTTTATTTTTTGCTCTGTATCTAGTGTTACCCAATCTCCTAATTCTTATGTATTTAACCCAAACAACCTTATCATTGTGTTCATTGCTGTCTTCCTTTATGTGCTAGCCATTTGCTGTATTGTGCCTACCAAATTTTGTCAACTACCATTCAAGCTTTCATTGCAATCAATCTTAGCTACCTAAGTGCTTTATTATACTGTACCTACAATTTTCTCTCATCTTTTTTTTTCTTTTTTCTTTTCTTGCCATGTAACTGTTATCATTTCTTTTTTATAATTTTTGCTAGTATTTACCTCCTAAAAATTTTCTTAGATTAAGGACCTGCCCGAAACGCTGCGCGTACTAGTGGCTTTACAAGATTGTAATTACCATATTATATATTCTCACATTCCCAATGTACCTTCTTGTATATGAATAAATAAATAAATAAATAAATAATAAATAAACTCTTAAACCTGCCCTCGACAACTTTATTTTCTTTGGTTATGGCTACAGCTATTCAAAGAAAACTATACTTTATTGGTAACTCACATACTATTTCTTTTGATCAAGTCGACGTACATTTACATATAAGAACAAACTAAAATAAGTTTTCTGGTAAAAGTAGTGCTTTACTATACAAGCTTGCCGATCGATGAACGTATATACTTCTTAATGCCAGGAAATATATCAATTAATAAAGCATTACCCTATAATATCCGATATTAACAAAATAAATTACCTCCACTGTATGAAAAAAATTACCTCCACTGTATGAAAAACATGTCCTTGACAGTAATTGCAGCGCATGAGCTTTGTTATTAGCTATCATTATAACATTAAAAGTTCTGGAGAGAAATGGTAAAAGCCAATGTCGGCCATTCACTGAGACCTTTTATGATCTCTGTAATTGGGTTTTCACTGTCACGTACAAGATGAGTATCAGTCGGGAAAATGATAGGGTGGATTTTGAGACCCTGCTTACCTGCTTGATGGGGTTCTGGGAGTTCTTCTACTCCCCAAGCACCCCCCCCCCGGGTCCTTGGTACCTGCTTGATGGGGTTCTGGGAGTTCTTCTACTCCCCAAGTCCCCACCCCCGAGCTCATGGTACCTGCTTGATGGGGTTCTGGGAGTTCTTCTACTCCCCAAGCCCGACCGAGCCCTTGGTACCTGCTTGATGGGGTTCTGGGAGTTCTACTCCCCAAACAAGCCTAAGGCTAGGCTCGACTTGTGAGAGCTTGGTCCAACAAGCTGTTGCTTGGAGCAGCCCACAATGCCCACATATCCACCACAGCCCGGTTGGTCTGGTACTCCTTGAAGAAAACTATCTAGTTTTCTCTTAAAGAGGTCCACTTTCAGTGCCAGGGATCCCACCACAATTGATCGTGTTTTTCAAATCAATAGTGTGATTTCCCGCCTTTAGCACTGCAAGGCGCTCTTTTTCTCTTTCAACGCTGAAGAGATTTCTGAAAATTAAATGAATACAGAACACACATAAAACACATATGTAGACACACAGTAAGCACCTAATTATTGGGACCGTCTCACAGTACTCATGGAAAGTATTCATGGAAAGTAGCGGCAGATGTATAGGGTGGCAGTACTCACCTAGCTGTGTTTGCGGTGGTTGAGCTCTGGCTCTGTGGTCCTGCCTCTCAACTGGTGAACAGATTCCTGAGCCTACTGAGTTTCCCGAGTTTTAGCCTTTAATGTTTTTCCTGCCCGAAACGCTTTGCGTAATAGTTGCTTTAGGCATTGTATGTACTAGCTCTATCTATAAATCTATCAATTTTTGTAAAACCTCTTGTATGTATGTACCTTACCTGAATAAACATCTATTTATTTATTTATTTTATTTATTACTGGGCTCTATCATACCTACATTTGAAACTGTATGTGGACTCAGCCTCCACCACATCACTGCCTAATGCATTTGACTTGGACAGTGTCAACACTGACACTGAAAGAAATATTTATAATGTCTCTGTGGCTCATTTGGGTACTCAGTTTCCACCTGTGTCCCCTTGTTCGTGTTCCATGGAGAGTTTGTCTTTGTCCACCCTGTTGTAGGGTGGCAGTGAGGGCCAAGTGTAGGCTACCACTGAGGGCCAGGTGTAGACTGACAGTGAAAGGCCAGATGTAGACTGACAGTGAAAGGCCAGATGTAGACTGACAGTGAAAGGCCAGATGTAGACTGACAGTGAAAGGCCAGATGTAGACTGACAGTGAAAGGCCAGATGTAGACTGACAGTGAAGGGCCAGCAGGTGTAGACTGACAGTGAAGGGTAACAATGAGCGCCGCCTATGGACTGGAGGCGGAGGGTGCTGGACCTGCCAGAGGTCACCGGCGATTCTCTCCTGTGTCATTACGGGTCAGACAGCTCCTCTTGACAATTAGTGATCCACAGGGCTGGAAGGTAGGCGTGTGTGCCAGGTCTAACTGTCATACACCCTCACCCGCTCATGTGTAAGTTATAAAGTACATCAGCTGGTCATTACATTGAGAACAGGTGATGGTTTTTCACCCAAAGGGTTATAAACCAATAGAACCGCCTACCCGCTGAAGCCGTCAATGCCAAACTCGTAACTTTTCCAACTTTTAATAACGTAACTTTTTTTAACGTAACAAATTCCAATTTTAAAGCACAACTGTAAAAGATCATCAGGGCAAACGAGGGCGGGGGATGGACTTTAACAAGCCGCCGGCGTCCTGCCCTCGTCTGGGTGTTCACAGTGCATTGGGCTGGTCATGCGCAGGGTGTGTGCAAATCTTTTGGCTGATCATGTGCAGGGTGTGTGCACAGCATTCGGCCGATTTATGCACTGGGTGAGTGCAGATGTTTTGGCTGGTCATGCGCAGGGTGTGTGCAGATCTTTTAGCTGGTCATGCACAGAGTGTGTGCAGATCTTTTGGCTGGTCATGCGCAGGGTGAGTGCAGATCTTTTAGCTGGTCATGCACAGAGTGTGTGCAGATCTTTTGGCTGGTCATGCGCAGGGTGAGTGCAGATGTTTTGGCTGGTCATGCGCAGGGTGTGTGCAGATGTTTTGGCTGGTCATGCGCAGGGTGTGTGCAGATCTTTTAGCTGGTCATGCGCAGGGTGTGTGCAGATCTTTTGGCTGGTCATGCGCAGGGTGTGTGCAGATGTTTTGGCTGGTCATGCGCAGAGTGTGTGCAGATGTTTTGGCTGGTCATGCGCAGGGTGTGTGCAGATGTTTTGGCTGGTCATGCGCAGGGTGTGTGCAGATCTTTTGGCTGGTCATGCGCAGGGTGTGTGCAGATCTTTTGGCTGGTCATGCGCAGGGGTGTGCAGATCTTTTAGCTGGTCATGCGCAGTGTGTGCAGATCTTTTGGCTGGTCATGCGCAGGGTGTGTGCAGATCTTTTGGCTGGTCATGCACAGTGGGTGTGTGTGTGCAGATGTTTTGGCTGGTCATGCGCAGGGTGTGTGCAGATCTTTTGGCTGGTCATGCGCAGGGTGTGTGCAGATCTTTTGGCTGGTCATGCGCAGGGTGTGTGCAGATCTTTTAGCTGGTCATGCGCAGTGTGTGCAGATCTTTTGGCTGGTCATGCGCAGGGTGTGTGCAGATCTTTTGGCTGGTCATGCACAGTGGGTGTGTGTGTGCAGATGTTTTGGCTGGTCATGCGCAGGGTGTGTGCAGATCTTTTGGCTGGTCATGCGCAGGGTGTGTGCAGATCTTTTGGCTGGTCATGCGCAGGGTGTGTGCAGATCTTTTGGCTGGCCATGCGCAGGGTGTGTGCAGATCTTTTGGCTGGTCATGCGCAGGGTGTGCGCAGAGCGTTCGCCCGGTCCCGCGCAGAGCGTTCGCCCGGTCCCGCGCAGAGCGTTCGCCCGGTCCCGCGCAGAGCGTTCGCCCGGTCCCGCGCAGAGCGTTCGCCCGGTCCCGCGCAGAGCGTTCGCCCGGTCCCGCGCAGAGCGTTNCACGACCGTGAGAGGCGGGCAAGTTATTTCCCGTAGGATTAGAGGATGAGTGTTGAATAGTCTTGGGCTTCCCGGATGGGGTCCTGGGAGTTCTTCTACTCTCTAAGCCCGGCCCGAGGCCAGGCTTGACGTGTGTTAGGTTGGTCCACCAGACTGTTGTTGCTTGAAGCGGCCCGCAGGCCTACATACCCACCACAGCCCGGTTGGTCCGACACTCCTTGACGAAAATGATCTAGCACCAGTACACACAGTAACGCCATTACATACAGTAACGCCAGTACATACAGTAACGCCAGTACATACAGTAACGCCAGTACATACAGTAACGCCAGTACATACAGTAACGCCAGTACATACAGTAACGCCAGTACATACAGTACGCCAGTACATACAGTAACGCCAGTACACACAGTAACGCCAGTACACACAGTAACGCCAGTACATACAGTAACGCCAGTACATACAGTAACGCCATTACATACAGTAACGCCAGTACATACAGTAACGCCAGTACATACAGTAACGCCAGTACATACAGTAACGCCAGTACATACAGTAACGCCAGTACATACAGTAACGCCAGTACATACAGTAACGCCAGTACACACAGTAACGCCAGTACATACAGTAACGCCAGTACATACAGTAACGCCAGTACATACAGTAACGCCAGTACATACAGTAACGCCAGTACACACAGTAACGCCAGTACATACAGTAACGCCAGTACATACAGTAACGCCAGTACATACAGTAACGCCAGTACATACAGTAACGCCAGTACATACAGTAACGCCAGTACATACAGTAACACCAGTACACACAGTAACGCCAGTACACACAGTAACGCCAGTACACACAGTAACGCCAGTACACACAGTAACGCCAGTACATACAGTAACGCCAGTACATACAGTAACGCCAGTACACACAGTAACGCCAGTACACACAGTAACGCCAATACATACAGTAACGCCAGTACACACAGTAACGCCAGTGTACACAGTAACGCCAGTACACACAGTAACGCCAGTACACACAGTAACGCCAGTACATACAGTAACGCCAGTACACACAGTAACGCCAGTGTACACAGTAACGCCAGTACACACAGTAACGCCAGTACACACAGTAACGCCAGTGTACACAGTAACGCCAGTGCACACAGTAACACCAGTACACACAGTAACACCAAACACTATGGAATACACGATGACACATGTGAACATAATAATTACACACGTGCAGCTGATGACAACCTCAAAATGGATAATCACAATGAACAACATCTCACTATACTGCAATGGAACTGTAATGGAGTTCGCAATAGAATTAATGACATCATACAGTACGTCCGTGAACACCAAACTGACGTCATAGTGCTACAGGAGACGATGGTAGGTGATGACTTCAACCAAGGTTCAGCGGTTATCGCAAGTTCTCCCTGCCCTCTGGGAAAGAAAACGGAGTATCATCACTTTTGTAAATAACAACATTCCCGCACAGATTATCAATGACCTGCACATGGGGGATGAGTTTGAGTCACTGGGAGTAACCCTTTACTTAAACAATAATGCCTTACATATAATCAACCTATATGTGCCACAGAGTAAACTTGACCTTGACACACTGCCTGAATTTGTTAATGAAGAACCTACTCTGCTGGTCGGTGACCTGAATGCCAGACACCCACACTTTGGTGCCAACTGTCATCAGCCCAATGTCAATGGACGGAAACTGTCACTCTTTGTCAGGGAAAGTGAAAACCTTAGAGTCCTGGGTGATGAACAGCCAACTCACCTCAGAGGAGGAAGATTAGACTATGCTCTCCTGCTGAATGCACAGGACACGGATGCCAGTACACACATTGTGCACAGTTTATGTAGTGACCACTGGGCACTGATTACCACCGTCGACATGAGCAAGAGAAGAAAAGAGACAAATAAAAGAAAAAGGTTATCACTCGGACCAGATATGAGGCCGCACTTCATAAACAGGATGAGTGACTGGTTCACGGAATACCAAATCCCAGAAGACATTGACACATTTGTTGATGACCTTAATCACCAAATTGAGAGCTGTCTAAGAGTTCCGCGCCGTACACTGGGCGAAGTAACCCTCAGAGGAAGAAAATAAAATGGTATGAGAATGATTACATAAAGATGCTTAACGCAAATGTACGAGACATGAGTAGAGAGTACCGGAGACATCCCACTGAGAGTAACCAAGAGTTGTTTAAAACTGTGTGTCAAGTAGCCAGGGAAGAGAAGATTAAAGAGCGGGAAAGACAATGGCTTGAGTTCACTAGCTCTATTGGACGGGAAACATCTGCAAGACAGTGTGGGCAAAAATTCAGATAGCTAAGGGTGGCAGAGCCCGGCCTGCGGCTCACAAAGACCCCCAGGGTAAGGCTGAAGAACTAATTCACAAGTGGAGTGATGCAGCATCCTCCTCCTCCCTTCCTGCAGAAATCAGCAGGGAACAGCTCCTGCGACATGATGACAGAAGAATTAGGATAACAAGAGCACTGTCTAGTGATGAATATGGGGACCCAATCACAGCCCAGGAAGTAAGGGGCGCTATGAAAAAGGGTAAAAGTACAGCACCTGGTGAAGATGGCGTCACCTACGACATACTCAATGCACTGTGTGAAGTGTCTGGGAATCCACTACTCCACCTGTTTAACAAGTCATTCCTAAGTGGAG
Organism: Procambarus virginalis; assembly: GCA_020271785.1. NCBI lineage: Eukaryota > Metazoa > Arthropoda > Malacostraca > Decapoda > Cambaridae > Procambarus > Procambarus virginalis. Next base: position 11,450,540 of record WNGS01165751.1, read on the forward strand.
TGTTGCCCACACAATGGAAACACGCAATAATTGTTCCCATACCGAAGCCCAATGACCCTGGTAATTACAGACCTATCAGTCTCGTGTCATGCACTTGCAAGATGCTTGAAAGGATCATCCTAAACCGACTGTTGCACAAAATAGGCAGGTTAGGGGAGGGGGTCAATGGATTTGTAAAGGACGGAGCACAGCAAATTGTATAGTTAATTACTTGGCTAATGACACGGCTAGGTACTCTGTATTTGTGGACATCAAAGGAGCCTTCGACAAAGCACAGGGGATTGCGATCCTAGACGAGCTTGCATGCATGGGTGTCAAGGGGAGACTCATGAAATGGGTTGAAGACTACCTCACAGGAAGGAAAGCCAAGGTTTGCTTCAATGGAGCAGTCTCCAGAACAATGAATATGGAACTCGGGACCCCCAAGGCGGAGTCTTAAGCCCTACACTATTCAATGTACTTATGAACGCCATTGCAAATATTGATTTTCCGGAAGGAACACAACAAGTGGGATATGCAGATGATGTCTAATACAAGCTCCCACCTTGGGAAAAATTGAACAGTCCATTGAACTCCTTGGAAGGAAGTGTATTGAGCTCGGTTTCACTCTCTCCACAAACAAGACGAAGGCATACTCCCATCACAAGCGGAGAGCAAATGAAGAACTGCAAATTAATGGTGTAACACTTGAATGGGTTGACCACTATCGGTATCTTGGCGTCACTGTCGGCTCTAACAAGGGGAAGAAAGAGGAGCTCAATCAACTCATAGGAACATGCAAAAGTCGACTCAGGGCACTGAAAGCTATGACCTGGAATGGACATGGAGCCTCTATTGCCGTGCTAAAAATGATGTACACAGCCTATGTGCGCTCCGTCATAGACTATGCCGCACCAGTTCTGTGCACCTACTCCCAAAGCGATATGAAAAGGCTTGAAAGCATTCAAAATGAAGCCATGACAATCATTCTTGGAGTTCCAAGAACTGCCAAAACGTCTAATCTACGAGAGGAGTTGTCCCTTCCCAGTGTTAAAAGCAGAATTCAGGAGCTGAATGCTAAGCTTGCAATTAGGATAGCCAGAGATCCCCATTACAATGATATTGCTAAGAAAAAACTGAGCTCTGTGCTACTTTCAGGGGGAAACAGGAGAAGCAAAAAATGGCATCACAGATCAGTCTGCTACCTCGAAGAGCTTCACCTGCTTGAGCAAGCCCGTGAGCTCCTGCCTGTAGAGAGGTTACCTCCCTGGGAGGATGACTCATGCAAGATCATCATCAATGAAATGGCAATGAAAAAATCCAACATGTTACCACAAGAAATGAGGCACAAGTATCTCGAGGAAATTATAAAGAAGCCGGAGATGAACTAGATCAAATCTACACTGACGGGTCATCTAATCCTGTCAATGGCAGGGCTGGTGCAGGATACACGGTAATCAAGGATAATACTTTCCAACGCAGAAATGAAGAAAAAGCACGTATTGAGAACTATGCCTCTTCAACGCAAGCAGAGCTAACTGCCATTGTTATGGCGCTAAAGTTTCTTGAACGGAACACTAATGGTGCAGTGATTTGCACCGATTCAAAAGCAGCACTACAAAGCCTAAGTAAAAATCAGGCAGAAAATCTTGCAATAGTCGCTGAAATTAAGAGAGCTGTGAGAGTTCTTACCAATCAGGGAAGAGTCATCAAGTTTCTGTGGATCCCCTCCCATGTTGGGATATGTGGGAATGAACGAGCAGATGTGCTGGCTGCTGAAGGCGCTGAAGGAGACCATATTGAATACTTCATACCCAAGACTCTACTACAAATTAGAGGTATTGTCAGGCAACATCACCGTGACAAGGTAACTGAGGAAAGGAGGATAGAAGCACAAACCAGTGAATCTGTACGATGGTACAACATGGTTGCAGCTGGCAATCCCAATCATTATGGCCGAAGAGGAGGAGGACGAGGGAGAGAATCAGTAATAGCGAGAATCCGTCTTGGATACAGATATCCATGGAGATATGGAATGGAAACAACAGTTGAGCAGCGAAGTTGCAGAATCTGTGGTGAGAGTGATGGACACCGCCTTGACCACTATCTACGTGAATGTGAAACCTGAGAGACATCAGAAATATGTGTAGAATAATAAACCCCACATTGTTTGAGTTAGGAAAACACTATTTGTCAAATATTGATACTGTTCTTAAAAGATTTCCCCATTTTGCACCCGCAAGATAACGTAAGCTTTAAGGGTTGATAGATGTTAATCTTCTTGTTTGAGGAGCTGTTCACTTGAGACAGTTAAGCAAGTCCCAGCTGTGTCTGGGTACAAGTGACAGGATGAACAACCCAGCGGGTTTCTTCCTATTGGGGAGTGTTGTACATGCTGCTATGGCGGTGTGTCCACTCAAGATGAGTGGCGCTGCCCAATAACTCGCCCCTATGGCAAAATGTTAAATCAAAAAATAGGGCGCTGCCCAATAACTCGCCCCCGGGGCAAAATTTAAAACTGTCCGGTTGTTACGGCAATATTTCTTATGCTCGCTGGGAGGACGTTGAACAGCCGCGGACCTTGATGTTTATACAGTGTTCTTTGTGCCTATGGCACCTCTGCTCTTCACTGGTTCTATTCTGCATTTTCTTCCATGTCGTTCACTCCAGTATGTCGTTATTTTACTGTGTAGATTTGGTACCTGGCCCTCCAGTATCTTCCCTCCTTTCCTGTATTACACAACTTGATAATGATCCAAACGAACTGAAACATTGTCGTTTCTCCATTTTCTGATGTGTGGTTGGTCATCAGTGTTTAGCCTTTGATGTTGAGAGTTCTCTCTCAGCTTGCACCTCTGCTATTGAACGAGGCCATTTTGCACTTCCTACCATGCTTTACTTGTCTCACATGGCATTATTTCTGTGCACAAATCTGGTCCCTCTAATATTTTCAAGTGTAACTCGCCTGCACTCTAGAGAATACAGATTTAA
>WNGS01165751.1:11454509-11469249 GCA_020271785.1 Procambarus virginalis
ATGGGTAACAAAATTAGATGGCTGTAATATATCCAATGCATTGAGTTGGTTAGTTATTTTGTAGGCCAGTTATGAAAATACAGTAGTGGCTAATTTTGTGTTTACCTTGAGATAATAAAAATGTAATAGTTTAACCATTTAGTGGGGCACTCTCATAAACAATATTCTTGGAGGGAGGAAGTACTGTACAGTATTTTTTTTTTATACTATGCAGTACTGTATTTCTATAAGATTAATTTTCATTCAACAAGACGGCATCTATGGAGAGTAGCTGTACGTAAATTCAATATGTCTTGACATGAGTCTTTGGTCCTGGCTTTGTTGCCTTAACTCTTGCCTTTTTCAAACAGTACTTAACTAGTTAAATGTTTTATCGTCATTAGCAAAATAATTTCAGAGTGTAGTTACGGTAGGAGAACTATGCTCATGGTGTTCCATATTTCCAGTGCTGTGTCACACAGTGCTTTAAACTACTGACGGTTTTGGCCTTCTGCATTTTCACTTGTTCCAGCTGTCTACCACTGCAAAAAGAAACTTTCTGATGATTTTTCAGCAGCTTTGTTTCTTAGCTTGTCTATGATCTCTTGTTTTTGAATAGTTATCTACCTGATCCTAGATACTGATCAACCAGACCAGGCTGTGATTCATACGTCAGGCTGCGAGCAGCCACATCAACAGCCTGGTTGACCAGTCCAGCAAACGAGGAGGCTTGGTCGACGACCGGGCCGCGGGGACGCTAAGCCCCGGAACAACTCCAAGGTACTTTTGTGCTCTCCCATCTCTTGTCCCTATCTCAGTTTCTTTCTTTATTTACTTTTTTCATTTACTCCTGATCCTTTCTCTACATGCCTTATATAGTTTCTCCTTTTATCCAGGGAGCTGGATTGTACCTGGATGGGGTTCTAGGCGTTTTCTACTTGTCAACGGACCAGGCTTGACTTGAGAACTTGGTCTAACAGGCTGTTGCTTGGAGCAACCCGCAGGCCCACTTACCTACTTCAGTCCTGTTAGTCTGGCACTTCTTAGAGAAAACTCTCCAGTTTTTTCTTGAATTCCACCTTTGTTCTGGCAATGTTTTTTTATACATGTTGGGATGATATTGAAGAACTATAGACTTCTGATGTTCAGATATTGTTCCATGATTGTGCCTAAAGAACTTAATATGCTTCACTGGCTCTATTCTGCATTTCCTTCTATATAATTTTTCCCAGTGTGTTTTTGTTTTGTGTGCAAATTTGGGGTCTGGCCCACCAGTATTTTCCATGTACTGTATACAGTACGTATATTATTTGATACCTCTCTTGTCTCCTTTCTAGAGAGAGCATCTTGAGTGCTTTGAGACAATCCCAATAATTTTGGTGCTGTGTGTGTGTGCGTGCCATGTCTTCCATTTCAACAATCTCTAAAGGTTCTCCCTCCCCACCCTTAAGTGAGTATTGAACAGTACTAAAGGCAGGACAACACAAGCGATTTGAACAATACAGTATGAGCATTATGAAGGGATCCCTGAATTTGAACGTATTAGTTTAGGTTCTGTTTTTGCTCTTCTTTTTCCCTGTTAAACCTCACTACAGTACTACTACTTCCAAATCATCTCGATGGCTTTATATAATGGCTTCTTCCCTATATGTATCAGTTGCAGCCTGTTTAGGGTCTAGGAAGGGCTGAAATGATGTCACTTGTTTCTTATGTGTGGTTATTTATTTTCAGGCATGTTATTGTGAATTATTCCTTGCTTGGAAAACAAATTATGAATATACAATTTTGTATATATAATTCTACTGTGTATTAAGGGCTGTGTTAAAGATGTACTCACCTAATTGTACTCACCTAATTGTGCTTGCGGGGGTTGAGCTTTGGCTCTTTGGTCCCGCCTCTCAACTGTCAATCAACAGGTGTACAGATTCCTGAGCCTACTGGGCTCTATCATATCTACACTTGAAACTGTGTATGGAGTCAGCCTCCACCACATCACTGCCTAATGCATTCCATTTATTAACTACTCTGACACTGAAAAAATTCTTTCTAACGTCTCTGTGGCTCATCTGGGTACTAAGTTTCCACCTGTGTCCCCTTGTTCGTGTCCCACCCGTAGTGAAGAGTTTCTCTTTGTCCGCCCTGTCAATTCCCCTGAGAATTTTGTAGGTGGTTATCATGTCTCCCCTTACTCTTCTGTTTTCCAGGGATGTGAGGTTCAGCTCCTTTAGCCTTTCCTCGTAGCTCAATCCTCTCAGTTCCGGGACGAGCCTGGTGGCATACCGCTGAATCTTTCTAACTTTGTCTTGTGTTTAACTAGGTATGGACTCCAGGCTGGAGCTGCATACTCCAGGATTGGTCTTACATAAGTGGTATACAGGGTTCTGAAAGATTCCTTACACAAATTTCTAAAGGCAGTTCTTATGTTGGCCAGTCTAGCATATGCCACGGATGATATTCTTTTGATGTGGGCTTCTGGGGACAGGTTCGGTGTGATATCAACCCCCAGATCTTTCTCTCTATTTGACTCTTGTAGGATTTCCCCTCCCAAATGATACCTTGTGTTCAGCCTCCTGCTCCCTTCTCCTAATTTCATCACCTTACACTTTCCCGAGTTGAACTTTAGCAGCCATTTTCTAGACCATTCCTCCAGTTTATCCAGGTCATCCTGTAGTCTCTGTCTATCTTCATCCGTCTTGATTCTTCTCATAATTTTTGCATCATCAGCAAACATTGAGAGGAATGAGTCTATACCCTCCGGAAGATCGTTCACATATATTAGAAACAGGATGGGTCCAAGTACTGAGCCCTGTGGGACTCCGCTGGTGACATCTCGCCATTCTGATGTCTCCCCCCTCACCGTTACTCGCCGTTTCCTGTTGCTTAAGTACTCCCTTATCCACTGGAGCACCTTCCCTTTTACTCCTGCCTGTTGCTCCAACTTTTTTAACAGCCTTTTGTGCGGTACTGTGTCAAAGGCTTTTTGGCAATCCAGGAAAATGCAGTCGGCCCACCCTTCTCTTTCCTGCCTAATTTTTTTTCTTTTATTTAATTTTTTAATCCTGCCATGTATGTATGTACAGGGGTACTTCGGTTTAAGAATTTAATCCGTTCCTGGAGACGGTTCATAATCCGAAAATTCGTAAACCGAAGCGAATTTCCCCATGCGAAATAATGGGAAATAAATTGATCTGTTCCCGACTCCCCAAAAACATCACTTCAAACTTAATTTTTATACCTAATTCACCCAAATCAACACCACAAAAGTATGTTCAAGTTATTACTTACCCTTGCTGATGACTCCTGTTGGCGTATGGAAGATGGTGAGGAGAGGTGTTACTGTAATAATAGTAACGAGTAATGATGTATGAATTTAATAGTGTTATATTTGTGAAAGATCCACATTATAACATCAGGCAGTGAAGATTTCTCTGGAGTGCACACTCTGGCACGTTTTGCTTGCATACCACTAGGTCCTGGTTGTGACTCCGCTTGATTTTCTCACTTTTCTCACAAGGAAACGTTTCATTGAAGATTGTTTTTCCCTTCTTTGCAACACTTGTCTGTAGTGAGGCATCACATTGTCATTGAAAAGATTAATGCTATGGCCTACTACAGCTTTCTCTGCGTGATTCTTTTCAGCAAAACTTTGCAGTCCTTACCATACTGCACACATTTTCTTAATAAATGAGAAAGGGACATTCTCTACTGCCTCCTCTTCCTGCCCTGAAGATTTATTGTACTGCCTAGCTAGTTGAACAACATGAGTACCATTTTCATGCTTACGAATGATCTCTTGTTTTTCCTCTATGGTCATTCCCACATGTGATTTCTTGCCTTGAACCTTGCCACTGGCTTTCTTGGGACCCATGGTGAGATATATATTATCAACTTTAATGTTCAAATGGCCAAAAATTCAACAAAAAACTGTAAATTCTTGTGAAGAATTCAGGCGGGATAGTCACTGGGAGCGAGGCACTGGTAAACTGAGGCGCAATCGCCGTGCCACCACGTGCTAGGCCGTACACGTATCAACAAACTCGTATCCTGACGTAAAGTTCGTATACCAATTAAAATTTTCCGAACAAATTGGGCTCGTAACCCAAAAAGTTCGTGAACATGGACGTTCGTAAACCGAGGTACCACTGTATACTGTATGGAAATGTATATAAATGATGGGGAAAGGGGGGTGGAAGAGGGATATGTTGCTTTAAGAATATTTCTTAATGCAGTTTTGTTTGTATTGTGAGGAGTACTTCTAAGAAACTGTGGAATAATTCCAAATTTTATTTCTGGTATTGCTCCTTGGTGCTTGCTGCCTGTAAAACTCCATCCAGTCCAATCTTTGAATGTTTTGGTGTCTAGTGGCCTTTTCTTAGGGGGATCTGTGGTTCCCTGCTCCATGTGTGTGTCTAGGAGGGGCAGGGGCAGGTTTTGGTTCTTGGTAGATCTACATGACTCACAAATGCCTGGCATGAAATGGGTGGAACTTGGCAGGTAGCAAGCACCAAGGACTCACTGGAAAGAGGTAATTTTATTGCATTCAACACTGGCTTTTTTTATATCTCAAATTTTCGTATTTAACAGATTGCATAGAGTAATGATGGATGAATTTTGGTACATTTGGCGTGGCCAGTTATTTGTTGGCGCAAATGACATTGGACCAGCAACAATATGGTCGTGTTACAACACACTTATCCCTGGACTGTAAGTATGTACAGTGTATTATATTTGTGAAAGAGCCACAAATAATCTTAGTTCAAATGTTTTAATTAAATTTTCTTGCTGTATATTTTTGAGGAACGGAAGAATAACTGAGCAACATTAGGACAAATATTGGTGTATTAATCCCTAGCCTGGAATCTGCATATTCTATAACACATACACGTATAGTAAATCCATATATATTCCACCAGGCCAGTTCCTTAATAAAATTGCTAAGCTATGAGAATGCAGAAAGAGTATAATATTGTCATGAAAAAGATACAAGTGTTGACAAGTTGGAAAAATACCAGCTGTATGAAAGTAGAGGGATTTTTTATGGGGCAAAAGTAAGGTCAAGACCAAAAGGAGTCAGTGTGAGGGAGGTGAGGGGAAAATAGAGGAGCAAGCAGTGGAGGCAAGCTTTATGCATAACTCGGTAGCATCTTTTAGGGGGGAAAAAGAAACGCAGTCGAACTTAAATTGAAGATTAGAAGTACTATATGGAAAGTCCCAGGATCAGGGACTCGTTAGCAATAAAGTCTAGTGAGAGAGCACAGCTCATGCACACAATAGGCTTGCATATGGTGCTGTAAAACCTACCAGATTCATGTGCCTGGCCTCAGGCATAACTCCCACCACAGTACAAAATTCATGTACATATACATACTGACACTTGGGGGGGGGGGACAAATGAATCTGACTGGGGAAATGTGTGCTCAAGTGGGGTGCCACAGGAGTCCATTTTGGAGCCAACAATTTTTGGCATTTATATGAATGACATAGATGAGTTATAAACCACATCATCAAATTTGCATATGATACTAAGATCTATGGTAAAGTGGGAAGTGAAAGTGATATTGAGACCTTACAGAGAGATCTACATGAATTCCACAAATGGTCAAATGACCATTAGATAGATGAAGGAAAGGACCTTGGAGTCTGAATCCATCATTCACTAAAGGTTGCACAACAAGTGGGAGTGGCAGAAAAAAAAGTGAACCAAACCCTGAGAATAATCAAGTGTACCTTTACCTTCAAGGAAAAGAAAGTAGTTGTTTAATTATACAAGTCTCTGGTGTGCTCTCACCTGGATTATGGTATCCAGGCATGGAGACTTCATTTTCAGAAAGCCATAGCTGCTCTGGAGAAGGTACAACACCTGGCAACAAAATCATCCCAGAGCTTAGATATCTCGTATTAGGAACGGTTGAGGGCCACAGGGTTAACACCACAAACCAGGCATGACAGGACAGATCTCATCAAAACCTTTAAAATACTGAACAATTTGGATGATGTCAATCTGGACAATTTCTTTGTCAGATATAACACGAACAAGGAGCAATGGGCTCAACAAGCCACAATGTAGGACAAAACAGGAGATGCTTTTTCACCCATAGGATTGTAAACCCGGGGAACTGCCTACCCGCTGAAGCCATAATGCCAAAACTCTGCTGGGCTTTAAAATACTGGGTAGTTGGAAAAGTTCATTCGGGCAGATGACCTTTGACAAGCTGCCGGCTTCCTCGGGTAAATTCTGGTAAATATACTGATACTCAGGACACACAACCAGGTGGTTTCACCCTGACTGTAATTACCCAAGTGTAGTTACAGGATGAGCTATGCTCGTGGTGTCCCGTCTCCCCAGCACTGTCATATAATGCTTTGAAAATACTGATGGTTTTGGCCTCCACCACCTTCTCACCTAACTTGTTCCAAGCGTCTACCACTCTGTTTACAAAAGTGAATTTTCTTATATTTCTCCGGCAGCTTTGTTTCGTTAGTTTAAATCTATGACATCTTGTTCTTGAAGTTCAGGGTCTCGGGAATTCTTACCTATCAATTTTATCGATTCCTGCTACTATTTTGAACGTAGTGATGATATCGCCTCTTTTTCTTCTATCTTCTAGTTTTTGCATATTTAATGCCTTGAGGTTATCTTGAGATGATTTCGGGGCTTTCAATGTCTCCGCGGCCCGGTCCTCGACCAGGCCTCCACCCCCAGGAAGCAGCCCGTGACAGCTGACTAACACCCAGGTACCTATTTTACTGCTAGGTATCAGGGGCATAGGGTGAAAGAAACTCTGCCCATTGTTTCTCGCCGGCGCCTGGGATCGAACCTAGGACCACAGGATCACAAGTCCAGCATGCTGTCCACTCGGCCGACCGGCTCCCTCTTAACTTAACTGCCTCTTAACCTCTCCTCATAGTTCTTGTCCTTCAGTTCTGGGAGCCACTTAGTGGCATGTCGTTGCACCTTTTCCAGTTTGTTGATGTGCTTCTTAAGATATGGGCACCATACAACCGCTGCATATTCCACCTTTGGTCTAACAAAAGTCGTGAACAATTTCTTTAGTATTTCTCCATCCATGTATTTAAAAGCAATTCTGAAGTTAGAAAGTGTAGCATAGGCTCCTCGCACAATGTTCTTAGTGTGGTCCTCAGGTGACAGTTTTCTATCTAGAACCACCCCTAGATCCCTTTCTTTGTCAGAATTCTTTAAAGATTTCTCACATAATTTATAGGTTGTGTGGGGTCTATGTTCTCTAATTCCTCATTCCATAACATGGCATTTATTCACATTAAATACCATTTGCCAAATATTGCTCCATATACTTATTTTGTCCAGGTCTTCTTGAAGGGCATGACAATCATCTAGGTTTCTTATCTTCCCTATTATCTTAGCATCATCAGCAAACATGTTCATATAATTCTGTATTCCCACTGGTAGATCGTTTATGTAGACAATGAACATTACCGGTGCAAGAACTGAACCCTGTGGTACTTCACTCGTGACATTCTTCCAATCCGATACCGTGCCTCTGATTACGGCCCTCATTTTTCTGTCAGGAAATTTTTCATCCATGTTAGGAGCTTACCTGTCACCCCTCCAAAATGTTCGTTTCCAGAACAACCTCTTATGGGGAACTCTGTTGAAAGCCTTTTAGGTCCAGATAGATGCAGTCAACCCAACCACCTCTTTCCTGTAAAATCTGACTCGATCATAAAAACCGAGTAAGTTCGTTACACAGGATCTTCCAGATCGAAAACCATACTGTCTGTCTGATATTACTGTATATTGTTTTCCTCCAGGTGTTCTACCCATTTAGTTTTAATTATTTTTTCCAATATTTTGACTATTACACTTGTCAATGATACAGGTCTATAATTAAGGGGGTCTTCCTTGCTTCCACTTTTGTAGATTGGAACTGTTAGCCTTTTTCCACACATCAGCTACAACTCCTGTAAACAGGGATGCCTGAAAAATCAGTTGAAGTGGAATGCTGAGCTCGGGTGCACACACTCAGAACCCATGGTGAAACTCCATCTGGATCAACTGCTTTATTACTTTGCTCCTTGAGCATTTTTTCCACTTCGTCTCTAGACACCTCTATGTGCTCTGTTGTTCTCCAGAATTCTTATTGTCTGGTTCCCTGAAGATTTCATTTTGTACGAACACACTATGGAACTTTTTGTTTAGTGTTTCACACATTTCCTTTTTGTTTTCTGTGAATCTATTTCCCATTTTCAACCTCTGAATATTATTCTTTACCTGCAATTTGGTGTTTATGAATTTATAGAATAGACCTGGTTCTGTTTTACATTTGTCTGCAATTCCTTTTTCAAAATTTCTTTCTGCCTCTCTCCTCACTGCCGTGTAGTTGTTTCTCACATTTTTGTATTGCTGGTATGTTTGGGGGTTTGGCCTCTTCCTGTATTGATTCTATTTTTGTGTCTTTTGGTCTCTGGCCCTCTCACAATTTTTGTTGAACCAATCCTGTTTCTTAGTTCTGCATCTCTGTTTTGGTATAAATTTTTTTGTGCCTTTATCATATATTTCACAAAGCTTGACACATATCTTTCACTTCCTTGCCTAGCAACAAGTCTGTCCAATTATACTCACTAAAAAATGTTCTTAGGTCGCCATAATATCCTCTCCTGAAGTCAGGTTTTTCAACTACTTCAACCTCCTTATTTTCTTAAAGATTATAACGCATTGCATACTTTATTCCCAAAAAGACATGGTCACTTTTACCCAAGGGAGGAAGGTACTGAATGACATATCTCTTCCTCCTTCCTGATAAATATCAAATATAGCATGGAGGGAACGTCCCCTTCCCTCATCCTCGTAGCTTGTTTAACATGCTGATACAAGAATGTTTCCAGGGTGAGACGTAGATTTCCAAGATGTGCGCGCGTCCCAACTCTTGGGCTATAATTATACTTACTGTGACATTCGATACATACCCATCTTGAATATATTAAAGGTCTTACTGAGACAGATAATTTGTCTTGGTAATTTTAGAGTATGCTTTCATCCTTGAAAAATTACAAATTACAAATGCCTGCTGCCAATTCTTAGGATAGTTTTACATTCAGGAAAGTAATATTTAAATTTAAATGTTATTTATACTGTACTTTAAAGATCTATTCAGGTTATTTACTCTTATTCCAACAGTGGTGGAAGCTTGAAGATGTCATGTATTGGAAAATATGATGACCTTTGGTGTAAAATATTGAGGAGTGAACCATGTTTATTGTCTCAAAATATCCAACACAAATCAAAGACAAAACTGTATCGACATTCCATATTACGTCTCATACACCGCAGTTTCTTCAGCTCGCTCAAGAATTAACTCAAACTCAAAAGGTATATCAGTCTCTCTCTTCAAATGTGATAAATTAAATGCAAGAGTTGTATGCAGTTAGTAACATTTATAGCTATATTTAATGTCGGAGTATATTGGCTTTGTTTACATATCTTGTATAAAGCTCTACATAAACATGCTTTATACAGTGTGGTAGACATGGAATAAATTGAAAGGGTAGTAGTGTCCAAAACTATTGAAAGTTTTAAAATGCCATATGGCAAAGGTTATAGTGACGACAAGTCGCCGCCACCACCACCACCACATCCGTTAACTATATTTAGGTAATGATACTTGGGTAGTTACCCATGTGTCAGGACACTTAGGTAATTACCCAAGTGTGAATCGTGTCAGCTTCATATGGGATGAGAGCTATGCTCGTAGTGTCCCATCTTCCCAGTACTGTACTGTCATATAACTCTTTGAAATTACTAACAGGTTTGGCATCCTCCACCTTCTCATTTGTTCCAACCATCTACCTCACTACTTGCTAAAGTGAATTTTCTAATGTTTTTCTGCAGGTTTGTTTCCTTGGTTTGATTCTATGACCTCTGTATTTAGAGTCCAGCTACTTTTTCTACTATCTTCTAGTTTTAGTATAGTATTCAACTTTGTTATTCGCTGAAATTCATATTGTCTACTATATGGAGCAGTTCCACCATACTATACATCAGATACACAAATTCAGACACAATAGAATTGTAGCACTGTGGAACAAAATAATTTTGAAATAAATATAATAATGAAAAATCTGTTTTAATGAGATAGGTGATAATTAAAAAATTGTGCATGTTACTGAGTTTGTAAGAATGTGCTATATAATCAGACATGTATATTTACAACCCATTGTACCTGTTTACATACATTTAACAAACTTCTAGTATTGCAAAAGTATACTAATGGCAAAGTTAACAAACTACTAGTTGAACAAAATAATAGTAGCCAAGAATAGACTCAAGCATTGGAATTCTGTATGCTAGTGGTAGTGAATCGTAAAAGTGTAATAACAGAGGGCAGCGGTATTATTGTGTAGTTTCGGGAGTGAATCAAATCATCGCAAGTTGTAGGATATAATGGGTTCACAAAGATCACTCGTGGAGCATTATCTGAGGGTTCTGTGATCATAAAGTAAGAAAGGAATGTTCTGGGGTTTTCTTCATTCCCTATTTCATATATTCTATTCTGACAGTTCTAGAATACAGTATACAGTAATGCAGGTAATGTGTTTTCCTTTAACATATGTTCTTATTTATGCCTTATTACAGGATTTACACAATTGACATGACAGGCATGTTAATTACAATGCAAAAATTGTGGGGTTTATTCATAATATTAAATTAAATACACAATAGTTGCCTTTATCTTGTTCTGTAAATACATTATGCTGTCATTTATGCCAATATATTTAACTTTATTTTTAATGTTTCTATTGCAGCCGTGTATATTGACCTCGGAGTTAGTTAATCCAAGGCTGCTTGTAGAAGTTATCCTTGTGCCCGAGTGTGCAGAGCTCCGGCAGCTGGGCTTGAAACCTTTTCCCGATCCTCATCAACCCTCACTCAATGTCATCTTTGTATTCAACAACTGCATAGAGAATGCTATGAACATTTACAATGAATGGCGTAATAGTGAGCTTTCTGCGGTGAGTCCCTATTATTGTTAAGCAGTCACGTGATGTTTAGTAGTTACGCAATCATAATTGTTTATTTACTTTCATCGAGGCAGTCCCTGTGATGGCCATTAATTTGTTATATGTATTATATTTATATGTTCAGTATTTTTATAAGACCTATGACACTTCAGAAAGACGAATAAATATATATAAAGTACAAATACAATTTTCTAACCAATATTGTATACAGTAATTACAATTCCCTCTTGATCTTCTGACTTGCTTCCAAATCTCTGGATGGGCTAAATTATATAATTTACAGGTTTTCTGTATTTGAGAATAATGGATTTTATTCAGTAAATAGCATACGTTTTTGACAAGTTCGTACATGCTCATGACAGGCTGCATACTTAGCCTCGTCAATGTTTCATCAGATGAATATTAATACAGTGCTATAAACTAATTACTGGTTTCATTAAAAATTGCTTTCCTAATTATTCTTGCATTATTCATCTGACAAAAATGTGGTAGGTATTGTGCTGTCTCTTGGGTTAGGGCCTTGTAATCATTTGGTGCATAAGTAAAGTACAGTAGTACAATTGCTGGGATTTATTTACTTTGCATCAAGAAATAATTGGAAAATGTTAATGGAAGTTTTGAACATAATTTTGTTCAGTACAACAAAAATCCCAGCCTTCTCAAATTTTTGACAGTATATACTGAACCATATACAGTTAACTAACAGACCACCATAACTGTTATGGTCACTGTGGACCAGTAACCGGGTTCTTGATGGATGAACCTGTTAGTTGTATCTGACCCAAAGTCGGTAGTAGCTTTCAAGGATTTGGCTAGATAATGCAAGAACAAAAAAAAAAGGGGAAATGAACAAAACACTATTTCCTTCACCAACATATTCACCATCACCATAAATAGATATATAAAAAGGGAATATTACTGTACTGTGTACAAGTGTCGCTTTCGCACAGGACACAAGACACTCAGCACAGCACAGATGGAGGAAGTTACACAGGGAATAGAACAGCGCAAGAAAAATATGCAACTCACTTATGCACAAGTGGCCAAGGAGAAGGAAAAATTGGAAGAAGCAGTAAAGGAAGCCCAACACTGCAGCAACCAGGATAAAACAAACATTAGGCTAGAAGTGAGGAAAGAATTGGCATCCAACCCGAAGTTGGTGCAAAACACAGTTGATCGAAGTAAGTCCCTGATCATTTTTGGCTGCAAAGAAAAGGAGATAACATCTAGGTCAGAAAGAGCTGTAGAAGAAGCAAAAGTAGTAGATAAAATTGTTGGCCTCGTGGAAGGTCTTACAACCATAGAGAATGTGAGTGACTACAAGAGAATAGGCAGATATGTAAAAGGGAAAGATCGACCCTTGAGGATCACCCTAAATGGTGCCAAACAGATGGAAGAAGTACTAAGGAATGCTAAAAAATTATGTAATGATGAGGATGGGAAAGTGTGGTCGTTAAGACGAGATCTTTCAAAAGAAGATAGAGAGAAGCTGAAACTGAACCTCGCCTAGGCAAAACGTTTAAATGAGAGCAGGAATGAAGAAGATATCAATTCTTTTTTCTATAAAGTGATAGGGGTAGGCAGACCAGTGAAGTGGTACATAAAGGCAAACCAACAAAATTATTAGAGAAAGGGGGAGTGAAAAATAAGAAGAGGGGAACAAGTTCCTGAAGATTGCATACACCAACATAGATGGAGTAAGGTCAAAGATACTGGAGTTAAGAGATATAATACAGCTGCAGACACCAGACATTGTTGCACTCACGGAGACAAAACTTGAAGATGTTATTTTAAATGAGGTCATATTCCCAAGGGGCTACTCAATTTGGAGACGGGACAGAAAAATCAGGAAAGGCGGTGGCGTTGCTGTGCTGGTGAAAGAACACCTAAAGGTGAACGAAATAATGACTGCCAATCCACAAGAAGTTGATATAATAGCACTAGAGATCTGCCATGAGGATGATAAACTAATGATCATAAATGCATATAGTCCACCGCTAAGCAGCACATGGTCAAAAGAGGAGCTAGATAGTAAACGAGAAGGTCTTATAACAATAATGAGAGAGATCATAGCAAGAGCGGATAACGATAGTTCACGACTGTTGATAGTCGGCGACTTCAACTTGAAATCCATAGACTGGGAAGCATATGAAGCTAAAACAGAAGATTTCTGGACCTGTAAATTTGTAGACCTCATCCTGGAAACATTCTTGTATCAACATGTTAAACAAGCTACGAGGATGAGGGAAGGGGACGTTCCCTCCATGCTAGATTTGATATTTACCAGGAAGGAGGAAGAAATATTTGACATTCAGTACCTTCCTCCCTTGGGTAAAAGTGACCATGTCTTTTTGGGAATAAAGTATGCAATGCGATATAATCTGGAAGAAAATATGACAGTCGATGCAATTGAAAAACCTGATTTTAGGAGAGGACATTATGGCAACCTTAGAAAATTTTTAGTGAGTATAATTGGACAGACTTGTTGCTAGGCAAGGAAGTGAATGAGATGTATGTCAAGTTTTGTGAAATATATGATAAAGGCACAAAAAATTTATACCAAAACAGAGAAGCAGAACTAGGAAACAGGATTGGTTCAACAGAAAGTGCGAGAGGGCCAGAGACCAAAAGACACAAAAATGGAATCAATACAGGAAGAGGCCAAACCCCCAAACATACCAGCGATACAAAGATGCGAGAAACTACACGGCAGTGAGGAGAGAGGCAGAAAGAAATTTTGAAAAAGGGATTGCAGACAAATGTAAAACAGAACCAGGTCTATTCTATAAATTCATAAACAACAAATTGCAGGTAAAGGATAATATTCAGAGGTTGAAAATGGGAAATAGATTCACGGAAAATGAAAAGGAAATGTGTGAAACATTAAACGAAAAGTTCCAAAGTGTGTTTGTACAAAATGAAATCTTCAGGGAACCAGATACAATAAGAATTCCAGAGAACAACATAGAGCACATAGAGGTGTCTAGAGACGAAGTGGAAAAAATGCTCGAGCTAAATAAGAACAAAGCAGTTGGTCCAGATGGAGTTTCACCATGGGTTCTGAGAGAATGTGCACCTGAGCTCAGCATTCCTCTTCAACTGATTTTCAGGCATCCCTGTTTACAGGAGTTGTAGCTGATGTGTGGAAAAAGGCTAACATAGTTCCAATCTACAAAAGTGGAAGCAGGGAAGACCCCCTTAATTATAGACCGGTATCATTGACAAGTGTAATAGTCAAAATATTGGAAAAAATAATTAAAACTAAATGGGTAGAACACCTGGAGAGAAATGATATAATATCAGACAGACAGTATGGTTTTCGATCTGGAAGATCCTGTGTATCGAATTTACTCAGTTTCTATGATCGAGCAACAGATATTACAGGAAAGAGATGGTTGGGTTGACTGCATCTATCTGGACCTAAAAAAGGCTTTCGACAGAGTTCCACATAAGAGGTTGTTCTGGAAACTGGAAAATATTGGAGGGGTGACAGGTAAGCTTCTAACATGGATGAAAAATTTTGACTGATAGAAAAATGAGGGCAGTGATCAGAGGCAATGTATCGGACTGGAGAAATGTCACAAGTGGAGTACCACAGGGTTCAGTTCTTGCACCAGTGATGTTTATTGTCTACATAAATGATCTACCAGTTGGTATACAGAATTATATGAACATGTTTGCTGATGATGCTAAGATAATAGGAAGGATAAGAAACTTAGATGATTGTCATGCCCTTCAAGATGGCCTGGACAAAATGGAGCGC
>WNGS01165751.1:11484039-11494753 GCA_020271785.1 Procambarus virginalis
ATTCTTCTGAGAATCTTGTAGATGGTGATCATGTCCCCTCTAACTCTTCTGTCTCCCCGCGACGTGAGGTTTAATTCCCGTAGTCTCTCCTCGTAGGTCATACCTCTCAGCTCGGGTACTAGTCTAGTGGCAAACCTTTGAACCTTTTCCAGTTTAGTCTTATGCTTGGCTAGATATGGACTCCATGCTGGAGCCGCATACTCCAGGATTGGTCTGACATATGTGGTATACAAAGTTTTGAAAGATTCCTTACACAAGTTTCTAAAGACCGTTCTTATGTTAGCAACCTGGTATATGCTGCTGATGTTATCCTCTTGATATGAGCTTCAGGGGACAGGTCTGGTGTGATATCAACCCCCAGGTCTTTCTCTCTCTCTCTGAATCTTGAAGAATTTCATCTCCTTCTCATAGGATGGTATAACTTATAACATTTGAGCTTACTGAATGATGTCCCTAGCCACCCTCTGCTTGACCTCTATCAAATGAGTCTCTCACACGGTATCTTGCCAAAGAAATGACACAAAGTCTCATAATACCATTCCTAAACCTAACTCTCAAAATTCAGACCCATTTCCCTTACATTCTGCATGTGTAAACTCTTGGAGAGAATTGTTCTCAATCGTGTCATGTTTCAGGTCAAAGAAAGAGCTGGCCCCAAACCTATATGGGTTCAACCCAAGTGTAGCACCCAACATGCTTTTGCTGAATATTTTGTAAACTGCCCAGGATGGGACACAGCGCCTTTATTGACCTAAAGTCAGCTTTCGATGTAGCGAATGGCGAAATAATATTAGAGCAACTGCTGAATTTGGAATCATAGGTAATCATCTGAGTTGGATAAAGAGCTACTATCCAACAGCCTGTAGTGTCCTATTTAAAGAGTTAACAGTACAAGAACAGATGCATTAGAACTAGGCACACCTCAAGGTGGTGTCCTAGCCCTATGCTCTTCAATATACCTTAGACACAAACTGTATCCATGACATTACCTTGTACAACCTACGGAAACTGTTATATGTTTATGCATGATGATATTGTATTATGGCACACAGTAAACCAAGACTACAAGTGTTACTTGATGCATTCGTCCAAGAAAGTAGTAGAATTGGGCCTCATAATACTCTGTTGATAAATTAAGGGTTCTAATTCCCATTCTCTCTCATGTTTGACTATACGTATAAATGTGAGTGCCCGTGGAGACTCGCGAGTCTTATATAACTATCTTGGAGTCTAGGTTAATGATACAAATCTCGTCAGCAACCTGCGTAAAAAACTGTTGAGCGTCTTAAACCTCTTCAAAACTTGTTGGCAAAGGAATTTGGCATTACATAAAATATGCTCCGTAGTTTTTATATGCTTTATACGATCTGTTGTTGATTATTATGCCTTGCATCTTCTAAATTTTTCTCCTAAACAATTTAATATAATCGTTAAGGTGACATGTTTGAAATGCATTTAGAAATTTGCATATGCAACTTGTGAGGTAGAAAAAATGATAGCAAGCCCTATGCAATATTAACAGGCTAGGCTATTGTTTTAGTTGATATATAAAAATCTACATTATTTTGAATAATTCTTATGATATTGGCATAGGAAAAGTGATTAATTTGTAATACAATATAAAAATCTAGCTACGCCTTTGTAAACTAATTTAGAAGTAATGGGAGTATACAGAGGCTGTATTGAAATTTATAGCAAGTTGTATGTAATTTGCATAATTATTTCTAAGCAATCTGACCCCAAGGTCATAACCTGGAGGTAAATACTTCACATTACTACATAATTAGTGCTATTATATATTCCATATCAATGGTTAGGATAAGGTTAGGTTAAGGCAAGGTTAACTTTAGGTTAAGGTTAACTTTAGGTTAACTTAACCTTAAGTTTCGTACGTTTGGTTACGGAAATATGGCGCAATATTCTCAGACATGTGAAATAGGAAATTCCAAAACTCTTTTTGAAAATTTAATTTACAGAAAAATGATTCTTCAGACCATTTCAAAGAAAACGAGTTAAGCATAGACTTAACTCGTCTTAAGTTACTTTAAACCAACGATTTATAATACAATAAAGTTATATCTTGAGAGGATTCTGTTAAAGACAAAGGATGACTTGCCAGTGTACAAGTAAACTATTATTGGAACCGTAATAAGTTTCAGACCATTACAAATGTCTACTTGACAAAATATCTGAATTAGTGTTAAGAAATTATTACTTGTATGAGGGATATGCCATTTGGTCTGAGTCAACAGCTTTTGTCTCGTGGATAACCACAAGGAGGAACCGGCCATAGTAGAGAATGGGAAAGGAGAGCAGTGTTGTCATATTTGCAAGTGTCAGTTCAAGATACCCGAGTGAGGAGCCATCTAGTTCATTGGGAGAATGTTCTGTGGTTACATTTAAGGCTTACACGTGTAGGTGATTGTTTGTTACTAGCTGGGAAGTTTTTAAACTCTCGTGTTAAAGAAACAAGCTATCTATAAATGGAGGTTATGGAAGTTGGCAACAAGCTGGTGTGGGAGAGATCCAGCCGCCCGATTGGTTGGTTTAAACCCCAGTAGCAGGCAGGACTCCGGACGCACAAGACGTGTTCAACACTATCTTAATATATATACAATGGAACTATACTTATTATAGTATTATTGCAAGTCTCGTCAATTACAAATACTTCCAAGGGTGTGATCAGTGATTTACTTAGGTTATTAGACTTTTATGAAGTGTTGCCACAGTTCCATATATTTAACCCATGCCATTTAGTCCTTGGAAATGGAGTCTTATTACCTGTTTTCTACCCAAGCGATTCTCTAGATTGGATTTGAGACTTCTTTAGCATAGTTTCGAATTACCAGGTGAAAATCTCCCAAACAGCAACATAATTTGTCTTTAATGTAGTAATAATGGCGAGTTTTGGCCTTAAGCTCTCACTATCCTAGTGTCACTTGGGTAACTTGTGATCTAAGATTAATTTATTATTCAGTTTTACAAACTGAATTGGGGTCCTGGCGTTAAGGAAACATTGTTGACATTAACAATAGCCGTAACAGAGCTATTGGAGCTAACAGAACAATAGCCATAACAGAGCTACAGGAGCTAACAGAACAACAGCCGTAACAGAGCTACAGGAGCTAACAGAACAACAGCCGTAACAGAGCTATTGGAGCTAACAGAACAACAGCCATAACAGAGCTACAGGAGCTAACAGAACAACAGCCGTAACAGAGCTACAGGAGCTAACAGAACAACAGCCGTAACAGAGCTACAGGAGCTAACAGAACAACAGCCGTAACAGAGCTACAGGAGCTAACAGAACAACAGCCGTAACAGAGCTACAGGAGCTAACAGAACAACAGCCATAACAGAGCTACAGGAGCTAACAGAACAACAGCCGTAACAGAGCTACAGGAGCTAACAGAACAGCCATAACAGAGCTACTGGAGCTAACAGAACAACAGCCGTAACAGAGCTACAGGAGCTAACAGAACAGCCATAACAGAGCTATTGGAGCTAACAGAACAGCCGTAACAGAGCTACAGGAGCTAACAGAACAACAGCCATAACAGAGCTACAGGAGCTAACAGAACAACAGCCATAACAGAGCTACTGGAGCTAACAGAACAACAGCCGTAACAAACACGACATAATCCCTCATCCACTTTCCCCTCAGTACTGGGGAGGGGAGAGAAGGGGAACTCAAGCACAGAGTAATCAAACATTCCTTCTCCCCCACTAGTGAGGGAGGAGATAGGGCAGGACACGGGGTCATCACCCCCCCCCCACTAGTGAGGGAGGAGATAGGGCAGGACACGGGGTCATCACCCCCCCCCCCACTAGTGAGGGAGGAGATAGGGCAGGACACGGGGTCATCACCCCCCCCCCCACTAGTGAGGGAGGAGATAGTGCAGGACACGGGGTCATCACCCCCCCCCCGCTAGTGAGGGAGGAGATAGTGCAGGACACGGGGTCATCACCCCCCCCCCGCTAGTGAGGGAGGAGATAGTGCAGGACACGGGGTCATCACCCCCCCCCCCACTAGTGAGGGAGGAGATAGTGCAGGACACGGGGTCATCACCCCCCCCCCCACTAGTGAGGGAGGAGATAGTGCAGGACACGGGGTCATCACCCCCCCCCACTAGTGAGGGAGGAGATAGTGCAGGACACGGGGTCATCACCCCCCCCCCCCCACTAGTGAGGGAGGAGATAGGGCAGGACACGGGGTCATCACCCCCCCCCACTAGTGAGGGAGGAGATAGTGCAGGACACGGGGTCATCACCCCCCCCCCACTAGTGAGGGAGGAGATAGTGCAGGACACGGGGTCATCACCCCCCCCCCACTAGTGAGGGAGGAGATAGTGCAGGACACGGGGTCATCACCCCCCCCCCCGCTAGTGAGGGAGGAGATAGGGCAGGACGCGGGGTCATCACCCCCCCCCCCACCTCAGGGACCCGCCCCACAACAGGAAGAAGACAGGAGTGTGTATATTACTACACCAAAGAAACGACGTAAGAGAGACGCCTGCAGGAGACTGAGACCAGTTTTTACACGAGGCTCCCGCTAATCTTGCCCTCCAGGAGGTTCTCTCTCACTTGCATTCATTAAGAAAAGTTTAGCAAAAAGACGTGTTTTAATTGGTCGGTTAGTGTAAAAGTCCAAACAACAAACACTACTATACCTGGGAACTATGCACTTCCGGTTAAGAGATATTCCTTCGCGGGCTCTAAGCCTCTGACTGCCGCACTCATTGTTATTCAGTTCAGTCTTAGGTGGTGTATTCAGACTCCTGTTCGAAGGCTTAGAGCTTTCCCTTCCCATTGGTCATGTTAAGACTTACACTACTAGTTTTCCCTGGAACACGACCTGCCACATCGCTTTACAACCAAGGTGAGTGCTTCTACCGTTTACTGTGGTGAAGGTCACGTTCCCTGGCTGCAACTGTCAAACAGGCAGTGCATAAATGAATACTTGTCTGAAAACTAAACAATGGCCTGCAGCCTACTACATATGGAGAGGGGTTGAATGCTTTTATGATAGGAAAGGGCGGAAGGCAGTAGAGGAAGGAAGGCGGTGAAGGGAGCACGGGACTCCACGAGGCAAGACTGAACAATACACCCAAGATGGACACTGTAAACACTATTACAAATCCTCGATGCAACTGTCTTACCTCAGTCCGTCCTCCTAAGGTTTCCCAACGTCAAGAAAACGGTGAATTTAAAGTGGTCTCTCCTAACCTACCAGAGGACCCAAACAGAAAACGGGACAGTACGTCACTTCCACCAGCCGCTTCCCATTTTCTAGTACAACAATTTGTGGCCTTATGTAACGCATACCAGCGAAAAGCGACGTTCTTTGTAAGAGGACAGGTTGGTTACCTGCACACAATACTGTAATCATTTTCCCTGCACACTATCTTCATCACACAGCCTTCATTACTGTATCTATCTATACTGCACGCTATCTTCATTACTGTAATCATCTATCTACACTACACACTATCACCCTCATCACTCGATACTTGCTGGAAGCTTGGTCATGGCGGTTTACAGTATTTAGAGTGACTTGTTATTTTCCTCTACCTGTCATCTTTACCTGCCCTTCACCCCATTTACTACCCCTCGACACTTTCCCTACCCTTCGTCACTGCCCCTACCATTCCCTACAGTCCCTACCATTCCCTACAGTCCCTACCATTCCCTACAGTCCCTACCATTCCCTACAGTCCCTACCATTCCCTACAGTCCCTACCATTCCCTACAGTCCCTGCCCTTGGCCACCTTGCCTACCATTCACCACCTTGACAGATACAACAACAAAAGATTTGTGCAGCTGCCCCTAGACTATATGAAGGGAAGTACAGAGTATCTCAAAAACTAGCTACGTGCTGCTAAAAATCCCCATCACACAGGTTGGTTAATCATACAGGGTTATATGTTCAGTAGTCAACACTGGCAAATTTTGAGTGCATTATGAGGATATCTTCAAAAACACGAGTTAACAAAGTCATTGCAAAGCTGCAGGTACCTCATGCCAACGGATCTGAGTGGTCTGATAACTGGGGATTTAGTGACGTAGTGTGCAAGATACCCGCTCAGATACATTATATCATCCTCAAGATCAATACAATGTCCAGCACACACACTGCCTAATCCAAAATGAAAACTTAACTACTTAGGCACTCCAGAAGGCCTATTAGGCCATGTGCCTTACTTCACTTCACTCTTGTTGGTTATATACGCGATTGCCACCTAATTTGTAGCCTCTTCTACTTACGGGCTATTCATGCCCGTGCCACCTCTTGGGTGATTTAATCATCAATCAATCAATTTGAAGCCACTTCATCTCTGTCTTTGAAAATGTTGAGATCAACTCGACGTATCTCTAAGCGTCAAGCCATAATTAAACTGTAAAATGAAGTTTGGAGAGTTAATTTTTCAAACGTCGTTCTCCAGTAAAGAACATAATATAGAGAAGATGGCGCTAGTATTTATTTCACCCTTTCTCTCATATTCAGCAACACATGTCTACAAGAAAGACTGCTACAGCCGGAATGAGCCCAAAAGCTTGAGCCATTCAAGTGTTGGGAGCCCCCCAGAATGCAAATCTGTCATCACAACATACGTTTTGCATGTCAATGTCTGAATATTATGCCAGATTATGGCCTCGGCAGCCACCTTTTCCTCTCCACCGACTTACGTGGGGTCTGCCATGGAAGCAACAACCCTCAATGGGGGTAATAGGGCCGACCCTGACCTATCGCAATAGATTCCTCAAGGAAAGGGAGGGGGGGGGGTGGAAGTGTGGAAGAGATGATAGGAAGCCTGACATAACAGCCAAGTTCCCCCTCCCTAAACACCCACTTTCACAGGGCCGCAGTAAACCTTCAAGCCTCTTTCGCTAATCCTGAAGCCTGTGAGAACCTTCACAACCATCCTCCAATGATCGACATTGCATTCACCCTGCAAGGTGTCTAAAACTTATAAACATCATTGCAGGCAGAATCAGCGGTGGCAAATAAATTACAACATTTATAAAGACATGAACATTGGATGTAACAACAATGTCTAACAAGAACAGAGATGACAGTGGGCGCACCATCCCAAGATGAACACCAAGCAACATAACATCACCAGGTAAAGAAGGCTGGCACTCATAGCAAGCTAAAAGTGGAGGCTAAAGGTGAAATACCAAATTATAGGCGTGTAATTACCTAAGTGTAGTTACAGGATGAGAGCTATGCTCATGGTGTCCCGTCTTCCAGGCACTCTTTTTCATATAACGCTTTGAAGCTACTGACGGTCTTTGCTTCCACCACCTTCTCAACTAATTTGTTCCAACCGTCTACCACTCTGTTTGTGAAAGTGAATTTTCTTATATTTCTTCGGCATGTGTGTTTAGTTTAAATCTATGACGTCTTGTTCTTGAAGTTCCAGGTGTCAGGAAATCTTCCCTATCAATTTTATCGTGTGTGTCTATGGGCTCCTGGCAGCTGATAGGTACCTGGGAGTTAGACAGCTGCTACGGGCTGCTTCCTGGGGGTGTGTAACAAAAAAGAGGCCTGGTCGAGGACCGGGCCGCGGGGACGCTAAAACCCCGAAATCATCTCAAGATAACGTCAAGATAACAACATACGACTAAACAAAACAAGAGACCACTATAACAAGAAAATAGCAGGAAAAAGCTACGTAGCAAAAAGGTGGGGACAAAAATATACTAATGAATGAGCTCATTCGCCAAGAGAGAGAAAAACACGAACGCCCAAGAGGAAGAGTGACTTGCAGGAATTTAGGGTGCAGGGATGCTCAGCTCACAGCTGACCCACTTACAACCGAATGCCATTCACATAGTTATTGTTGTTGGTTTAGCTTCAGCTACTGGGAACAAACAGTTCCAAGTAGCACGGGCTATGGTGAGCCCGTAGTGGACATACCTGGCACCGGGGCTGTAACTGAGCGATTCACATAGCTGAGGTAACGATTTTCTAGTGTCAATCGCGTGGAGAATCTTGGATACTTCGCAATTTGAGAGTTACAGCCCCGCTCCTGTGGCAGGTAAGTCCACTACGGGCTCACCATAGCCCGTGCTACTTGCCCCGCTCCTATGCCAGGTAAGTCCACTACGGGCTCACCATAGCCCGTGCTACTTGCCCCGCTCCTGTGCCAGGTAAGTCCACTACGGGCTCACCATAGCCCGTGCTACTTGCCCCGCTCCTGTGCCAGGTAAGTCCACTACGGGCTCACCATAGCCCGTGCTACTTGCCCGGCTCCTGTGCCAGGTAAGTCCACTACGGGCTCACCATAGCCCGTGCTACTTGCCCCGCTCCTGTGCCAGGTAAGTCCACTACGGGCTCACCATAGCCCGTGCTACTTGCCCCGCTCCTGTGCCAGGTAAGTCCACTACGGGCTCACCATAGCCCGTGCTACTTGCCCCGCTCCTGTGCCAGGTAAGTCCACTACGGGCTCACCATAGCCCGTGCTACTTGCCCCGCTCCTGTGCCAGGTAAGTCCACTACGGGATCACCATACCCCGTGCTACTTTGGAACTTGTGTTCTAAGTAGCTGAATCTAAAACAACAACTCAATTTGTTTATAGTTGTAGTTAAGGCCACGGCAGCGGTGTATGTTACCCAACTGGTCATCACCGGCTGTATATACTGCGCTGACATTGTGTTCGGTTTCCTATAACTCGTTCTTATATTTGACAATTACAAGACGTTACCTTATATCAAAATATTTATGGTTTGAGTTTCAAATGCGAGTGTGTGTACTCACCTAGTTGTGCTTGCGTGGGTAGAGCTCTGACTCTTTGGTCCCGCCTCTCAACTGTCACTCAACTGGTGTACAGATTCCTAAGCCTAGTGGGCTCTGTACCCTATACCCCTCATACCACATACACATACACACACACACACACACAACATGTGTGTGTGTGTGTGTATGAGCTCATGAAAACACAAACAAGTAGAAAGTTTTGCAACCTTGTGGAATTAAAAATGTAAAGAGAAAGGTAGAGTACCAGGTCAGCACAGGGCAAGAGGAAGAACAGGGCAAGAGGAAGAACAGGGCAGGAGGAAGAACAGGGCAAGAGGAAGAACAGGGCAAGAGGAAGGGACTCGCAAGAATAAAGGTGTGGGGCTGCAGGCGTGGACACTACCCCCTCATCACAGGCGGGACCATAGAGCCAGAGTTCAACCCCCGCAAGTTCAACTAGGCGAGTACTGAACAAGCACTTGAGTATACCACTAGCGTGTGACACGTAATTATCATACGGGCAACAATACAACAAATAATATGGGCTTCTTCAAAGCAATAGACAGCCTATACCCCGAAAGATTTGGAAACTTATGTTTTTCAACTACTGGATTGATGAAATTACAATTTACAACACAGGTGGCAGAAATGAACTATTACAATTATTAGCCTAAGTCTTAAAAATCGTTGAATGGCCAGAGGAGAAATGATCACAACGTAAAAAATACGTCACAACAACGTCGCTAAAAATCAGCCACCCTACCCCACACACGTCTACAAATAAGGGCAGCGATGACGTGTGCGACGGACCGAGGCGACGTCACTTCCTGTATTATGAGATGTGTGTATACATAAGAAACAAGGGCCGTGACGAGGGTTCGAACCTACGTCCGAGAGGATCCCAGACAGATTGTGTGTCCACTACAAGCAGGATCAGCTGGACTGTGAGTACTTCACCAGCTGGAGGAGAGCACAAATGACTCAGAGGGAGGCAAGACACACTGCTTTTGGCTACATGGGCTGAGATGATAAGCTCGCAACAAATCGCCAATTATCGTATTTTTTCTTGTGTATACAAGAAAACAGTCTCCATGGTGTAGTGGTAAGACACTCGCCTGGCGTTCCGCGAGCGCTATGTCATGGGTTCGTATCCTGGCCGGGGAGGATTTATTGGGCGCAAATCCTTAACTGTAGCCTCTGTTTAACGCAACAGTAAAATGTGTACTTGGATGAAAAAACGATTCTTCGCGGCGGGGATCGTATTCCAGGGACCTGCCCGAAACGCTACGCGTACTAGTGGCTGTACAAGAATGTAACAACTCTTGTATATATCTCAAAAAAAAAAAACAGTTCTTGCATTCTTGTAAAGCCACTAACACGCATAGCGAATCTGGCAAGAGCTTAATCGTAAATTTTCCCGGGAATACGACCCGCCATGTCGTTTAACAACCAGGTACCCATTCACTGCTGGGTGAACAGAGGCGTGCAGTTAAGGATTGGCACCTAGTCAATCCTCCCCGGCGAAATGCTTGGTGAATCTGGCTCAAGGAGGCCAGCCCACGAGGCCAGCCAACCCCGGCAGCCGGCCGCCAGGGGGCAGCAGGCGCCGAGTGCCCGGCTACGGTACACTTCCCATCCCTTCTAACCACGGTTTGCTTTTTCTAATTCCGTCGAGGCATTTCCATCCATGCAACACAATGTAAAGATACATTTTGATAAGCATGTTGTATGGTTTGAACAAATCACGTTATTGTGATTTCTGTGTGTGTGTTGTGTGTGTGTGTGTGTGTGTGTGTGTGTGTGTGTGTGTGTGTGTGGTGTGTGTGTGTGTGTGTGTGTGTGTGTGTGTGTGTGTGTGTGCGTGCGTGCGTGCGTGCGCGCGCGCTTGTGTGTTATATATGGTTTGTTGCTATTATAAAAGGCTATGCAAATTACTTCATAGCCTATGACAATCTAAAATCAAATTGTGTGC
>WNGS01165751.1:11506076-11519174 GCA_020271785.1 Procambarus virginalis
AGACATTGTTGTTACATCCAATGTTCATGTCCTTTATAAATGTTGTAATTTATTGCCACCGCTGATTCTGCTGCAATGATGTTTATAAGTTTTAGACACCTTGCAGGGTGAATGCAATGTCGATCATTGGAGGATGGTTGTGAAGGTTCTCACAGGCTCCAGGATTAGCGAAAGAGGCTTGAAGGTTTACTGCGGCCCTGTGAAAGTGGGTGTTTGGGGAGGGGAACTTGGCTGTTATGTCAGGCTTCCTATCATCTCTTCCACACTTCCACCCCCCCCCTCCCTTTCCTTGAGGAATCTATTGCGATAGGTCAGGGTCGGCCCTATTACCCCCATTGAGGGTTGTTGCTTCCATGGCAGACCCCACGTAAGTCGGCGGAGAGGAAAAGGTGGCTGCCGAGGCCATAATCTGGCATAATATTCAGACATTGACATGCAAAACGTATGTTGTGATGACAGATTTGCATTCTGGGGGGCTCCCAACACTTGAATGGCTCAAGCTTTTGGGCTCATTCCGGCTGTAGCAGTCTTTCTTGTAGACATGTGTTGCTGAATATGAGAGAAAGGGTGAAATAAATACTAGCGCCATCTTCTCTATATTATGTTCTTTACTGGAGAACGACGTTTGAAAAATTAACTCTCCAAACTTCATTTTACAGTTTAATTATGGCTGACGCTTAGAGATACGTCGAGTTGATCTCAACATTTTCAAAGGCAGAGATGAAGTGGCTTCAAATTGATTGATTGATGATTAAATCACCCAAGAGGTGGCACGGGCATGAATAGCCCGTAAGTGGAAGAGGCTACAAATTAGGTGGCAATCGCGTATATAACCAACAAGAGTGAAGTGAAGTAAGGCACATGGCCTAATAGGCCTTCTGGAGTGCCTAAGTAGTTAAGTTTTCATTTTGGATTAGGCAGTGTGTGTGCTGGACATTGTATTGATCTTGAGGATGATATAATGTATCTGAGCGGGTATCTTGCACACTACGTCACTAAATCCCCAGTTATCAGACCACTCAGATCCGTTGGCATGAGGTACCTGCAGCTTTGCAATGACTTTGTTAACTCGTGTTTTGAAGATATCCTCATAATGCACTCAAAATTTGCCAGTGTTGACTACTGAACATATAACCCTGTATGACTAACCAACCTGTGTGATGGGGATTTTTAGCATCACGTAGCTAGTTTTTGAGATACTCTGTACTACCCTTCATATAGTCTAGGGACAGCTGCACAAATCTTTTGTTGTTGTATCTGTCAAGGTGGTGAATGGTAGGCAAGGTGGCGAAGGGCAGGGACTGTAGGGAATGGTAGGGACAGTGACGAAGGGTAGGGAAAGTGTCGAGGGTAGGGAAAGTGTCGAGGGGTAGGAAATGGGGTGAAGGGCAGGTAAAGATGACAGGTAGAGGAAAATAACAATTCACTCTAAATACTGTAAACCGCCATGACCAAGCTTCCAGCAAGTATCGAGTGATGAGGGTGATAGTGTGTAGTGTAGATAGATGATTACAGTAATGAAGATAGCGTGCAGTATAGATAGATACAGTAATGAAGGCTGTGTGATGAAGATAGTGTGCAGGGAAAATGGTTACAGTATTGTGTGTAGGTAACCAACCTGTCCTCTTACAAAGAACGTCGCTTTTCGCTGGTATGCGTTACATAAGGCCACAAATTGTTGTACTAGAAAATGGGAAGCGGCTGGTGGAAGTGACGTACTGTCCCGTTTTCTGTTTTGGGTCCTCTGGTAGGTTAGGAGAGACCACTTTAAATTCACCGTTTTCTTGACGTTGGGAAACCTTAGGAGGACGGACTGAGGTAAGACAGTTGCATCGAGGAAGTGTGTAATAGTGTTTACAGTGTCCATCTTCGGTGTATTGTTCAGTCTTGCCTCGTGGAGTCCCGTGCTCCCTTCACCGCCTTCCTTCCTCTACTGCCTTCCGCCCTTCCAATCATAAAAGCATTCAACCCCTCTCCATATGTAGTAGGCTGCAGGCCATTGTTTAGTTTTCAGACAAGTATTCATTTATGCACTGCCTGTTTGACAGTTGCAGCCAGGGAACGTGACCTTCACCACAGTAAACGGTAGAAGCACTCACCTTGGTTGTAAAGCGATTGGCAGGTCGTGTTCCAGGGAAAACTAGTAGTGTAAGGCTTAACATGACCAATGGGAAGGGAAAGCTCTAAGCCTTCGAACAGGAGTCTGAATACACCACCTAAGACTGAACTGAATAACAGTGAGTGCGGCAGTCAGAGGCTTAGAGCCCGCGAAGGAATATCTCTTAACGGAAGTGCATAGTTCCCAGGTATAGTAGTGTTGTTGTTTGGACTTTACACTAACCGACCAATTAAAACACTTCTTTTGCTAAACTTTCTTAATGAATGCAAGTGAGAGAGAACCCCTGGAGGGCAAGATTAGCGGGAGCCTCGTGTAAAAACTGGTCTCAGTCTCCTGCAGGCGTCTCTCTTACGTCGTTTCTTTGGTGTAGTAATTATACACACTCCTGTCTTCTTCCTGTTGTGGGGCGGGTCCCTGAGGAGGGGGGGGGGTGATGACCCCGTGTCCTGCCCTATCTCCTCCCTCACTAGTGGAGGAGAAGGAATGTTTGATTACTCTGTGCTTGAGTTCCCCTTCTCTCCCCTCCCCAGTACTGAGGGGAAAGTGGATGAGGGATTATGTCGTGTTACGGCTGTTGTTCTGTTAGCTCCAGTAGCTCTGTTATGGCTGTTGTTCTGTTAGCTCCTGTAGCTCTGTTACGGCTATTGTTCTGTTAGCTCCAATAGTCCTGTTATGGCTATTGTTCTGTTAGCTCCAATAGCTCTGTTACGGCTATTGTTAATGTCAACAATGTTTCCTTAACGCCAGGACCCCAATTCAGTTTGTAAAACTGAATAATAAATTAATCTTAGATCGCAAGTTACCCAAGTGACACTAGGATAGTGAGAGCTTAAGGCCAAAACTCGCCATTATTACTACATTAAAGACAAATTATGTTGCTGTTTGGGAGATTTTCACCTGGTAATTCGAAACTATGCTAAAGAAGTCTCAAATCCAATCTAGAGAATCGCTTGGGTAGAAAACAGGTAATAAGACTCCATTTCCAAGGACTAAATGGCATGGGTTAAATATATGGAACTGTGGCAACACTTCATAAAAGTCTAATAACCTAAGTAAATCACTGATCACACCCTTGGAAGTATTTGTAATTGACGAGACTTGCAATAATACTATAATAAGTATAGTTCCATTGTATATATATTAAGATAGTGTTGAACACGTCTTGTGCGTCCGGAGTCCTGCCTGCTACTGGGGTTTAAACCAACCAATCAGGCGGCTGGATCTCTCCCACACCAGCTTGTTGCCAAACTTCCATAACCTCCATTTATAGATAGCTTGTTTCTTTAACACGAGAGTTTAAAAACTTCCCAAGCTAGTAACAAACAATCACCTACACGTGTAAGCATTAAATGTAACCACAGAACATTCTCCCAATGAACTAGATGGCTCCTCACTCGGGTATCTTGAACTGACACTTGCAAATATGACAACACTGCTCTCCTTTCCCATTCTCTACTATGGCCGGTTCCTCCTTGTGGTTATCCACGAGACAAAAGCTGTTGACTCAGACCAAATGAGCATATCCCGCATACAAGTAATAATTTCTTAACACTAATTCAGATATTTTGTCAAGTAGACATTTTAATGGTCTGAAACTTATTACGGTTCCAATAATAGTTTACTTGTACACTGGCAAGTCATCCTTTGTCTTTAACAGAATCCTCTCAAGATATAACTTTATTGTATTATAAATCGTTGGTTTAAAATAACTTAAGACGAGTTAAGTCTATGCTTAACTCGTTTTCTTTGAAATGGTCTGAAGAATCATTTTTCTGTAAATTAAATTTTCAAAAAGAGTTTTGGAATTTCCTATTTCACATGTCTGAGAATAATGCGCCATATTACCGTAACCAAACGTACGAAACTTAAGGTTAAGTTAACCTAAAGTTAACCTTTACCTAAAGTTAACCTTGCCTTAACCTAACCTTATCCTAACCATTGATATGTAATATATAATAGCACTAATTATGTAGTAATGTGAAGTATTTACCTCCAGGTTATGACCTTGGGGTCAGATTGCTTAGAAATAATTATGCAAATTACATACAACTTGCTATAAATTTCAATACAGCCTCTGTATACTTCCATTACTTCTAAATTAGTTTACAAAGGCGTAGCTAGATTTTTATATTGTATTACAAATTAATCACTCTTTTCCTATGCCAATATCATAAGAATTATTCAAAATAATGTAGATTTTTTATATATTCAACTAAAACAATAGCCTAGCCTGTTAATATTGCATAGGGCTTGCTATCATTTTTTCTACCTCACAAGTTGCATATGCAAATTGCTAAATGTATTTCAAACATGTCACCTTAACGATTATATTAATCATCAAGTCTCCAGAATACAAATAACATAGATTATTTCAATTACCGTTATGGCCAGCTTAGTCCATAACTTGTCTCTTCCCCTCTCCCACTATTTTATTTTTTAACCACGGATGTGACCATTTGTATACAATGCTAACCTGTGTATATATATACTTTTTCTACTGTCGTCCATGGACAAGGTTAAAGATCTGGACCTCGATTCACGAAGCCGTTACGCAAGTACTTACGAACCTGTCCATCTTTCCTCGATCTTTTAACGGCTTTGGTTACATTTATTAAATAGTTTACAAGCATGAAAACTTGCCAATCAACTGTTGTTATTGTTATAAACAGCCTCCTGGTGCTTCGGAGCTCATTAACTCAAATATTTGTAAACAAAGCCGCCAAAGATTGAGAAAAGATATACAGGTTCGTAAGTGCTGGCGTAACGGCTTCGTGAATCTGGCCCCAAGATCGTAAGTAGATGCGTAAATGTTTGTTGAATCCTGGCCCAGTTACAGGTTCATATACAGTAGTATAGTGAGTTATTGAGCACTTGACCACAGGTGATTGTAGTGTTTTAACAACGCTAAAATACATGCATGCGCTACATATACGGCTGTCGTACATAATCAGGATTCGAGAGATGTTCTTTTACAGTATAATTGGTTAATGAGCACTCAGCCACAGACTGTGATTAATATGCGATTATAAAGGTGAAATGTAATTCTAACTAGCTAACACACATACAGCCTAATATACACATATACGTACATATACAGATGTATATAATTACATATACATATACGTACATATACAGATGTATATATTTGTCTCTCTTACTTTGGCAGGGTATTACATAACCTATACATTGTCAATCTTGGATACAGGTCCAATATTCGGATAATATTTACAGAGTTGAGCATTTTTCAACCAATTTGGGACATTCTTCAATATAATGTTCAAGGAATGCATGTTTTTTTCAACCCGTCCTCGACTCAATCCATTCCATTCAGTGGTTGACCCCACAGATGCATTCATAAATTTTAACATGCTGTTCATTCAAAACGGGAATTTTCTCAAATATAAATTAATATTATTGTATGTGCATATGAGTACAACATGGCACTGTTGTACTCATATGTACAAGCACTGGTTAGGTCAGGTGTTTAGGTTCTGTTGGCGATTATTTGTATTTGTAGTACGTGGGTGAAGCATTTACAGCGTTGTGGTTCGAACACAAGTCGTCAGTGAAGCACTTGTTCCGGAAGTGTTCGAACGTCATCAGTTGTGAGTCGTGTATAAACCGTTTTTCATTAAAAAACAGCTGGGGTTTGGCGGGTGCATGGAATGGACTTTGGGTCTTTGTTTGGAGGACGGGCTGGTTTTCTTCCACAAAGTTGAGACATGTCTGAACCCTTTCACCAAGTTGACACATGGAGTATATTCGAGACTCGAGTGTTGAGAAAGCTGTCAGATACGACAAATATTCGATGCACATAGGTTCGAGTCCTCTCACCGGCTCCGGTGGGTTTTCTCATTGAGATATGACGATAATGTGATTTCTCTATGTAGTGCCAGATATGTCTGTATCCCAGGCGTATTACAGTGGGAGATTAGTATAGTGATGTGGTTTGTTATAGTGGGTTGTGGTTTGGTTGTTCTAGAGGGCTGTTGTGTGATGGTATTGTTGTTCTAGTGGATTCTTCTCTGGTTCTCGGCCTGGTCGAGGACCGGGCCGCGAGGACGTTGAGCCCCGAAACCATCCTAAGGTAAGGTTTGTGCGTGTTTGTACTCGCCTAGTTGTGCTTGCGGGGGTTGAGCTGTGTGTGTGTGTGTGTGTGTGTGTGTGTGTGTGTGTGTGTGTGTGTGTGTGTGTGTGTGTGTGTGTGTGTGTGTGTGTGTGTGTGTGTGTGTGTGCGCGTGCGTGTGCGCGTGCGTGCGTGCGTGCGTGCGCGTGCGGGCATGCGTGCGGGGTGGCAGCGGTGGACAGGTTCCTGCTCTTACCGCACCTTTCTGCCGCGCACTTTATCACATTGTTAAGCAGCTTGACAAACAACTCAGGCACCCATAACTTACCCCCGGACCACAAGTGCCAAGTGCCAACGGTCAGGTCTACTCTGGCACTCCACCACACCGCACTTCACGGCCTTGACCTCGCCGCGCACTATTACCTATTCTTAGATGAAATTCACTCACTTAACTACTCATGATTTCAATATGACGAAAATACATTTTATCCCAGGCACTAATTGTCCGCCATCTTGGAGGTATCCACCACAGCAAGCGTCAACTGTGGCAGACAACTACACTCGCCTGTGAGAGGCTGTGGGATCCGTGTGAGGGCAGTAGCACTCCCGGTTGCAATTCTTTTGACCATGTCGTGGCGCAATCAACTAAGGTGCGTCTGGGATCATCCCGAACGTAGGTTCGAACCCTCATCACGGCCCTTGTGGATTTGTTCATTTGATGCATCACGCTATTGGGATTTGTGTGTGTATTCAACGACTATGATCGGCATCCACTATGGCAAGCCTCGACTATGGCAGACAAGGTGTAGTGGCAAGCCTAGACCAGGGGAGTCGTGGGGTGTGTTAGAGGCGATCATTATAACACTTTGTGAGGATAATGGCCAGAAGGTATTGGCCTCTTACCTGCTTGATGAGAGTCGCCATGTAATTACTGGACGGGCAGGTGACCTCCAAGCTTGCTCCTCTACTTGATGTGTCTCAGTTTCCCTCCACCATATTGTGTTGACGTGTTTAATGGGTCTCCTGTCCCCCCCTTCCCCCCTACCACCTTGCTGTGGGTCTCCTGCCCCCCCCCCCACCTTGCTGTGGGTCTCCTGTCCCCCCCCAACCTTGCTGTGGGTCTCCTGTCCCCCCCCCACCTTGCTGTGGGTCTCCTGTCCCCCCACCTTGCTGTGGGTCGCCTGTCCCTCCACCTTGCTGTGGGTCTTCTGTCCCCCCCACCTTGCTGTGGGTCGCCTGTCCCCCCCCACCTTGCTGGGGGTCTCCTGTCCCCCCCACCTTGCTGGGGGTCGCCTGTCCCCCCCCACCTTGCTGGGGGTCGCCTGTCCCCCCCACCTTGCTGGGGGTCTCCTGTCCCCCCCTTCCCCCCTACCACCTTGCTGGGGGTCGCCTGTCCCCCCCCACCTTGCTGTGGGTCGCCTGTCCCCCCCACCTTGCTGGGGTCTCCTGTCCCCCCCTTCCCCCTACCACCTTGCTGGGGGTCTCCTGTCCCCCCACCTTGCTGTGGGTCGCCTGTCCCCCCCACCTTGCTGTGGGTCTTCTGTCCCCCCCCCACCTTGCTGTGGGTCTTCTGTCCCCCCCCCACCTTGCTGTGGGTCTTCTGTCCCCCCCACCTTGCTGTGGGTCTTCTGTCCCCCCCACCTTGCTGTGGGTCTTCTGTCCCCCCCACCTTGCTGGGGTCTCCTGTCCCCCCCTTCCCCCCTACCACCTTGCTGGGGGTCTCCTGTCCCCCCACCTTGCTGTGGGTCTTCTGTCCCCCCACCTTGCTGTGGGTCTCCTGTCCCCCCACCTTGCTGTGGGTCTTCTGTCCCCCCCCCCACCTTGCTGTGGGTCTTCTGTCCCCCCCACCTTGCTGTGGGTCTTCTGTCCCCCCCCACCTTGCTGTGGTCTTCTGTCCCCCCCCCACCTTGCTGTGGGTCTTCTGTCCCCCCCACCTTGCTGTGGGTCTTCTGTCCCCCCACCTTGCTGTGGGTCTTCTGTCCCCCCCCACCTTGCTGTGGGTCGCCTGTCCCTCCACCTTGCTGTGGGTCGCCTGTCCCCCCCACCTTGCTGTGGGTCTCCTGTCCCCCCCACCTTGCTGTGGGTCTTCTGTCCCCCCTACCTTGCTGTGGGTCTTCTGTCCCCCCCACCTTGCTGTGGGTCGCCTGTCCCTCCACCTTGCTGTGGGTCTTCTGTCCCCCCCCACCTTGCTGTGGGTCAACTGTCCCCCCCTACCTTGCTGTGGGTCTCCTGTCCCCCCCCACCTTGCTGTGGGTCTTCTGTCCCCCCCCACCTTGCTGTGGGTCTTCTGTCCCCCCCCCACCTTGCTGTGGGTCGCCTGTCCCTCCACCTTGCTGTGGGTCGCCTGTCCCCCCACACCTTGCTGTGGGTCTCCTGTCTCCCCACCTTGCTGTGGGTCGCCTGTCCCCCCACCTTGCTGTGGGTCGCCTGTCCGCCACCTTGCTGTGGGTCGCCTGTCCGCCACCTTGCTGTGGGTCGCCTGTCCGCCACCTTGCTGTGGGTCGCCTGTCTCCCACCTTGCTGTGGGTCGCCTGTCTCCCCACCTTGCTGTGGGTCTCCTGTCTCCCCACCTTGCTGTGGGTCGCCTGTCTCCCCACCTTGCTGTGGGTCGCCTGTCCCCCCCACCTTGCTGTGGGTCGCCTGTCTCCCCACCTTGCTGTGGGTCGCCTGTCCCCCCCACCTTGCTGTGGGTCGCCTGTCCGCCACCTTGCTGTGGGTCGCCTGTCTCCCCACCTTGCTGTGGGTCGCCTGTCTCCCCCCTTGCTGTGGGTCGCCTGTCTCCCCACCTTGCTGTGGGTCGCCTGTCTCCCCACCTTGCTGTGGGTCGCCTGTCCGCCACCTTGCTGTGGGTCGCCTGTCCGCCACCTTGCTGTGGGTCGCCTGTCTCCCCACCTTGCTGTGGGTCGCCTGTCTCCCCACCTTGCTGTGGGTCGCCTGTCTCCCCACCTTGCTGTGGGTCGCCTGTCCCCCCACCTTGCTGTGGGTCGCCTGTCTCCCCACCTGCCGTCAGGTGTGAACAAACTGCCCGCTTCAGTATGACGTGAACCAAGAACTATCTGGTAATGGTACCCAGTAACTACACAGTAGTAGGAGGGCCAATTGGTAAGTTAGTGTTGGTAAAAGTGATGAAGTTAGGAAGGGTAAGCTGCCAACTTACCAGTGGCAGGCTGAGACCTACACCTGTACACTCGTCTCTCGCATCATTCTGGTCAACATATTGTGAGATATGTCCATGGTGTTCGGCTTGATCTTAAATATTTTGATGTACAATATAACCCCACACAGCTTCGTGACGGAGATCGACTTGAAAATCGCCTCTTTGGAAGACAGAAATATTAGTCATCAACAAGATCTTGAATACTCAAGAGAAAACGCGTTTTGCGTTGACATTTCAGTTTCTTGACAATGGACAAGTATTCATCTCTAGACATCCATACATGTGAAGAACTCCACACGGACGCACGCACACGCGCGCACACACGTACATGCGCGCACACACACAGACGGCCCAAGACATGGACTACATCACGCACAAGTGCAAGGAAGCAGCAAACAAGTTTGTCCTAGTCCAAAAGGAAAACAGTGAAATGAAGATGAGAAACCCATGGTTTAATCAGAGATGTAGGCTAGCTAAGCAGCAAAGTAAAAGGGCATGGAGAAACTATAGGAATAACAGGACACTGGAGAGCAGAGGAAGATACCAGAGTGCCAGGAATGAATATGTCAGGATGAGAAGAGGCAGAAAGACAATACGAAATTGACATCGCAAGCAAGGCGGTGGAAACAGGAGGCCAGACACAGGATACAGAATAGGAGATGAAGTACTTAAACCGGACAGAGAGAAAGATCTAGGAGTTGATATCACAACAAACCTGTCTCCTGAAGCCCGCATAAAAAGAATAACGTCTGCGGCATATGCGAGGCTGGCTAACATCAGAACAGCCTTCAGGAACCTGTGTAAGGAATCATTCAGAATCTTGTATACCACATATGTAAGACCAATCCTGGAGTATGCGGCCCCAGCATGGAGCCCGTACTTTGTCAAGCACAAGACGAAGCTGGAAAAAGTTCAGAGGTATGCCACTAGACTAGTCCCAGAACTGAGAGGTATGAGTTACGAGGAAAGGCTGCAGAAAATGCATATTATGCCACTGGAAGACAGAAGTGAAAGGGGAGACATGATCACAACCTACAAAATTCTCAGGGGAATCGACCGGGTAGGCAAGGATAAATTATTCAACACTGGTGGTACGCGAACAAGGGGACACAGGTGGAAACTGAGTACCCACATGAGCCACAGGGACGTTAGAAAGAACTTTTTCAGTGTCAGAGTAGTTAACAGATGGAGTGCATTAGGCAGTGATGTGGTGGAGGCTGACTCCATACACAGTTTCAAATGTAGATATGATAGAGCCCAATAGGCTCGGGAATCTGTACACCAGTTGATTGACAGTTGAGAGGTGGGACCAGAGCGCCAAAGCTCAACCCCCGCAAGCACAAATAGGTGAGTACACACACACACACACACAAAAATTAGGCAAGACAGAGAAGGGTGGGCAGACTGCATTTTCTTGGACTGTCAGAAAGCCTTTGACACAGTACCCCATAAAAGGCTGTTACAAAAGTTAGAGCAACAGGCAGGAGTAAAAGGTAAGGTGCTCCAGTGGATAAAGGAGTATCTAAGCAACAGGAAACAGCGAGTAACTGTGAGGGGAGAGACATCAGAGTGGCGAGATGTCCCCAGTGGAGTCCCACAGGGCTCTGTACTTGGACCCATTCTGTTTTTAATATGTGTAAATGATCTTCCAGAGGGTATAGATTCATTCCTCTCAATGTTTGCTGATGATGCAAAAATTATGAGAAGAATCAAGACGGATGAAGATAGACGGATGAAGTTCTGGGAGTAGAAGAACTCCCAGAACCCCATCAACCAGGTATCAACCAACCAGCCTGGTTGATCAGTCCAGCAACCAGGAGGCCTGGTCGACGACCGGGCCGCTGGGACGCTAAGCCCCGGAAGCAGCTCAAGGTAACCTCAAGGTAAGACAGAGACTACAGGATGACCTGGAAAAACTGGAGGAATGGTCTAGAAAATGGTTGCTAACGTTCAACTCAGGAAAGTGTAAAGTAATGAAATTAGGCGAAGGGAGCAGAAGGCTGATCACAAGTGTTAAGATCCCAGGCTGCCTGAGAAACGAGTCTACCCTTGAGAGTTACTTAGCCAAGCCTGACATAACCAAGAGGTCAAAGACACATAGACATGTGAATGTATATAGTAAACATTCGATTAGATTTGGCAAATAGTTAAAAGCATTGGCAGTGAATGAATGGGTACATAAACGACTTGACATGAGATGTCAAAAGTTTGTGAGGAAGGCATGAGGCTCATGTCAGGGGTCTTGACTTTACTCGAGTAACAGCCGTCGTGGAAGCAGGATGCAGTGTTTTTAAGCTCCTGGTAGCAGAGGAAGATTCTCTGATTAGTGCTCCGTCAAGAGGGGAATTATTCAGGCGCTCTTGTATGAAGCCTAGGGAACGACATCGTGCTTGAGTCTGGAAGGGGAGAAGCCCTGTAGAGAAGTTTAAATAGCAATTTTGGTGGGCTAAGGAGCGCGTCAGCGTCTGACGTTGAGGCCAACAAGCGCCCTTGCACAATTAACTCTGGTAAGCACAATTTTAACCAGTTTACAGTGATTGTCTGCAGTTGGTCGTGTGCCCAGCGAATGTTTATTGATATGTTAGGCATGTTTTGATGAGGCAGAAGGCCAAAATATGAGAGTAAAGATGGAGGAACGTCCTGGAGGACGGAGCGATGTCTGTCCACTCCGACCGCTGGTGGGCGACTGAGTGAGAGGGCCGCCGCGGGCGCCGCCCGGGAAGCGGAGGGCTCCCAGGGAGGGTAGAAAATGGACCAGCCCAAACGTGGGGGAGTCACCTCACAGCATGTAGAAAGCAGGGAGATGTCAAGTGAAACATTTATTGTGTACTTTATGTTAGTTATATGTTTGTAGAGGAACATTTTTATTGGCATGTAAATGGATTGTAGGTTTGTCTGGGGAAGGAGTTGCTGAGAACTTCGAAGCCAGCAGAGAGGGAGTAGTTGATGAGACTCCAAGGTTGTGGAAGGTACCGAGCTCTGGGGAAGAGCAGCCATACAGTGAGGAGCAGGACCTCAAGCTGTGAGAAGAGGAGCAGTGGAATGAAGTTTCACATGCTTCTGTGATACCAGTGGTGAAGCACCATTGTTGCTCAAGGAAGACTTCATGGTGTAGCAGCCGGGAGAGCTGTGGAGGACCCTGGTAGATGATTCTAGGAAAACCTGAAGATGTCAGGGTAGTGAACTTCCAGATATGGAAAGGAAGTTCTTATTGCCCACCTGTAGGATGTTGGTAGAGTGTTTGGTTGTCATTAGCGTGCAAGACGCAGTGAAAGGTGCGTGATTGATTACCATTTTTGTGCCAAGGAGTACTTGTACTGAAGTATAGAGTTATAACCGTAGGCTGGATTACCTGCACAGACATACATGTGTGTTCTAGGACTGATAGGGTGATTGATTATTCATTGTTGTTTATCAAAGAATATTTATGCTGATATTTATGTTATTGCAATCATAGGCTGGTTTTCCTTGTATATATAATATATATATATATATATATATATATATATATATATATATATATATATATATATATGTCGTACCTAGTAGCCAGAACGCACTTGTCAGCCTACTATGCAAGGCCCGATTTGCCTAATAGGCCAAGTTTTCATGAATTAATTGTTTTTCGACAACCTAACCTACCTAACCTAACCTAACCTAACATTTTTCGGCTACCTAACCTAACCTAACCTAACCTATAAAGATAGGTTAGGTTAGGTTAGGTAGGGTTGGTTAGGTTCGGTCATATATCTACGT
>WNGS01165751.1:11611366-11630756 GCA_020271785.1 Procambarus virginalis
GCGACACACGCTCTCATTGGACTATCACAAACGAACCTGTCTTAACATCCAAAGAAGGCTGTTACCCAGTGATGCGACGACACCAACAAGTGCAGAAGAGGAGCTGTGATCGAGACATACCAGATACCAGACAAGCTTACAGAGCCAGAGCGACACTTGACCCATAATACGTACTGTTCACGTTCAATTCAAGACCTTTCGTTTCTCTCCCTGAAGCTCCCTTCTCTTCAGTATCATTTTTCATGACGGGCTTGTTCACATCCACGTCACGTAAAGAACTCGTAATTGTTCACTTGGAGTAGGTCAAAGGGCGAGGAGGAGCGGGAGTGAAGAGATGGCTTCTGTCCCTGTGTCCTGAGGTGCCACCCCCGACCGGTCACACCTGCTGGCACTGGAGAGTAATTCCAATGTGTTCTATAAAGTTTAAACCCCACCATCACCAGCTGGTCTTGTGGGTCTGGCAAGATGAGGAGTATATTGATTATTGTTGCTGTCTGACTCTCAGTTAATGACAGGTGGTGGTGGCATGGGTGACAGGTGGCTGGTGGCGTGGGTGACAGGTGGCTGGTGGCGTGGGTGACAGGTGGCTGGTGGCGTGGGTGACAGGTGGCTGGTGGCGTGGGTGACAGGTGGCTGGTGGCGTGGGTGACAGGTGGCTGGTGGCGTGGGTGACAGGTGGCTGGTGGCGTGGGTGACAGGTGGGCAAGCATTACAGGTAGTCGAGACCACCTGTCAAACCTTCCTCCTGTGCTCCTAGGCGTGGTCTCCCTCGGGGCGCCATGCACTGACCTCTTGAAGACTTCCTCTTGACCTTTTCCACATGGAGGACGACCTCGCACCTCTCCCACACTTGCCGCCGGAAGCTGTCACGTGAGAAACTGTGACAAGGCGTCACGTCAGGTGCGTGAAAGTTGCAAGGATCAATAACCTGTTTTCAGCAACCAAGAGCTCGTAGGAATGCAGACTCCCAAGGAGTTGCATCAAACCAGATTTGCAAGATCTAATTTGTTTTTAATTTGAAGGGTTGTAACCCGCGCGGGTATTAACCCCCTTTGGCTGGCTGGCTCGCCCTCTGGAAGTTATTTCTGGGGTGACTGAGTGTCATATTATCCATAGTGAAGGTTGTTGCCACTTTGGGCCGTGTCAGTGTTGTCACACAAGTCAACAGAAAATGTCAGGGCAACAGTCGGCTTGTTATTCGCTGTTGTTTTATATTCTGCTACTGGGAATAAACAGTTGCAAGTAGCACGGGCTATGGTGATCCCGTAGTGGACTCACCTGGCACAGGAGCGGGGGGGGGCTGTATGTGGCATGACAACTTGTTATTCGCCATACGGACACGCTATACCTGTTTAGGGACCGGCAGGGGTTACCATCGATAGCCTAGTATGGAACACACTTGCAGGTGTACTACACGAGTGCCTTCAGTCTTATCTCCCTATAATTATAAGGTGCATTAACTAAGCTTACTCTGCATGTCACTTACTGGTGTAATACATAATGTATCGCTGGCTACGCTAATACTTAGATCATATCCCTTGTAACTACCTCACAAATTATAAGCATAAAAAAATAACTTGTAGACCACGAGTGTAATTCCTAAACCCTCCACATATATATTTATTCTGTATTTACTGTAGCCTCCTGTAACCTCCTTAGCTAAACAAACTTTGGGGTTCACTTCATGCAACTTATTTATCTAACCTATTTCCCTACCACTTACAGGATGGCCATAGAATTCATGATCGCTCCTAGGATGAGTAGGGGGGGTCACTAATGCTCACAGGATGGGTCCATTGTTAAATTCAGCCAAAACTGTAACTAATATTAGTTGTGACGAGTTACAACTCGTCACAACATATGAGACCACAACATGTGAGAACACAACATGTGAGAACACATGTGAACGAGGGGTCGGTGTGAACCAGGTCCATGGTTGTAATTCACGCATTTTGTTGATTTGCTAAAAGACAGGTGTGGTGTTGAGGGGGGGGGTTGAGGTAGCAGTGGTTTGGTGGCTTCGACTTTCTACAACTGTGAAAGCAACTCAAATCTGCTGGCAGGATGAGCC
This sequence comes from Procambarus virginalis, assembly GCA_020271785.1. NCBI lineage: Eukaryota > Metazoa > Arthropoda > Malacostraca > Decapoda > Cambaridae > Procambarus > Procambarus virginalis. The sequence continues at coordinate 11,613,438 of WNGS01165751.1, forward strand.
GAGGCGGGACCCAAGAGCTGTGACTGAAGCTTGCCAGTAAGTTGACGTGTTATGGAAGACAACAGCATAACACAAGACACTTCCATGGTTCATGGAATCAATTTGGCAGACAGAAAACACTTATACAAGAAAAGTAATCGAAACCGAATGTGTTCATTTCCTCATGAAAGAGAGAGAGAGAGAGAGAGAGAGAGAGAGAGAGAGAGAGAGAGACATGAGAGACATTATTGTGGTGTTTGTGGCAATTATTCCCATAGAAATAGTGTTATGAGAACATAGTTATCTATTCCCCGTCAGGCATCGTTACGTACCATTGTTGACCATTGTGCTCACCGCCAACCAGGTCCACGTCCACCCTGTTGTGTTGTGGTGATCAAGTAGTCTGCTCCCAACCCGTCCTCGACTCAAGTCCATTTCATCCAGCGGTTGACCCCACAGACGAATTCATAAATTTTTACATGCTGTTCATTCAAAACAGGAATTTTCTCAAATATAAATTAATATTATAATAGCATATGTGCATATAAAGGCATAGGTTAGGTTAGGGGTTTAGGTTCTGTTGGCGATTATTTGTATTTGTAGTACGTGGGTGAAGCATTTACAGCAATCCGTCCTCGACTCAAGTCCATTACATTCAGCGGTCGACCCCACAGACGCATTCATAAATTTTAGCATGCTGTTCATTCAAAACGGGAATTTTCTCAAGTATAAATTAATATTATAATATATTAGCATATTGTGTATAAATAGGCATAGGTTAGGTTAGGTTAGGTGTTTAGATTCTGTTGGCGATTATTTGCATTTGTAGTACGTGGGTGAAGCATTTACAGCGTTGTGGTTCGAACAAAAGTCGTCAGTGAAGCACTTGTTCCGGAAATGTTCGAACGTCATCAGTTGTGAGTCGTGTGCAAACCGTTTTTCATTCATAAACAGCTGGGGTTTGGCGGGTGGATGGAATGGACTTTGGGTCTTTGTTTGGAGGACGGACTGGTGTCTACAGCGTTATGGTTCGAACAAAAGTCTTCAGCGGAGCACTTGTTGGAGACGTGTTCGAACGTCATGAGTCAGCCGTAGGCGCCACACAAGAGCATCACCAGCAGTGTGTGGGTGGAGACACTTCACATAACAGCACCAGCAGTTTGTGGGTGGAGACACTTCACATAACAGCACCACCAGTGTGAGTGTCCACCCGGCCGTCTCCATGGGTAAACATGGCCTCCTCTGCGTGTTGGTCCACCTTAGGAACTCCCTTAATAACACGTCAACAACCACTTCAGACCTGCCTGTCAGTGTCCCCATAGACCAGGTAGGATTATATTTTGTGCACTATACTGCCAAGTACCAATGACGGCCATATTAATTAAGTACACTAACCAGTAAGCAAGGAGCGGCTCTAACAAGTAGTTACGCAAGTACTTACGAACCCGTACATCTTTTCTCAACCTTTGGCGGCTTTGTTTACAATTATTAAACAGTTAACGAGCCTCGAAACTTGCCAATCAACTGTTGTTATGGTTATACACAGCCTCCTGGTGCTTCGGAGCTCATAAATTGTTAATATGTAAACAAAGTCTGCAGAGATTGAGAAAAAGATGTTCAAGACGGTAAGTAGATTGAAAATTGTTTGATGAATCCCGGTCCTGTTCCTTGCCCAAGGTCGTCTTCCCTTGTTTCTCTGCACTAAACAAGGATGGAGATCCTTAGGACGCTTTCCGAGTCAAGAGTTCTTAGTCTTGTACAGCCACCAGCACGCACAGCGTATCGGGCAGGTCCTTAATCCTAATTTTCTCCGGAATACGACCCGCCAAATTGTTCAACCACCAGGTATACCCATTCACTGCTGGGTGAACAGAGGCTACAGTTAGGAATTGGCGCCCAGTCAATCCTCCCTAGCCGGGGTACGAACTCATGCCATAGCGCTCGCGAAGCGCAGGACGAGTGTTTAGCCAGTGCGACACGGGGATTAAGCTGAAGCCATCACTAAAGGTCCTTTGGTACAGTGGTCATCGCCGCTGTCATTGTCGAAGGCTCCCGGGTTCAATTCCCGCAGCAGGACAGAAACTTTTGGGCAATGTTTCTTTGCATCTTGCAGCAAATGGATACATCGAAGTAAAGCAACATTGGTAGGTGGCATCCTTGGGGAAGACCAGCCGTAGGCCTAGGGAGGACCAGGGTAGGCCTAACATGTCTCTTGTCCCTGACTACAGTAAACCACAATGTTTCTTCTCTTTATTTGTTGTGTAAATATTGGAATTTTATTAACAAACACCAAACATGACAGCAGATACACAGGACACACACAACCCAACCAGGAACAGTAAACATGACGGTAATTATATACGTTACACGGAATATGAAAATGTGAAGCATCACACAATTACACAAACACGAAAGAATTTAGATATCCCATGACAAGAAAAGCTAACACAACACACCCTAGCTAGGCGCGGGATGGCAAGGCAAGCTAGACGAGGCACGACAAGGCAAGCTAGGCGCGGGGCGGTCAGGCAAGCTAGGCGCGGGGCGGTCAGGCAAGCTAGGCGCGGGGCGGTCAGGCAAGCTAGGCGCGGGGCGGTCAGGCAAGCTAGGCGTGGGGCGGTCAGACAAGCTAGGCGCGGGGCGGTCAGGCAAGCTAGGCGCGGGGCGGTCAGACAAGCTAGGCGCGGGGCGGTCAGACAAGCTAGGCGCGGGGCGGTCAGGCAAGCTAGGCGCGGGGCGGTCAGACAAGCTAGGCGCGGGGCGGTCAGGCAAGCTAGGCGCGGGGCGGTCAGGTTGGCTAGGCACAAGAACAATACAAACTCAAACAAGAAAACCACGGTAAAGAAACAATTACAAAACGGAACGTACGAAGCACTGGAAATGAACAATATGTAACAAATGTACACAACAATGCACTAGCACACAATACAGTACGAAATACAGGCACAGTTACATAACAAGTGTCAGGCCAAATCAGACACACAGCCACACAACACGTCGGCCGTTACACAACATATCTCAACTTGCAGAAAACGTAACAGTATCACCAACAAAGCAACAATTACCACCAAAAGTCATCGACCACCCAATAAAATATATATTTTTAAGAAAATTATAATTTTACAATATTTCTAGACATACAAGCATTGAAACACGTGTCACAGAACAAGCCAAACACACACGGTATAGTACAACAAACACCACACACAGAGGAACACAGTGTTCCTAGATAACCAAGCCAGTGAACCACGCATGGTTCACAGTCATCACAACCGCCTACTGCAACCCTGTAGTCACTCATATTGTCGCCTGTATGACAAAATGATAAATCTCCGTGGCGCAGTGGTCATGTTCAACAACGTCGCCACCACGTGTTGACTATTTTAACATTAAGAAAATAACCACTCAACGGTGGTACATGTTCCTTCCTGGCCGCGAAAATGAGGCTTGCTACTTGTTGACGGGGAACTTCCATGTCAATCATAGGCACAGGTGTTTTCACAGACTTAATTTAGCGTCTCTGCCTTTCACACGTTTCAAATCAATGGTCTGGGTTAGTTTCTTAATGTTAAGACGTTTTTGGCGCGTGACTAATGATGCCTGCACACTTCACACGTTCCTTGTCTGCCAGACCTTGCATAAAACGATGTATTTGCCTCCTGCATAAACAAATAATTTTCACTCGTGTGTTCATCCTCGAAGTGTGCCCCGTCGTGGAGGGCCTCGCTTATAACGTCCGGAACTACGATTGATGATTGATAAAGATTAAGCCACCCAAGAGGTGGCACGGGCATAAATAGCCCGTAATACTGAACTACGTCACCTGCACTCTCCTGTACTCGCACTGGGAGACACTGACAGAGATTTAGACAGTCATCTATACCGCCTTGTACTTGATGTTTTGCCGGGGTAAGGGAAGACGATACATTACACATTCATATATATTATCTGGGCGTGACAAGACGACCGTCGATTGCATTCTGGGGAAGGTTAGTCATTGAGTACTTGTCTCTATATCCCTAATTAAACGGGCTTCTTGTTTCCGAAAATAGAAAATTAAACCATCGGGAAACATGAGGGTGGAAATTTTGGATAAATTTCAACCTTCCTGACGTTGTTCAGGCCACTACAGATAAGGAAAATTTAGGTAAAGCCAAATGTGTGTCCAAAATAATTATTAAATTAGTTAGTGCTATAAAAACGTTTTTTTTTATACAATGAATGCCAAAGAAAATATGTAGATTTATGGGCTAACTGCAGAAGAGTTTTCATGTGCGAGGCTGACTTGATTTACCTTCTGGGTTTTATCTGAATTTACCCGAGGGCCACTATCTGTCTAGTTGCCTCAAAGGGGACAGGAAGTCAGTGGCTTGTCAAGGGGCCCCCCATTGTTTGTGGATTTTTTCAACTGGATTTTAAACTGAAGCTATGTCATGGCATATACAGCTTTGGCGGGTAGGCGTTTCCAAGTGTTTATAACCATATGGGTGAAAAAGTATCTGTTTTCTGTCCTACACTGTGGCTTATTGAGCTGGAAACCGTGCACTTTGTTCGTTTTACATGTGACCTTTTGGTGAAGTGGTTTGGATTAATATCCTCCAACTTGTTCAAGCATTTTAGAGGTCTCGATGGGATCAGTCCTGTCATGCCTGGTTTGCAGTGTTGTTCGTCTTATGCCCCTAAACTGTCCCTGGTATGCAATTTGACTTGGTTCAGGATGATTTTTTTGCTGGATTGAACTTTCTCCAAAGCAGATATTCCCTTTTGAATGTGGTCTCCTTGCTTGGGTACAATAGTCTAAATGGGGGCGCATCAGGGGCTTAAATTAGTTAAATTGCCATTGTATTTTCCTTGAAGTCAAAGGTTCGTTTGATTTTTTTTTAGATATATACAAGAGTTGTTACATTCTTGTACAGCAACTAGTACGCGTAGCGTTTCGGGCAGGTCCCTGGAATACGATCCCCGCCGCGAAGAATCGTTTTTTCATCCATCCAAGTACACATTTTACTGTTGCGTTAAACAGAGGCTACAGTTAAGGAATTGCGCCCAGTAAATCCTCCCCGGCCAGGATACGAACCCATGACATAGCGCTCGCGGAACGCCAGGCGAGTGTCTTACCCGGAGACAATGATTAGTTCTAAGATTTGATTGGATTCTTTATTGCAGCTCCTACTTGTCCAACATCAATTGAGTTGTAGATCCTGCCTCTTAGGTCTCTTTCTCTATCACTCTGCATGGTAGTGTTATGATATTTGTGATGTACACTGTTATGCCTTACATGTGCAAGGTCTTGCATTTTTGTAATACTGAAAAGTATTTGTCAGTACACAAAGAAAGCGTTCTGGTGATTCCCAGACGCTTGCCTTAGCCAGCTCAGCCACAATAGGTCAAAAGCCATTCAACCTTTTGAATGGTTGAATGATTGAACCTTTTGAAAAACCCAAAACTATTAAATTCCCTGTGCCTACTGAAGCCTCCACACCTTTCCTGTGAATTCAGCAGTTCCTGGGTGAGTGCTTTGTCTCCTATCGTGGCTTAGCTGGTTAAGGCAAGTTTCTGGGAATCAATAAAACGTTGGTTCAAGCCATCTCATTGTCCCAAATTATTTTTTCATTATTTGCCAGCCTTCTGACTACTTGTGGATATCATGATGATGTTTTAAGGTCCCAGTGTCGATTTAGTTTCCAATGTTACAATAGCTCTATTTCGGTGTCTTGTGGCCTCTGTAAGACTATGTATAGACATTACGGTATTATATTCAGTGAGGCTATATTCCTAACATGAACACGGCGATGCATTCATATATAATTGCTGGAATATAAATATAAAATATCTGACTTATAATCATTAAAATTGTACTATAATTGAATTAGTTCTCATTAATTTTAAAAGTGATTTATAAGCGATTTTGCCCGAAACGCTGTGCGTATTAGTGGCTTTAGGTATTGTATGTATTAGCTCTATCTATAAATCCAACATTGTTTGTAACTCATCTTCTACGTATGTACTTTTACCTGAAAAAAATTTGAATTTGAAATTTGAAGTGATTCACAGCAAATATTAGTAAAGTTTACCCACAAAAATACAGTTTTCTTTGTTGTAAAAGTTAAAAGAAAACGTTTACTAGCAGTAACTCTGTTAATGTTTGAATTATACAGGAAATGTATATTACCCGATTTACTAGAATAAGATATTAAATATGGTCATTATTCTTACAGCACCTGCATGAACCTCGATTTTTAACATGGGCCAGCAAGTGGTCCACAGGTGGGCCTCGGACCGCCATAGTCACCAAGCTGGTTATTGAACTGACCCGAGGACCACAGCCTCCAGCCATGGGGGACAAGAACTCGGCGGCTTGTCAAAGGTCTGTATCCCCATTATTCTTTAAAGATTTTATCTTGCTGAACTCTTAATTTTGTATTTAAAGCTTTGGCGGGTAGGCGATGATGTAATAATTCCTGTTGTTGGGACAGGAAGTCTGTATATATATATATATATATATATATATATATATATATATATATATATATATATATATATATATATAATATATTTTTATATATAATATATATATATATATAATATATATATATTTTTATATATTATATATATATATATATATATATATATATATATATATATATATATATATATATTTATATATATATATATATATATATATATATATATATATATATATATATATATATATATATATATATATATACTTTAGGCTTTTATTGAGGCTCCTCCCCCCCCCCCCCATCGAGGTCGAACTACTGACCATTCCCCAGGATGGAACTCCACAACGGTTACCAAACTCTCGGGTACCTATTCACTGCTAGGTGAACAGAGGCATTAGGTGAAAAGAAACGTTCCGAACCGTGTTTTTTTTCCTATATTGTAGCTTGTCCTTCAAGCGGTTCTGTCACTTGCGTGAAATACATCAAACTTTTTAAAGACGTGGATTTAGATTAATACAATCCAGTTCAATATTTTAAAGGTCTCTGATAATGGTGTTATCCATCAGTAATAATAGTAATTTATTTACACAAATGTACATACACGTGACGCATGAACAGAGGAAGATAACACAGGTAAGATAAGAAACAGCGGGTTTTCTTCCTATTGGGGAGTGTTGTACATGCTGCTTTGACGGTGTGTCCACTCACAGGATGAGTGGCGCTGCCCAATACTGTCACTATGGCGGTGTGTCCACTCACAGGATGAGTGGCGCTGCCCAATACTGTCACTATGGCGATGTGTCCACTCACAGGATGAGTGGCGCTGCCCAATACTGTCACTATGGCGGTGTGTCCACTCACAGGATGAGTGGCGCTGCCCAATACTGTCACTATGGTGGTGTGTCCACTCACAAGATGAGTGACGCTGCCTAATACTGTCAGTATGGCGGTGTGTCCACTCACAGGATGAGTGGCGCTGCCCAATACTGTCACTATGGCGGTGTGTCCACTCAAAGGATGAGTGGCGCCGCCCAATACTGTCACTATGGCGGTGTGTCCACTCACAGGATGAGTAATGTTGCCCAATACTGTCACTATGGCGGTGTGTCCACTCACAGGATGAGTGACGCTGCCCAATACTGTCACTATGGCGGTGTGTCCACTCACAGGATGAGTGACGCTGCCCAATACTGTCACTATGGCGGTGTGTCCACTCACAGGATGAGTAACGCTGCCCAATACTGTCACTATGGCGGTGTGTCCACTCACAGGATGAGTGACGCTGCCCAATAAACTCTCCCCTCAGGCAAAAAAAAAAATCGCATGAAGCCCCTATTACGCATTGCGGGTACTGGCTGTAAGAGTTCACTTTGTTATGGAATCATTTTTGTCAGTTGGCGCTGAACTTTTTCCAAAGCAGATTGTGAAGTTAATCTGAAAGGATAGAACAGTGGCTATTCTGGCTGGTGTTAAGCCAATCACAAAATAAAACAAAGTAAAATAAAGTAAAATAAAGTATATAAGACTGCTTCTGACCTCTTTACGGTGTGAGAGCTGCGGATGAATTCCAAAAGAATGAAAAACGTTAAACATTTAATATAACAAAAACGAATTTAATAACAAATAAAACAAACCCCTTATCCACTTGGCAATGCACAATATAAAATGTAAAAAAAAAAAAGTGACAGTTACATTAATGGCAAAGAGAGGTGCAACACAATACAATATACAAAAAGCTGTACGCATCTACTGTCTCCTGGGAAGGCGACAGTTTGTGTTGCTGCTTTGAGAGCATGAAGTGTATTCTGAGGTCTGGCCGGTGGCGAGCTGCTTATATATGCGGGCCAGACCTAGTGTAGATGGCACTGATGTGCAGGTAACTATCGCCGGCGGCCTCAAACAAGCAGTTAAGGGCTGGTCGACCGGCAAGTGGCGCTGGGCCCCAGACAGCAGGTGTCTAGGTGTCTCGGGTACTTGAGGATGGGGGGGGGGGGGGTGTGTCTTGTCTACACACAGGCTTCTGAGCATGTACTGTTGTTGTCGTTGATGTTGATTTTTTATACTGGAGGATGCAGATATGTTGCTGAATAGGCAGTAAATGGATAGGCAGGATCTCCTTGCCTAAGCAAGAGATTATCGTAACAAGATATATTCTATTGACTGTGATGGGTGTGTGTGCTTATTATAGTTTCCCGGAGAATTTTATGCCTGAATACCACTTTCTTTTCCTTGAAGTTAGTTTAGTTCATTTATTACTCTCCTGCATATCCATCCTGTGTATGGTGGTGGACTGCCATACACGTCCCGTGGGCGGTAGTGGACTCTCGCACCCGTCCCGTGGGCGCATAATGAGATTAAGGACTGAACCCTTTTCTTTATAAGTTAATTACACACTTTAATGCACGTTATTAAGAGGGGAACCCGGCGGTGCCCGGGTGCCCTCCCCTCCTTCAACCCTGCTTAGCCCCGCTTCTCTCTCGCTGTCCTTTTGTTCTCGTATTGATATAGTGATATTTAGCACCTTTTGAATATCCCGAGACACTGTGCCGGCGCTAAATAGTCTCCCCGGCTTGGTGCCTTCTTTTGATAATAACTTATGCCTTGCTTCAGGTTGGTGAGATTCCAGGAGAGGTAAAAAATGTCTGGATGAATGCAAGTGTTGGTACTACTGTTCACCCTTCCATCTTGCCATTGTGGGCAGGGTTTTAGAGTCATGATATTAAGATTATCTTAGAGTGAAAAGAACACGTTCAATCACTCCCTTTGTGGTTAAAATGTTACTACTCTATGTATGTTTTACATTCAGCTACTCGGAATAAAATTTCCATGTAGCACTTGCTATAGTGAGCCCTTAATACTCTATGTATTTGTGAATTACTTTTAAAAACATCTGACTTGAGGACCACTGATGTCAGGAGTTTGCGAATTTTAAAAGGTACTCCAGACATCAGTGGTCCTTTAGACAGATGTTTTGACCAGGAACACATGTCCCCCTTCTGTGGCTGTACACTACTTGTTCGAAGGTTGGCTATGAGGCTTCGACTTGCAGAAATTCTCTATTGTTTTGTCCACTTTGTGGCGGATCTGGCCGTGTTAGGTCTATCATATCATTTTACAACATTCATATTGTTGTAAATAAAGGAAGTCATTTCCTTTATTTTCTGATGTGTTGGCTGTATAATTTTCAGGAACATTATTGTGACTTACTGTCTGCAGACAGTAAGACTTATGACTTACACTACTTGATTCTGGGATAACTCAGTTCAGTCTAATTCATTTATTATGCACCCCATACCCATCTTGTGGGCGGTAGTGGAAAGGGTTACAGAGGCACATAATGGGCTCAGGGACTGAACCCACAATTCATTTAGCTACGCAAGTTACAATCTTGATGAGCTAGTTACAAAATTCAGTATAAGTCGTCACATCAACAATGAGTTACAGATCGATGGGCCTGGGATAACTTGATCCAATATATTTATAACATTTCCAACATTAACGCTTTTAACGTTAGCATACTTTCATCAGCATCATATATACCAACTGCAGGTTGTGCTGCCTCACTTATATCTGCACCTTCATCAACTTCCTCCCATCTATAGCACTGTTTCTTTCACGTGGAAGTCCTGGAATTAAGATCATAGCAATTCCGATTTGTAAGAGAGTTGACGGAACTTGCGTTGAAAAAATTTTCACTCTATTCCAAGATGGTACCCTCCCTTCCTTAACATATTCCAGTATCTTCTGGGAGGTGCAAATCTGCATTATGTGCCATTGGTTCCATATTTGCATTTACCTTTGGTAAAATATCCACACATCTTTTCGTGTTATTTTCACAGATATGCATTTCCAATCTTGTATTTGCAACCCACTCCTTTGAGCCATCTATGCTCTCTGGCATAATTTGTGTTCTCTTATTTACACGTTCTCTGATCCCACTGTGGTTCTCAATGATGATATCTTTTGGCTTTCCAGTATTGCTGATGGTAGTGATGCTGGACAATGTGTTCCACTTTGTGAATACACTGCACTTGGTAATTTCCTTACAAAGGCCTTGTGGTTTGTGCCTCACGTATCTCTCTCATAAGTCTGACTACATTTCTTCACATCGGTCTGTCATTATGACAAATCCGGTGTGTTACATTATTTACTGTACTTTGAAGAAAGTTCTGCACAGCTCGAATGAAATGTTTGGTTAGAAATGCCACATTGTAGGCCTGTAGCACCCTTACGGAAAGCTGCAAGACACAGCCTATACACTCCCATTCTTCATAGACAGCTATTTTGGCATTGTATTTTTTTATATATAATCTTAAACCTGCACTGCAATGGCAAGACAATTATATTTGAGGTGCCAAACAAATCGGACACTCACCTTTTTCTGGAATAACTTGGCTTGTTCAGGCAAAAGAGCAGTAACGGAATGGTAGTTGTATGCCAGCAGTATAATCTTACCCTTGGTTGAGGACGAGGACTTGCCACAGGTAATCCAGTGGAACACCATTGAGTTAAAAAGACAACTTGTCAACTTGTCACATCGTTTACTATAGATCCAGCAAAAAGTTAAGTCTGAATTTGCTACTCTTTTCATTCTTCCCACGGGACCTGCTGCTGTGGGCTTTATCCCTAACAGATTTAACAAATTAAAGTAAATGTACCAATTAATTATAATGAATCTTAAACTGATCATAATAATGCAAGGCATAGTTTTAATTATGCAGACGAGGAGTCACAATAACGTGGCTGAAATATGTTGACCAGACCACACACTAGAAAGTGAAGGGACGACGACGTTTCAGTACGTCCTGGACCACTCTAAAAGTCGATTGTGTTTTAGTTTGAATTATAATTTCAATTATATTATGCTGTACAGGTATTTGTATTTATTATGAGCAGCATATATATACAAGTTTTGTAACACTAATCTTCTGACATAATCTGATGACTACAAGTAGCTCGGCATCTTATAAATTGGTTTAACATCTCATAAACAGGGAGGTCAGAATTGTAATTGTTTATCATGAAGAACTGAAACAAAGCAATTTCCACGATACTATTTTATTAAACAAGAAATAATTTGCACACAGTATAACCAATATGCTGCATATACATCTGCACTAATAAACATTCATTCTAGTCGGATGACTAGCACTAGCAAGCCGCGGAACTAGGCCAAAAACTAGTTCATAGGCTGGCTAGTATCGAAGACACATTTTGTATGAAATAACAACAAGCTCTTTATTTTTATTTTTTGTAATATGTATGGCTAATATTTTTTAATTTTTTATTATTTTTATAAAAATCGGTATTTTTGCCTCTGTACAGCTGGCACACAGATCACAAATGGGTGTCCTTGTATGTAGTTTTTAATAACAATGAGTGGAATACACCACAATCATTTATCAGCTTTTCAAGTGTCTGTACAGTAATTGTTTTATGCTGCATGTGTATGATGTCTGGGCCAAAACCTTATTTAATACAGTGTGAACAAAAAACAAAAACATTTTGACTGGTACTCCAAATGGTCTCGTCTTTAGTATGATGCTTAACTCAGCTCATGATCTGGGATCCAGCTGTAAAGGTACTCTACAAAATTTCTTTGATTAGATCAAATTGATTTTTTTGCAGTCAGTGGAAGCAAGCAGCATTACTTAATCCTGTCTGTTTAGTTCAGTACGTGATAGATATCTTTTACGAGATTACTTGAATCAAAAGCATTAGCAGGGGACATGCTTGTATTATCCTCCAAATTATATACTAACAATGTCAAATACAACTTCAAACTATATCATTAAATTGGCTATCATCTCTCTTTCACAGATTGTGAGGTGAACCACCAATGTATATTTCTATAAAAAAAATATGAGAAGGTACCAGAGTTGTCCACAAGGCATTTCTAGAGGGCTGTTAGGTTGTTCTTGGGTGTCAACTCGTAAAGAAAAATTTGATTACATGGATAGTTCAGCTATTAAGGTCACAGTGGCATACTTTTGCACGATACAAATCAAAACATTTAGACAGATTTCCAGTTACACTGGTGGAGGTTTAATGTTAAAATATATATACCATACAATTTCATGTTAATTGTGTGATATATAATAAAATAGCAGGTGTCTATAGTTATGTTGTTTCCATCTTGTCTCCACGTGCAAATGATACTACAGAAGAGAATAGAAATCTATGTTGGCAATGTTAAGAGTCCAACAAGTTTTATGTATGGAGACCCCGCCCTTGGTCAGAGGCAAGAGAGGCACCTGGTGATTGGTTTAGTGACTTTATAAAGACTTTATAAAGTCTGGTAATGAATTGTCCTTCCCAACGGTAGACTTTCTGATTACAATTTACAAAGCACAGTCAGTACGGCATATCCATTAACATTATAAAATCAATGTTGGCTAATGTATTTTGCTGTTTCCATCGAATAGAAACTTAAAATTTTTGGAAATTTATTACAAATAAATAAGGCTCATAAATCCTACCAAGTATGACAGTTTAATGCGCCTTATGAGGCTATTTTGAACAAGTTTTGCAAGCTGACCACCTCTCATGTTTAACCTGAAGTTCCTACAAAATACGTGAGTTTTAGCAACTGAAAAATCAGACTTGCTTGTCGCCTATATCATTAGGATACAGTATTTACATAGATGTAGCTACAATAACTACATTGGATATTATATACATATACTGTATAAGTAAAACTCACATATTTTTCTATATAATTACATTCAAGAGGCCTTAAGAGTGGAATCACTGCTAAGCCATGAGCTAAATTACTGAATTCTTTCAGTGAAAAAAAAAGTTAGATCTACGGCTCTGCCTTTAACGCATTGTTCCGTGTCAACTACCACAACGCTCGTCTAATGTACACTGAGGGCCATCTGCTGAATTTGACTTATTTCTTAACAAAAGTAAAACAAGTGCACTAAAAACTGTTTACAGTATTAAATAGATTTAACATGATCAATAGGTTTTAGTCTGTTAAAACACGTAAAATAAAAGATACTTGACTTAAACAAAGCCAGTTGGATCAAATTAACAAATATTACAGTAGTGTTAAACTTTCGCTAAAGATTTCTGTACAGACGTTGCATCAATCATACAGGCGTCTCTGAAGTCACAGCAAAATGGTGTGTACTGTGCAGTGGGTAGTAACTAGTGGGCATTTCAAGATAAAGTCTGTTGAAGTCATCTAGTACAGTAGCAGTCTATTTTCTCTTGCAATATAAAAAACTATAATGAGGCATCTATTTACAAATAAGCAACACCAGTCATCCCACTATTGACATTTGAAGTTAAATATGCATATTAGGAAAGGCAATATTTTCGGGTGTAGAAGTCGTCGATCTAACCAAAACCAGCAATTTTACGATATAATGAAGAATTTTTACTAAAACATTTCAACTTTCCACTTGGCATTTTAAGAAAAAACATAAAGCCAGAAGTTCTAAACATAAAAACTAATGTTTACTTTATGCTTTGTTAAAAAAATATTTAACTCGTATCGTTTCCACACACTTATTGTAGTCTAATTTGTCGTTATAAATTGACAAAATAATATAAGAAATTCATATATGAACTTGTTAATTTTGGTTCAAGAAGTTTGAATATTAAAATAACAATGCAAAGTTATTAAGTAAAAAAACAAGCAAACAAGGCAGTGAACGTTACAGGACCTGAGGAAAGTACAAAGAACCAACGATAATTTTTGTTAATTTGCACACACACACACACACTATATATATATATATATATATATATATATATATATATATATATATATATATATATATATTGGGTATGAAACCTTAAGAATGTAAGTAACTACAGAAGGCCTATTAGCCCATACTTTCTCTTGCTGCTTCTATGTTGGTTCGGGGTCTTGAAGTGGGTAGAATATAGTTATGCGTTAATTGGCTGTTGATTGCTGGTTGTTGACTTTTTGATGTGTAGTGCCTCGCTGATGTCGAGTTTCCTGCTATCGCTGTATCTATCGATGATTCCTGTGTTGCTTGTTAAGATTTCTCTCATAACGAGAAATCTAGAGAAATCTTAACATGCAACACAGAAATCATCGATAGATACAACGATAGCAGGAGACTCCACATCAGCGAGACACTACACATAAAAAGTCAACACCAGCAATCAACAGCCAATTAACGCGTAACTATATTCTACCCACTTCAAGATCCCCGAACCAACATAGAAACAGCAAGAGAAAGTATGGGCTAATAGGCCTTCTGTAGTTACTTATATTCTTATGTTTTCATACCCAATTTATACCCATCTCACCCAATATTTTCACGAAGAATTATTTAGTCTTATTTTTACATTTACTGCATAATTATTGATCATTCCAAAATGATACAATTTTTTTTATTTTGTTTCTAAATGGGGGGGGGGGGTTAAATGGGGAGGGTTACAGGATGGAAGAAACGAACTTGTCCGAGGCTGAAAACAAGTACATAAAAGCCGTCACTCAAGGTCAAATGAATTAAGTATTGCATGTATAAAGTAGGAGCGGGAGGGCGGTAACTACTGTATATATACCCACGGTAACATCTTAGTATGAAAATATAGTTGAGTCACACACACAAGGCTATGTACACACTGGAGGAGTATGGTATAGTCATACAGCTTTCATTTACTCTCACACTGGATCATCTACATACTCTGACAGTTGATCACTTGCTGGCCAAACTGAAGGAGAACACAGATTGATGGAATATAAAGTTGATTGAGGCTATAATATACTGTACGTACACTATAGATCAACCGTGGCAGGAAGAAATGCAAACCAAGTCCATATAGCCTTCGGTAGCATTTAACGCAAAGGAACAAGAGAAGATCAGGAAGGTCTGAGGTCGAGAGAAATTTTTTTTTTCCCCTTTATCAACTGCCAAGCCAGGCAATTCATTTGTACACACTGAACTAGAACACGTTAATATATAACATTAATGATACTATGGAGATTACAGTCATGTATCTTGGCCTAGCTTCGGAATATATCTCGAGTGATCTACTTTCCTCTGTAATAAACTGTGTACTTTCTCGAATGAATATGTTTTGACAGTACAAAAGGGTACATTTGAGTTGGCGATGATTATGTCTGTAGCGCATTCTTAACCCCAGCTGAGGTCTTGGGGTTGAGGATGTAAGGCAAGGGACACAGCTACTCATTGTTCGTGTGTATTAAACACTTTTTTATAAAATCATCTTGTGAAGCATTTTGGGATATATATATTTTTCAATAATATATACTTTGGCACGTCCATGATAGAGAATTGTCTTACAAAATGACTTTCTTAATCTCTCTCTCTCTATATATATATGTATATGTATTTACAAATACCCATAATTTTACATAGCTCATTAACATTCGAACTCGAATCATCCTTTTAGGATCGAATCGTGCAAAATTTGTTAACCCCTGACAGTATAACAGTTGTTGGATGCTGTCACTTGACAAACGTCACTAAGATAACAATACTCTTAATGTTTCATATTGCATGTTGTCGGAGATCTCAGTGCGGACGTGCGTGGAGGAGGGTGACGCAGAGAGCGATGAGAGGGGCAAGGGCAGTGTGGCTCGTCTTGGAGGCATTGTCGTAAGCCCGGGACTCTTGGACAGGCGCGGGAGGCTGGGCCTCTGCCAGGGGCCCGCCTGATTCAGGGTTTGTCACTTCCTCACCTGGGGGCATGTCATTCTGGGTCTTGTTCTTCTGGTTAGCGCGTTTCTGTCCGTTGTTGCGGGCGCGATCACCTCGTCTTCTGTCGTGCTTGTCTGAGGCCTCGCCTTGAGTAGTCCCGTCCTGCCCTTCCTCCCCCTCCTCACAGTCCGGGTCGGCTGTCTGCATCCAGCGCATCATAGGGTCGGGGAGCTCTGACTCGCGCAGCGCCAGCAACCTCATCATGGGACCTAGAATGACAACAACAAGATTATTATACTATTCAATAATTCCCATTTTTCTAAGATTGGCGTCGAACGACTAATAAATGGATAAAATGTATAACGTGATCATCAAACCACACATCTGATGATGGGGAAACGACGTCGTTCCAGTCTGTCCTGGACCATTATAAAGTCGTATGAGCGACTGTATAATGGTCCAGGACGGACCGAAACTTCGTCGTTTCTTCACTTTCTGATGTGTGGTTTGGTCATCCTATCTTCAGCCACGATATTGTGATATTCGCCAGCACATTTATAACAGTAAATATGATTTTCAGGCAGGTGAAATAGTTACTTAGTACTTGTCAGGGTGACTTACAACTACACTACTCTTGGGTAGTTAAATTTGATAGTTAAAGCAACATTTATAGGTTTATATATACTGTATTAACCGCTGATCTCGTGTCATATTTGGGTGTACAACTCTGCCTTCTTTGACCATGGAACACAAATTTTATCATAGTAGCCGATCCTCATGGCTACTACAATTTTAAAATCGTAGTAGTGATGAGGATTCGAACCTGCACGTGGATACTCCTGAGAATCCTACATGATTCAGCTGAATTTTCTAGGATTTCTGAGGAATTAACCTGATACCAATGTAACACAAAGCCAATCCTCAGACCAAATCCATTACAATGAGATTGGATTCAAACAACAACTTGGATGCTATCTTAGATATTTGTGATGGTCTGAAAGCATATTACAGTTCCAGTAATAGTCAACACGTAAATGACAGGTGAACCTTTGTCCTAAACACACAATACTCTGAAGGTATAACTAATTGATAATAAAACAGTTCGTTTAAATATACAAAGTATATGCAAAAACAACTCTTTGAAATGGTCTGAAGAATTTGATTTTCTATAAATGGAATTCATGGCATGCTTTAATTTTCAGATTCCATATTTCCCATTTTTGAGA
>WNGS01165751.1:11630856-11641534 GCA_020271785.1 Procambarus virginalis
AATGTATAACATGTATACGTGATCATCAAACCACACATCTGATGATGGGGAAACGACGTCGTTCCAGTCTGTCCTGGACCATTATAAAGTCGTATGAGCGACTGTATAATGGTCCAGGACGGACCGAAACTTCGTAGTTTCTTCACTTTCTGATGTGTGGTTTGGTCATCCTATCTTCAGCCACGATATTGTGATATATCGCCAGCACATTTATAACAGTAAATATGATTTTCAGGCAGGTGAAATAGTTACTTAGTACTTGTCAGGGTGACTTACAACTACACTACTCTTGGGTAGTTAAATTTGATAGTTAAAGCAACATTTATAGGTTTTATATAACTGTATTTCACCGCTGATCTCGTGTCATATTTGGGTGTACAACTCTGCCTTCTTTGACCATGGAACACAATATTTTATCATAGTAGCCGATCCTCATGGCTACTACAATTTTAAATCGTAGTAGTGATGAGGATTCGAACCTGCACGCTGGATACTCCTGAGAATCCTACATGATTCAGCTGAATTTTCTAGGATTTCTGAGGAATTAACCTGATACCAATGTAACACATAAAGCCAATCCTCAGACCAATCCATTACAATGAGATTTGGATTCAAACAACAACTTGGATTGTTATCTTAGATATTTGTGATGGTCTGAAAGCATATTACAGTTCCAGTAATAGTCAACACGTAAACTGACAGATGAACCTTTGTCCTAAACACACAATACTCTGAAGGTATAACTTAATTGTATAATAAACAGTTCGTTTAAATATACAAAGTATATGCAAAACACACTCTTTGAAATGGTCTGAAGAATTTGATTTTCTATAAATGGAATTCATGGCATGCTTATAATTTTCAGATTCCATATTTCCCATTTTTGAGAATAGTATACTGTATTCAAACATAATGAAACCTAACCTAACCTTCCCCTCCCTTTCTAGCCTGTTGCCATCATGAGGGGGCTTGGTGGGCGGCTGCCGGAGTGTGATGCTCTTTGGGACGGCTTGTCCTCCTGTACTTTTGAAGCCTTATGCTCCTGCTTTTGTTCTCTCTAATTTTGCTGGTAGATTTTACAGCTTCCTCACATTTTGTTTTCTTCCCCACCTCTTCTCCTTTAGGATTGATCCCTTCCTGTCGCCTATTTGCCATTCTTGAATGTTCTTTCTAATATCTTCTGTTTTGACGCCGGGTGTTTGGGGAGGTGCGCACACTCGTCTGTAGAACTGTTGTGCCCCAACGTTGTCGAGTGAGGAGACGCTTTTATCGTCAAACTTTGCCATCGTTGCTGAGCCTGATCTCGACGGGCTGATGGTTCTTAAGGTGATGATTGCAGAATTTATATCTGTGATGCACCCCTAGGGAGCCCCATCTTGTTGGGTGTCCTGTCTTCTAATTGTGGCTCTATGGGGAGTCTATTTGTGGATGATTTTTTTCTTCGGTTTTATGCCTTTTTCTGACCCTCCTTTTAACTCGTCAGACTCGTGGGGTAAGTGACCAGGCCCCCGAGACGGACTGTGGTGGAAGGCCGGGCTCTGTAGCCCCCACTACATTGGGCCCTGACCATGCTACTTCTCTGACTCTCCCAACTAACTCTCTGCTCCCCTCCCACCTCTGTGGTGGGGATGAGCCCCAAGCCCTTAGTGGTAACTACCTCATCACCTGGCGTGGCTCCATCTTTCATTGTCCCAACTGTGCCTTTTACCCCCTCTTTCCAGGGGGTGCTTGGCGCCGTCACCTCTGCACTCGCACGATTCCTTCCCAATCTAATACTTTCCAGGCTCTGTTTGGTCCTACTACGTGGACTAAGTATTTTGATCTTAGTCATGTTGACCCTATTCATCCTGATGATTTATTCCTCCATAAATACCTTGTTGATTCGGTGGATTTGTTTGTCACTTTTAACCCCCACTTGTACTTGTACACGTGTTGTTGCACCCCCTTCTCAGGAGTGGATGACCACTTGGCTTCATTGTCCTGCATTGGAGAGAGGATCTTGGGAGGATTCCCTGTTCAGATCTTAAAAAAAATACCAGCATTGGCAATTCTTCTCCTGCACCATGTTGCGACTGGTGATAGGGAACTGAAAGACTACCACGAGGATATTAAATATATCCTTGAGGCCCAAGGCCATTCTATCCTCCAGATAGATACGTTTGCTCGCCTCTTCGCATTGTGAAGGTCACGTTTGAAAGTAGGTCCCTTCCACCTTTCGTCATTCTTGCTGGTGCCAGATGCTCCGTTCAGGAGTACATCCCCTTTCCTCGCCTCGGCAGCAGGTGCTGGAGATTTGGGCACGGTACCTTCAGGTGCACAAGTGAGGTGCCTAGGCTCCTTGTGTGGGGCCTCGGGTCATTTATCTAAGCTGAAGTGCTCTTCTTCCCAAGCTCGCTGAATCAATTGTGGTGATGCCCACTCTGCCCTCTCCCGAGCATGTGTGCACTACAAATTTGAGGAAGCCATCCTCAATTTGAAACATCATGATCATTTGTTTTTCCTGAGGCAAGACACCAGGTTCGCTGTCTCTTTCTCTGGCAAGTCTCGTGCTCGTGTGTTGCGTTCCCCTTCTCCTCGCCCTCTCCTGTTTCCTCAGTTTCACAACCGTTTTGAGGCCCTAGACCCCGACACCATCACCACCCACTTCACCTGCTCCTTTGCATTCTGGGCCAGAGGGTCTTCCTCCTGGTTCTGTGTCTGGTTTTTCCTTCCTTCCTTCCCGGTCTTCCTTGTCTTCTGTGCCCTCTTTCCCTTCTTGCCCCAATCCTTCTTCTCAGCCATTCCCTCTGTCTCCTTCATCGCCAGCCTGTTTGGGCCATTGTCCATCCTCCTCTCAGTGTTCTTTGTGTTGACCATTCCCATTCTCCTGTTGACTGTCGAGGCTGTTACCCGATACATTGCTGATGGTATGCCTGTCTCTTTACGTCAGAAATGTTAGCCTGACTCCTCTCCTTCTTCCTCCCTGGTGGGTAAGAAGGCTTCAATATATTCCTCACCTTCCGACTCCGACACTATCCCTGCTTCCCCTCCCATTTCAGTGGCAGAGTCACCTGTTCTGGCTATGGCAGTTCCCCATTCCTTGATTCTCTCTTGGATGCTGCCCTTGATCTGGTGCACTCTCCTGTTTCTATCCTTCCTGCTCCCGATTCCCTTGCCCGCCCCTCGCTGATGCCACCTCCCGCTCCGGACGCCTCCATTATCTTTTCTAGCTTTGCCTATGCCCCATCACCCTGATTTCACTGATCCTGGCCCTGATCTTACTTAGTCTACTGTAGTCTTCTTTGCCTTTGTTCCTTCCTTGTTATCTCTATTTCTGTTCTTTCTCTCTTTTGTCTATTTCTGTTCTTCAATGAAATATTCACGGTTTTTATGCCAATTTCCATGAACTCCAACTTCTGATCACACAGTTTTCATCACTTTGTCTTCAGGAGCCGATGCTTGGCGCTCTTTCAAGTTGCTTCCGTGGTTATTCCTCTCTCTCTTCCCCCTTCAGCTTTTGCTGGGGCCCATAACTCTACTGCTCTCTTGATCCATCATGATATTCCCCTTCATCCTCCCTACTTTTTCAGTCGCCCATTCAGTGTTCTGTGGCCCTGTATCTTTGTGAGTAAATGGTATACGGTCTGTTCCATTTACCTTCCCTCCAAATGTCCCGCTTTCTCTTCCTGATCATAAACACCAGTTGGACTCCTTACCAGAGCCTGTGCTCCTTTTGGGTGATTTTAACTGCCGGCATACCCTCTGGGGTGATGTTCTGACAAACACCCGGGGCCGCATTCTTGAACCATTTGTCCTCTCTTCTTCTCTGTGTATTCTGAATTCTGGTGAGCCCACTCATGTTGACTCCCACACTCGCACCCTTTAACCATGTCTGGGAGTCGTCGTCTGTCAATGAGGACTGGCTTGAGGTGGTTGTCCTTCCTATTCGGAAATCTGGTTTGCTAGGGTCATCCCCTAAAGACTTCTGCCCCCATTGCTCTAATGAGTTGCGTCTACAAACTCTTTGCACTTATGGTCAATTCTGTCTGATGTGGTTATTGGAACGCTATCACCGCCTCTCCCCTACTCAATTTGGCTTTTGCAAGTGTCGCATCACGACTGATGTCCTCATGAACTGCTTGCCTTTGCTGGGAAGACGTCCGTAGTTGCTGTCATTGTTGGCCCGGAAAAGGCGTATGACACCACCTGGAGATGCCATATTCTGTCTCAACTCCGTTTTTTTGGCCTTCTTGGTAATCTCTCTCTTCCTCCTGAGCATCTCTTTTGTCGTTTCTTTCGAGTGAAGCTTGGTACCACTCTCTCTGGTATGGAGTAGGGATCTGGTATGTGCCTTGTTTGATTATTATGTTTGGTTAAACAGCCCTGCCTTGTTTATGTAAAACAATCTTACTCTGATGTAAACTTAGATTTATCTGGAGTACCCAACTCAACTAAAATCCTGAGCTAGTTAATTTTCTTCCCAACTAATCTACCTTTCCCAAGTTTACCCATCCCACTAACCTTTCTGCAAGGAATCTCCCTTTTTCAGGTTCATGCCACTTACCCAACACATGCGTCCAGTCTGGGCAAAAATATAAAAATATCTTGTGTGTGTAACTGCCCTTCCTCTTAGCATGCTGCCTTCCTGTCCCGCTGAACACCTTCTTCCCCTAACACCATACCCTCCCTGACACCTGGCTTGTACTCACCTATTCCTAGTGTAGTAGTCTCGTAGGCTGGGGTCACTGTCTCGTCCTCGACTAGCCTCGGCGACAAGGTGGTGCCCTCCAGATAGCAGATAACCTCGTCCAGGTTCCTGCGCACAGACACGCTCTTGGTAGTGTTGCGGAGGGTAAACATCCAGCTGAGGCGCCTGTCGCAGCGGAAGCTGTTACCTGCGGAAGAAGGGACGGTGTTTACTCTAGGCCCCCGGGCTCCGTCGCGGCAGGTACTCTTATCAGACTCTTATCAGAGATGTGTGTGTGTGTTAAAAGGGTAGCACATTAGCCTGCTGTGCCTGATCGGCTGAAGGAGAGATTATTTTAAACAATGACGTTATAGTGGGTTTTGTTGTGACCGGTTTAATTACATCCGTAGAGCTGTTAATATATTTATTAGTGTGTGTGTGTGTGTGTGTGTGTGTGTGTGTGTGTGTGTGTGTGTGTGTGTGTGTGGGAGAGAGGGAAGGGGTGGGGGGGGGGGGGGGGTAGACTGAACACTTTGTTGTTTCCAATTGTATTAGAATTTTGATATAAATGTGTGTGAGCGAGTATTTAGGCACCGATGGCACACGCTGAATGTAAATACACTGCAACGCTTTATTTAATTATATATTTAGCAAATCATATGAAAATGACACTTGTCATATTCAGTGCATTAGCATGTGGGCGACTGCCGTCAGTGCAGACAGACATTGTCTTCACACTTAAAACACAATTGTTTTAAGCTATGTGTACAACATACTGTACACTATGAAGTGTACAAATTGTGATGCTTTAGTGAAATTAAAAACACCTTAATAATGACTACCTTGGCGTAGATGGAATATCTAAGATTCATTCGCTGCTGATTAGGCGAGACCACTAAAAAGTTGATGATTGGTAAGTCGTGAGAAGGGTCTTCGACGTAGAGTCGGAGCCGGCAACAGTCGTCTTTGTATGTTATTTAGCGTCGTTATGGTCGAAGCTTTGATGGTTCGAGACATGCTGGAAACACCACCTACATCAACCGAACCAAAACAATTTACATAACCAGACGTAATCTATGAACAAATCTAACAAATCTAAACCTCGGATGTAAACAAAACCTGCTTATACTTGCAAAATAATATCTACAAAAATTAGTATGTTACTTTTCGACTCATTGGTGGAATAGAAAGTCGCATTTATACTGTACTCTTGAACAAATGTGTGAGCAGTAGCAAGCTGGCCCGCACCACTAACATGCTTCACATCGTAACTATTCAAATACTAGCTTTCTACCATTGCTCCATTTGCCACAACGGGTTTTTATGGGATTATCGCTTAAGCGGATTGTGTCGTCCGGATGATTGATGGACCAAATAGCGGGATATATTAGTTTGGGTATAGTTTAATTTCCCGCGTGCTAGGCTCCTAATGTGAGGTCAGATATAATATGTGGCTGCTGAAAGTATCAGAAAGTGAACAAATAAAACTTACATAAACCGTTTTCTTTCTCTTCCCATCCTCTTTTTCCCTCTCTTCCTTCCCTTCACTATCTCTCCACCCCCTTCCTCTCAGCACTTCAACACGCTGCAATATCGTTAATCATTATCATATCAGATATTGACGACCATGACAATATTGCAGCTTTCCTCTGCAACTTGTCACTGTCAAAAGTGTTTCCCCTGAATTAAAAAGGACCGCAACACAAATTATAAGATTAAAACCTCACTGTCAAATAGCCAATTACCATCAAGTGTCTTTCCTCTTAGTAGCTGAGTAATAGAGATTACCTCAGATATCATTGGTCTGTTTGTATAAGACTGCCACGGCTTCCCAACTGCATGCAAGCAGAGTTGGTATAATAGAATAGCACCATAACACTACCAACACTGCACCCTTCAGCACCACGACCACCAACACTGTATACAAGCTTCGTATTGTACATGGGTGATTGTACATTGGTGATGTTGACTTGTGGGTGGACGTACCTGGACGTCCTCCGTGTGTGGAACCTTTTCGGGAGATGAAATTATTCGAGAAAGTTTGTGTTGATGACGTAATAATAATAAGCATCCTGCAGTCATTATAACGTATACTGCCACAACAAAGCAGTCTGCTCTATGGTCATCATAGCAACGCAGTCTACTCTATGGTCACCATAGCAACGCAGTCTGCTCTATGGTCACCATAGCAACACCCTCGTATCTTAGCGATGCACTCTAACCCCCTTTTAGTGCCCCGTGTAATTAAGGCACGCACCACCTCCCCACAAACTGCCTCAAAGCTCTAAATAGAGGCAGAAGAAAAATATTTTTGTTCTCTTGACGGCAATTAGAGGAGCTTCTCCCCCTTCGATATTATTATTTATATATCAATTTTGAGGTAAAGATGGGCTTAGGGTGGCGGCTTGGCCAGGCTGGTGGCAGAGGTGCTCTTTACCCATAATATGTTGGAGATCAATGCATTAGAAAATTGGGGAGGAAGAGGGGGGGGGTTGAGAAAGGGGAAGTGAGAGTGTGTGTGTGTGTACTCAACTAGTTGTGCTTGTGGGGCTGAGCTCTGGCCCTTTGGTCCCGCCTCTCAACTGTCAATCAACTGGTGTACAGGTAGGTGTGTGTGTGTGTGTGTGTGTGTGTGTGTGTGTGTGTGTGTGTGTGTGTGTGTGTGTGTGTGTGTGTGTATTCACTTAGTTGTATTTTACGGGGGTTGAGCTTTGCTCTTTCGGCCCGCCTCTCAACTGTTTACTAACTATTTTTTTTTTCCACACCACACACACACACACACCCCAGGAAGTAGCCCGTGACAGCTGACTAACTCCCAGGTACCTATTTACTGCTAGGTAACAGGGGCATTCAGGGTGAAAGAAACTTTGCCCATTTGTTTCTGCCGGGTGCGGGAATCGAACCCGCGCCACAGAATTACAAGTCCTGCGCGCTATCCACCAGGCTACCTGGCCCCCTACCTGTGTGTGTGTGTGTGTGTGTGTGTGTGTGTGTGTGTGTGTGTGTGTGTGTGTGTGTGTGTGTGTTTAATATTAAATTTACTATTTGTGCCTGCAGGATGGAGCTGTTAGCTCTTGGACCCCGTCTTTCTTACCTGTCGGTTGTCAGATTTACTAACTCCCGACCTAATTTTCCTCCTTACCCTGAGGTTACCTTGAGATGATTTCGGGGCTCAGCGATCCCGCGGCCCGGTTGTCGACCAGGCCTCCTCGTTGCTGGACTGGTCAACCAGGCTGTTGAACGCGGCTGCTCGCAGCCTGACGTATGAGTCCCCCCCCTCCCCACACACACACACACACACACACACACACACACACACACACACACACACACACACACACACACACACACACACTACCAGGAAGAGAGGGAGACAGTGGGTGTTTGTATATGAGGGGAAATAGATGGATGAAGTCATTACTATCCAAAGATTATTTGCTGTAGTCATTAAGCATGTCCAGAGTAGTGAATACAGAGTGTATCAGGATACAGGAGCAGCAGGACATACTCCTTGCTGCACTAACGCTCCCACCACAGCTCTCACGGCCCATCAATGTGAACTGGAAAACAAACTTTCTCTGTGGTATAAATTCCAGTTTCCTCTCGTAGGAGATATCCCTGAAGTTCTGGAGAGGGTTCAGCGTCTGCCCGTCTCTAAAACCTCCTCTGGCTTAGCGATTTTCTTGTTCATAAATTACTTTCGTGGTGGTTTGAAGGCTTAACAACCAAGGGATGGTTAATGAGGCTTCAGTCGTCCATCAGCATCGTGGGTAATAGCCCCATCAGACCGGTTCTGGAAACCTCGCATCTCTGCGAGTACTAAGGTACTTATGAACGTTTTAGGTATTCCCTTCAAGTTCAGAACACGTTTGACCTCTGTTACTTTCATCTCTAGTAGTCTGTTTACCTCTTAAAAACAATTCTCCGATCTGGTGGTGATTTTTCATCAGGTAGAGGGCATTGATGTAGATGCAGTAGTCCACATTCTACTGCAGCTGCATAATTGCAATCATACATGGCCCCTGTATCTGGAGTTCGTCTCTACCAAAGATCTTTGAGACAATTTAGAGAAAAATTGTTCTGAGGTTGATGCCACAGAGTTATTACGTGCTTTGAGAGAGTGCTTTCCATGCTTGAGAAAGTGTTTTCGGTTCAAGATGTGTTGCTTCTCTCCTTCATCCCTCTTGTTTTTGCCCCTAGCGGCTTCTCTCTCCTTCACTGCCTCCCTCCCACGCTCCCTGGGAGGGAGGGTTACGTAAAACATTCCCTCCCAACCCAGCGACATGCCTCTACCCCGGCCCTCAGAAACACACACACACACACACACACACACACACACACACACACACACACACACACACACACACACACACACACACACACACACACACTTCTCTCCCCCCGCACAAAACCACCGCTCCCACTCACACCTCTCCCTCCCTCCCTCCCTCCCTCCCTACAGACCTGCCTAATTACCTGCCAAGACTCCTGACGACAAAATAGTGTCACGGCGTAATGTGGGTAGGAAGGTAGGGTAGGAAGTGAGGGGGAAAGGGTAAGGGGGGGGATGTTCAAGACCTATATTTGAAGTCCATCTATCGCACTCATTGCAAGCTCCTACCTGGTCTGATGTTCTACACCCACAGTTGAGGAATATTCACAAACGAATAATATAATTTTGGCCTGAAAGGAATATATGATATTCCTCTCCAGTGAACTCTATCAAGTCTTTTGGTCTGGTACTCGCTTAAGGCCATTCCTGCTTGTCCGGAAATATAACCTAAATTGCGAGGAAATACAACTTTAGACTTAGTGATGTATATTATGGTGTAGCAGTATACTCTACAGGATAGAATACAACAACTTGCCAGCTGGGAGTATGCATGGTAACCCCCCAGCTGGAGTTTTGCAATTGCAAAGAAATTACTGTTACAAAGATGAATTACCGACAAGCGTTTTGAGTCCTATTGTAGTCAGGTGTATGTTGTATGAACTGTCTGTTTGCAGTCTGTTGTTGATTTAGACTGCTGAGGGTGTGCAAATATTTGTAACGTCACTATGATAAATTTATATTAGTTCTACTTAGTTTAGTTCATTTATTATGCACCCCATACCCATCTTGTGGGCGGTAGTGGAAAGGGTTACAGAGGCACATAATGGGCTCAGGGACTGAACCCCACAATTCATTTAGCTAAACAAGTTACAATCTTGATGAGCTAGTTACAAAATTCAATATAAGTCGTCACATCAACAATGGGTTCGAGATCGACCTCAAGTACAGGTTCTAAATTAAGCAACTGACATATGTGGAGAGCTAGTGTCAAAATTTATATGTTTGTCCTGCACACCGCCTCCCATCCAGTGGGCAGCGGTGGATAGGTTACAATCACTCAGTTACTACCTACAGTTAGCAAACTGGGGATATTTGGCTAAAATTTCTGGTAGCAGATCATTTTGAATGAAATATTTACACATCGCTGGAACATTGGTTATAGAATTGTCTCTAAATTCACGTATCTTTTCGCACTCCATCACATAGTGACGGAGGGTGTGCGAATAATTTTGTTGACACAGTTTACATTTGGTCAGGTCTACATCGGCAGATAATGAGAATTCCCAGAGATACTTGTAACCGAGTCTAAGCCGAGCAGCAGTAACATCTAGAAGCCTGCTGATTTTATTGGATGATCCATAGATGTGTGGCTCCTCTTGCATGATAGTATGATGATAGATGGAATTACTGGTGTCAATTTCACTTTGCCTCAGATCTACAAGATCTTGTTGAAGTTCTCGGTGTACTTCTGCTCTCAGATTGCTCATTGACAATCCAAGGTTACACTCAACGGCTCCTTTAAAGGCAGATTCTTTGGCTAACTTATCAGCTCTATCATGCATTCGGAGGCCAACATGAGATGGAGACCACATGAAATGGACTCTGTTACCATCCTTAATAATTTTGTTGTATTTGTGTCTAGCTTCGGACACGAGAATGTTACAGTTATGTCTTAAAGA
>WNGS01165751.1:11649688-11681662 GCA_020271785.1 Procambarus virginalis
CACACACACACACACACACACCACACACACACACACACCACACAGTCCAACCAGTTCTCGACATTTGCTACTCGGCAAAAATGTAACAGTTGTGCCCTTGCGGTTACCTTGCGATGATTCCGGGGCTTAGCGTCGCCGCGGCCCGGTCCTCGACCAGGCCTCCTGGTTGCTCGACTGATCAATTCAACAAGAGAGTCACACCGAAGCACCCCCACTTTTAACGAGAATCGGATGAGTTGATTCTCTAACGAACTGCCAACTATATTATCCAACGTACATTCCCCCCCTTACCCTCTGTACTCCTCACCCACAGTCACTTTCACCCTCCCCACCTCAACCACTATTACCCCCCTCTCCGTCTACCACCACAACCAGTTTCTACCTCCCCCCCACCACAGCTACTCCCCCCCATCCTCCTCTGCAGCCACCGTGATCGTCTTGACCTCAACCACACTTCTAGATAGGTCACACTGATGCCGAGTCCGGACTGTGTGGTGGGTGCTGAGTCGATGTGACAGTGGACGGGATAGGCTAAAAAGGATGGACTGGATAGGTGAGAAAGGTGGGCTCGTCAGAGGAGGGGTAGGCTGGTGGACAGGTGAGAGGACTGGAAGACAGGTGACGGACTGGAAGACAGGTGACAGGACTGGAAGACAGGTGACAGGACTGGAAGACAGTGACAGGACTGGAAGACAGGTGAGAGGACTGGAAGACAGGTGAGAGGACTGGAAGACAGGTGACAGGACTGGAAGACAGGTGAGAGGACTGGAAGGCAGGTGACAGGACTGGAAGGCAGGTGACAGGACTGGAGACAGGTGACAGGACTGGAAGACAGGTGAGAGGGGTGCAAATAGGCCCTCAACTCCTGATTTTGTTATGATGTGTGGTCGGAACACGCAGGTCAACGCCGTTCGGAACAACCCACGCTAACGTGAGTACGTGGCGCTGCACGGGGGCACGTGGAGCTGCACCTGGTGACAGCGTCACGTGCAGCGGTGTGTCAATCACAGACACCTGACCCGACACCTGTCGAAGCGCGATCGTGAGAACGAATTAAGAGCGGAAGTTCCTAAGATACCCTCAGTCTAAATGATCAACAAAAAGGTTCATTGGTCTTGCATATATAATTGCCTCTGCTTCGACACAACAATTTATTACACTAATTATCTAATTTAGACCATGACTAGCAAATAAATAATTTTTTTTGTTTCTCGTTTCACAGTAGATGGTGTGATGAGGTCCCATTATCCACACTACAACCCCCTGGTGGCAAGACAAAGACATCAGCCTAAGACGTCTCCACTAAGATCACTTGGACAAGACCCGTGGGTACGTCAACAAATGGGCAGAGTTTTTCACTCTGATGCCTATTCACTTAGCAGTAAATAGGTACCTGGGATTTAGATAGCTGTTACGAGCTGCTTCCTGGGGGATGTGTAACAAAAAAAGGAGGCCTGATCGAGGACCGGGCCGATAGGACGATAAGCCCCGAAATCATCTCAAGATAACCTCAAGAAGACAACCTGCTGTAACGGAACACACAATACCGGCCATGGAACCCTGCACTTTGGCTACAGGCTTACGGAACTCTCCTCTTATTACCGTAAGAGTTATTACCGTAAGAGTTATTACCGTAAGAGTTATTACCGTAAGAGTTATTACCGTAAGAGTTATTACCGTAAGAGTTATTACCGTAAGAGTTATTACAGTAAAAGTTATTACCGTAAGAGTTATTACCGTAAGAGTTATTTCAATAAGCGTTATTACCGTAAGAGAAGCCATACCATACCGTAATGTTACTTATTACGCTTACAACGTAATCCGTGCGCTCTGGCTCAAACAAATCAACACCATTCAAACACAAACCGAAAACAGCATCATTTGCATAGCTGTTAGGTGCGTGCTTCTTTCTGTTACTAAAACTGCCTAAACTAATTAGAACTACAACAAATCTAAAGGAAGCTTTTGGCGATATGCTAGTTGGGATATGCTACATGCTGTTCTAGCGATATGCTAAATATGTTATTCTTGGCCTAGGCTTTTTATTTTTAGATTTTTTTAAAGCATTCTAGTAACGCCCTGGAGAATAAGAATGAAGAGGAATCAGCAGGCAGTTGATGATACAAAACAGTGCTGTAATAAGCATACAATAATGGATGCAATGATTACAGGCGCTGTAATCATTGCAGAGAATATAAGTCTAATATAATTATTCTTGAGACAACGAGTCCGAATTATGAAGAGGTGTAAGGTTAAGCACCAAACCCCTCCCCCCCCCACCTTCCCCACCCCCACCACCGCCGTGGGAGGTTGATCCAAAGTGTGCAGGAACGCCAATATGTTGTCAAGTTGAATAGGCCTAATTGTCCATGGCCAAAAATATGCAACAGAACGTATAAATTAAACCCCCCAAAAAATCAATATAAATTAAATAGCCTGTATACACTATTTTAAAGGGAAGCTACCTGGTGTAGGCTACAGGTCTATATAGGCCTATGGTTATTTGGAGATAATATATCCCTTACAAGGGATATATTAACTGATAAAAGCCCTACATGCGGAATATGTTATCTCCAGTTATCCGGGGTTATAGAGATGCTGTGATTCCATGTATTTATGATCTTAGCACTCTCTAAAAGATTTTTATGATGTGCGATGTTAGTGCTATCAGTCTGTAATTTTTGCCTCTGCCATATTACCTCCTTTATGGAGTGGTGGTGCTATCTGCTGGGTTTAGTATGTCAGAGATAACGCCAGTACCTACGCTCTGTCTCCAAAGAATGTGAAGGGCCTGCGATAGTGAATTTTTGCAGTTCTTAATATGCTCTCCCCTTGTCTTCCAAGAAGGCAGGAGGAGGTGTGGGGGAGGTGGTATAATATATAATAATTTATAAGGAAAGCGCTAAGACATTACGACTATATAGCACTGGGAAGGGGTCAGGATAAGGATTTGGGATGGGATGCGGGGGAAGGAATGGTGCCCAACCACTTGTGGACGGTCGGGGATTGAACGCCGACCTGCATGAAGCGAGACCGTCGCTCTACCGTCCAGCCCAGGGGGAGGTGGTAGTAGAGAGAAACTCGTAGTAAGCCACCACTACGCCCTACATGGTATCCGGCGCCAGACTCTAATAGTCGGCGACAATCTACCGTGGGAAACATTCAACCCTCAAGCGCGCGAACGCATACACGCACGCACTCTCATTCCTTCTCGGAATGATGATCGGACTCATTCCACCGTAGTTTTTATATTGCCTTTGTACGATCTGTTGTTGATTATTATGCCTTGCATCTTCTTAATTTTTCACCTAAACAATTACAAGGCCTAGATGTAGTACAGAATGATGCCATGCGCATCATCCTGGGTTGTCCTAGAACTGTCAGAATTGTTAACATGAGAAAGGAACTAAACTTACCTTCTATTTACGAAAGAATAGTTCTACTTAGTACTATGTTTTGCGCCAAAACTTTGAAGAATAATGGTCCCCCCAGCTCTATTCAAATTAAATTGAGATCCATTCTAAACAATTCTGACTGTTCCCTCAATCCACCGCAAAAAGCTCCCTACAGTGCGTGGCTCAGTTGTTGTGCCTATAATCTTCGGAAACTGAATGTGTCTCTTAACCCTGATAAAACTGTTCACTATATTCCCCCTTGGAAAGATGTGGAGGTCTCTCTGCATTATACCCCCATCAGTGTTAAACAAATGTATAACACTGACATTTTGAGATGTATAACATTAGAAGCTATTGACAGTCATCTTCAAATTCTCAAACCGACTGAATCCTATGCCTTTACTGATGGCTCTGTGCAGTTAGGCACTGGTAGAACAGGTTGTGCATGTGCAGTGTATAAAGGGAATGAAATGATCATGTCTAGTACACAGAGATTGAACAACTGGGCTAGCACGACGCAGACCGAGCTAGTGGGCATTTATCTAGCCACTGAATACCTTAAGCTCAATGGTGGTGGAGTTATTTTCTGTGACTCTAAAAGTGCTCTGCAGTCCTTAAATAACCCATCACAATGTATGTCGGACGTAGCTTGTAATATTAAATGGAATGTAATCTTTGCCAATGATAATAACTCTTGTATAAAATTTGTGTGGATCCCATCCCATGTTGGAGTTGGAAAACATGACTTCGTAGATCGATTGGCCAATGAGGCTTGCAGGAAAGAAAACATTGATTATGACTTTGGACTATCTAATGCAGTTATTAGAAACATACAAATTAAAGAAATTAATTCAGATTTAGAAGAACTAAGAAATGCCCAGAGACCTGAAAGCTGCAGTATTAAAAGTTATGACAAGTTTTGTAATAATAGGTATTTGTATGGTCGGCATAGTAGCCGAACCAGGCAATGTGATGTAGTCATTGCGCGAATTCGCCTTGGCTATAGACACATCTGGCAGGTTAGTGAGGCTGAGCCACTACCAGAATACTCAGATTGTAAACTCTGTGATAAACCTTTAATGCATTCACTAGAACACTACATTGATGAATGTGAAACCGTAAAGGACTTTAGACCTCCTGGCCTCTTGTACCACCAACTGTGTAACTATTTTATTGACTCAGGTGTTCTGGACGACATCCTAACAATTTACCCAAAATTTGCTTGTCCATTTTAAAGAATGAAGAACAATTTTTATGTATATTACTTCTAAGCTGCATCACCTATGAACCCATCCCTGCCCTTGTGTGGCAGTGCACAGTAGAAACTTGTTTTCACATATCCATATATTAAAACATTGATTGTAACCATGATATATATGTGCTTCAGCCTACAGTTTAGACCTATTGTCTTATGTATGACCCTCTGTCCTGCGTGACAGTGAATACTAGCATTATCCTCACTTTAATCAGACTATCAAAATCCTCAGATTAGGCAAAATTGTAATTAATTTTGTCAATAAAGATGTTAATAATAATAAACTCATTCCACCCTTTACAATATGACTGTAGCCTCAAACTGGCCTTCACTGTTGACAGATATATACCCACCAAACACACACCAAAACTACGACGTTGGTACAACGTTCGAACAAGTTTTAATACCTCCTAACCAGTTATAACAACCAATATAGCAAGTTGTGACAACGTTCTAATACGTCATGAACACGTTAAGCCAAGATGTAACAACTTTATTACGAGTTGTAACAAGCGGAAAATAGAGACAGTTTCGGTTTGTGTTTCCAGGGATTGAACAAAAATGAGTATGTAACAAATATTTTGGTCATTATACTGCAGGGGAAACTTGTTATGGTTCAGATCGTCAAAGTGTATCTTTGATCAACATTTGCTTACTTTAGTATTAACTATGTCTGGAACATATCCCAACCCAGCGAACACCTCAGTAACCCGTCTTTGGGTTCCTGCGATTTGGTGGGGCAAAACAGCCTGTGAGTGTGTCACAGACTGAGCCCCAACCTGTTACCTGTGTTTTCTGTATTTTAGTATCAATATTTCGCTACACAAAAATCATAAACAAAAGGCATGGATCTTTTATGGATAGATCATGGATAGCTCATGGTCATACACCACGATCATATCATAGATAGATAGATCATGGATAGATCATGGTCATACACCACGATCATATCATAGATAGATAGATCATGGATAGATCATGGTGATACACCATGATCATATCATAGATAGATAGATCATGGATAGATCATGGTCATACACCATGATCATATCATAGATAGATCATGGATAGATCATGGTCTATCGAGTATCCTTCAAAGTTTCTCAATGGAAAACTTTAATTTGATTCTTGAAGTAACAATTGTATAACTCTATTCAAAATAACACCCAGCATATCCGCTAGTTATCTGCCTAATAACCTATGTAGAACTATTATATTTCTAGGTCTATTCAGCAATGTGGATAGTTGTATAATTAAGTGCATAGGCCTAGTCCAAAAATATTTTACATAGGCTTAACATTATTACGAATATTATTTGACAAGCCCTATAGTGTTTTTCTATAATGATAATTTGGTATCTTTAGCCTTGGGTGGAGAACATTTATGCAAACCAGGTCTTGAGGTTATCTTAAGAGATGATTTCGGAGCTTAGCGTCCCCGCGGCCCGGTCCTCGACCAGGCCTCCTTTTTGTTACACAACCCACAGGAAGCAGCCCGTAGCAGCTGTCTAACTCCCAGGTACCTATTTACTGTTAGGTGAACAGGGGCACCAGAGTGGAAGAAACTCTGCCCATCTTGTTTCCGCCTCCACCGGGGATCAAACCCGGAACCTCATGACTACGAATCCCGAGCGCTGTCCACTCAGCCGTCAGGCCCCTATCAGGGTAAATTTGATAGCCTTTTCCCGCACGTAAATATGTTTTAATGAGTGTGTTTACCACCTGGGAGGCAATCAATACACCATGTTAAGATCCTTTTAGGCAACGGAAAAGCGAATATGATAATTAGGTAACGCCTGATGACTGTATTTTGATATTTAGCCTTGTCCATAATACAGTGTTAAAAGATTTCTAAAAGGCCTGATAAGGTTTTCATCGGCCAAATTTAGTCTGCAAATTCCTCGTAAGAGAACCGACGGCACGACGACTAGGCCTTAATCGAAAGCATCACTATAGTCTATGGTAATTATTGTATTTGGCCTAGGCTTTGGAAGGAACTATCAGGGGAATGCACAAGGTCATATATATAACACACTATATAGCACTTGGAAGGGGATCAGGATAATGATTTGGGATGGGACGGAGGAGGAAAAGGAATGGTACCCAACCACTTGTGGACGGTTGGGAGATTGAACGCCGACCTGCATGAAGCGAGACGATCGTTCTACCGTCCAGCCCAAGTGGTTGGACCAATGCGACTACTTTTTGCGTCTCTAATAGTTAAATAAAATGTCGGTAAATTATTCTGGCAATATACAGGTGCAGACCAAGGAGGATATGTATAGGTGAATATCATATATAGTGTGTGTCTGGGGGAGTCCTGAATCGCGTGTTCAATCCCACAGCACGGCTAGAATACTTCTGTATAGACACTTTATGTTCTTGTAATTTCATTGCACATAGGTGCAACTCAACCAGGCTGTGACTCAACCAGCCTTGCACATAGGTGCAACTCTCAACCAGGCTGTGACTCA
This sequence comes from Procambarus virginalis, assembly GCA_020271785.1. Classification (NCBI taxonomy): domain Eukaryota; kingdom Metazoa; phylum Arthropoda; class Malacostraca; order Decapoda; family Cambaridae; genus Procambarus; species Procambarus virginalis. The sequence continues at coordinate 11,656,812 of WNGS01165751.1, forward strand.
ACCAGCCTTGCACATAGGTGCAACTCAACCAGGCTGTGACTCAACCAGCCTTGCACATAGGTGCAACTCTCAACCAGGCTGTGACTCAACCAGCCTTGCACATAGGTGCAACTCAACCAGGCTGTGACTCAACCAGCCTTGCACATAGGTGCAACTCAACCAGGCTGTGACTCAACCAGCCTTGCACATAGGTACAACTCAACCAGGCTGTGACTCAACCAGCCTTGCACATAGGTGCAACTCTCAACCAGGCTGTGACTCAACCAGCCTTGCACATAGGTGCAACTCAACCAGGCTGTGACTCAACCAGCCTTGCACATAGGTACAACTCTCAACCAGGCTGTGACTCATACGTCAGGCTGCGAGCAGCCGCGTCAAACAGCCTGGTTGATCGGTCCAGCAACCAGGAGGCCTGGTCGACGACCGGGCCGCGGGGACGCTGAGCCCCGGAAGCACCTCAAGGTAACCTCAAGGCAAGGTAGGTAAATATACATGTATATGTAATACTCACCTGTCAATTCATGACCTTTGTGCATGACAAACTATAGCTACATATTTGTCATGTACCTGAATCACTGGTGATAGCAACCCCTTCACCATATTACCATCACACACTTCATGTAATCAATATATACCTTTTACAAACGTGTTCAATACATGGTCCACCAGTAAAAACATTTAGTACAATTAACTTTCAATAACATTAATCACCCCATCAAAGCAGGAAAGTCAATAACGAGAGGCATGCATCCCACTCATGTGTTCCCCACACTAGCAATAACAGCAAGAGTAATTAATAATGTTAGCAAGTTACAGCCCCGCTCTTGTGCTAGGTAAGTCCACTACGGGATCACCATAGCCCGTGCTACTTGCGCCGCTCCTGTGCCAGGTAAGTCCACTACGGGCTCACCATAGCCCGTGCTACTTGCCCCGCTCCTGTGCCAGGTAAGTCCACTACGGGCTCACCATAGCCCGTGCTACTTGCCCCGCTCCTGTGCCAGGTAAGTCCACTACGGGATCACCATAGCCCGTGCTACTTGCGCCGCTCCTGTGCCAGGTAAGTCCACTACGGGCTCACCATAGCCCGTGCTACTTGCCCCGCTCCTGTGCCAGGTAAGTCCACTACGGGCTCACCATAGCCCGTGCTACTTGCCCCGCTCCTGTGCCAGGTAAGTCCACTACGGGCTCACTATAGCCCGTGCTACTTGCCCCGCTCCTGTGCCAGGTAAGTCCACTACGGGCTCACCATAGCCCGTGATACTTGCGCCGCTCATGGTGCCAGGTAAGTCCACTACAGGCTCACCATAGCCCGTGCTACTTGCGCCGCTCATGTGCCAGGTAAGTCCACTACGGGCTCACCATAGCCCGTGCTACTTGCCCCGCTCCTGTGCCAGGTAAGTCCACTACGGGCTCACCATAGCCCGTGCTACTTGCCCCGCTCCTGTGCCAGGTAAGTCCACTACGGGCTCACCATAGCCCGTGCTACTTGCGCCGCTCCTGTGCCAGGTAAGTCCACTACGGGCTAACCATAGCCCGTGCTACTTGCCCCGCTCCTGTGCCAGGTAAGTCCACTACGGGCTCACCATAGCCTGTGCTACTTGGAACTTTTGTTCCAAGTAGCTGAATCTAAAACAACAACAATAATAATGTTAACCTATCTTTGTATCATTTATCGTCTGCTACAACTGTATCAATCATCAACCCAGGGTTGAGCGTGACTTGAAAAACCCCCCTTTTCTTGCTAAAGGATAGAAGCTAGACTAAGCATGCCCTGCTAATCTGTGAATAAACTGCGGCCCTGTTCAGCTGCAGAGCTCGATTTCTTTCGGTTCAACATGTTTTTTTTAAAGAGTAACATGAAGATTAAGCCACCCAAGAGGTGGCACGGGCATGAATAGCCCGTAATACCTGTGGACCCTTTCGAGAGTTCTTATACTCTCGTGCCCTGGCCTGGGATCAGGTTCCCTGGTGACCATATCTGGTCAGTTTGACTCTGTAGCCTGCACACCTCATAGCCTTGCAATCATAGCCAGCTTGAACTCGCGAGTCCACCAGAAAGAAACTTGTCGATATTTTTTCTTAAGTCCAACAGCAACGATGGACGTATACTTTACCTTAAGGCCAAACACTGTTGTACTAGAAAATGGTAGCGGCTAGCGGAATTGACACAATGACCCGTTTTCTGTTTTGGGTCCTCTGGCGAGATTAGTTTTTTTTTATTGTGAACTCCATACTCATCATGTGAGCGGTAGCGCAAAATGGATACAGAGGGCACAAAAGGTCTTTATCACACCTCAACTGAGACTATTTCAATTAGATCTAACCTGCACACCTTGAATTATAATGTCAGCAATTAAGAAATTGTTCCACTTCAGTGGCTATGTATTTGCTGTTAATCATTTTACATTATTAGTAGGCTATTGATAGGCCTATTCTCTAATACATAAATGTTTTAACTACGGAGGTATTACAGGGTCACAGGAGAGCTGCTGTTTATTAACGGGCCCAGTTCCTGGTAGGCCTACTGTGCTTTCATGCTTTCTTTTAGTTTAGCTAGGATACATTGTATACAGTAGTGGATATGTGGGCCTGCGGGCCGCTGCAAGCAACAGCCTGTTGGACCAAGTTATCACAAGTCGAGGCTGACGTCAGGCCGGGCTTGGGGAGTAAAAGAACTCCCGAAACCCTCTCCAGGTATGCTCCATGTATGCTCTAGGTATGCTCCATGTATGCTCTAGGTATGCTCCATGTATGCTCTAGGTATGCTCCATGTATGCTCTAGGTATGCTTCAGGTATGCTCCATGTATGCTCCATGTATGCTCTAGGTATGCTTCAGGTATGCTCCATGTATGCTCCATGTATGCTCTAGGTATGCTTCAGGTATGCTCCATGTATGCTCCATGTATGCTCTAGGTATGCTTCAGGTATGCTCCATGTATGCTCCATGTATGCTCTAGGTATGCTCCATGTATGCTCTAGGTATGCTCCATGTATGCTCTAGGTATGCTCCATGTATGCTCTAGGTATGCTCCATGTATGCTCTAGGTATGCTCCATGTATGTTCCATGTATGCTCTAGGTATGCTTCAGGTATGCTCCATGTATGCTCCATGTATGCTCTAGGTATGCTCCATGTATGCTCTAGGTATGCTCCATGTATGCTCTAGGTATGCTCCATGTATGCTCTAGGTATGCTCCATGTATGCTCCATGTATGCTCTAGGTATGCTTCAGGTATGCTCCATGTATGCTCCATGTATGCTCTAGGTATGCTCCATGTATGCTCTAGGTATGCTCCATGTATGCTCTAGGTATGCTCCATGTATGCTCTAGGTATGCTCCATGTATGCTCTAGGTATGCTTCAGGTATGCTCCATGTATGCTCCATGTATGCTCTAGGTATGCTCCACGTATGCTTCAGCTATGGTTCATGTATGCTCCAGGTATACGTTTGTTCCACTTATACATGTAGGCGGTCTAGACGTGTGTTCTCTCGAAAACAGTTTCCCGGATATTTTGATCATTGAGGCTATTGCTGGAAGCGGTCCGCATTCACACACACACAGGTCACTCAAACAGTTGTTTGTCTCGGGGACTAGGCCTTCTTCAATAGCAACTTAAAATCTTCTGGTTTTTAGCAGTGATTCTTAATTCTGGTCATAATCTTCTATGGTATGCTGCTATACCCAAGTCATATATTGTGTGGGGTTCGTTCTAACCGCCTGTGGGAGTAGGGTCCAAAACCTGAGAAAATTAGTCATGCCCAAGACATCACTACTCTTTAAATAAACCTAATCTAAAGTAACCCAATCCTGCCCTAACCCATCCTTACTTATTCTTGCAGACGAGGAGTCACAATAACGTGGCTGAAATATGTTGACCAAACCACACACTAGAAAGTGGAGGGACGACGACGTTTCGGTCCGTCGTGGACCATTCTCAAGTCGATTGAGAATGGTCCAGAACGGACCGAAACGTCGTCGTCTCTTCACTTTCTAGTGTGTGGTCTGGTCAACTTACTTAATCTTACCTAAAGCAATCTAACCCAACCCCTGCATATAGTATGCATGAGAAGGGTGACATGAATATGATGTCATAATGTTATGCTGGCAGATGTTTTGTCTGGTTGTGGCGTGTGGGGTTAACACCTGCGAGAGACAGCTGTTGTCTGTGTATGTTCACCGTCTGACACACCAACCTTGTCCTCTTACACAGAACGTCGCTTTTCGCACGTATGCGTTACATGCGGCCAAAAATGGTCGTACTAGAAAATGGAAGCGGCTGGCGAAGGTGACGCACTATCCCGTTTTCTGTTTTCGGTCCTCTGGTAGGTTACGAGAGGACACTTTAAATTGACAGTTTTCTTGACGTTAGGACACCTTAGGAGGACAGAGTCCATCTTGAGCCGTGATTATTGCCACCATCCACGCTCGATGTTTTGTTACACCAGCTGATTGGCAGTACAGCTGGCTCACTCCTCGTTACACCAGCTGCGTGGCAGTACAGCTGGCTCACGCCTCGTTACACCAGCTGCGTGGCAGTACAGCTGGCTCACGCCTCGTTACACCAGCTGCGTGGCAGTACAGCTGGCTCACGCCTCGTTACACCAGCTGTGTGGCAGTACAGCTGGCTCACGCCTCGTTACACCAGCTGCGTGGCAGTACAGCTGGCTCACTCCTTGTTACACCAGCTGCGTGGCAGTACAGCTGGCTCACGCCTCGTTACACCAGCTGCGTGGCAGTACAGCTGGCTCACGCCTTGTTACACCAGCTGCGTGGCAGTACAGCTGGCTCACGCCTTGTTACAAATAATCTTCTTTAAAAGGTTCTGAAGCTTGGCTTCACTCATTTACTCCTAACACCAATCCATCAACACTCATTAGTACAATTTAAAGTTACATCTCAGGCATTCTATCATTAAGCCTTTAAATGACCGAAGTTTACCCACCATAATTAGGTATATTTAGTGTGAAGTGGCTTACCACAGGGCCACAGTTATATTTAAGGCTTGGTGGGGGGGCTCCCAGTTCGCTAGCAGTGTGGGTGGGAATCCCAGAGAGGATTTGGCTAATCCAGGTCGTGTGTGACGAGTCGTGTGGTGGTGAAGGACAAGTGCCACCATGCCTGCTTCACAGGATCATGCGTAGGCCTTGCAGCTGGGAGAATACACACTGTTTTCCACCATTCTCTATTGTCTCCCTTAACAAAACCGCAACAAAATGTAGACTAGTGTAGCACACATACTTTTCAAGATTTTTGTCGTGTTTGTAGAGTGCGAATTGGTTTAAATACAACACTGGGATAAGAGGCAGGGAGAATGGTTGCATTGTAGAGCTGTCATTGATATAATTTTTTTTAAGTTTTGCCCCGAGGAGCGAGTTTATTGGGCAGCGTCACTCATCCTGTGAGTGGACACACCGCCATAGTGACAGTATTGGGCAGCGTCACTCATCCTGTGAGTGGACACACCGCCATAGTGACAGTATTGGGCAGCGTCACTCATCCTGTGAGTGGACACACCGCCATAGTGACAGTACTGGGCAGCGCCACTCATCCTGTGAGTGGACACACCGCCATAGTGACAGTATTGGGCAGCGCCACTCATCCTGTGAGTGGACACACCGCCATAGTGACAGTATTGGGCAGCGCCACTCATCCTGTGAGTGGACACACCGCCATAGTGACAGTATTGGACAGCGCCACTCATCCTGTGAGTGGACACACCGCCATAGTGACAGTACTGGGCAGCGTCACTCATCCTGTGAGTGGACACACCGCCATAGTGACAGTATTGGGCAGCGCCACTCATCCTGTGAGTGGACACACCGCCATAGTGACAGTATTGGGCAGCGCCACTCATCCTGTGAGTGGACACCCCACCATAGTGACAGTATTGGGCAGCGCCACTCATCCTGTGAGTGGACACACCGCCATAGTGACAGTATTGGGCAGCGCCACTCATCCTGTGAGTGGACACACCGCCATAGTGACAGTATTGGGCAGCGCCACTCATCCTGTGAGTGGACACACCGCCATAGTGACAGTATTAGGCAGCGCCACTCATCCTGTGAGTGGACACACCGCCATAGTGACAGTATTGGGCAGCGCCACTCATCCTGTGAGTGGACACACCGCCATAGTGACAGTATTGGGCAGCGCCACTCATCCTGTGAGTGGACACACCGCCATAGTGACAGTATTGGGCAGCGCCACTCATCCTGTGAGTGGACACACCGCCATAGCAGCATGTACAACACTCCCTAAAAGGAAGAAAACCCGCTGGGTTGTTCATCCTGTTGGCTGTCATTGATGTTTGTTGTGTGCCCTCACTTTTATTTTCGTTTGCCTCTTTTTAAGAAACGCACAGGCACTAGTCATCTGAAGGTCTTCTTGCGCAAGGGCGCGGCAATTTTGCAACAAGTAATCTGTAAATCTAATGGATAGGAACAGATTTGGTGAAACATAACCCCAGCTACCATACACACAGAAATCACAATAGCGTGATGCATCAGTAGACCTTCTGCTTGCAACTCTTTTGACCATGTCGTAGCTCAGTCGATTAAGGCAACGTCTGGGATGATCTCGGACGTAAGTTCGAAACCTCGTCACGGCCCTTGTGGATTTGCCCAGCAACAATAGACTTGCAAATTATCACCATAGATATTTGAGCAACATCAAAATAATAGACAGATTTAACAACGAAAGAAAATTAGACACAGCCGAAGCACTACACATCAAACACTCGACCAACTATCAACAGCCATGTACATTCTACCGTCCTCAAGACTAAGGTAAATTATCCAGTATACACTCAAACAGTTTGATTGATCACACTTATTAGCCAGGTGGTCTCGTCAGAGACTTGCACCCTAAGGAGCCAGATTCACGAAGCAGTTACGCAAGCACTTACGAACCTGTCCATCTTTTCTCATCTTTGGCGGCTTTGTTTACAATTATTAAGTAGTTGATGAGCTTCGAAGCACCAGGAGGCTGTTTATAACACTAACAACAGTTGATTGGGAAGTTTTCATGCTTATAAACTGTTTAATAAATGTAACCAAAGCCGTCAAAGATTGAGGAAAGATGGACAGGTTCGTAAGTACTTGCGTAACTGCTTCGAGAATCCGGGTCCAGGAGGCCTGGTCAGAGACCGGGCCACGGGGACGTTGATCCTCGGAATCATTTCAAGATAACCGCAAGGTAAAGGAACGATAACAGCCCACTGGTTGGGCATCAGCCCCTTCACAGAGCCTGACCCAATGGTCCACAAACAAGTACATAAACAATTAACACATTAAGCCAATACTTAGCTAGCGTGTCAGACCTGTTCTTTCAATTTGCCACTCCATCAAAAATACAATGTTTTAATACGGAGAAGCCTAACCAGAAACGTGCAAACCTAAGCAACTTGGCCAACCAATCGAGGACTATGTCCAGAAAACGTCAATCTCAAGTCAAGCAGGCCGGGCTTGGGGAGTATCTACAGGTTATCTTGAGGTTATCTTGATATGATTTCGGAGCTTAGCGTCCCCGCGGCCCGGTCCTCGACCAGGACCTCCTTTTTGTCACACACCCCCAGGAAACAACCCGTAGCAACTTTCTTACTCCCAGGTACCTAATTTACTTCTAGGTGAACAGGTACATCAGGGTGAAAGAAACTCTGCCCATTTGTTTCCGCCTCCGCCAGGGATCGAACCCGGAACCTTATGACTACGAAACCCTTGCGCTGTCCACTCAGCTGTCAGCCCCACCCCCCCTAGTAGTAGAACGCCCAGAACCCCATCCAGGTACGATCACAAGTGCTTTACAGAACGGTTTGATTCCTAAACAAATACGGTGTATTAGCCGAGTTGAACACACAACAACACCTTGTGAGCGGCTGAAACCGGTGGCAGGTGCACCACTGGCGTTCTTCACGCTCATGTTCCTCTGCATATTGCTTATAGAAAAAAATAGCACGCTAGCAGAAAATCCCCTGAGCGTGAGCCGTCGGTGAGCAGGCAGCTGGGGCTTACCTCCCACCCCAACCTGGTATTTTGGGTAACGTAAAACAATAACAAAAGCATTTCCCCTTCCCAGGCTGTGTACACCCTCCCAAATCCCTGCGGGACGCCAAGCCGGCCAAATAACAAGGTGAACTATGGTTCAAGTGCCCAGATCCTTTAACTGACATTTGTTGCGGGTGCTATTACTAGAGTTAAGTGAAGTCCCACCAAACACACACCGAAACTACGACGTTGGTACAACGTTCAAACAAGTTTTAACACTTCCTAACCAGTTATAAAAACCAATATAGCAAGTTGCAACAACGTTCTAATACGTCATAAACACGTTAAGCGAAGATGTAACAACTTTATTACAAGTTGTAACAAGCAGAAAATAGAGACAGTTTCGGTTTGTGTTTCCAGGGATTATACTCAAGCGGTTTCTGGCGATCACCAACCCTCGTAGTCCAGGCTCTGCTAGGAACTTGGTGAGGGACGTCAGGCTGCGAGCAGCCGCGTCAAACAGCCCGGTTGATCAGTCCAGCAACCAGGAGGCCTGGTCGACGACCGGGCCGCGGGGACGCTAAGCCCCTAAAGCACCTCAACGTAACCACCTCAAGGTAGGTTAATGCATTAGCCTCTATTCAAAGATCAATCCCCATTGGTCATAATATCCAAGAGTGGCGTTGGTTCGACGTTGTTTACGTTAACTAATCCACAAGGGCCGTGACGAGGGTTCGAACCTACGTCCGAGAGGATCCCACATGCGCCTTAATCGACTGAGCTACGACATGGTCAAAAGAATTGCAACCGGGAGTTCTGCTAACCAGTTGCTTACGTTGATTCGGCGTGGCTCTTCGGAACCACTACATCGAGAACACGACGATACATACCAACATATACTGCCCCAGCCATCATGGAAGCATAGGAGATTCGAAAGCTGCAGTGGCCCAATTGGCCCATAAGTGAGGGGCTTCACCTTCACCTCATCCTCGGCTATATATCCGGCAGCACAGTAACTTGCAATTTTACAGGCTATTCATGCCCGTGCCACCTTTTGGGTGGCTTAACCTTCATCAATCATTCTGCAATCTAGAAATCTAGACATTTATAAGTGCCCCCCCCCTTGCTTACAAATGTCTAGATGTCTCATTGTAAGTTCAGTATACCTGTGCTTGTGCAACATAAGAGTACTCCTTAAGATGTCATATTGCTGACGAAACATCGAAACAATAAAAATGGAAAGATTAAGTGATCTACTGTTTCCTCACCCCCCCCCTAGATGGTACACGATATTTGCGTAGACTGGAAAATATCCAAAATAAACTTAATAATGGTCACAAAGCTGTTGTGTTTAATGACATTATATATATATATATATATATATATATATATATATATATATATGTATATATATATATATATATATATATATATATATATATATATATATATGTATATATATATGTATATATATATATATATATATATATATATATATATATATGCAAACAAGCCTGATATATATATATATATATATATATATATATATATATATATATATATATATATATATATATTACACAAAAGATGGGATACCCGGCAGTGCTTGGGTCTCTCTCTCTCTCTCTCCCCTCACTAAATCTTAACCTCCCCCATTCTCCATTTTTACCCCCTCTATCCCCTCTGATTCCCTGCCTCCCTCCTCTCTCTCCCCTTTGTCCTCTTCTCCCCCTCCCTTCTATATCTCATACCTCACCCATCTTCCCTTCCCCCTCTCAGAGTATGGAATACATATGCCAGCAAACACACGTTAAAAACACAACGTTACATTTATTAGTGTTGCTATGACGCAACACTGTCTGTGTGAACAGCTGATGTTGACGATATGGAAAGTAATTATCAAAATAAGGCATCAAAATAATGGAAAAACAAAACCCCCATTTCAAACCTCACGGGAGTCATTGGTTGTGGCAGTAGGAGCTAATCCTACTCAAGGCGGGGCATGACATTCGACACCGACCCTTTATAACACGATTCTTACAACCACAAATCTAAAGTTGTGGGAGGCTAACCGCAAGCATCTGGTCTCCATCTTCGGACCAACAGACATTCTCTTTTTATCACTTGCAAAATATTGGCATGTATATATAATCAAGGTTTATGATTTGTGAATATATGGATAGGCTGTCATCTCATAGGCATATGATGACATCCCTACTGTGGCAAAAATCACACAACTGCAAGAAACTTGGTCGAACAGAAGAAAAAAAAGCAGTTATCAAAATAAAGTAAGTAATTGCCAGAAATAAGGCACCAAGGCCGGAGACTACGTCACTCCAATATCGAGAGAAAGCACCAAGACAGTATGATTAACCGATAGAACACTTGAAAAAGACACGAAAGACTGAGAGTTGGGCGTTTCGTAAAAAAAATTGCGAACGTTGGTCTATGAGTTGCAAGCATCAACAGTTTGGTTGATTAGGGCATCAGCAGGTCTCATTAGATCTTGAGAAGTGGGCACCATATACAGCAAAAGTGTAGAATTTACATAATGTAGAGCGAAATGTGTAAAATTTACATCATTTACAGCAAAATGTGTAAAATTTACATCATTTATATATATATACTTATATATATATTTATATATTATATACATTTATATATATATTTTTTATAATTTTCATCAAGATGTGTAGAATTAGCTCCATTTACCGCAAAATTTGTAACACTATCACTGCTTACACAGACTTAGCTTATTGCCATTTTTAGAAATATTTGTAGTTATTGTACCATTTACATACAAAATAGCGGCGCTTGCACCAATTACAGAAAAATGAGCAGATTTCACAAGTATCTTGACCTCTGATCTAGTTTAGCCTATTTCAGCAACACTTAAGAGCTTGCACAATGTAAATCAGGGCAACATTGCATACAGTCATTTACAAATTAACATTCCCAAATTTGTGCCAAATTGTTCCAATTCTAAATCACACCGATTTTAAGATCCCACGAAGCAAGACAATCTTACATTTCTTCATGTTGTCTGAGGGCAGTACATGGGGAAGAGGAGAGAGAGAGAGAGAGAGAGAGAGAGAGAGAGAGAGAGAGAGAGAGAGAGAGAGAGAGAGAGAGAGAGAGAGAGAGGAGAGAGAGAGAGAGAGAGAGAGAGGAGAGAGAGAGGGGGAGGGGGGGGGGGAAGAAGAAGGGGGGGCGGGTTCAGCCTGTCTCGAGTCAGCAGGGGGCCGACGTCTCACCACCACCCCCTTGGTACTTAACCTCATCCAAGACCTTGGGCCCCTGTCTCGCGTGATCCCAGGGAGTATGTTCGCCTTCATGACAACGTCCAAATACCGGGCTCTGGATATATGATCACAGATCTCTATCTCAACAAAGGTATAGGCCTATGCTGAAATGCATAAATCTACTCAATCTGAGCTCATTAGGCTGCTTAATATAAAGTTCGTATTTAAAACTATTAAGTGCATGTATTTTTAACTATTAAAACTCTTCATTGCTGATTTTACAAAAGTCCATCAGTTACATGATACCACTTGTCGATTCATAATTTTGTAACAAAATACCGTTGTATAAAACAAGGTATGATTTCCGGTAATACAATTTTAGATTTTCTAATACGATTAATAAATGTGATATCTAGCAATGAAGGTTAAGGGTACTGTAGAAGCCAAGATGTGCGCAGAAATCAATAATGAAAATACCAGGAGTCAGAGGATACCAAATCAAACCTAACACTGAGGGAGTATTTTCATTGCTTTGTGTAACAATTTCGTGTAATTGTTTCGTATAAGTTGGCGTGACCAACTTACTTGTTCGATCTTAGGGCAAGTTATGAAAGTATTGATCAAGCATAGAATATTACAAACGTGTACAACGGATCTAATGTCATCAAAATACAAAAAAAATGTATTCAGAAATATTTTCTAATAGCCTATTTTAGCGTTAGAAACCCGGAAAAATAACCTCCTTGTAACTGGACAACACCCGCGGTTCTTATAATCTTACCAGTCCAATATACTGTTCCTAAAGACACGAAAAACTTACTTGAAACCAAAAATCTCATGTTATAAATACATATGCACAAACATCCACAGTTCTCTTCGTCCCCAGCAACCAGGATGCCTGGTCGACGACCGGGCCGCGAGGATCCTAAGCCCCGAAAACACCTCAAGGTAACCAGTCTAAACGAACTCTCTATGTTCCATAGTTCTCGTATGCAAATGCCGCTTAAACACAGCTCATACCAGGCTGACGAGTTAAGTGCTCTGAAACACTCACAACTATATGTAATATTTACAAATAATAGTTTAGGTAATTGTAATTTTACTAAAAGTAAAATTGAAAAATACTAATTGACTTCATGCAGATTAAATGGAACTTATTTTCGCTGATAACATAAAAATGCGCCATTTCCACCAGGAGAGACAACCACACCCCTGCTCCCCTTCATAACCTCATTCTCCACAAATCGATATGGCAGTTCAGAGATCGATTATGACTATTATTCAACGTGTTTCAATAATATCCTGCCCAGCGTCGTTGTTACAGAAAGTGTGTACAGTTCACTCTATACCAGCTCGCAGTGGCGGCGTGGACTCGTAATATTTCTGAATAATTTCTTTTTTTATGAGGTTGGTTCATTAGGGAATAGTGCCACGCCCGGGAAATGCAGCCTACCGAAACGACCAGACACGCACGATCAGGGGGTCTTATGATGCCCACGGTTCAGAGAGGAGATAATATAGTGTTATCCACAGCACACAGTCTACAGGAGGGACAGGGACAGCTTAGCCTACTGCTTCCCCTCAGCACTCTATCCAAACTAGGTGAGAGGGTGGGGTGGTAGCGTAGCCCACTGCTCTTCTTAGCACACTGCCCAGAGGGGGAGGAATATCTTCCGCTCTTCAAACACCACACTGCAAAGTGGGGCTGTGTTGTCTATGCTTATCACAGCACACGGTAATAGGGGAGGAGGGGGGGGGTGTCTTGTGCTACTCCCAATAACACAGGGTGCAGTCATCCTTACACCTGCCATAACCACCTACAACTGATAGAACACCTACACCTAGCTGAATACCACATATACATGGTGCTAAATCCTCTAGGTTGGGCGCCTTTGAATAATTACTTACCTGGGAGAGCACAACCTACAAACTGAAAAAACATAACCTAAATACATCTTCAAGAACACAACCTACATCTGCCAGGACATCTACAAGAACACCTTCATCTGTCAAGACACCTGTCACAGAAAGACTTATTCCTGCTAAATCACCACCTGCCTTAGTTACTGCGAAGCTCAGCTAATTACTGTGAGGTTCCCTAGTCACTACGAAGCTCCCTAACTAACGAGGCTCCCCTAGCTAACAACCAGGCTCCCCTAGCTAACAGCGAGGCTCCCCTAGCTAACAGCCAGGCTCCTAGCTAACAGGGAGGCTCCCCTAGCTAACAGCCAGGCTCCCCTAGCTAACAGCGAGGCTCCCCTAGCTAACAGCCAGGCTCCCCTAGCTAATAGTCAGGCTCCTAGCTAACAGGGAGGCTCCCCTAGCTAACAGCGAGGCTCCCCTAGCTAAGAGCCAGGCTCCTAGCTAACAGGGAGGCTCCCCTAGCTAACAGGGAGGCTCCCCTAGCTAATAGTCAGGCTCCCCTAGCTAATAGTCAGGCTCCCCTAGCTAACAGTCAGGCTCCCCTAGCTAACAGCCAGGCTCCCCTAGCTAACAGCCAGGCTCCTAGCTAACAGGGAGGCTCCCCTAGCTAACAGCCAGGCTCCCCTAGCTAATAGTCAGGCTCCCCTAGCTAACAGCCAGGCTCCCCTAGCTAACAGTCAGGCTCCCCTAGCTAACAGCCAGGCTCCCCTAGCTAACAGCAAGGCTCCCCTAGCTAACAGCAAAGCTCCCGTAGCTAACAGCAAGGCTCCCCTAGCTAACAGCAAAGCTCCCCTAGCTAACAGCAAGGCTCCCCTAGCTAACAGCAAGGCTCCCCTAGCTAACAGCAAGGCTCCCCTAGCTAACAGCAAGGCTCCCCTAGCTAACAGCCAGGCTCCCCTAGCTAACAGCCAGGCTCCCCTAGCTAACAGCGAGGCTCCCCTAGCTAACAGCCAGGCTCCCCTAGCTAACAGCCAGGCTCCCCTAGCTAACAGCCAGGCTCCCCTAGCTAACAGCGAGGCTCCCCTAGCTAACAGCGAGGCTCCCCTAGCTAACAGCGTTCCTTATAACCAGCCACCGTCTTCAGTTGTCCCTTATAAGCGTCTTTACCTGTTATCCGAGGCTAGTGGCCCCTGGCTTGTGGTACATCCAGCTGATCCACTGTTTGTTTTCTGCTTCAATAATGTAAATCCAAATGTTTGTTGATGACAAACGTCCTTGGCTTTGTCAGTACTGAATTCGTATATGCACAAATCTTTGTTTACTCTTCATAATTCATCAACACGTGAGAATTAAACAGGTTCTAAACACGGCCTTAATTGGTTATGATGCATTAAATCATGTTATAGAGCTAGTTAGTTACACTATTTGGAATGGGCACGCTGTGATAAGTTACACCGCAGCGGGACGCAACACCACCACCTTCTCCAGCGCACTTGGCGTGCGGTACTGACTGCCACTGGCACCAGGCAGAACACATGGAATGTAAACACGTCGTACAGAGGTGGCTCCTCCTTAAACATTTTGGAAACCTATCCTACTTTGCTCTCTCATTCATTTGAATATTTCAGAGGAAAGTACAGTACATTGCAGATTAATTACATATGTGTTATCTTATAAGTCATTCATCGGCTTGTCTTACACGTGTGTAAAGTTGTATATAGAATACATGACACAGTACAGCTATAACTTTTAATGCAATTAGTACAGTAAATCTGGCTTTACAAATTGATGATATATATTATATTTCATGATCAATAATGCCTGGAATTTGAATGTGAAGAACTGTTGCATTAGCGCGGGAAAGTATCATACGTCTGACAACGCTGCATGTTGGGTGGGCCACCGGTTTTCCTAACAGAAATTTACTCTATACAGGTATTTTGTTATTAAACTTCATATTAATTCCGTAGACCTTAAATAACTTAAGAAATCACTTATACTGTGTTGACGCAGTCGCACTATGATATACTGTCTCTATCATAATGGGCCAGATAGACAGAGCTTAATTTCTCACATTATTATTATATTAATATCAATAATCACATGAAAATACAATTATATATTAGTATCAGGTATTCAAACAAAAATTATTTAATGAATATTATAAAAAATCTGTAAACTAGATTACAGATTTTAATAAATCTCATATATTAGGCTACAACCATTAAACAAATTTTTATATTAATACTGAAACTTTATTTCACCTCCTTGGAGTATTCTAAATTATATTTCATGAATGCATTGTGGATTATTTTATGAATTGGTTCACTTGTTTGACATATTTAAACTCCTTAACTGTGGCTGAAAATTATTGATTGATATAGTATATTTATTGACAAAATGTATGTAGTTCACAGTTTTGCTTAATGTGCATAATTCAGTTTTATTGGAATGGGAATGATGCTCATTTTCACTGCTAAACAGAACAGTGAGAATGTTGACTATCGGTTGGAGACGATTTCGGGGATCAGTGTCCCCGTGGACCGGTCTCTGACCAGGCCACATCTAACCCTGACCAGATGTTGCTCATATTCACTACCACACTTACGCCAAAAATGGGCTCATCATAGCCCGTGCTACTTGGAACTTTTTGTTCCAAGTAGCGAATCTTAAACAACAACAACAACTTACCCAAAACAACAAGGCTGCCACCACTCCATAAAGGAGGAAATATTAGGCAAAAAATTCTCATATACATCAAACATCATAAAAATATTTAAAAAGAGTCATAAATAATATCACAAAACCCCTGGAATCACAGCCTCTACCTAACTCTCGACAATATAGAGCTAAAACAATAGAGGGGCTCTAGAGAAACAATTGTGAGAGGCTCCTGCCTCTCACAATTACTGGACTACTATGACATGGCCGTAGACATAGAAGACAAACAAAACGCTGATGTAATTTACACAGAGTTCGCGAAAGCTCTCGACAAATGTGACCATGGTGTTACTGCACATAAAATGCGCTCAATAGGAATTACTGTCAAAGTGGGAAGATATATCTTAATTTCCTAACGATTAGAGACCAGTGAGTAATAGTGCCGGAGAGCGTGCAAAGAATTTTTATTGATGGTATTCACTCAATTAAACATCTAAATTATTGGGACAGCTTACAAATGTTAAATCTACATTCCCTGCAGCACAGGTGGGAGAGATACATAATAATTTACACTCGGGGAAATATTAGAGGGGCTGGTTCCAAATCTGCACATGGAAATAACATCACATGAGGCCAGGAGGCATGGCAGGTTGTGCAGAATACCCCCGTTGAAGAGCAATGGATACTCTGAGAGAGAACTATCAACATCAGAGGCCCGAGACTGTTCAACACGTTTCCACTACACATAAGGGGCATAACTGGCCGACCCTTCACAATGTTCAAGAGAGAACTATCAACATCAGAGGCCCGAGACTGTTCAACACGCTTCCACTACACATAAGGGGCATAACTGGCCGACCCTTCACAATGTTCAAGAGAGAACTATCAACATCAGAGGCCCGAGACTGTTCAACACGCTTCCACTACACATAAGGAGCATAACTGGCCGACCCCTCACAGTGTTCAAGAGAGAATTTGACAAACACCTCCAAAGATACCAGATCAACCAGGCTGTGACTCATACGTCAGGCTACGAGCAGCCGCGTCCAACAGCCTGGTTAACCAGACCACCAATTAGGAGACCTGGTCAGAGACAGGGCCCCGGGAACGGTGATCCTCGGAATCATTGAAAGGTAATGGAAAGATGGGCAACCACACATGACAGTGAAAATGGTGCTAATATTCATTGTTAAGCACCAAAGCACCGTGATTTGACTAACAGCGAGCTATTCACTGACACACAACATAGTGAGAACACAAGATCTAGATTACAGATTTTAATAAACAAATCTCTTAAATTAGGCTACAGCCATTAAACAAATTTTTCCATTAGGCTGCAGATTAATAAACAAATATACATTAGCCTACGACATCAAGCATGATATATTTCAATATATAAAGTTGTAAATATAGTATTGCCCGCACAGTGCCGGGGTTCGTTCATATGATATACAGCTAAACTCACTAAGAGCTTGCCCTCGTAATGTAACCCAAAACGGCATTGTGAAAAAATTGTGACTGTAATGGTCCCTAGTGAAACACTGGGCGGGGGGGGGGGGGACTATAGAGGCAGGGGTAAAAGGTCACTAGATACGTGCAACGATGCAACGATACAGACATGGGTTTTGTGTGGTTATTTCTGATATACAAGTTACTACTGCCTGGGCCATCTTAACAGCACTGTAGACCCAAGGCAAAGCTTAGGGACTGAGGGACTACCTAGACAATAGGTCCAGCCCGTCCACTAAAGTACAGGATTACCTTCAGATAGTTATGCACACATTATTTACATATATAATTTGAAAGGAGATTTAAACCCAGACCTTCCAAGCGGTCGATAAATTATCCACTCTGTCAAGAGAGCTCTCATGAACAATATTGCAGTATGGGGGCCCCCTGGGGTAACTGCCCAATTTGTCTATGCTAGATGGAACTGACTACTGTTGTTCACAATAGTCTCAGGAGACTATGGAGTTGCGCTCTGGTTGTCGGTCTGGAGTGGCCTCTCCAGGGCACAAAGCCAGGGTAGGTTGATACGGAGAACCTGTTACCCATGCAGCAGGTCCCCCCACCCTCTCCAAGGCGCCGAAAGTCTCTAATGTACTGATACTGTTATTAATGCCCCCACCATAGGGGTGTTGCAAAGCATGCCATTGGGGAGGATATTGCAAGGCGTGCCACTGGTCATCAGACACACAGGAACATCACAAGCACGGCCAAGAGAGAAGCTTATGTTGCATGCAAGCTCTCGTTTCCTGCAGTCACAGGTGGAAACATTTCTGGAACGCTGATTGCAATCGTGAGTTAATTCTTAACAACTTCCCACGTTCAGGAAGTTGGGACCAGCGACTGCCTGAATTTGGACACACACCGGAAACCTCGAACCACAACCAAAGCATTTGACGTAGCCAATAGCCTCTCCTAGCAATGCTAGCCCCTAATACGCGCTCTCTTACGTCTAGTATAGTACACATGTGCTATACTAGGCCTGGGAATATTTAAGAGTGGGTTTTAGCTTTATTTTTCAGTACAGATTCCGTTGTGTTTGATACTGTTAACAGCAGCAGCAGCTCCTGCAATTCTAGCTTATCAACAATTTACACACTTTTCAACAATTTACACTTTTCATCAGTTTACACACTTTTCAACAATTATATCCAGTTGGTTCCTGGTGAATAACAGTCCCTCGTGCTTAGTTTCTAGTGATTGGCACGAGTTAAGGAATGGCAACTCAAAAAAATGGGTGACTTTTAGGTACCGGGAGTGTCCCTGGCACACTTATAGGTGCACTTATACGTGTACCGGGACACTGGGAGTGTCCCCGGTACACGTGTAGGTACTGGGAGTGCCCCCGCACACGTATAAATACTGGGAGTGTCCCCGGTATACATGTAGGTACTGGAAGTGTCCCCGGTACACGTATAAGTACTGGGAGTGTCCCCGGTACACGTATAAGTACTGGGAGTGTCCCCGGTACACGTATAAGTACTGGGAGTGTCCCCGGTACAAGGATAGGTACTGGGAGTGTCCCCGGTACAAGGATAGGTACTGGGAGTGTCCCGGTACAAGGATAGGTACTGGGAGTGTCCCCGGTACACGTATAAGTACTGGAAGTGTCCCGGTACACGTATAAGTACTGGGAGTGTCCCCGGTACACGTATAAGTACTGGGAGTGTCCCCGGTACACGTATAAGTACTGGGAGTGTCCCCGGTACACGTATAAGTACTGGAAGTGTCCCCGGTACACGTATAAGTACTGGGAGTGTCCCCGGTACAAGGATAGGTACTGGGAGTGTCCCCGGTACACGTATAAGTACTGGGAGTGTCCCCGGTACACGTATAAGTACTGGGAGTGTCCCCGGTACACGTATAAGTACTGGGAGTGTCCCCGGTACAAGGATAGGTACTGGGAGTGTCCCCGGTACAAGGATAGGTACTGGGAGTGTCCCCGGTACACGTATAAGTACTGGGAGTGTCCCCGGTACAAGGATAGGTACTGGGAGTGTCCCCTGTACAAGGATAGGTACTGGGAGTGTCCCCGGTACACGTATAAGTACTGGGAGTGTCCCCGGTACACGTATAAGTACTGGGAGTGTCCCCGGTACAAGGATAGGTACTGGGAGTGTCCCCGGTACAAGGATAGGTACTGGGAGTGTCCCCGGTACAAGGATAGGTACTGGGAGTGTCCCCGGTACAAGGATAGGTACTGGGAGTGTCCCCGGTACAAGGATAGGTACTGGGAGTGTCCCCGGTACAAGGATAGGTACTGGGAGTGTCCCCGGTACAAGGATAGGTACTGGGAGTGTCCCCGGTACACGTATAAGTACTGGGAGTGTCCCCGGTACAAGGATAGGTACTGGGAGTGCGCTGTACTATAGTGTACTATAGGTGTGGGGATAGGCTAGACGTTTTTTGGGTAGCTTAGAATAGGCTGGATAGAGCTGGGATAGTTTAAAATCAGAATAAAATGATTCATTCATAACAACTTGCACAAAACATTAACATTTTGAGTGTACTGTGTAGGAATACAAGAGCTAGAGCTTGTATATTGAGGCATGCACTGAATAAGACGACACAATGTGACTGCTGAAACCTGTTTATAACCTGTGGTGATGTGGGAATAACAACAGATGTATATATTTAAATACAAAACCTTATTTGCAAAATGATTCCTTTGTCTTACTTAATTTACAAGATTTCAAGGATTTCAATTCATTCGTTTACGAAAGATGGCACTGCGGGCTCACCATAGCCCGTGCTACTTGGAACTATGTTCCAGGTAGCGAATCTTTAACAACGACAACAGTTTACGAAAAGTAAATAATTATAGCCTAGCATTAATCATTTTAAATTGACATTATATACGCTATAATATAAACGACTTGTGTTATGATAAATTATATAATATTATACTTGAATACAAAATAAATTAAATAATTTTAACAATTTTGACGATTTAAATTTGTTATTACTATTCCATTTCTTCTATTTTTATACTTAATTAAATTATTTGTTTACAGTTAGGGTTTATACGGAGCTGGGTATGTTCCGGGTCCCCAGCAAGAACAAGTTAACTCACAGTTAGGTTATGGCAGTTAATTACGAGTCACCCCATTCGTGGGTAGTCGCCCCCTTTCGTGAGCGTTGGTTCACTACTCCGACTGTGTGAGACAGGGAGGTGGAGCTCCCTCATCCGGTTGAATATTTGTGAACCTGTGGAATTTTTAGGAGGGACCTGACTATAGCAGGGATATACCTGGCAGGGACCTGACTATATGGGACCTGGCTATAGTAGGGATATACCTGGCAGATACCTGACTATATACTTAACTTAAGCCATATATATACTATAGTCAACTCAGTTGGACTCTAATTCGGGACCCTGTTAACTGCTGGCCAGATGCAGCGCAGATTACCGGTGAACTGAACAAATCCACAAGGGCCGTGACGAAGGTTCGAACCTACGTCCGAGAGCATCTCAGACGCTGCCTTAATCGACTGAGCAACGACACGGTAAAAAGAATTGCAACCAGAAGTTCTACTGACCTTACTTGGACCCTGCAGCCTCTCCGAGACACAAACCAGGATTTTACGCAATTCCCCATGCATTGTTTTTCCATGTCGTAGCTCAGTCGATTAAGGCAGCGTCTGGGATCCTCTCGGACGCAGGTTCGAATCCTCGTCACGGCCCTTGTGGATTTGTTCATTCGATGCATCACGCTATTGTGATTTGTGTGTGTACCGGTGAACTGCCTGTATTTACCCAGTGCTTCAGCTCTAATAATGTATCTTCTTATATCTATTTTTTTTATCCTTAAGGGCCCAAGATCGAAGGTAAATCACTTGGGTTAGAAGGGTTGTGAGGTGGTGGTGTTTCTGGCGGTCGTGATCAATCTAACTGTTAATGTTCGCTCTGAAGGACGACGGTGTGTTGTTCCAGGAGACTCTTGTCTCGCCTTAATGGAGAATCTTGGCTGCACAACCTACTTTAAATGAGTCATGAGAGCTCTCCAGGAGAGGAGAGATACAGTCAGTGTTACTTCCGTTATCTTTCATGTATCATTCGTAACGTATGGAGA
The DNA here is from genome assembly GCA_020271785.1 of Procambarus virginalis. Taxonomy (NCBI): domain Eukaryota; kingdom Metazoa; phylum Arthropoda; class Malacostraca; order Decapoda; family Cambaridae; genus Procambarus; species Procambarus virginalis. Next base: position 11,678,143 of record WNGS01165751.1, read on the forward strand.
TGTTGTCTATAGTTAGATGTGTTGAAATCATTTTTAAAGTATAGATTTGGAAGGTTTAATCAACGCTGATATGTAGCTACATTCTGCGTCACGTCGGTGAAATGGTCGAACGACCTTTGCTGTGTAGATGATAAGGTTGTGGGTAAGAGGCAGGGTAGATAGTGAGAGAGGAACTGGCTTCATGTCTGTAATGATGGGCATGTGGGCAGCAAGGCTATATGGGCAGAGGCTGGAGCCTTGGCGACACACGCTCTCATTGGACTATCACAAACGAATCTGTCTTAACATCCAAAGAAGGCTGTTACCCAGTGATGCAGAAGACACCAACAAGTGCAGAAGAGGAGCTGTGATCGAGACATACCAGATACCAGACAAGCTTACAGAGCCAGAGCGACACTTGACCCATAACACGTACTGTTCACGTTCAATTCAAGACCTTTCGTTCTCTCCCTGAAGCTCCCTTCTCTTCAGTATCATTTTTCATGACGGGCTTGTTCACATCCACGTCACGTAAAGAACACGTAATTGTTCACTTGGAGTAGGTCAAAGGGCGAGGAGGAGCGGGAGTGAAGAGATGGCTTCTGTCCCTGTGTCCTGAAGGTACCACCCCCGACCGGTCACACCTGCTGGCACTGGAGAGTAATTCCAATGTGTTCTATAAAGTTTAAACCCCACCATCACCAGCTGGTCGTGTGGGTCTGGCAAGATGAGGAGTATATTGATTATTGTTGCTGTCTGGCTCTCAGTAGGTCGTAATGACAGGTGGCTGGTGGCGTGGGTGACAGGTGGGCTGGTGGCGTGGGTGACAGGTGGCTGGTGGCGTGGGTGACAGGTGGCTGGTGGCGTGGGTGACAGGTGGCTGGTGGCGTGGGTGACAGGTGGCTGGTGGCGTGGGTGACAAGTGGGCAAGCATTACAGGTAGTCGAGACCACCTGTCAAACCTTCCTCCTGTGCTCCTAGGCGTGGTCTCCCTCGGGGCGCCATGCACTGACCTCTTGAAGACTTCCTCTTGACCTTTTCCACATGGAGGACGACCTCGCACCTCTCCCACACTTGCCGCCGGAAGCTGTCACGTGAGAAACTGTGACAGGGCGTCACGTCAGGTGCGTGAAAGTTGCAAGGATCAATAACCTGTTTTCAGCAACCCAAGAGCTCGTAGGAATGCAGACTCCCAAGAGTTGCATCAAACCAGATTTGCAAGATCTAATTTGTTTTTAATTTGAGGGTTGTAACCCGCGCGGGTATTAACCCCTTTGGCTGGCTGGCTCGCCCTCTGGAAGTTATTTCTGGGTGACTGAGTGTCATATTATCCATAGTGAAGGTTGTTGCCACTTTGGGCCGTGTCAATGTTGTCACACAAGTCAACAGAAAATGTCAGGGCAACAGTCGGCTTGTTATTCGCTGTTGTTTTATATTCTAGCTACTGGGAATAAACAGTTGCAAGTAGCACGGGCTATGGTGATCCCGTAGTGGACTCACCTAGCAACAGGAGCGGGGGGCTGTATGTGGCATGACAACTTGTTATTCGCCATACGGACACGCTATATCCTGCTAAGGGACCGCAGGGGGTACCATTCCTAGTATGGAACACACTTGCAGGTGTACTACACGAGTGCCTTCAGTCTTATCTCCCTATAATTATAAGGGCATTAACTAAGCTTACTCTGCATGTCACTTACTGGTGTATTACATAATGTACCGTATCGCTGGCTACGCTAATACTTAGATCATATCCCTTGTAACTACCTCACAAATTATAATAAAAAAAAATAACTTGTAGACCACGAGTGTAATTCCTAAACCCTCCACATATATTGTTTATTCTGTATTCACTGTAGCCTCCTGTAACCTCCTTAGCTAAACAAACTTGGGGTTCACTTCATGCAACTTATTTATCTAACCTATTTACCACTTACAGGATGGCCATAGAATTCATGATCGCTCCTAGGACGAGTAGGGGGGGTCACTAATGCTCACAGGATGGGTCCATTGTTAAATTCAGCCAAAACTGTAACTAATATTAGTTGTGACGAGTTACAACTCGTCACAACATATGAGACCACAACATGTGAGAACACAACATGTGAGAACACATGTGAACGAGGGGTCGGTGTGAACCAGGTCCATGGTTGTAATTCACGCATTTTGTTGATTTGCTAAAAGACAGGTGTGGTGTTGAGGGGGGGGGTTGAGGTAGCAGTGGTTTGGTGGCTTCGACTTTCTACAACTGTGAAAGCAACTCAAATCTGCTGGCAGGATGAGCCGAGGCGGGACCCAAGAGCTGTGACTGAAGCTTGCCAGTAAGTTGACGTGTTATGGAAGACAACAGCATAACACAAGACACTTCCATGGTTTCTGGAATCAATTTGGCAGACAGAAAACACTACGTGTTCAAGAGAGAACTATCAACATCAGAGGCCAGAGACTGTTCAACACGCTTCCACTACACATAAGGGGCATAACTGGCCGAACCCTCACAGTGTTCAAGAGAGGAACTATCAACATCAGAGGCCCGAGACTGTTCAACACGCTTACCACTACACATAAGACATAACTGGCCGACCCTTCACAGTGTTCAATAGAGAACTATCAACATCAGAGGCCAGAGGACTGTTCAACACGCTTCCACTACACATAAGGGGCATAACTGGCCGACCCCTCACAGTGTTCAAGAGAGAACTATCAACATCAGAGGCCCGAGACTGTTCAAGACGCTGAACAGTCTCTGAATAGGAACATCTTGTAACTAACTCTTACCACAGGCTGAGTGGTTGGATTATTTCAAATCTGATAATGATAACGAAACATTGATAATGTGTTGAAACACGAAACCATTCTGAACTTTCGTTTCATCTTCCTAGTGAATACTTAGGCAAATAGAAATATACAATCATTGCCTCGCATAAGTCAATAGGCCTTCTGAAGTTTCATCTGCTCTCATGTACATTAGTGTCTGCCGATATAATAATTCTCCATTAGCCATCATTAAGAAAACAAAAGATTTGACTTACAATTCATTAATCCAATCAATGCCATAATGCATTGAGCGAATTCCCTCTCTTTCAACTTAACAGACAAGAGTAGAGGTGGGTAGCGTTGGCAAGCCAATAACGTCATCCCCCACATGTCCCGCAGGCCGGAATTAAATCTAATTTAAAATGACTGCCCAATATAGTCAAATTACATCTCAGTAATTATATTCAGGTTTGGCAAGTTACCACACATCACATTTGCCTGGACACTACGTTATCAAGGCCTGAAGCAGAGCGGGGATGGTGAATGTCAGAGCCTCTCTGGTTTTCAAGGACATGCTAGTAATTGTGATCTATGTCAAACATTTGATCTATGTCAAACCATTCAGATTCCCTAAATTACAGGCATGTTCACTTCTCAAGTGGTGGTGGTGGGAAGTGGAAAAGAGGGGATGAAGGGTGGTAGAAAAGAAAGCAAGTGTTTACGGGTAGGTGAAGAAGACGGTGGTAGTGGTGGTGGTGGAGTGATGTAGGTGTGGTAGAAGAGA
>WNGS01165751.1:11844428-11856229 GCA_020271785.1 Procambarus virginalis
TGATCCTTGAGACAATGACAAATCCCAAGATTGATCGACAGGTTGGGATGCAAAAATTATTCACGTGTTGATTAATCGATAGTGTGTTTATTGGAAGACTCCGGGCACTGGTTGAAGGGCTGGGTGGTGCCAGATATCACTGGCACTCCAGCCAGTGATATCTGGCACGTCACTGGAGTGCCAGATATCACTGGCACTCCTGTTTTGATAGTACTTATAGTAACGATGAGGACCAAAGTACATATACCAACGTACAACGCAATTAGAAAGTAGAAATAGGTACTATTAAATTTGGGTCAACCGCAAAATTATTTTAATATTAATAATTCACTGTGTCGGGGAACAGAAAGCCAGAATGTATTCATACACGTTAGGCTTATATCAATGTTATACTATTATGCTATATACACACATAGATTCTTTCATCTGATGTCTCTGTTCACCTAGGAGTAAACAAGTACCTGGGAGTTAGCTGCTACGGCTGCATCCTGGGGATGTACTCACCTAGTTCAGTTCACCTGGTTGTGCTGGCAGGGGTTGAGCTCTGCTCTTTCGGCCCGCCTCTCAACTGTCAATCAACTGTTACTAACTACTAACTATTACCCCCCCCCCCCACACACACACATAAGTGTGTGTGTGTGTAAGTAAAACATATATTAATGATAGAAGAAAAAATAGATAGCGTGTCAGTACATTAGACAAACGACGGTTAGAAAGGCGGGGCCCAAGAGCTAACAGCTCAACCTTGCAGGCGGGGCCCAAGAGCTAACAGCTCAACCTTGCAGGCACAAATGGTAAATAAACAGATCATAAGCTACAAATCAAGAACATCAAACGCTCTCAGAGAGCTAACTTCTCAAGTCTTTATCTACACTCTCTCTACCATCAATAATCAATCATTAACATCAACACACCAGCCAATTAGCCAATTCAAGGTCGTTAATCTGAGAGTAATCGGCCAATTGGAAATGATTTAGCAGGTCTGCTCACATCCTCAAGCACTGCCTCTGGGACCTTCACATGGTGAGTACATGGTGAGTACATGGTGAGTAAGTACATGGTGAGTATGTACATGGTGAGTATGTACATGGTGAGTATGTACATGGTGAGTAAGTACGTGGTGAGTAAGTACATGGTGAGTAAGTACATGGTGAGTATGTACATGGTGAGTAAGTACATGGTGAGTAAGTACATGGTGAGTATGTACATGGTGAGTATGTACATGGTGAGTATGTACATGGTGAGTATGTACATGGTGAGTAAGTACGTGGTGAGTAAGTACGTGGTGAGTAAGTACATGGTGAGTAAGTACGTGGTGAGTAAGTACATGGTGAGTAAGTACGTGGTGAGTAAGTACATGGTGAGTATGTACATGGTAAGTACATGGTGAGTATGTACATGGTGAGTAAGTACATGGTGAGTAAGTACATGGTGAGTATGTACATGGTGAGTAAGTACATGGTGAGTAAGTACATGGTAAGTACATGGTGAGTAAGTACATGGTAAGTACATGGTGAGTAAGTACATGGTAAGTACATGGTAAGTACATGGTGAGTATGTACATGGTGAGTATGTACATGGTGAGTAAGTACATGGTAAGTACATGGTAAGTACATGGTGAGTAAGTACATGGTAAGTACATGGTAAGTACATGGTGAGTAAGTACATGGTAAGTACATGGTAAGTACATGGTGAGTAAGTACATGGTAAGTACATGGTAAGTACATGGTGAGTATGTACATGGTGAGTATGTACATGGTGAGTAAGTACGTGGTGAGTAAGTACGTGGTGAGTAAGTACATGGTGAGTAAGTACGTGGTGAGTAAGCACATGGTGAGTATGTACATGGTGAGTATGTACATGGTGAGTACATGGTGAGTATGTACATGGTAAGTACATGGTGAGTATGTACATGGTGAGTAAGTACATGGTGAGTATGTACATGGTGAGTACATGGTGAGTAAGTACATGGTGAGTAAGTACATGGTGAGTAAGTACATGGTGAGTATGTACATGGTGAGTAAGCACATGGTGAGTATGTACATGGTGAGTATGTACATGGTGAGTAAGCACATGGTGAGTAAGTACATGGTGAGTAAGCACATGAATGGCGCTGATGGTTGATACCTGGTTGATGGGGTTCTGGGAGTTCTTCTACTCCCCAAGCCCGGCCCGAGGCCAGGCTTGACTTGTGAGAGTTTGGTCCACCAGGCTGTTGCTTGGAGCGGCCCGCAGGCCCACATACCCACCACAGCCCGGTTGGTCCGGCACTCCTTATAGGAAACAATCGGAGTGCACCATTACCCATCACATGGTGAGTGAGCACCATGGGCCATACACCAACCAGGCATGATGTAATCTCCGCTGCTCCTCCAAGACGATCATAAAATACCCGTGAGTGGCATATGCGGGTGAAGCAGGCGGGTGGAGCAGGCGGGTGACACAGCCCAGTGGCACTCCACTTCAGGTATTTCCCTCGGGAACGGCACAGTGCCACGCCTGAATCAATTTGTTAATTCCGCCAACCACCAGCTGTTCCTGTGGCCCTCTTCCCCTCTCTCTCTGTTACTCCCTCTTCCTCCTTAACCAGAAGCTATGGCTCTGCGACCAGATTCACGAAGTAGTTACGAAGTCACTTACGAACCTGGGGCCAGATTCACGAAGCAGTTACGCAAGCGCTTACGAACATGTACATCTTTCCTCAATCTTTGACGGCTTTGGTTACATTTATTAAACAGTTTACAAGCATGAAAACTTGCCAATCAACTGTTGTTATTGTTATAAACAGCCTCCTGGTGCTTCGGAGCTCATTAACTGTTTAATAATTGGAAACGAAGCCGCCAAAGATTGAGAAAAGATGGACAGGTTCGTAAGTGTTTGCGTAACTGCTTCATGAATCTGGCCTGGGGCCTTGGTCATCAAACAAGATCTACCTGTAACGCACCTGAAGAGGTATCGAGAGTTCCTTCAACTCCCGCAGCCAGACCAGGGGAAGATATTATTCAAGATATACAGGTATCAAGGGGCCTGACGGCTGAGTGGACAGCGCTCGGGATTCGTGGTGCTAAGGTTCCGGGTTCGATCCCCGGCGGGGGCGGAAACAAATGGGCACATTTTCTTTCATCCTGATGCCCCTGGTTACGTACCAGTAAACAGGTACCTGGGAGTTAGACAGCTGCTATGGGCTGCTTCCTGGGGGTGTGTAACAAAAAGGAGGCCTGGTCGAGGACCGGGCCGCGGGGACGCTAAGCCCCGAAATCATCTTAAGATAACCTCAACAAGAAGAAAGTCTATACCGGTTAAATTGTTACTGCTAGCAACAGCTCGCAGCTTCTCCTACCCATCACAGCTCGCTTGATCTGTCTCTTCCAACAGGAACCTGTCCAATTGCCTCTTGAACATTTCATCTCATGTTTTGAGTTATTAATCTCTCACAATCCGTCGCTGCTGCTTTCTCTCTAACTTTATTATCTTCTATTTTGTTCCATTTATTTTAGAATCTAATTCCTTCTCCTTTCTTAGTGTCCTTTTATCATAATTTAGGGATCTTGCTTTTCCTCCTGGACCTCCCTAGATGGTGCCTGGTTACCTACCTTACCTTCAGGTTACCTACCTTGTAGAGTTTGCTTCGTATTATGGAATAGCTGTAGACTAGAGGGAGGGAGGGAGGGAGGGAATAAGGGAGAGAGGTAGATGAAAGGAAGGGTTTAATTTTCACTTCTCATAGTAAAAAGTAAAAGATATATTATACATTCTGAAACTGTCAAAGCTGTTACCTAACAGAGTATTTTCACTCTCGGGAGAAACTAAGGGAGTCATAAATATTTTTACTGGTAGTACAGAATGTGTTAAAAGTTCTTCCGTCTCACGCAAGAACCGCGAGACCCACCAGCCAACAGGTTTTCACCAATCACCTGCGCCTCCAGTATCCAACAGGTGTTCACCAATCACCTGCGCCTCCAGTATCCAACAGGTGTTCACCAATCACCTGCGCCTCCAGTATCCAACAGGTGTTCACCAATCACCTGCGCCTCCAGTATCCAACAGGTGTTTACCAATCACCTGCGCCTCCAGTATCCAACAGGTGTTCACCAATCACCTGCGCCTCCAGTATCCAACAGGTGTTCACCAACCATCCAAGCCTCCACCCGCCAACAGGTGTTCACCAATCACCTGCGCCTCGACAAGCCAGCAGGTGTTCACCACCCACCCTAAGCCTCCACCAGCCAACAGGTGTTCACCAACCATCCAAGCCTCCACCCGCCAACAGGTGTTCACCAATCACCTGCGCCTCGACAAGCCAGCAGGTGTTCACCACCCACCCTAAGCCTCCACCAGCCAACAGGTGTTCACCAATCATCCAAGCCTCCACCAGCCAACAGGTAAGCCACAACACCTTCGTCAAGTTTTACTGATGTAACTCACCGCAAACTTCAGGCACTGTGCTAAATACAACACATCCTTGTGGTGCTTCGCAACTTTCTACACACAAAACTGACAGATTTATTAATTTCACACACACACACCACCACCACCACCAAGCTGAATGAGTGGTGGCAGCTTGGTCGTGCGGGAAGAAGGTCGCGCGTTCTCTGAAAGAACCGAACAAAACAAAGGAATCACATCTTCAAAGTTCTGGACAAAGTGGGTGCTGGAGCAGAATGCTTCAGTGTGTCAAAGCTGATACGGTATCAACCATGGCCAGGGAACTAAGATATGCCCTAAGCCATACCAAGCCTGGCCTCGGGCCGGGCTTGGGGAGTAGAAGAACTCCCTGAACCACATCAATCAGGTATATGTGGGCCTGCGGGCCGCTCCAAGCAACAGCCTGTAGGACCAAGTTCTCACAAGTCAGGCCTGGCTTGGATAGTAGAAGAACTCCCAGAACCCCATCAAGCAGATATCAAGCAGGTTTCAAGCAGGTATCAAGCAGGCAAAATGTCTGATTACCATGAATAGGCAATTGAATATCCCACTCCATCTTCCTGAAATGATAGTACTTATATTAACTGTTCGGTCAAAAGTACCAATATGTAGTGATGGACTACCGAAACGTTCACTTTTTTGTACTTTTAAATTTATAAAATCCAGAAAAAATTTGATTAAAAACCAAACTTATACTTTCCTAGGCCTAATATAGCCCAGATACGGACAATATTAGGCGTAAGAAAGCATGCATTAGGCCTACGATTGCTAAGAGAGGTTAGATTAAGTTAGGTTAGCTTCTGTGTTTATGTTGCAGCTAAAAAAAATCCAATTTGACCAAATTCGATAACATAAATACAAAATTGTTCTTCATTCTTTCAAATTAACAAGCAAATGTAGGATAAATTTTTAGGATGTCGTCCAGTACTCCAGATTCAATGAAATAGTTACACAGTTGGTGGTACAATAGGCCAGGAGGTCTAAAATCTTTTACGGTTTCACATTCAACAATATAGTGTTCTAGTGAATGCATTAAAGCCTTGTCACAGAGCTTGCAACCTGAATATTGTGGCAGTGGCTCAGCCTCACTAACCTGCCAGATGTGTCTATAGCCAAGGCGAATTTGCACAATGACTACATCACATTGCCTGGTCCGGTTACTGTGCTGACCATACAAATACCTATTATTACGATTGGCCAATGAGGCTTGCAGGAAAGAAAACATTGATTATGACACTAGAATATCTAATGCAGGTATTAAAAACATACAAATTAAATTAATTACTTCAGATTTAGAAGAACTAAGAAATGCCCAGAGACCTGAAAGCTGCAGTATTAAAAGCTATGACAACTTTCGGGGCTTAGCGTCCCCGCGGCCCGGTCCTTTTACAAATTACGTTAGTTTTCGCTCGTATACGTTACGGCCATATATCAACGTAATTCAAAATGGAAATATTTTCCAATTAAATTTTAGATATTTTTTTTTCAAAATAGTAAGTTAAGGGTCCTGTGGTAGGTTAGGAGGGCAGAAAATTCTCCTAAGGCTTCAAAACGCCATGAAAACCGTTAACTGAAAGTGTCGTCTCCTAACCTAACAGCCTAAGCCAGAGGACCCAAAACAGAAAATGGGACAATTCGTGACTTTCGTGAGCCGATTTCATTTTGAATTACGTTGATTTTTAGCCTGAGTGCCCACACGAGCAAATAGAGACGTCATTTGTAAGAGGAAGGGTTGCTTTGTCAACCCGTCCAGAGCGGTTATTTTTATTATTAACATCTTTATTGACAAAATTAATTACAATTTTGCCTAATCTGAGGATTTCTATAAGTTCGAAACGTCGTCGCTTAAATTAATGTGTTAAATTACTAGTTTCAGCCCCATTTTTGTGACTGATTCTCCGCAATATAACATTCGGTCTTAAAAGGGTCCACAACTGCAGATACCGTTACCAGAAGAGGTGTAGAGATACCAATGTTCTCACCGATACCGTCTTCTCACCGGATACCGATACCCCGACTATTATAAAAAAAACGATAAATAATGTTGTTTTGATTTAGATAAAACTTAAACAATACGAAAGTTCTTGTGATCTCAGAGGTTTTAATGGCAGTAAATCGATAAGAATAATCATTATAATTATCATACGTATCCCTATTAAAAAAAATCCACAGAAAACCGTATTAATAAATAGAAGTGATAGCTATAAATTTATTATTATCATTAAACATAAAAATGGCCTCTCAGAAACTCGAGAAACTCTGGGAATTGCATTGTTTCGTCAGATCAAACTTTATAAACAAAACAAAATGGTGATAAGCCGTTTGGAAATAAACAAAGCCTGTGTTTGGAGAAAACAAGCACTGGGTCGCTGCCCGTAAGGGATTACCTGGTGTGATGGTGAGCAGCTTGGGTGAAGGACCTGGTGATGCCTCACTATCACGAACACAAACAAACTAACTCCTTCAGTGCTTCTACCTCTTATACTCCCAGCCACTCCTCATACTCTCACCAGGTATGTGAGTGTGCTTCCACTACACACTCATATTCCAAGTCGTCCTCATACTCTCACCAGGTATGTGAGTGAGCTTCCACCACACACTCATACTCCCAGCCATCCCTCATACTCTCACCAGGTATGTGAGTGTGCTTCCACCACACACTCATACTCCAAGTCGTCCTCATACTCTCATCAGGTATGTGAGTGAGCTTCTACCACACACTCATACTCCAAGTCGTCCTCATACTCTCATCAGGTATGTGAGTGAGCTTCTACCACACACTCATACTCCAAGTCGTCCTCATACTCTCATCAGGTATGTGAGTGAGCTTCTACCACACACTCATACTCCAAGTCGTCCTCATACTCTCCCCAGGTATGTGAGTGTGCTTCCACCACACACTCATACTCCTAGCCATCCCTCATACTTCCGACAATGTTGGATCTGAAACTCCAATACACACACTCCAGCACAGTTTCAACCAAGTGCAACCCGTTTTCTCAACTAATGCGCTGATTTTTTTTCTACGAAATCAACCAATCCATTAAAAATGCGACGTATGGGTAAAAATACAAAATACAACTTAGAAAACCCCTCCTTGTTCCATTGGCATTCATTGTGAACATTTTCCCAATTTCCACTGTGCCAATCCTCCTGAGTATTTGATACGTCTCTATCACGTCTCCCCCTCTCTCTCTCTCTCCTTTTTTCTAGCATCGTCAGGTACAGTTCTGTCGGTCTCTTTTATATTCCCATCCCTCGCAAATCTGGGAAGAGCCTCCATGCAAACTTCTGAACATTTTTGGTTTCCTTATGTTTTTCTTTAGGGAGCCGGTCGGCCGAGCGGACAGCACGCTGGACTTGTGATCCTGTGGTCCTGGGTTCGATCCCGGGCGCCGGCGAGAAACAATGGGCAGAGTTTCTTTCACCCTATGCCCTTGTTACCAGTAGCAGTAAAATAGGTACTTGGGTGTTAGTCAGCTGTCACGGGCTGCTTCCTGGGGGTGGAGGCCTGGTCGAGGACCGGGCCGCGGGGACACTAAAAAGCCCCGAAATCATCTCAAGATAACCTCAAGATAAGAGGACTCCACGATTGGTCAGCGTACTTTAAGACTGGGCTCACGTAGGCGGTGTAAAGCGATCTAAATACCTTCTTATTTAGGTTCCTCAATTTTGTTCTAACTTTTGCTAGCGAAGAGTACACTGCTGATGTTATCCTGTTTAGGTGTGCCTCCGGAGTTAGGTTTGGTGTTACGTCCACTCAGAGGTTTCTTTCTCGAGTCGTTACAGGGAGGTAGTTCCCCTCCATTGTGTACTTTTCTTTAGGAATCCTGTCGCTTGTTAAAGTTTACATTACTTTACACTTGCTCGTATTGAAATCCAGTAGCCATTTCTCCCAACCGTCTCTGCAACTTGTTAAAGTCCTCTTCGAGGATGCTACAATCACAGATAGAGGGAGATATCTTGAGGTTATCTTGAGATGATTCGGGGCATAACGTCCCCGCGGCCCGGTCCTCGACCAGGGCTCCTTTTTGTTACACCCCCCCAGGAAGCAGCCCGTAGCAGCTGTCTAACTCCCAGGTACCTATTTACTGCTAGATGAACAGGTGCATCATGGTGAAAGAAACTCAGGCTATCTGTTCCCGCTTCCACCGGAGATCGAACCCGGAACCTCAGGACTACGAATCCCGAGCGCTGTCCACTCAGCCGTCAGGGCCCCCTAATTCCTAAGGTACCCCTTAAGACAGAGCTCAGTATTGATGGACGTCGGTGGAATGAGTATATAAGAACATGTTCAACATTAACAAGCTTCAGAGGCCTCAAAATTACTAGTGTCCAACTGGGCAACCATCCACCGCCGGGACCAAAGAGCCAGAGCTCAACACCCACAAGCACAACTAGGTGAGTACACCTTAACCACGCTATTAACGCATTTACCTTACCAACGTTAGTTCTAACAACGTCAATATTTCAAGGCGCTAGAATAGCGAAACGTGAAACTTTTGATATAACTCTTATGATACGAATTTGTTCTACTAATTAAATATTTTACAACATTATTCATTATTCATCACACCAACAGTATACATTACTCATCACACCAACATATACATTACTCATCACACCAACAGTATACATTACTCATCACACCAACAGTATACATACTCATCACACCAACATTATTCATTACTCATCACACCAACATATACATTACTCATCACATCAACATTACTCATCACACCCACATTAGACTTACTCATCACACCAACAGTATACATTACTCATCACACCAACATTACTCATCACACCAACATTACTCATCACACCAACATTATTCATTACTCATCACACCAACATTATTCATTACTCATCACACCAACATTATACATTACTCATCACATCAACATTACTCATCACACCCACATTATACATTACTCATCACACCAACAGTATACATTACGCATCACACCAACATTACGCATCACACCAACATAGGCATTACTCATCACACCCAACATTAGGCATTACTCATCACACCAACATTATACAGACTCATCACATCAACATTACTCATCACACCCACATTATCATTACTCAGCACACCAACATTATACATTACTCATCACATCAACGACTCATCACAACCAACATTATACATTACTCATCACATCAACAGTAACATTACTCATCAACACACCAACATATACATTACTCATCACATCAACATTATTCATTACTCATCACACCAACATTATACATTACTCATCACACCAACATTATACATTACTCATCACATCAACATTACTCATCACACCAACATTATACATTACTCATCACACCAACATTATTCATTACTCATCACACCAACATTATACATTACTCATCACATCAACATTACTCAACCTACAATACAAGCTCTAGGTACCCCCATACAAGCTCTAGGTACCTCATACAAGCTCTAGGTACCCCCATACAAGCTCTAGGTACCCCCATACAAGCTCTAGGTACCCCATACACAGCTCTAGGTACCCCATACAAGCTCTAGGTACCCCCATACAAGCTCTAGGTACCTCATACAAGCTCTAGGTACCTCATACAAGCTCTAGGTACCTCATACAAGCTCTAGGTACCCCATACACAGCTCTTGGTACCCCATACACAGCTCTAGGTACCCCCATACAAGCTCTAGGTACCCAATACAAGCTCTAGGTACCCCCATACAAGCTCTAGGTACCTCATACAAGCTCTAGGTACCCCATACAATGTTCTAGGTACCCCCATACAAGCTCTAGGTACCTCATGCAAGCTCTAGGTACCCCATACAAGCTCTAGGTACCCCATGCAACTCTAGGTACCCCATACAAGCTCTAGGTACCTCATACAAGTTCTAGGTACCCCATACAATGATCTAGGTACCCCATACAAGCTCTAGGTACCCCATACACAACTCTAGGTCCCCCATACAAGCTCTAGGTACCCCCATACAAGCTCTAGGTACCTCATACAAGCTCTAGGTACCTCATACAAGCTCTAGGTACCTCATACAAGCTCTAGGTACCCCCATACAAGCTCTAGGTACCCCCATACAAGCTCTAGGTACCTCATACAAGCTCTAGGTACCCCATAGAAGCTCTAGGTACCTCATACAAGCTCTAGGCACCTCATACAAGCTCTAGGTACCCCCATACAAGCTCTAGGTACCCCCATACAAGCTCTAGGCTACCCCATACACAGCTCTAGGTACCCCATACACAGCTCTAGGTACCCCCATACCAAAGCTCTAGGTACCCCATACAAGCTCTAGGTACCCCCATACAAGCTCTAGGTACCCCCATACAAGCCAGTCCCATACAGCTCAGGTACCCCATACACAGCCTTGGTACCCCATACACAGCTCTAGGTACCCCCATACACAGCTCTAGGTACCTCTACAAGCTTAGGACCTCATACAAGCTCTAGGTACCCCCATACAAGCTCTAGGTACCTCATACAAGCTCTAGGTACCCCATACAAGCTCTAGGTACCCTCATACAAGCTCTAGGTACCCCATACAAGCTCTAGGTACCCCATACACAGCTCTAGGTACCCATACCGCCATACCATAGCTCTAGGACCAACACATCTAGTACCATACGCTCTAGGTACCTCATACAAGCTCTAGGTACCCCCATCAAGTCTAGGTACCTAAGCTCTAGGTACCTCATACGCTCTATACCCATACAAGCTCTAGGTACCCCCTACCTCAGTACCCCACAGCTCTAGGTACCCCATACAAGCTCTAGGCACCTCATACAAGCTCTAGGTACCCCCATACAAGCTCTAGGTACCCCCATACAAGCTCTAGGTACCCCATACACAGCTCTAGGTACCCCTACCAGCTCGACCCATACAGCTCTAGGTACCCCATACACAGCTCTTGGTACCCCATACACAGCTCTAGGTACCCCCATACAAGCTCTAGGTAGCCCCATACAAGCTCTAGGTACCCCCATACAAGCTCTAGGTACGCCCCATACAAGCTCTAGGTACCCCCATACAAGCTCTAGGTACCCCCATACAAGCTCTAGGTACCCCATCAACCTCTAGGCTCATACGCTCTAGGTACCCCATACAATGCTTCTAGGTACCCCCATACAAGCTCTAGGTACCCCCATACAAGCTCTAGGTACCCCCATACAAGCTCTAGGTACCCCATACAAGCTCTAGGTACCCCATACACAGCTCTAGGTACCCCCATACAAGCTCTAGGTACCCCCATACAAGCTCTAGGTACCCCCATCAATAGTCTCAACAAGCTCTAGGTACCCCATACAATGATCTAGGTACCCCATACAAGCTCTAGGACCCCATCAGTCTAGGTCCAAAGCTCTAGGTAC
>WNGS01165751.1:11858523-11871281 GCA_020271785.1 Procambarus virginalis
CCCCATACAAGCTCTAGGTACCCCCCATACAAGCTCTAGGTACCTCATACAAGCTCTAGGTACCTCATACAAGCTCTAGGTACCCATACAAGCTCTAGGTACCCCATACAAGCTCTAGGTACCCCATACACAGCTCTAGGTACCCCATACAAGCTATAGGTGCCCATACAAGCTCTAGGTACCCCATACAATGCTCTAGGTACCCATACAAGCTCTAGGTACTCCATACAATGCTCTAGGTACCCCATACAATGCTCTAGGTACCCCATACAATGCTCTAGGTACCCTATACAATGCTCTAGGTACCCCATACAAGCTCTAGGTACCCCATACAATGCTCTAGGTACCCCATACAAGCTCTAGGTACCCCATACAAGCTCTAGGTACCCCATACACAGCTCTAGGTACCCCATACAAGCTCTAGGTACCTCATACAAGCTCTAGGTACCTCATACAAGCTCTAGGTACCTCATACAAGCTCTAGGTACCTCATACAAGCTCTAGGTACCTCATACAAGCACTAGGTACCTCATACAAGCTCTAGGTACCTCATACAAGCTCTAGGTACCTCATACAAGCTCTAGGTACCCCATACACAGCTCTAGGTGCCCCATACAAGCTCTAGGTACCCCATACAAGCTCTAGGTACCCCATACACAGCTCTAGGTACCTCAGAGTGTCAGGGTACTCATACAAATGAACAAATCCACAGGGCCGTGACGAGGGCTCGAACCTACGCCCGAGAGGATCCCAGACGCTACCTTACAAAGCTCTTTGCACCTAACCTAAATAGCAGCTTAACGCTGCTATTTAAAGCAGAAAAGCTGACTGATGTAGTCTAAAGCTGTCAGCAAGATGGGACGCTACCTGGCTGACAGGTCGTCAGCACGCCAGCATCCCTACTAATTAGTTTCGACAGCGAGATGATAGACAATCTTGACACTAATTGGCTGTCAAGGCATCTTTGTCTTGACGTTGACAAGGATGACGCGATGAACATTCTTGACTGAGGTTGACTGAAAGACTGGCCAACACGGGTAATCTTCCAGAGACTTGAATCTTTGACAGATAATTAAGTCTGACTGATAACCAATACGGCGGCGTCATTATGAACAATCCCGGTCCGCTGATTAATCCTTGAGACAATGACAAATCCCAAGATTGATCGACAGGTTGGGATGCAAAAATTATTCACGTGTTGATTAATCGATAGTGTGTTTATTGGAAGACTCCGGGCACTGGTTGACGGACTGGGTGGTGCCAGATATCACTGGCACTCCAGCCAGTGATATCTGGCACGTCACTGGAGTGCCAGATATCACTGGCACTCCTGTTTTGATAGTACTTATAGTAACGATGAGGACCAAAGTACATATACCGACGTACAACGCAATTAGAAAGTAGAAATAGGTACTATTAAATTTGGGTCAACCGCAAAATTATTTTAATATTAATAATTCACTGTGTCGGGGAACAGGAAGCCAGAATGTATTCATACACGTTAGGCTTATATCAATGTTATACTATTATGCTATATACACACATAGATTCTTTCATCTGATGTCTCTGTTCACCTAGGAGTAAACAAGTACCTGGGAGTTAGCTGCTACGGGCTGCATCCTGGGGATGTACTCACCTAGTTCAGTTCACCTGGTTGTGCTGGCAGGGGTTGAGCTCTGCTCTTTCGGCCCGCCTCTCAACTGTCAATCAACTGTTACTAACTACTAACTATTCCCCCCCCCCCCACACACACATAAGTGTGTGTGTGTGTAAGTAAAACATATATTAATGATAGAAGAAAAAATAGATAGCGTGTCAGTACATTAGACAAACGACGGTTAGAAAGGCGGGGCCCAAGAGCTAACAGCTCAACCTTGCAGGCACAAATGGTAAATAAACAGATCATAAGCTACAAATCAAGAACATCAAACGCTCTCAGAGAGCTAACTTCTCAAGTCTTTATCTACACTCTCTCTACCATCAATAATCAATCATTAACATCAACACACCAGCCAATTAGCCAATTCAAGGTCGGTAATCTGAGAGTGATCGGCCAATTGGAAATGATTTAGCAGGTCTGCTCACATCCTCAAGCACTGCCTCTGGGACCTTCACATGGTGAGTACATGGTGAGTACATGGTGAGTAAGTACATGGTGAGTATGTACATGGTGAGTATGTACATGGTATGTACATGGTGAGTAAGTACATGGTATGTACATGGTGAGTATGTACATGGTGAGTAAGTACGTGGTGAGTAAGTACGTGTGAGTAAGTACGTGGTGAGTAAGTACATGGTGAGTAAGTACGTGGTGAGTAAGTACATGGTGAGTAAGTACATGGTGAGTATGTACATGGTGAGTATGTACATGGTGAGTAAGTACATGGTGAGTATGTACATGGTGAGTAAGTACGTGGTGAGTAGTACATGGTGAGTAAGTACGTGGTGAGTAAGTACATGGTGAGTAAGTACGTGGTGAGTAAGTACATGGTGAGTAAGTACGTGGTGAGTAAGTACATGGTGAGTAAGTACGTGGTGAGTAAGTACATGGTGAGTAAGTACGTGGTGAGTAAGTACGTGGTGAGTAAGTACATGGTGAGTAAGTACGTGGTGAGTAAGTACATGGTGAGTAAGTACATGGTGAGTATGTACATGGTGAGTAAGTACGTGGTGAGTAAGTACGTGGTGAGTAAGTACGTGGTGAGTAAGTACGTGGTGAGTAAGTACATGGTGAGTAAGTACATGGTGAGTATGTACATGGTGAGTATGTACGTGGTGAGTAAGTACATGGTGAGTAAGTACATGGTGAGTAAGTACATGGTGAGTAAGTACATGGTGAGTATGTACATGGTGAGTAAGTACGTGGTGAGTAAGTACGTGGTGAGTAAGTACGTGGTGAGTAAGCACATGGTGAGTATGTACATGGTGAGTATGTACATGGTGAGTAAGTACATGGTGAGTATGTACATGGTGAGTAAGTACATGGTGAGTATGTACATGGTGAGTAAGTACATGGTGAGTATGTACATGGTGAGTATGTAATGGTGAGTAAGTACGTGGTGAGTAAGTACATGGTGAGTATGTACATGGTGAGTAAGTACATGGTGAGTAAGTACATGGTGAGTATGTACATGGTGAGTAAGTACATGGTGAGTAAGTACATGGTGAGTAAGTACATGGTGAGTATGTACATGGTGAGTAAGTACATGGTGAGTAAGTACGTGGTGAGTAAGTACATGGTGAGTAAGTACATGGTGAGTATGTACATGGTGAGTATGTACATGGTGAGTAAGTACATGGTGAGTAAGTACATGGTGAGTAAGTACATGGTGAGTATGTACATGGTGAGTAAGTACATGGTGAGTAAGTACGTGGTGAGTAAGTACATGGTGAGTAAGTACATGGTGAGTATGTACATGGTGAGTATGTACATGGTGAGTATGTACATGGTGAGTAAGTACATGGTGAGTAAGTACATGGTGAGTAAGTACATGGTAAGTACAAGGTGAGTAAGTACATGGTAAGTACATGGTGAGTAAGTACATGGTGAGTAAGTACGTGGTGAGTAAGTACGTGGTGAGTAAGTACATGGTGAGTATGTACATGGTGAGTATGTACATGGTGAGTAAGTACGTGGTGAGTAAGTACGTGGTGAGTAAGTACATGGTGAGTATGTACATGGTGAGTACATGGTAAGTACATGGTGAGTATGTACATGGTGAGTAAGTACGTGGTGAGTAGTACGTGGTGAGTAAGTACATGGTGAGTATGTACATGGTGAGTACATGGTAAGTACATGGTGAGTATGTACATGGTGAGTAAGTACATGGTGAGTATGTACATGGTGAGTACATGGTAAGTACATGGTGAGTATGTACATGGTGAGTAAGTACATGGTGAGTATGTACATGGTGAGTAAGTACATGGTGAGTATGTACATGGTGAGTACATGGTGAGTAAGTACATGGTGAGTAAGTACATGGTGAGTATGTACATGGTGAGTAAGCACATGGTGAGTAAGTACATGGTGAGTATGTACATGGTGAGTAAGCACATGGTGAGTATGTACATGGTGAGTATGTACATGGTGAGTAAGCACATGGTGAGTAAGCACATGAATGGTGCTCACGGTTGATACCTGCTTGATGGGGTTCTGGGAGTTCTTCTACTCCCCAAGCCCGGCCCGAGGCCAGGCTTGACTTGTGAGAGTTTGGTCCACCAGGCTGTTGCTTGGAGCGGCCCGCAGGCCCACATACCCACCACAGCCCGGTTGGTCTGGCACTCCTTATAGGAAACAATCGGAGTGCACCATTACCCATCACATGGTGAGTGAGCACCATGGGCCATACACCAACCAGGCATGAAGTAATCTCCGCTGCTCCTCCAAGACGATCATAAAATACCCGTGAGTGGCATATGCGGGTGGAGCAGGCGGGTGGAGGTAGTGTAGGCGGGTGACACAGCCCAGTGGCACTCCACTTCAGGTATTTCCCTCGGGAACGGCACAGTGCCACGCCTGAAATCAATTTGTTAATTCCGCCAACCACCAGCTGTTCCTGTGGCCCTCTTCTCCTCTCTCTGTTACTCCCTCTTCCTCCTTAACCAGAAGCTATGGCTCTGGGATCAGATTCACGAAGTAGTTACGAAGTCACTTACGAACCTGGGGCCAGATTCACGAAGCTGTTACGCAAGCGCTTACGAACGTGTCCATCTTTCCTCAATCTTTGACGGCTTTGGTTACATTTATTAAACAGTTTACAAGCATGAAAACTTGCCAATCAACTGTTGTTATTGTTATAAACAGCCTCCTGGTGCTTCGGAGCTCATTAACTGTTTAATAATTGGAAACGAAGCCGCCAAAGATTGAGAAAAGATGGACAGGTTCGTAAGTGTTTGCGTAACTGCTTCATGAATCTGGCCTGGGGCCTTGGTCATCAAGCAAAATCTACCTGTAACGCACCTGAAGAGGTATCGAGAGTTCCTTCAACTCCCGCAGCCAGACCAGGGGAAGATATTATTCATGATATACAGGTATCAAGGGGCCTGACGGCTGAGTGGACAGCGCTCGGGATTCGTGGTGCTAAGGTTCCGGGTTCGATCCCCGGCGGGGGCGGAAACAAATGGGCACATTTTCTTTCATCCTGATGCCCCTGGTTACGTACCAGTAAACAGGTACCTGGGAGTTAGACAGCTGCTATGGGCTGCTTCCTGGGGGTGTGTAACAAAAAGGAGGCCTGGTCGAGGACCGGGCCGCGGGGACGCTAAGCCCCGAAATCATCTTAAGATAACCTCAACAAGAAGAAAGTCTATACCGGTTAATTGTTACTGCTAGCAACAGCTCGCAGCTTCTCCTACCCATCACAGCTCGCTTGATCTGTCTCTTCCAACAGGAACCTGTCCAATTGCCTCTTGAACATTTCATCTCATGTTTTGAGTTATTAATCTCTCACAATCCGTCGCTGCTGCTTTCTCTCTAACTTTATTATCTTCTATTTTGTTCCATTTATTTTAGAATCTAATTCCTTCTCCTTTCTTAGTGTCCTTTTATCATAATTTAGGGATCTTGCTTTCCTCCTGGACCTCCCTAGATGGTGCCTGGTTACCTACCTTACCTTCAGGTTACCTACCTTGTAGAGTTTGCTTCGTATTATGGAATAGCTGTAGACTAGAGGGAGGGAGGGAGGGAGGGAATAAGGGAGAGAGGTAGATGAAAGGAAGGGTTTAATTTTCACTTCTCATAGTAAAAAGTAAAAGATATA
This sequence comes from Procambarus virginalis, assembly GCA_020271785.1. Lineage (NCBI taxonomy): Eukaryota > Metazoa > Arthropoda > Malacostraca > Decapoda > Cambaridae > Procambarus > Procambarus virginalis. Next base: position 11,864,283 of record WNGS01165751.1, read on the forward strand.
TTATACATTCTGAAACTGTCAAAGCTGTTACCTAACAGAGTATTTTCACTCTCGGGAGAAACTAAGGGAGTCATAAATATTTTTACTGGTAGTACAGAATGTGTTAAAAGTTCTTCCGTCTCACGCAAGAACCGCGAGACCCACCAGCCAACAGGTTTTCACCAATCACCTGCGCCTCCAGTATCCAACAGGTGTTCACCAATCACCTGCGCCTCCAGTATCCAACAGGTGTTCACCAATCACCTGCGCCTCCAGTATCCAACAGGTGTTCACCAATCACCTGCGCCTCCAGTATCCAACAGGTGTTTACCAATCACCTGCGCCTCCAGTATCCAACAGGTGTTCACCAATCACCTGCGCCTCCAGTATCCAACAGGTGTTCACCAACCATCCAAGCCTCCACCCGCCAACAGGTGTTCACCAATCACCTGCGCCTCGACAAGCCAGCAGGTGTTCACCACCCACCCTAAGCCTCCACCAGCCAACAGGTGTTCACCAACCATCCAAGCCTCCACCCGCCAACAGGTGTTCACCAATCACCTGCGCCTCGACAAGCCAGCAGGTGTTCACCACCCACCCTAAGCCTCCACCAGCCAACAGGTGTTCACCAATCATCCAAGCCTCCACCAGCCAACAGGTAAGCCACAACACCTTCGTCAAGTTTTACTGATGTAACTCACCGCAAACTTCAGGCACTGTGCTAAATACAACACATCCTTGTGGTGCTTCGCAACTTTCTACACACAAAACTGACAGATTTATTAATTTCACACACACACACCACCACCACCACCAAGCTGAATGAGTGGTGGCAGCTTGGTCGTGCGGGAAGAAGGTCGCGCGTTCTCTGAAAGAACCGAACAAAACAAAGGAATCACATCTTCAAAGTTCTGGACAAAGTGGGTGCTGGAGCAGAATGCTTCAGTGTGTCAAAGCTGATACGGTATCAACCATGGCCAGGGAACTAAGATATGCCCTAAGCCATACCAAGCCTGGCCTCGGGCCGGGCTTGGGGAGTAGAAGAACTCCCTGAACCACATCAATCAGGTATATGTGGGCCTGCGGGCCGCTCCAAGCAACAGCCTGTAGGACCAAGTTCTCACAAGTCAGGCCTGGCTTGGATAGTAGAAGAACTCCCAGAACCCCATCAAGCAGATATCAAGCAGGTTTCAAGCAGGTATCAAGCAGGCAAAATGTCTGATTACCATGAATAGGCAATTGAATATCCCACTCCATCTTCCTGAAATGATAGTACTTATATTAACTGTTCGGTCAAAAGTACCAATATGTAGTGATGGACTACCGAAACGTTCACTTTTTTGTACTTTTAAATTTATAAAATCCAGAAAAATTTGATTAAAAACCAAACTTATACTTTCCTAGGCCTAATATAGCCCAGATACGGACAATATTAGGCGTAAGAAAGCATGCATTAGGCCTACGATTGCTAAGAGAGGTTAGATTAAGTTAGGTTAGCTTCTGTGTTTATGTTGCAGCTAAAAAAAATCCAATTTGACCAAATTCGATAACATAAATACAAAATTGTTCTTCATTCTTTCAAATTAACAAGCAAATGTAGGATAAATTTTTAGGATGTCGTCCAGCACTCCAGATTCAATGAAATAGTTACACAGTTGGTGGTACAATAGGCCAGGAGGTCTAAAATCTTTTACGGTTTCACATTCAACAATATAGTGTTCTAGTGAATGCATTAAAGCCTTGTCACAGAGCTTGCAACCTGAATTTGTGGCAGTGGCTCAGCCTCACTAACCTGCCAGATGTGTCTATAGCCAAGGCGAATTTGCACAATGACTACATCACATTGCCTGGTCCGGTTACTGTGCTGACCATACAAATACCTATTATTACGATTGGCCAATGAGGCTTGCAGGAAAGAAAACATTGATTATGACACTAGAATATCTAATGCAGGTATTAAAAACATACAAATTAAATTAATTACTTCAGATTTAGAAGAACTAAGAAATGCCCAGAGACCTGAAAGCTGCAGTATTAAAAGCTATGACAACTTTCGGGGCTTAGCGTCCCGCGGCCCGGTCCTTTTACAAATTACGTTAGTTTTCGCTCGTATACGTTACGGCCATATATCAACGTAATTCAAAATGGAAATATTTTCCAATTAAATTTTAGATATTTTTTTTTCAAAATAGTAAGTTAAGGGTCCNGGCATTCATCATGCTCCCAGTATGGGCAAATAGGAGCAAAAACCAACGTGTACACCGTCCAGAGGCTAGCCATAAGGCCACCTTACCTGAGGTGATTACGGGGCTCAGCGACCTCGCGGCCCGGTCGTCGACCAGGCCTCTAGCCTATGCTTGATCAGGGCAGGGTGCGGGAGTAGAAGCTTTGACCCGTCACAGGTAATGAATGTGTAAGCTCCTTTCCTGGAATCTGGAGATTCTGGAGAGCGGCTGAGAGCAGCCGCACCCAACAGCCTGGTTGACCAGTCCAGCAACCAGGAGTCCTGGTCGACGACCGGGCCGCGGGGACACTAAGCCCCGGAAGCACCTCAAGGTAAGGAGCGTGTCAGGATTCTTCTAATCCCATAGCCCGGCTGAGGCCAGGCTCGACTTGTGTAACTTGGTCCAACAGGCTGTTGCTTGATAACATACATCCTCTTGAAAGGGCTTCACACTGTTATGCCCCTGGCCAGGCACTCTGGTAGGAGTGCCAACACGCCGTAAAGGTCGTTGACACTAACCATGACCGCCGCCACCAAGTGAAGGGAGAGAGCACTTTCCTACCTTCATCGCCTGCCTCAACCATCAAGCCATTATAGTGGGTAGTTTCGAGTGTGGCTTCTTGACCCGGTAACAGGAAGACACTTTAGCCTTCTTACCACAGCCAGAGGGTCATGACTAGGCTGCACATTAACTGCCCAATAGTTCAGTACTATCCTATCTTCTGTAATATACAAGCCACTCCCACACTCGTTGGCAGATCACCTAGCTAGCCTACTGCCAGAGGTCCTGCCAGTATGCCTGCCTCCAGCCTGCCTGCCAGCCTGCTAGATAGCCTGCCAGCCAGCCTGCCTGCCTGCCAGCCAGCCTGCCTGCCAGACAGCCTGCAATGACCTCAGACTAACCTGAGTGGCTGAAAGAACATCATTCCAAGTTTCCTGGATCGATTAAACATAGACTTATATTTCATTAGTGGATTCCTCAACTTCAAAATTGAGTTTACAGTGTTTTTGCTCTTTCTTACCGCTCACGAATTTCAAACCCGTGAATTAACGCCCTTGTAAATAACTTCTCCATTGGATAACATAGATGTTAGCACACCTATGTGTCTGCTTGTGAAAAGCTGTAAATGGTTCGAGTAAGAGAGTAACAGTCAGTGTACAGCAGCTGTATGTGTAGTATTACGAATAATTTCAGCAGGTGGCCTGCTGAGGAAGCATTCAAACACGTGAATGGAGTACCTACAGTAAGCAAACTTGAATAATCAGCTAAGATTTCCGGTAATACATAATTTGAATAAAATACATACACATTCTCTCATCAGGATGGTACTCAACTCCCCAGTCAGACGTCCCTTCTGACGGACTTACATATATGCCAAGCTTCAGACATAATAAATAATCAATGATGGAGTCAGAATTTTTTCTACTGTGAATTCCTTCCCATATTGGCCTCCGAGTGCACATTAGAACTCCTGAGTTGGTCAAGGCGTGTGCTCTTGGAGGGGGCGTTGATTATCCTCGTGGATTGCCTTTGAGCAGCCTGAGGGCACCAATATAACTTGAACTGCAACAAAATGTAGTAGACTTGATGCGAAGTGAAATTGACACCAGGTATTGACATATATGACCGCCTCGTTCTTGTACCCCCTCAGAAACGTGCTTCATGTTTCATAATCCAAACAGGAGAAAGCTTAAGAATTAACTTAAAAAAAAACATCCAGAGGCTTAAAGTGAACAAAATAAAGTTTGACTTGCTCTGATTTTTTTTTGGGGGGGAGGGAGGGGGGGGCAACAAAAACAAGAATTTAATCGTCAGGATTAGACACAGGTGCCGAGGTTCGCCAACAACGACAGACTTAACTCTTAACAAGTTAGACTTAACTCTAACTAAGTTAGAATTAGATATTTGACACCCGCCCAATTCTTAGCAATTTAACAGGAATTATCTCATAACTTTGAACTCCAGAGTCACCATTGTTGGGACACCGAAGTTACCATGTTGTACAACGGCCAGAATATGACGATGGTCCCCACACCTGCCTCAACCCCCTCCCCCCCCTTTCGTAGGGGTAACTATGCCCCCCTCTTTGGTTACCTTACCTCCACCACCCTTCTGCCCCACCTTCCCCTCAGTTACCGGACACTACGGAGAAGAATACAGCGAATAGAAGGAGTTTGAAAATAAAAAAAGGGAATAAGTAAACGAAGGGAAAGTAGGAGACTAAACAAGACGAAAATGATCAGAAATACATATGTAATCAGTATACAATGATGATGATGATGATGATGATGATTACAATGACGGTACAGTTCGGAGTAACTGCACCTTACGCAGGAGCGAAGGGTGGTTAAGAGCCCTCGATCACTGTCATAATAACCTTTGATCCTTCTGCCATGACATAATCGTGCCAACCACGTGAAATAGTTGAAAGATGGCGGCCACAAAATGCCAACATAACTTCTGGAAGTTATGAAGCTGTCTATACCACGTTGTGTCTACACCAAGCTGTGTCTACACCACGTTGTGTCTACACCAAGCTGTGTCTATACCAAGCTGTGTCTACACCAAGCTGTGTCTATACCAAGCTGTGTCTACACCAAGCTGTGTCTATACCAAGCTGTGTCTATACCAAGCTGTGTCTACACCAAGCTGTGTCTATACCAAGCTGTGTCTATACCAAGTTGTGTCTACACCAATCTGTGTCTATACCAAGCTGTGTCTACACCAAGCTGTGTCTATACCAAGCTGTGTCTACACCAATCTGTGTCTATACCAAGCTGTGTCTATACCAAGCTGTGTCTATACCAAGCTGTGTCTACACCAAGCTGTGTCTATCACCAAGCTGTGTCTACACCAATCTGTGTCTATACCAAGCTGTGTCTACACCAATCTGTGTCTATACCAAGCTGTGTCTATACCAAGCTGTGTCTATACCAAGCTGTGTCTACACCAATCTGTGTCTATACCAAGCTGTGTCTACACCAATCTGTGTCTATACCAAGCTGTGTCTACACCAATCTGTGTCTATACCAAGCTGTGTCTACACCAAGCTGTGTCTATACCAAGCTGTGTCTATACCAATCTGTGTCTACACCAAGCTGTGTCTACACCAAGCTGTGTCTACACAGGATAGACAACCCAAACATGGGGTGGCAAGATGTACTGTGTTAAGAGCGAGGGGCAGCAGGAGGAAGTCCTCCCATTACCACTCCGTAAAAAAATGCAACGGTTTGTCACGTTAGGAACGTGCCAACTCAAGCATCATCCAACTTATCGAAGTCAATGCGAGGAAAATGTTAAATGTGATGGTACTTAATACCATAAGCAAGATTGAATAGATACACTGGTTACTTATGCCTCTCTCTGAAGTACATGAGGGAAGACATAGCTGACATCAAGCACTGTAGCTCTCTCACACTCCCACCCCCGTCTCCTGTGATGCTGTGCCACACACGGGGTATACCTGGAGTTTACCCGTAGTGGGTTCTCAGAGTTTTTCTACTTCCTATTATGCCCAGTCTGGGGCCAGGGGGGCCAGATTCACGAAGTAGTTACGGAAGAACTTACGAACGTGTACATCTTTCCTCAATCTTTGATATCCCCAGTTTGCTAACTGTAGATAGTAACTGTGTGATTGTAACCTATCCACCGCTACCCACTGGATGGGAGGCGGTGTGCAGGACAAACATGTAAAGTGTGACACTAGCTCTCCACATATGTCAGTTGCTTAATTTAGAACCTGTATTTGAGGTCGATCTCGAACCCATTGTTGATGTGACGACTTATATTAAAGTTTGTAACTAGCTCATCAAGATTGTAACTTGCTTAGCTAAATGAATTGTGGGGTTCAGTCCCTGAGCCCATTATGTGCCTCTGTAACCCTTTCCACTACCGCCCACGGGATGGGTATGGGGTGCATAATAAATGAACTAAACTAAACTCTTTGACGGCTTTGGTTACATTTATTAAGCAGTTTACAAGCATGAAAACTTGTCAATCAACTGTTGTTATTGTTATAAACAGCCTCCTGATGCTTCGGAGCTCATTAACTGTTTAATAATTGTAAACAAAGCCGCCAAAGATTGAGAAAAGATGGACAGGTTCGTAAGTGCTTGCGTAACTGCTTCGTGAATCTGCCCCAGGTACGCAAACTTCCAAACGAGGCAAACCTCTAACTCCAGTTAAGACGCGTCGGGTGAAGCAAGGAGAGCTCGGCCGTACACCAACATCCATACAGGCAAATTCCAGGTATAGACTCAACCCATCCGGGGTAAAGTCGCAGTAACTCATGCACCTGGGGTAGAGAGGTAAAGGTAAGAGGTGCTCACCTTTACTCCGTGAGGGAGCAGGTGGACAGTCACACCCCCTCGTCCTCTCTCGCCTGGCGCCCAGGCCACACTGTAAGGCCAAGAAGGGAAGACTGAGAGCCAGTCTACTACAGCCAAGCGGTCCTATGGAGCCAGTCAATGTCAGGAGTGACTGGCCCGTCTCGCCACTCACTGATACGCCTCGCCACACTTCACTTGTCACTGATGTTTAATGGCACTCAATCTTAGGAGCGTGTGGTAACGCATTGAATGTGTGCCTGCGGGCCGCTCCAAGCAACAGCCTGGTGGATACAAACTCTCACAAGTCAAGCCTGGCCTCGGGCCGGGCTCTGGGGAAGGACAAAACTCCCAGAACCCATAAAGCACGGTATCAATGTTCTCGTCACGGGATAGCACAGAGTCGTCACGAGATAGCACACAGTCGTCATGGGATAGCACACAGTCGTCACGGGATAGCACACAGTCGT